>CM060932.1:606980845-607605845 GCA_030765085.1 Allium cepa | reverse complement strand
CTTAATAATCTTAGAAAAGACATCGGCCGCTAAATTGAACAGAAGGGGCGATAAAGGATCCCCTTGCCTTAATCCTCTCTTAGATTGAATCTTATTACCTAAAACACCATTAACCATAATACTAGAGTTACCCGTTTTAAGCAAGTTAATAATCCAATTAATCCATTTATTACTAAAGCCTCTGGCAAGGAAAATCTCTATAAGAAAATCCCAATCAACCGAGTCAAAGGCTTTGGCAAAATCTAATTTTAAAATAGCACATGTTATATTATTTTTACAACAAAAATTAATATATTCTTGAACAACAGCTACACCATCCGTAATATTCCTACCTTTAATAAAAGCTGATTGCGAATAGTCGATGAGATCATTCATTTTTAAACTAAATCTATTAGCTAAAACTTTAGAAATAATTTTAACAGAGCAATTAATCAAAGAGATGGGCCTAAAATCTTTTAAAGTATTAGCACCAACTTTTTTATGTAATAAAATAACATTAGCAAAATTAAATCGACCTAATTGGAGATTGCCATTATAAAATTCATTAAACATACAAATTAAGTCTAGTTTTAAAACCTCCCAAAAAGATTGATAAAAGAAAATAGGAAAACCATCCGGGCCCGGAGATTTGTCTCCTGGTAAATCAAAAATGGCTTTTCGAATTTCCTCTTCAGAAAAAGGAGCATCTAAATCAGACGGATTAATGTTAGAGGTGGGTGGGTAAAGATCATTCCATCTAACACTAACTCTATGCTTGATTTTGTTACCAAAAATATCTTTGTAATAATCAGTAAAAGCATTGTTAAGATCACGTTGATCAACTAATTCCACATTATTAACTAAAATGGAGTTAATTGTATTACAACGTTTTCTACTATTAGCTAAATGGTGAAAGAATTTAGTATTATTGTCACCTTCATTAATCCATTGAAAATTAGATCTCTGTTTCCACATGACTTCCTCTTTCTCAAGAATAGAATAAAGTTCATCTTTTAAGTTATTAAGGATGTTTCTCTCGCCTATATTTAAATGTCTAGATTCTTCAATCTTATTAAGTTTGAGTAATTCATTAAGAATATTATCTTTTTTAATTTTTATGTTACCAAAAACATTTTTATTCCAGTTTTTAAGAAAAAACCTGAGACGTCTAAGTTTAAGCACAAAAGCTTTGGCTGAATTGTCACGATATTTAAGGCTAAAAAAACTCATAGAGGACCATTTATTGATGAATAAACTAGAAAAACCCGATTCTAAAAACCACATCTTTTCAAATTTAAAAACATAATTCAAAAAACTATGACTATCACAAGAAAGAATAATGGGACAATGATCTGAAAGGATGTAAGGTAAACCTGACACTCTACAGATAGGAAATTTATCCTCAATATCATTACAAACGAAAATCTATCTAAGAGAGCAAAAGAGGGAGACTCTCTATTATTGCTCCAAGTGAAAGATCTATTGGATAGAGGAATTTCGATCAAATTACATTGATTAATAAATTGATCGAATTCCTCTATAGCCAAAAAATCACCTTCCCGGGGAGAGCGCTCCCCAATAAAACGAGTCACATTAAAATCACCCCCCATTATCCAAGGACCAGGGGCAAAAGACCTAAACTCGAGGCATTCATTCCAAAGAATCCGCCTCTCAATTTTAGAGTTAGGCCCATAAACATTAGAAATATTTAAAAAAGAATTGTCAGAAAGATTGATTAAAATGATGTGTAAAGAGTGCTGCTTCTGAATACATTGAAGCAATTTAAAGAGATTATCTCTCCAACCAATCATTAAGCCCCCAGAAGAGCCCACAGAGGGAAGAAAAACCCAATTTCTAAAACGAAAACCACCTAATCTTCTAAAAAAACGAAAATCAGCACAATCTATTTTAGTCTCTTGAAGAAGAGCAATATCAATTGAAAAATCTTTAAAAAAGATTCTAACTTTATCACACTTACTAAGGTCGTTCAAATCTCTAATGTTCCAACTAATGACTCTCATAAACCCATAGATCTAGCCCTATCCAATTCCTTACTTCTAATAAACTCACGATCTAACTCAATATCAGAATAAATAAAAGCAGATCTACAAGCTAACTGACTAAAATCAGAAGCTGATAAGTCACCCAAAGCAAAAGAAGAATAAGAACTACCCAAATCAAAAGGCGAACCTGAGCCTGAATCCGAAACACCGCTCACTGTGCTCGGATCAGGAAACTTACCCAACGACTGAGAGCGATTGCCACGAATCCTGACACTACGACGAACCAAACCACTAGAATCTGAAACCATTCTACGTATTCCTCTCTTCGAAGAAGAGATAGAAGACGCAGAAACACCACTAGCCTCAAAAAGATGATCAGACAACAAACAACCCGAGCCTTTATCCAAAGCTCCAAAAGCACATGAATCAATAGAACCCAGATTATCCAAGACCTGCAAGCCATTCCCATCCAAATGAGCCACCAAAGGAACTGCCGTGACACCACCATTGTCACTGGCATCAGCCTCAACTCTCAAAGAAGAAGAAGAAGGAAGTGGACGAGGCAAACTAGCAACCAATGGAGCACACACTGCCTTTTGGTCCAGTAAAGCATCAACTTTGTTGATATAATCACAATTCTTCTCTACAGAACAACCCAAAGCTTTACAATAAACAGGAGCCACCATAACCTGATCATCCACCAATTGAGAATTGCAAGAATCATGAACAACAGGTTCCAACATAAAAACAGACTCGATAATCTCAAAAACAGCATGATCCTCCAAAACTGGTACCAAAGAATCATCAAAGTCAGAAGCAGATAAAACACATCCTTCATTCGAGGCAACAGGAAGTCTCAATAAACAATCACCATAAGAATCATGAGACTCAACACTCGATAGCATGAACAAGTCCTTCCAGTAATCAATATTAGGACGGTCCAAAGAAAAAGAAGAAGCCGAGGTCGAATGCAAATCCAAATCCAATTCCAAAGACACCGGCCTCGAATCATTAATAACTAACTCATTAAAATTGGAATGCATAACAGAACAAGTAAACCAATCTGAATCCATGATTGGCACAGGATCTAGTTCCAAACAAGGAAATGAACAGGCTTTAACCAAATGATTAACCTTTGGATTAACACTAACAATATCCAAAGAAGAACCGGACTTATCCAAAAAATCAGAAAAATTCTCTGAATCAAGACAAGCAAATCGGTTTGCCGTGGAAATCTCAAAATTATCCAAATAGGGAGAAGGCTTTCCTATTATATGTTTTGCTTGAATGAAATCACACTTAGAATCACAAGATATACCCCTGATCACCGAAACACCAATACAAGCAACAACATCAGGGTCAAATGAAAGAGGACCGAAATGAGAAGAACCAATGATGGAACCCTTATCAACCACCAAATCATCCAAATGAAAAACCTCTGAAACAGAACTATTATTTGGACAAACATGGTTGACTCGAAGACCTTCTCCAAAAATATGCAAATTGACCACATTGAAATGAGATAACAGATCCTCAAGAAGATTAAGACCTTCAATTCTATGCTGCCAGAGATGAATAGAAAGAATGCCTCTCAGTTGAAGAAATGTCAACACAAACCTGAAGCCGTGATCCCTCAACTGAGACAAAGGAACATCATGATAAGAAGAGAAATCCATATTGCCAAAAAAGAGATCGGGATTGCCAAACTTGGCTTCATAACCCAAACCGATGTTAGGAGAATTAACGACATTAAAGTGGACCAGCAAATCCTCAAGAAAATGAAAAGCTTCAGATCTATATTGACAAAGGAAATCAAGAAGCACTCTTTTTAATAACATGATTTTTAAGACAAACTGGAAACCATGCTCGACGAGAAAATCTGACGAAACAAAAGACGAACAACTATCTCTTTTATGCCCGAATTTACCACAAGAGAAACAACGAATAGGGTCTCGGCAATGGGCAGCAACGTGATTAAAATCACCACATCTAAAGCAAAAAAATTTATTAGCTCTCGAGTCGATCCAATTCTTCTTCGATCTGGAAGGACGAAGATCTTTGAAAGAGAAACTGGCAGGACGATGATCTTTAACCACTTGAGCGTATGAACGAAACTTCGAATCACTAATTGAAAAAAGATCTGAGGAAAATGAAAGAGGATCAGGAGAAGAATAAGAACAAAGGGAGGAAGCAGATGCCATTACTGTCATTATTATTTGATAACTAAGAGCAACATATTTCAATTGTCGTTTTAATTGAAATCAAATTTAATAGATAAAGGAATGTTAATCGTGAGTGATTGCTCACCTTTCAAGGCTAGGGATGAACGAGAAATTGAGCTATGAATCCAAACACAAATTCTAAAGCAAAGCAAGATTGAACGCGAATTTGACGAGCAAAGCTGATAGTTTGGAATCAACGAAATCAAATCAAACTGGATTGATGAAGATTAATGGTATAAGTGAACTTATATATATATATATAACTATATATAACTATTTATATGAAGCATATCTAAATTCAAACACATTTTAAATTAAATATATATACATTTAAAATAATAACAATTATTATATACAAACTTAGAAAATATGCAAACATATTCGGGTATACAACATGTATGCAACTTTATACATGAGTAGGCTAGTAAATGACTAAACAGAACTGTATATATACAAACTGTGAATAAGAGAAAATATGAAGCCATAGAACGCATAATAGATTTTCTAACTTAAGTATATACATACCAATACACTAATATATATAACTCATGTACTAATTGTGTTTTAAAATCAATTTAAAACATGTGACACCCCACCTCTATACCCACGCTAGCCAAGGACACTACGGTGTAATGCCGTCAACTAGAGCGGAGAATAAGGCTGTTGAGGAGCGACCATCCGTGTAATTGCGTCGTGCGAGCACCGGTATGCCAGATAGTTTAAGATGCATTTCTTTTCAAGAGGAAATCCGACATGCCGATACAAACTCAAAGCTACTACACAGTGGCTATATAAAATCTTCGGAAACAAATACAGAAACAAACATAACATAAATCAGTCAAAGATAATTCATATCACATAAGCGGAAATAGATATGAATATTACACATAAAAGTGTACATCAGAGTAGTGGTCGAATAAGATCCACAATATCACAAAAGAATAGATACAGGTGTAAGATAAAAGGATAAGTATACATCAAGGAGTCCATATCTCTAATTTATACAACAAAAACTACTAATCTAAAGTAGGCAGCCAAAAGTCAGCTGATGATTCGATAAGGAGTCAAGCAGAAGCACCTGCAAAATCTCAGTTTGACCCGAGTATTATTTAAGAAGAAAATAATAAACGGATCAGTCTAGCTATAATTATCAGATAAAATGAGATATAAGAAGAGATATAATAACAAAACGTATGATAACCAAGAATGTCATATTGCGACAAGTATACATTAGAAAGTCCACAAAAAGTCATACAATATCTCAAGAATCTCATAGCATCAAAAAGAATGTCATGTTCTTTATTTAATTCACCAAGACACAAAAAATGACATACATATCAATGCCAATTGTAAAAGTTGGTGAAACATAAATTCCAGAAATCAATAACTAGAAATCAAGAAATCACAATAAAAGGATGGCCAATCCCAAACGGAATGCTATTCCATGGACCGAACATCGACGCACCTAAATAGAGACGCCCCATGCACAGTCAAACATCGACGCACCTAGATAGATACACCCCATGCATAAATAAACATCGACGCACCTAGAAAGATACATCCCATGTAGTGTCTAACATCGATGCACCTAGAAAGATACACCCCATGCATAAATAAACATCGACGCACCTAGAAAGATACGCCCCATGTAGTGTCTAACATCGACGCACCTAGAAAGATACACCCCATGCAAAGTCGAACATCGACGCACCTAGATAGATACTCCTCATGCATAGACAAACATCGACGCACCTAGAAAGATACGCCCCATGCCTCGACTAATTGAGCCGATTGCTCCACGACGTAAACGAACATTGACGCACCTAGATAGGTACGACCCATGCTAAAAGAAACATCGACGCACCTAAATAGGTACGACCCATGCTAGAAATGAGATGAAGCTCAATAAAACGAGGAACAGTCCTCCACGTGGACAAAGAGACATCGCACACTGCTAGTCTAAACCATAAAATGATTATCATCGATCATCAAGAAGTGTCAATTACGCTAAGCTAGTAAATATATGAGCTTAGCTTCATGTCCCATAATCACTAGCTTAACTTAAATATTTACGAATAAACTGTAGATCTCCACTTGAAAACTGTCACAAGAGATTCAATCGAACAAGTCCAAGAACTAACCGACAAAGTAAACGCAAGCGTTTCATACCATTTGTTTTACTAATCCGTTTAATTAGATTTCTCGCAGGAGTGAGGTAAAGGTTTGTATATACTAATAGATTGGAAAAAATGGTTTAAGAAACGTGCTTTGTAATAAAATAGTGTTGAAATCGTTTGGATGAAAGAGATTTGATATTTACTACTAGTATAGAAACCTTTATATTTTTAAAGTGACAAATTATAGAAATGATTTTAGAAACAATCAATCATCGAAATTCACATACGAAGACGTGAATAAAATCCAAAGAAATCGATACCGAATCCATCAAAATGGATATTCCCTAAAATCCCGAAGAAAATGTCATCAAAGTCGATAATAAATGATTGCAACAAATCGGAATCAACACGAATCGATAAAATTGGAATTCTTGAATAAAATAGGCAAACCGACAAAACACAGCAGATTCAGACGTTTGAAATAGGTGGTTCAGACGTCTGAATCTAGAAAATCAGAAGTTTTCCAGAATGTAATTCAGATGTCTGAACCAAATGTTTCAGACATCTGAAATAGGTATTTTTAGCCTATTTCCTTTCTGTTTGAAATCAAGCCAATTCAGACGTTTGAAATTCCAAATTCAGACGTCTGAAACTGGAATTCAGAGCATTTCCTGAACCTCGACTAAAAATGGCCAAATGAATATCGGAAGCGATCGGACGAGCAAATGACAACTAAGGATTTAGGCCACATGACAAACCAGCCTTAACGGCTCTTCGATGCGCCTCAAATATCAATGCCCAAATATCCATAATAGGATTTTCATAGATTTTGATTTCAAAACACCAAAAATTGGGATATACACCAAATCAATCCAAACCAAAATCAATTGCACAAGAATAAGTGTTAGGAATTCATGCCTAACAATCGAAGATAATTATAGACTAAGATGTGTGATAAAAATCTCACCTTTGAACCCAAAACAAATGAAGAAGAAGCAATAGAGCAAAGGCAAGGACAATCACTCTTCAATTCCAACCCAACAAGCTTGAATCTAAGCTTAAAAGAGAAACATTTCTTAAGTTAGGTTTAGGAATTTCTGAAATTGATAAGAGAATGAGTTGGAGAAGAAGAAGAGGAGGCTTACCGAAGCTTCTTCTATTGATTTGGAGCTAGAACTTGATTTGTAAATGCAAACTAGGGTTTGGAGTTTTAATTTCCCATTCCTCTCTCCATTGTTGCTAAAGCTTGAGTATTAGGAAATAGAAAGGAAGTAATGAAGAGAAGAGAGGTGAAGTTTGGGTCTAATGGGCTGAAACAAAACCAAAGCCCTAAGTGAAAAAGTAGCAAAATTCCACTATCTCCAAACATATCAAAGTTTATACTCAAAAAGATCGCAAACGTCATTTTGAACTCAATGGGGGTGGTCTCGAGTCTTAATTTGACTGTTTGCAAAAAGTAGCTTTTCGGACTAAAATCCGACTAATGATGAAATATTTAAATACTTAATCGTAAAATATGCGGGTTGTTACAGACTTCCCTCAAAGAAATTGCGTCCTCGCAATATTTAAGAAGAAAATATAAAGTAACAACCATGAAAGCATATTCAACAAAAAAGAAATTTGAAATAAAAAGTTCACCTCAAACAGCACGAGAAAGTAAGTCCGGATGTGTTCGCTCGATGAATTCTCTAGATTCCCAAGAGCAAACCCATTCAGACATCATCAAAGAAACAACCACTTATTGCTTACGATTAAGGGCATAGGCAACACGATTCTCCCTTTCCGGGAGTATACAAAGAATATCAAGATCACAAGATGTAAGGAACTCGAGCCAACGTTGTTGATGCCAATTAAGTTCCTCATGAGAAAATAGATACTCCAAAGATTTATGATAGGTGTAAAGAACAAATTTCTCTCCCAAAAACAATGATGCCAAATTTCTACAAGCGAAAACAATCCGCGAGCACTAGATCATGAGTGGCATATCTAGTCTCGGTAGGCTTTAATTGTATAGAAGCATAAATGATAGAACATTCTCATTCGGAAGAGAACGGCACCCAAACCAATACAACAAGCATTGGTAGAAATAGTGAAATCTTGGTTCCCCTTGGGAATCACAAGAATAAGAATACCGGAAAAGAGTTCTTTTAAATAATCTTCTTTCCCGAAAAGCTAAAACTTTCAAAATCACAATTATCTTTATGTAATAATCTTTCTGGGAAAATTTACTTTTTACAAGTTAATTTATTGTGTCAGATTGTCTCATTAAAGCGTTTAGGAAATTCCTATCGATAATGTTGATCAAACGCATCGACCAGAATTCTTAAAGCTCTCAATGGGAAATACAATCACCAAATCATCCTCTATATGATAAATAAGTCTCTTAAAAATTTTAAGAATATTCTTTGTACGTTGTAAGAACAAAATCTAATTATACTTATAAATAAATCTTATGAAAAAGATTTGCAAAATTTTAAATTTTGTTTTCATCCAAAATCAATAAATACAAGAATGGAGTCATCGAGATATTCGTAGAATACTCGATACATAAAATGGATGAAATAAGCTGGACAAACTAAATGACATAACAAGTCATTCATAAGAATCATAACGAGTGCGGAATGCGGTAAGTGGAATGCTAACTCCCGCAACTCGTAGCCAAATGAGAATCGGTGGCAAGGTCGAACTAAAAAAACCTTAACACCACTCAAAAGATTGCTTAGGGGATAATCCTAAGACAAGCCCAAAAATACCAAAAAATTTCACAAACTATTTGAATGAGGGAAATAACACTTTCCTCATCATGTGGGTTTAAAGAATAAAATAATGTCATCAAATTAGAATCGAAATCTTAAAGAAAATAAAAATCTGCTTAACACATTAAGAATGTCGAAGATGATTAGTCCACTAGGGACATAGGATATGGCTTCATAATGATTAAGCCAATCCATTCACGAAAATCAATTCCGAAGCCTAAGTAACGCATAACATGCAAATCGGCTTGGAAAGAAATATCACATAAAATAATTTCGACATCGATTAAAAAGCAAATTGAGTATTGCGGATCCACTAATCCGGATTCATAATTCTCAAAGAAGTCATCAAGCCCAAAAATACTTAAAGAAAAGGAACCAACAAGTTCTTTTGATATAAAATAGTGAGATAAAAACCCGTATCAATAAGAACTCGAAAAAGATAATCACCAAAACAAATGAAATTAAGGATTGATTGAGAAATACCTTGACCAAGAGAAGTGGCGCTAAGAGCTTGCACAACATTAAGCTTTTCCCTCCTTCCTACTTTGATGTATGGGACATGCAGTTATATGGTGACCCGAATTTTCGCAATAGTGACAATAAAGAGGTTTCGGACACTCCCTTGCATAGTGGTCCGTGGAACCGCAATTGTAGCATTGTCCACGACTAGAGGTAGGGGCCTTTGCAACCGGATTTTCTTGCTTCCCTTTCTTGTTGGGATTGGGACCTTTGAATTTAATAGGCCTCTTCATGTTTTTGTTGAAGTTCTGTTTAGCACCTACAACTTCAACATCACTTTCATTATCGGCCTCTTCAAGTCGAAGAGCGATATCAATAAGTTGATCAAAAGAGACTTCTAGTTTCAGAAGTAATGGCTTTTTAAGGTTCTTGTTCAACCCATAGACAAACCTTTGATTTTTCTTCAATGGGGTATTAATATACTCAACCCCATACTTAGAAAGAGATTCCAAAGATGCGACGTATTCCATCACAGAAGATTCACCTTGAACAAGTCAATAAAATGCCGGGCCAAAGTTACCTTTTCAGCCTCCGGCACAAACTTTGATTCGAATCGTTCCCGAAATTTCTCCCAAGTAAGATTCGCTTTGATAATCTCCGAAGTCAAGAGCTCATACCAATCTAACGCTCTTTCTTGGAGCATGCTAGAAGCCACTTGGACTCGATAAAGGTCAATAAGATTCATGCGAGTAAAGATGCGATCGCATGATTTGAGCTAAGCTTGGATTTCTATAACGCTCTCGGATCCCCTGAATGGCCTTCCACTAAATCGGTATAGTCTCTGCACAAGCGTGTAAAACCGGATTTAGGATGAATAGGCACTGGAATGGGTCCGGCAGCTTGAGCATTCTTTACAAGATCAATAAGGTGTTGTGCAGACATAAATACTCCATCCTGGGGAGTAGCACTAGATTGACCAGCGCTGGGACGGCCAGGTCTAACCATTTTTCTTCTTTAAGAAAGAAAGAAAGAAGAAGAAAAAGGTTATTCACAAAATAAATATCAAAAAATTAATGATTGATAAAACAAGGAATCACAAAAGAAAATAGGATAAGACGGTACGAAGACTCGAATTAAATCCTAAGGAACGACTCATAAGAAAGACTTTGGACAATGATCCATGCTAGATTATTCTACATTGTTCCGAAGTTTGGCTCTGATACCAAGCTGTGACGCCCCACCTCTATACCCACGCTAGCCAAGGACACTACGATGTAATGCCGTCAACTAGCACGGAGAATAAGGCTGTTGAGGAGCGACCATCCATGTAATTGTGTCGTGCGAGCACCGGTATGCCAGATAGTTTAAGATGCATTTCTTTCCAAGAGGAAATCCGACATGCCGATACAAACTCAAAGCTACTACACAGTGGCTATATAAAATTTTCGGAAACAAATATAGAAATAAACATAACATAAATCAGTCATAGATAATTCATATCACATAGGTGGAAATAGATAAGAATATTACACATAAAAGTGTACATCAGAGTAGTGGTCGAATAAGATCCATAATATCACAAAAGAATAGATACAGGTGTAAGACAGAAGGATAAGTATACATCAAGGAGTCCATATCTCTAATGTATACAACAAAAACTACTAATCTAAAGTAGTCAGCCAAAAGTCAGCTGATGATTCGATAAGGAGTCAAGCAGAAGCACCTATAAAATCTCAGTCTGACCCGAGTATTATTTAAGAAGAAAATAAAAAACGGATCAGTCTAGCTATAATTATCAGATAAAATGAGATATAAGAAGAGATATAATAACAAAACGTATGATAACCAAGAATGTCATATTGCGACAAGTATACATTAGAAAGTCCACAAAAAGTCATACAATATCTCAAGAATCTCATAGCATCAAAAAGAATGTCATATTCTTTATTTAATTCACCAAGCCACAAAAAAAGACATACATATCAATGCAATTTGTAAAAGTTAGTGAAAAATAAATTCCAGAAATCAATAACTAGAAAGCCAGAAATCACAAGAAAAGGATGGCCAATCCCAAACGGAACGCTATTCCATAGACCGAACATCGACGCACCAAAATAGAGGCGCCCAATGCACAGTCAAACGTCGACGCAACTAGATAGATACTCCCCATGAATAAATAAACATCGACGCACCTAGAAAGATACGCCCCATGTAGTGTCGAACATCAATGCACTTAGAAAGATATACCCCATGCGCAAATAAACATCGACGCACCTAGAAAGATACGCCCCATGTAGTGCCAACATCGATGCACCTAGAAAGATACACCCCATGCAAAGTCGAACATCGACGCACCTAAATAGATACGCCCCATGCATAGACGAACATCGATGCACCTAGAAAGATACGCCCCATGCCCCGACTAATTGAGCTTATTTCTCCACGATGTAAACGAACATCGACGCACCTAGATAGGTACGACCCATGCTAAAACAAACATCGACGTACCTAAATAGGTACGACCCATGCTAGAAATGAGACGAAGCTCAATAAAACGAGGAATAGTCCTCCACGTGGACAAAGAGACATCGCACATTGCTAGTCTACACCATAAAATGATCATCATCGATCATCAAGAAGTGTCATTTACACTAAGCTAGTAAATATACGAGCTTAGCTTCATGTCCTATAACCACTAGCTTAACTTAAATATTTACGAACAAACTATAGATCTCCACGCGAAAATTGTCACAAGAGATTCAATCGAACAAGTCCCGGCGAAGTAAACGCAAGCGTTTCATACCACTTGTTTTACTAAGCCGTTTAATTAGATTTCTCGCACGAGTGAGGTAAAGGTTTGTATATATTAATAGATTGGACAATGGTTTAAGAAACGAGCTTTGTAATAAAATAGTGTTGAAAACGTTTGGATGAAAGAGATTTGATATTTACTACTAGTATAGAAAACCTTTATATTTTTAAAGTGACAAATCATAGAAATGATTGTAGAAACAATCAATCATCGAAATTCACATTCGAAGACGTGAATAAAATCCAAAGAAATCGATACCGAATCCATCAAAATGGATATTCCCAAAAATCTCGAAGAATATGTCATCAAAGTCGATAATAAATGATTGCAACAAATTGGAATCAACACGAATCGATAAAATTGGAATTCTTAAACAAAATAGGCAAGCAGGCAAAACACAACAGATTCAGACGTCTGAAATAGGTGGTTCAGACGTCTGAATCTGGAAAATCAGAAGTTTTCCAGAACGTAATTTAGACGTCTGAACCAAATGTTTCAGACGTCTGAAATAGGTGTTTTTAGCCTATTTCCTTTCTGTTTGAAATCAAGCCAATTCAGACGTCTGAAACTGGAATTCAGAGCATTTCCTGAACCTCGACCAAAAGTGGCCAAATGAATATCGGAAGTGATCGGACGAGCAAATGACGACTAAGGATTTATGACACGCGACAACCCAGCCTTAACGGCTCTTCGATACGCCTCAAATATCAATGTCCAAATATCCATTATAGGATTTTCATAGATTTTGATTTCAAAACACCAAAAATTGGAATATACACCAAATCAATCCAAACCAAAATCAATTGCACAAGAATAAGTGTTAGGAATTCATACCTAACAATCGAAGATAATTATAGACTAAGATGTGAGATAAAAATCTCACCTTTGAACCCAAAACAAATAAAGAAGAAGCAATAGAGAAAAGGAAAGGACAATCACTCTTCAATTCCAACCCAACAAGCTTGAATCTAAGCTAAAAAGAGAAACATTTCCTAAGTTAGGTTTAGGAATTTCTGAAATTGATAAGAGAATGAGTTGGAGAAGAAGAAGAGGATGCTTACAAAAGCTTTTTCTATTGATTTGGAGCTAGAACTTGATTTGTAAATGGAAACTAGGGCTTGCAGTTTTAATTTCCCATTCCTCTCTCCATTGTTGCTAAAGCTTGAGTATTAGGAAATAGAAAGGAAGTAATGAAGAGAGGTGAAGCTTGGGTCTAATGGGCTGAAACAAAACCAAAGCCCTAAGTGAAAAAGTATCAAAATTCTACTATCTCCAAACATATCGAAGTTTATACTCAAAAAGATCGCAAATGTCATTTTGAACTCAATGGGGGTGGTCTCGAGTCCTAATTTGACTGTTTGCAAAAAGTAGCTTTTCGGACTAAAATTCGACTAATGATGAAATATTTAAATAAAATATTTAAATACTCAATCGTAAAATATGCGGGTTGTTGCAAAACATATCTATGAGAATTGACATAAACGCAAAACATATATATGTACATCTAAAATACTAACAACCTTCCATATCAGTTTATATAGGCTGCATATCTACAATAGGTGACATACAACACGCGTATAACAGCAGGTTATATATAAAACTTTAAAACAAAACTCCATAGACCATATATATATAAAGTAATATATATACACACACAAACATCATATATTATATATATATACCTTTATAACTGAATGCAAAATTGAGAAGTATAAAACAATGGAAACCAAGCTTGATATATATATATGTATGTATGTATGTATGTATGTATATAACTTTATAAACTCTTTATATATGAATATAGATCATATAAACAAATAAAAATCATTTCACAAAGCCAATACACCAAAAGTGTACTACATATATATACTGACATACGTATAACACTTGGAATCAACAAAATATATATATATATATACACACTAACATATAAATTAATGTATATGGACATATATATATACACAAACTATAAGTTAACAATACAGGACAAAAGTGATTTGAAAGTATACGGCGTATATATGTATACTTATTAAAATGCAAAGTATTTAAGATACTATTACAAGTTATGCAAACAAAAATACGAATAGAACAAGAGACAACAGTAGCTTTTAAAATTAAAATATATGTTCTGCCATAATATAACCTATATATAAACTATATAAGACTTACTTACAAATAACTGACACATTAAAAGAAGAAGAGGCGGAAAATGGCTAGAGCAAGGAAAAGAAGTGGCTAGGGTTGCAGGAGGAGATCTCGGCATGGGAAGGTGGTGAGATGAAGAAGGCGGTCACGGTCTTGGGTGAAGGGGAGGATTTGAGTGGGTGGTCGAGTGCTCGGCCGGGTTCTTTGGTCCGATGGTGGGGAAGAGCTAAAGCTTGGGCCTCTGGAGGGAAGAAGAGGAGAGGTGGTCGAACGGTTGTTGGGGACGGCATCGGTGAATGGAGGCCAGTTTCGAAGCAAGGGGAAAGAGGATCAGCTTTGGGTAGCTTCATGCACGAACAGTTTTGAGAGTCAAACAGTAAAAAGCGAAACAGCTTTTTTTATTTTACATAGAAAATGAAGATGAAGAGAATGAACAGGCTGTATTAAATTGTATTCGAATGAAACCGAGAAAATGAGCGAACCAAGGAAAAAGCAACAGTCAAATCATAATTACGTGAATATGAAAAGCAAGTGGCTGTCAAATTTCAACGGTTAGGTAGATGAAAGAACAGGAACCCAAAAGTTTGAAATTGGATACCGGCACAATTAATTGTTTCGTCGATTCTGTTGTGAATCGGATTTCAAAACACATAATTAAATATACCGCAGAGACCAGCACAACGAGACGATCAAAATGGTATACAGATATCAGTGGTACGATCATCCGATCAAAAATCGATAATCAGTACCAAAATGCTGCTAAAATGTCAGAATAAGATAAACGAAGCAATAGCAGTCCAAATTTGAAGAAATGCAATAACACGTCTCACTCAGAAGATGATTTACAAATTTATTGTATAAAAATATCCTGGTTTGTAAAACATTGTATTATCGTCAAATATTAACTGATTTGAATTTAAATAAAATTACACAAGAAAATAAACTTCCATGATATTAATTGAAAATTTGCCATTTTCTATGTTAAATTAGATGTATTCCGAATATTAAATTTTCAATTCAACATTTTATTATTTAAAATTTCATAAAATTTTGATTAATTAAATAAATAAAACCACTAAAAATTACTAGTCGTTTCATATGATAGGGTTTTGAGGAGTTTATTCTTGAAATTGAATTTGAAATTTTATTGAGGGTTTGCAATTTGAATTTGTTTCTGCCATTGAAAAGAAAGAGATAGACAGAAATTGATGTACGTACAGAATAGACTGAAAGATAGCTAGGGTGTGAGAAACAAAGTCCATTTATACAAATAAAGCCCGATAAGAATGAATAACACCCAAATTGACAATAACGACCCAAAAAGCTCGTTTCGCTTCTAAAACTAAAATGGGTCATTCCATACATCAAAATAGATGTTTAAATCATTTCATCATTTCATTTAATTAATACAACTTTTAAATTATCAATTTCTCTTTTAATTCAATTATCAATTAATACATACATTATCACAATTAATTTACAATTTGTAACTAATTGTAACCTTTAAATCATTTTAATTAATTGGAATTGCATTTAAAGCAGTTATAAATTACCTTAAATTAATACTATTACATTTCATTCCAGTTATATTCTTATTATTAAACCACAAATTTTTAATTCTTCCAGCATTAAATCACAAAACCTTATTAAACTAACTACTTTCAATTATTGAAAATTATGGGTTGTTACACTCTCCCCCACTCAAAACTTTTCGTCCTTGAAAAGGAAAAAGAAGGGATAAGGAATTAATATATCTTATCCAAAATATTAAATTTATAAACAATCAATTTACATAATTAAATAATTTAAATAAACGATATCAATTTAAAATAATTAAATTCTTTTATATTCAAATCAGAAAAAGTTTGGAAAACATTTCACATAATTTTTCTAAGTCCAAAGTTCACGAAAAATTTCGACAGAGTCTCCTTTGAATGAAGAGGTCTGGGAGAAATAATAATATCAATAATAATAAAGGCTTTTTAGGCTAAAGGAAAAAGTTGGAAAAAAATTTAGTTTCAGGGACAAGAAGTTTTTTTTTTAGGCTGAAGGACACTTTTTAGTGTAAATCACAGAATGATAGTTGTAACTATCATTTTCAGTTTACACTAAAAAATGTCCTTCAGGCTAAAAAGCAAACTTGTTGTCCCTTAGACTAATTTTTTTTGCAACTTCTTCCTTGTGCCTATTTACCTGTAATAACAATATATATTATATTTTTCAAAATAAAATATCCCAAACTTTGGGAGAAACAATATAATACCGCTAGAAAACCGTAATCCAAAAACATACCTATTTGTCGGGCAGACAACGCTTATTTTATGAAACAAAAAGCAGTAGCAATTGCCTCCATAACCTGTATTTCACTTATATAATCCAAAAGAGTTAATAATTATATATATGAGAATATTTATGTTGTTTCTATCAGTCACAACCAAATCAACACAACATACAATAGTCACAAGCAACAAAACTATACAATCATCACATGTAATCAAAGTAATCAACCATGCATCCCTAGCAATCAAAACAAAGGGTTTGTTTGAGTTCAGGAACTTTTAATCGTACAACATGATAAATAAACTACTAAGTATACAATATACTCAACAGTCTTAGATAAAACTCAATAGATCATTTATACATCCTTGCACAATGGAAGTATCCTTTCCTATCCAATCCATAAGCCAAACAAACAATAATTTCAATGTAATTTAAATTAGTTCTTTTTTTTAAAATATCATTTTATAGCATTTACTATTCTTTTCTAATTCATATATGCTTATTTTCCTTAATTTACATTCATTGTTACCTACAAAAGTTCATTTCCCATTTATTCATACAATGCCATTTTTCTTTCATTTTATTACTTTATATTCATTGCTTAAATAAGTTATTTTTGTTTAATTGTTTAAAATAGTCAATGAAGTCATTATTTAAGTATTTCATTCTTTTCATTGCAGGTTAATTCGCATTTATTGTTTAATAATACATTTGATTTTCAATAATAAAACATTCATACTTAAGTATTTCTACCTTTAGTTTACATTTACTCTTTCCTTTTATAACATCGACTGAATATTAAGTCTATTTCTTGATCGTTTCAACAGTTCTGAAGTTATAATCATTTAATTAACATAGTATTCACTTTTACTCTTTCATTCAATTAGTAGCATTTTAAATTGTTAACTTAAGCTTATATCATTTTATAATATCAAAATTCTTATTTATAGAAAAATTCTATTGGACACTTTCATTATCTAGGTTTCACTTGCATAATATTCCATTGCATATTCTTATAAACATTTTCAACTTATAATATTTTGGTAAGTTATATATATATATATATATATATATATATATATATATGCTTTCAGAATGCAATATAAAGCTACACAAGCTTATTTAGTTAACAAAATGTTTCAATAGCTATCATTTCTTATTTCCATATCCTTTTTATTTACATTTTACAAAATTTCAATTTCTTATATTTTCATTAATCACTTAGCATCAAGTTTCCAATTACACATATTAAAAGTTTCCATTTATTAAAATAGTCAAAATTTCATTTCATTATAATAATTGAAAAGTTTAATTTACTGAAACTTAAGAACTAAATACCTGTTCCATTTCAATCAATTTAAAATTATATCTATAGTAATATCTTTAATGTATCCAAATCATATTTAGAAAATTTTAAGATTCGTAATCAAAACAAATGTTCTGTAAAATTACTACAGTGGTCATCTCACTTTGAAACTCAAAAATGAATGTCGATGATGCATGCACACATTATCGAAATTATTTTCTAGTGATAGAGTGGGGAGTACATAACTTATTCCTTCCAAAATTCTTTTAAAACATTTCTTTTAAATCATCTTGAAATATTTATATCAAAAAATACTTTTAAATAATATTATTATGATATTCCAAAATCATTCAAAAGAAGTTTTCAAACACCCGGAACGTAAGTTCTCAAATTTCAATTTATATTCATTTTATTTGTAAATCTTATTTCACAACCAACTATATCATTTAAAAAATTTATTATTTTATATACAAAATATATAACAGGAAAAATTATTTCATTTACCTATATTTCAATACAATATTGTGTCGATCTGTGCTATTAATTGTTCATAAATTCCTATCGATGCCATATCATCCTATGTACCGACCAGAATTTATAAGTACTAAACAAAACAAATTAACATAATACAAAACCTTTTATAACACTAGCAAATATTCTCTCTCATGTATATACACTTAGTGTAACGACCCGTAATTTTACCACTTTGAAAATAGAATATTAACTATATTAAATATTCAAATATAGAATTTTCAAACTTAAACAACCAAGTTTTATATGATAAATAAGAATGGTGAACTTATTTTTGATATTGAATAAAGATTTTAGATTCCCATTGTAAAATTGACAAAAATCGAATTCCGATAAAGTAGGATAAATATTCGTGAAATTTATTTAAAGGATAAATAATTCCTTTTAAATATATATATATATATATATAATTGATTTCAAACTCATTTGATGATAATAGCAATTTAATTTATAATGGTCTGATAAATATATAAAACACGTTCTATAAAAGTTGACAAATTTTGTCGCAAGCCGATAAATCGATGTCATACTTTTACAAAAAGATTTGGATATTTTTTTACATTATTGTATAAGTAAAATATACTTGTTTTAATTATTTAAAGATAATAAGAAATTTATTTTGAATTTTGGTTTACATGAATAAATAGTTTAACAAAAACGTCAAAATGTGACCGGAAACGTTTTGTTGAAAATCAATGTTTTGTTCAAAACAAGTTGTCGCAACATTATCACATCTTTATTAACATGTTTTAACACATATATTATAAATTTTAATAACTAAACATGTTTACTTTTAATAATTATGATTAGGAAACTTCTAGAACATCATTAAGAAAAGTAAGTTAGTTTAAGAAAAGTCAAAATTAAACATCAAATCCAAATCACATCAAAATTCAACCAAATAATTACTTTTCTTTACTTAATCTTTGAGTGACAAAGACATAAAGTAAGAAGTGAAAGGATGATGTTAAGTGTTGAAAAAGTGGAGTTTTTTTAGGTTAAAGTAAGGTTAGTTTGGTAATTTGGTAAGAGGTAATCGTGGTAAATTTACCACTTCTTTCTTTTTCTATAAATACCGACCTTCTTCTTCACTTTCATTTGCACCTTTTCTTCTTCTTTTCTCAAGCTGCTTCATCTTCTCCCTCTACTCTTCAATGATTTCCATGCCATAAAAAAATTTGAAATAAATAATGTAAAAATGTTTACAAAATATTCAAAAGAAATCAATGTTCATTCTCTTCAAATCAAACTCCCCTTTTCTCCATATTTACCTCTTCTTCTCTCGGCCATAACTTCTTCTAAAAAAGAATAAAAGTGAAAAATTATTTCTTTTAAATTATATATTTTTCCAGTGGCTACAACTTTTATGTTGACCAATTTGTCTCATTATAAAGATACCTATGTCAAAAATACACTTCTTTCAAGTGCATTCTCTGTCCCAGTTTTTAAGCTAGAAAATAACCCATTTTGTTTTGATCATATCCTAATCATAATAGATTCAAATTAAGAAATTATTTTTCCCAGACCATATAAAATTCTAATTGTTACAACTTTTATGTTGATCACTTTTGCAGTTTTGAGGTTTGCTATAGCTGAAACTCAATTCTTTGAAGTGCATTTTTGGGCTTATTTTTATCAATCCGACTATACCTCTTCTTCATTCTATCATATCTCCTCAAAATAACATGGATTTAAATGATTCTTTTTTTGAAATTCAAGAGGAAGAATTTTCAAAAAAAAATTAGTTAAAACTTTTCTGAATTTTAAGATTTAGAGGGCCTAAAATCAGATACAAGATAACCTATTGTTCGAATCAAAATCTTGGGAAATCAAGTTCAAAGCTCTACCGCTTCTTCTCTATGTATTCAGCCGTCCTCCATCTCAAGCCTCGACCAAGATATTGGAAGGGAGAAGGTGTTGTTTTCTAGTGTTTAAATGGAATATGTATTAATTGGTAAAGTGTTGGTTGATTAGAATGTTGGTAGGATGTTTATCGCTTTGGTTTATGGTGAGAAATTCTATTTATCATCTCTATATATACACACACACACACATGATCGATGATGTGTTATTATTGCTATGGATTCTTATATATGATTTGATCATCAAGTGTTGATTTTTTGATATGATTGTTGAATTTTTTACCAAGTCACGTTAATACACGTCGATAAGCACAAAGGAAATCACTTTCCTTTTGATAATGAAATGGTGTATATGGAACTCTTAAACCTTTTGGAAATAGTTTTAAAATAAGTTAAAAATGTTTTATAAACATTTAATATGTTTAAAGAAATAAAGAAAGAAAATCAAGATTTCATCCTGTATATTTTAAAATATGCTCAAATCAATTTCCTAGAAAAATCGCGCTAGTGCGGTTAAGTGGCTATAAGGGAAATCCTTTTAATGAACGTTTTTTATTATGGAAAAATATGGAATAAATTTGATAAATCTATTTAAATAGTTCAGAAGAGATTTGAAGCGAAAAATATGAATTTTTCAAATATTAAAAAGTTATTTAAATCAAATAAGCTTATATAGCACTTTCCGCATCATTTTTATGCTGCAAATTCTATAACTTTTGGAATATGAGTTAAAAGTAACGATTTTTCCTAGAATCTATTGTGAATTATTCTAAAAGAATAATTAAGTCATTTAAAGATGATTTGGAAGTTTTAATAAGAGTTTGAATAAATGGTTAAGACGAATTATTTATACCACTTAAACAAAAAGTGAAGAATATTGAATATAATAACAAACTGAGTATGCGGAAATGACTAGTACATTTGTCCCACCTGTGAGATCTGGAAAGAGAAAATAAGGTGTTTAACCAAGGTTAGGGATGAAGCGACCAGTGCCATAAACTTTCTGGCCTATGTTTTCTCTTTTTAGGCGAGGGGTGGAATAGATCGAAAGGAAAGCCCGGATGCTCTAAAAGATCATATTTAAAGTTTTTTCCAAGATAAAAGAAAATCTCTTCATGATGTAGGATTACTTTCCACTAGTCCCTAGAGGTGAAATTTACAGTATTTAAGGTGGCAGTAGTGCTCTGTAATGAAAATCTTCGGTTTGCAAGAATATGATTTGAAATTAAGAAAGAAATCTTTGATTTAGATTTAGTGGGAATATTGTCCCTATATTGAAATTTATAATTTGAATAAAAGAAATCTTTGATTTAGATTTAATGAATGAGTTAAGAATATTTTCCTTAAGTTAAAAGTTATAGCTTGAATATAAGAAATCTTTGATTAAATTTAATGAATGATTTGGAAAGGTTTTCCTAAGTAAAAGAGAAAATGATTTGAAATTATTCCAGGATTCAAGAAAGGTTTAAATAAATCAAATGATTTAATAAATGAGGCTTAATGATTCCATACATTCTTGAAAAGAAAATGGAATAAATTGAAGAGAATATATCTGAGAAGGATATTTGATTTAAATAAAAGATGAAGTAATTGATTGATGATTGATATCCACATATGAATTTAACTTCTTCTAAAGAAATTACTGGCCTTGAAGGAACCGGGGTCGGATTTGGATGATTCCTTTTCGAAAACCATTCGAACCAATTTACGTGTTCGAAGATTGAAAATGTTTGAAGACGGAGATATTGAGATGAATAATAATGAGGGACTAATTGTTGATTGATTGAGGATAAAATTTCGATTTACTTTTTGTAGCAGTGGTCTCTTTGTTATGAAAAACCTCAGAAAAACAAGTGCTTCTCGCCTAGTAACGGCATAGGAAAGTACCTTCAGATTCGTTCAAGTCTCAAAACGAACTTGTATGGATGATGTCCAATGGTGCATTTTTTGAGATTACGTACATTGGTTTTTATAAACATACATCTATGGTGGCGGGGAAGGCAACTTCTCTTAGCTTATCACCCTACATGAGAAGTACGAGCTCAAGGGTTGTATTTTTGTGGAAGGAAATTAGTAGTCAACGGAAATGGCAATGTGGCATTCAAAGAAGATGTGCTATGTGAAAAGGCAATCGTTTACCTCAGGACTCATCACTCGGAAATGACAGAAACAGGGTAAAAGCAGCAAGGCTAAGTGGGTCGCTCTCAAGTAAGAGATGTCATCATCCTTCAAGATTAGCTCTATACATGTCAAAGAATGTGGTGAATGTATGAATCGGGTACCCGTCAGTGGTCGGTAACGACCGAGGTGATGAGATATTCGGTACTATCCAGCGTGGGTGGTAGGATGGTCTTGTATTGGTTAAGATGTTCAGTATCTGGACCTTAGGTGCATCCCTCTAGAGGTGTACTGTCGAAAGGTAGTCCCTTACCTTGTCGTTTGTATGGAAATCAATTCTCCAATAAGAACCTGCGGTTTTGTTTGTATTGGCGTAATGAATGGCGTCGGAATTTAATAATGGTAACAATTTCGGCTAAGATTAATGAATTTATTTGCAATGTTTTCAAAGGTATGTCCTTAGAAATAATATCTAATGTTTTGATATATAAAAGAGTTTTAGTTATCATAAGGTAAAAACCCGTCCGTGTTTATGAGTGGGCGTGGTCTTATGAGATATTGTTTCTTTCAAAGGATTTTATTCAAAGGATGATATATGACACTGTCATTTATATTCTAAGTTTCCCACGCTGGTCTATCAAGCCTGATCTGGGTATTTTCAATACTCGGGTAAGATCCGAGTAGTTTCAGGTTTAGTGAAGATGGTTGGAGCTTTCAGAGGAAAGCTGGAGATATTCATTTATGTATGGACGTATTCTATTATCCACTGCAGTTGTTTGATGTTTGTCAGCATTTGTAAGGACAGATGTTTATAACTGTCCAAGCTGAATTTAGTTTAGACTATGATATATGTATCTTTAAAAAAAATTCTGCTGTAAAGATATTGTTCAGTATTATATATATTATTCCATTCGTGTGAGATTCTATTCTGTCTTTATTTTCTTTGTCACCCCTTAAAGATCCGCTTATTTGTGCAATTTGAGTTGGAGATGTGGGGTTTATTGTCGGATCAAAGGGTACGAAAATTCGGGCCATCACATTTGGTATCAAAGCTGAAGGTTAAGCGAGAACCTTGGCTTTGGTAAGGTAAAGGCTCATCAGAGATAGGGTTAGTAATACACTGGGATGGGTAACTCATTATAGATAGGGTTAGTAACAGCCTAGAATGAGTTGAGAGCATTATATTGAGCGCGTATTTGTTAATGTTATATATATAGGTTTTTTTTTGAAAAAATGGTAAATGAAATAATTTTACCTAAGATTATATTTTGATTACAAAGTATATATTTTGAAAAGTTATGTAGTTAGAAATCAAGATAAGTGAAATTTAAATATGAACATCTTGTGATTAGAATCTCACAGTTTGATTATAAGGTGTTTGATAATAAGATTGGTTTAAGAAATGAACATATAAAATAAAAATGTATAACAAACAAAAAATGATTATGGAAAAGGTAAATATAAAAGGAATGAGAATTTAAATTCGAGTAATTTAAAAGAATTATGGTAATTTAAATGAAGATTAATATAAGTTGAATTTATAAAAAGAATTTATAAAACAGTTTTTATAAACAAAAGTAATCTCTAAAGGATTTTAAAAAGGGTATTATTTCAAGTAGAAGGATATTTTATGATAACTAGTTCGAATGGCTTGAAATAAATTAAAAATGGACAAGAGATGTGTTCAAATGTAAGCACTTCTCTTAAGTATTACTCTTCTTGTTAAGAGAATATATAATACTATTGGTAGTACCCTGTTCCATGGTATTATTTTGGAGTTACTTGATCTATATAATTTTCTCAAGTTAAAGAGATAACGTGAATCATTAACTGATAAATTGATCAGTAATATTTATAAAAGTGTTTAAACTAAAGATAAATTTGGAATCGCTAATTGATAAGATAAAGCGAGATTCTCGATGGTTTTGGATAGTTGAATTTTTTTGAATCACACCTAACTCAGAGCTAAGGAATTTATGAAAGCTTTTGGTAAAAGATAAACAATTGTGAAATATTTTGAGTAAATGAAATTGGATTAAGTGTAATTTATAGATGTGATTATATATAAAAAGGATTTAAAAGTGGAGATATTTATAATAGCATTAAATCAGAAATATATTTTGTAATTATGAATTTGAAGTGATAGCAACCTACAACTTTAATTCACCTGGATATAAAGCCGATCGGGAATTTGGGATGTGTATATATACTGTTAGGATGTAAAAGGGTATTATACAAAAATAGATTTAGGTCATAAAATATTTATACACTTAAGTAAAATCATGACTCTTTAAAATTTAATTATAACATGAAAAAAGTTTTATTAATGAATTCTACCATTAATTAAAGATTTGGACTTAGGTTTTTAAAAGTGATGGATTCACATAGTTGTGTTCGTAAGATATAATAAACCTAAGTACTAGTTTTACGAAATGATTCATAAACAATATTAGTATTAAAGAAAATATGTGCAACGACCCACTATTTTGGACCATTCAAATCGACAATAATCCACACATGGCGGACTTAAATAATTCAAAATAACAGATTGTAATAAATTTTGGAGCATATAAAATCAACACAGAATCACAGACACAAGGTATCAGAATAACTCGCAGCGGAAATAAAATACCATAGTAGTTCATGAAGCTACTATATACATATTCTCAAAACATATACAAAATATCACAGTTTAAAAATGGATACAATAGAAGTCTGGGTACATAAATTACTAATACAGAAGCAATACCAAATAGGAAATAAGTGGATCAAAAATAGACGAACAGATAGCCAGATAAGCTCCAACAATTCTCTAGTTCCAGAAGGTGAATCCAATGTTGTGACTCTCAGGCTGACCCGAGCGTTAAGTAAAACACAAAACACTCGAGTCAGGACATACCTACTTATACAATGTAAACCAATTCAAATGAACTATAATAGCAATGCATAATAACTTAAAGGATGCTTGGGATTGCCCATCCTTTAAGGGTCCGGTAAACCATCAATTAAGCAGAAATAAACACTATCACAGAAATACCCATATTAAATTAATTAATGTAAATAACATTGTAAATATGGCTAGGGTGGCGCGGAGCTGCAGTAATCGCTCACCTCTAGCCACACTCTCAAATTCAAGGTGTGTATCAGAACAATCACAAGGAAATAAAATGGCACACAAAGAAGTGTACCCGTGGTTATAAATTTTAAAATGGTATTTTATACTTCAAAAATAAAATATCATTTAAAATTTAAATCTAAATCAAAATAAGGACCAAATCATTTCCAAACCATTTCAATATATCAAAATATCATATTCTTTCAAAATCTCATTTTCAAATAACTATTTGAATTCAAATTCAACTATTCAAATTTAATTACCTTTTACAAATGGTTTATATTATAATAAAAAATGATTCATTTAAACCATTTAAAAGTGAAGTTATGCTTTCAAATAATTAAATCCAAATTTTTCAATAATTCATTTATTAAATTCCAATTTATTTTCTTTAACTAAAATCCTTATTTTACACCAAATCTCAAATTCCAAGTTAGGTTATATTTCAAGTTACACTCTTAAGCATATATTTATTTAACATTTTATATTCACAGAAAAATCAATAACACATTAATAAATCATTTTAAATTCAAATTTAAATCAAAATATCATAATTTACATTTTAAAATACTTAAAATTATCCATAAAAGTATATAAAATAACCACGGGTCGGTATAAAAGTTTCTAGCCTAAATCAAGTGATATGGATAATATATCATTTCAACCCGTATGTAACGACCCGATATTTTCAACCATTCGCATCCATTATAAGTGTATAGTTAGACACTCATGCCGGAATTGAATTGCTCAAAATACCGCGTTGTAAATAAAAATTTGGCAAATCTCAGAATATACAGTAAATAATAATCACAGACACAGAGTATTTAATAATGCAGCGGAAGTAAAAGAGATAGTAGTTCATGAAGTTACTATATAAATATATCAGAGTTAAACAAAATACAACAGAAGTTTCAATATGATAACTAAGTACAAGCTAAATACAACAACAACACCGAAGTAGATAAGACTAGATAAGTAGATAATCTCCAGCGATTCCGATCTCCAGAAAGTGGAAATCCATATCTGTGAATACTCAGGCTGACCCGAGCATAAAAAAAATACAAACACTCGAGTCAGGACATACATACTTATACAATGTAAACCAACTCAAGTGAACTGTAGTAAAAGTACAAGTAACTTAGAAGATGCTTGGGACCGCCCATCCTCTAAGGATCCGTTAAACTATTTACTATGTTGTATATTGCGCTATATACAGTAGTGTCTAATCAGTAAAGTATAATCATATAGAAAATAGCGTTAAGGGGATGGTGAACCTTAACACGGTCGGATCTTTAAACCAAAATCGTAGTGGGCTCGATATAAGGAACATATGACAAGGCACGCGAGGCAATGCCAGGGTGGATACACCGTTTTCACTCTCGGACCGGTGGTGACGGCAAGCCAGCAGCTTCCGCCCATCTCGAGCAATACCCTGAATCAAAGTGGCACCACCATATCGAATCACAAAACTAATAGAATGGTTTTCGAAGAAGCATGCTCGATGAAAGGGTGCGACCTTTTGTGTAACCCGGTATAGCTCCTGTTTTAGACATAATTAGGCCATCCATCAGCGTTCTCTTACTTCATTCCAGTAGCGTTCGCCAACCAAACTACTTCGTTCTGGAATCTCCACCGCGTACACGGTTGTCAAAGTGGTTTTCGGTATCGACAGAGAGTATGCCAGATATCCGATCCCGGTCTCTTTGCCAACCAATCGTTATTATAACCCATGGTTATAACTTTAAAACAATAATTTATACTTCAAAATAAAATATCCCTTTCAATCCAAATCTTTATCAAAATAAAGATTAAATCATTTCCAAAACCATTTCAATATATCAACATACCATATCTTTCAAATTCAAATATTTATCAAAATAAATATCAAGTCATTTCTAACCATTTCAAATATTAAATTATCATATCCTTTCAAAAACTCCTTTCAAATCAATTTAATATATTAAAATATCATATCTTTTCAAAACTCCTTTCAAATCACTTTATTATCAAAATAGCATATCTTTCAAAACTTCATTTTTAAATCATTTTATTTTCAAAATATCATATCTTTCAAAGCATCATTTTAAAACATTTTTAATATCAAAATATCATATCTTTCCAAAACTTCATTTCAAAACATTTTTAATATCAAAATATCATATCTTTCCAAAACTTCATTTCAAATCATTTTAATATATCAAAATATCATTTCAATGATAGTTTATACTTCAAAACCAAAACCATTTTATTTCAAAGCTTTAATTTCTCACATTTCATAAGTCCAATATTATTTAAATAAACTCTATATATATTTTAAATATCCATCTATCAAATAACTTAAATAAATCAACAAATATCATTTCAAAATATCAAAATATCAAAGTATTATTCAAAACATCATTCATTTTTAATTCATTTAAATACCATTTAAAACCATTCATTTTATTTAGAAATTAATCACTATTTCAAACTTACATTTCAAAGTAGTTTATATTTAAAGATTAAATCTTTTCATAAAAAAAATAAAGTCAATTCCTTATATTTAATAGTCAAATATTTAGTTTCCAAAAATTCAAATCTTATTCCAAAGATTAATCTCATTAAAATTTAATAAAATAATAAAATTCAGTTTCCGTAACACTTAAAAATGCTATGTAAAGTTATATTTTAAAACAGTTCATTTAACGAAATACAGCATTTAACTGCTGTAATAGACTTTCTTTAAATTTTAAATAAACTTTAAATGTTAAGTTTAACCACTATAGCACCTACAATGTGATATAATAGCCTTTATTTCAAATTAACTTTTTAGTTCATTTAAAACAACTACAACATTTACAAAATGCTGTAATATCCTTTATATTACACTTCGAAAATGCTGTTAAATCAAATTCAGGGTTTAAATACAAATTTCACCAACAATTAATTTTTAATTTAAATCATTTAACTTATAAACATCATATAATTTCGCAATGTAAAATCATCATTTCAATACTCTTATTTTTATGATTTTTATGAAGTTAAATCTCATCCAAAAATCAAATTTTAACATAATTTCTTATTTAAATTCAAGTATTAAATTCCATTTCTTTAATTAAATCATTAACTTAAAAATTAGGTTTAAATTTACAAAATATAACTTATTTCCATAAATTTTACTTAATTAAAATTTCACTTTTTAAAACAAAATTTAAAATTTCACATTTAAGTTATATTTCAAAATTTACTTAAACAATCATTTGTTTAACATTTTAACTTATTCAAAAATCATTATTATTTTTATAAAATCATATAAAATACATTTTTAAATCAGAATATTATATTTTTCTTACTTCACATAATTTCTTTTTTAAAACAAAACATAAATTCCAAAATTTACTTACAGTTCAAATTCTACTTTACCGTTTACTTAATTCATTATTTAATTTATAGAAAATCACTAATATTTTTACAAAATCATTTTTAATTAAATTTAAATCAAATATTATCAAAATATTATAAATTTTACATTTTAAAATTTTTTAAAACATTTTCAAAAAAATATTACATAAACCACGGGTCTGTATATTGTTTTCTAGCATAGGTCAAGTGATACGGATATATATCATTTCAATCTGCAGTTTACAAAGAAAAACCGGGTTCTATCATTTCAAAACCGTAGTCCCAAGTAAAATGAATGATTTTGAAAACCGCTCAGGCCTATCATTTCAGCCCATAACGGTTTTCCTCTATTCTAAAGTCCGTTCGGGTATGTATCATTTCAACCCATAGTGATTCTAGTCTACAGGGAACTTGCAATGGTGATAACTGATATAAATGACAGAATAGCATGAAATAACAATAAAATATGATATAAAAAGTATAATAATAGGTGTGAACATCATATGATGATAATATAGCAGATATAACATGATGATAAACAGTTACAGATTCAAATGGTGTCAGTTTATCAGTTATATAAGTACATATTAGTCTGGTGAGATTTACTCACATTTTTGTGCTGGAGATATCAACTCAAATGACACAACGGATTCCAGAAGACAATAGCACGATTTTGGATTTGAGTGGAGAGACATTCCAAGCTAAGGATCTTGTGTTACAACCCAAAACAAAACCAAAATAAATTAACATTTCAACACAACATTAAATTGAAACAACTTTGAAATAAAAGGAGATACGAATACACAGTCTCTTGCCTTGCTTTCTACATTTGATTGCACGGCCTAGGGGATGTTTTGGCTCAGGTTTGGACATACTTTGGTTCAGGTTTGGGTCCTATAAGGCATGGCTACAAGGTATTGAAGTGGTGGAGGAGTTGCTACGCATGAATATGAAGAGGCTTATGCAAAATTGGTGGGTTTTTGGTCAACAAAAGGCTCGACCATGTAGGGGTTTGGCTTGGACATTCAAGTTCAAGTCTGGATAGATGTTGTAGTGGTGTGTGGTAGTCTGGTCGGAGGTGGTGGTGGTGGCTAGAGGTGGTGGTGGTGGTGGCTAGAGGTGGCTAGAGGTTGTATTTTTTTTGGATTTTAGCATCATGGTGGGTTCCACCATGGTTCAGATCTGAGGAGTAGGTGGTGATGATGAAAGGGAACTGATGTTGGAGGTGGTGGCCATGGCTATGGAGTGGAGGCCGAACAAAAGAGTGGAGAGAACAAGGCAAAAATACATAAGAAAATAGGAAGAAAAGGAAGAAAATAAGAGGAAACATTACCCAAAATGTTTGAAGCCATGAATAAAATGAAAGAATGGTTTCTTGAGTGAGAAATAGGATGAAAGTCATGGCTAGAAATTGAAAATGGGCCGCCAAAATGAATAAATGAGATGGTTATGGCATTTGAAACGTTTTTGGACAATGAAACGTCTAGAAATGAAACGCCTTAAACTCTTCACATTTCCGTTTTCTACAGATCAAATAAAAAAAAATCAGAAAATACTTTTAAAAACCGAAACCAAGTGAAAATATAATAAAAAAATTAATTTTAAAGAAAATATAAAAATAATGAAAGAAATTACTTAAAAATACAAAACAGTGTCCAGAAATTATATATAAATCACTACTACTCTTGGAAAAATGTCCACTTCATTTTAAAAATATTATGAAGTGAAAGTTTGTAATAAAATAATTTATTTATCATTTTAATAATAAAATAAATAATTAAATTGGAGAAAAATAGAAAAAGAACTAAAGAAAATGTATAAAAATTGAAAACAGGGCATGGAAATTACAAGAAAAATACTACAAACTCTAGAAAAATTCCTACCTCACTTTAAAAATATTAAAAGACAAGAATATACATAAAATAACATATTAATACATATTAAAATAAAATATTACAAAGAAAATATAATTTATACAATTTACGATAACAAAATTGCAGAATAAACAAATTGCACTCAATATTGAAATATACATAACTTTTACTGTTTAACTCCGTTTTCAACGAAACGAAAAGCAGTGTTCAAATTATTACATCTAATTTAATAATAAAATATAAAATTTAAGATTTTAAAAATTTAAATTTGAAGTTTAAAAGTCAAAGTTTGAACAGTTTGAGTAGAAATTCACCTTTTTAGTAAAATGTTCAATTTACACAAGTTTGAAACTATAATTCATAAAAATCAACATTTATATTTAAAATAACATAACTTATTCATTTTAATAAATAAAATAAAATTCTTAAATCAAAATTTCAAATAAAATAATCAAAATAAACAATTAAAATAAATCACAAAATTCAGGGTTGTTACACTCTCCCCCACTCAAAACTTTTCGTCCCCGAAAAGGATCGAGGTACGGGAAAGCACAGAAAAAGATAGAGTGAAATAGGATTAAGATAAGATGACATGAATATTGAAATTATACGGGATAACTGTTGTTATAGGTAAGTTTAACAAGGTGGAGATGATCTTTCCAAGATTCTCCAAAATCAAGAACACAAGCACGCAAAAATAGATTCAAAATGAGTACCAAAGATTATCAAAGATTATAGAAAAATTTCTAAACAGAATGATTATAGAAAGATGCATATACCAGTCTATAGCAAGATAAGGATGTTAAGGACAACTAAAAGATAGTTCGAAAAACAAAATAAAGAAATAAATTTGAAAGCATGGAAATTTCAACTTAAATAGAGAATAAATCTTTACACAAGTTAAATAAATCTTAACTATCTCAAATTTCATTATCTTATTATCCAATCATCTTAAATTAACAATTTTTTAAAACCATGGGTTTGAAAAATATTCATTTATTACATTCACAATGTACGTAATGAATTTTATTCTTTTTTATTCCTAATTAAAATTAAATTTATTCCTCTCAATATATTTATCACTTATGTTAAATATACTTACACTTATTATAACTGCTTTCTTTTATTCTTAGTTCTTTTAACATTATTTTATTGTAAGTTATTCAATAACCTTTTATTATATTTACCTCTGTTAATCATTTTATAATTAAAATTTAGGTGTATAACATTTATTATAACCACTCAAATTTTATTTAAAAATAATCTTTTTATATTGTACATTATCCAATTACATTGTTAACTTCCGAAAATTAAGGTAAATTATATTTGAATGCAATTATGTGTTATACAAATAAAATTTCAAATTCAATTATCTCAAGTTTGAATCATTTATCCAAATTTTTTATTTTCTTTTTATAATTGAAATTATTCTTCAAGCTGAAATTTAAGAACTAAATTTCCGATTACCTCCGAACCATTTGGAGATAAGTAATTATATACATAATATGTCAAATCAACTTTTAAATCATATATCTATATATATATTATAAATCAAGTCATATTTTAGAAATTCAAATAAATTAAATTCCCAAAACAGAGATGTAGCAAGACTACAGGGCGGTCTCTTCATTTCGAAACTCAAAAATGAATGTCGATGATGTCGCGGTCATCACCGAAGTTATTTTCCAGCGACAAAGAGAAGAGCACTAATTTTTTTAAACTTCTAAAATTCTTTGAAAAAAATTTCTATTCAAAAATACTTAAATAATATAAATTTTTAAAACTTTAAACACAAGGTTTGAAACCATCAGAAATTAAATTCTCAAATTTCTTGTGCTAAATTCATTTCACTTCCCAAATCAATTTATAAACAACTATTTATAAATTCATTTATAGAACAGTAAATGATAAATCAAGTATTATCACTTCAAATAATCAATTTAAATCGGTTTATTAAGTTCCATAAATTTACTTATGTATCATAATTTATTTTATTAACCAAATTTTAAAATATTATTGTCAGTTTGTTCTATTAAAGTGTTTTGGAAATCTTATCGATAGCGTTGATCAGAAGAATCGATCAGAAACCCAATTCAACATCAACAACACAAACAACACAATATATAAACAAAACATAGATTTACAAGTACAATTCAAAATGTTTGAAGATAGGTTGGAAACAAAAGACAAGATGATTAAATAACAAAATAGGGAGGTGGATAAGCTTAAATAAATCAGGGGTAACCTTAACTGGGTCAACCGTGACTTAAAGAATAAGATCAATGTGGATTTTTCTAGGGTAAATCTACATTCGATCCCAAGAGTTAGAGTTTTGGGATAACGAAAGATATTAGCATCTAAACCAAGGATAGATATAAATCTCTGGTGAATCGATGCAAATTGTAAAGGAGTTTCCCCCTTTTTCAATTCAATTTGAAATTGGCGTGATCGCCGACTCACTAAAAAGATCATTCGAAGCGGAGTTATGGAATACTCCAGAGTCAAAAGAAGATGAATAGTGAGGGATACGAATGGATTTTGGAACCGTAGGGAACGTTCCAAAATTAAAAGGAATCGAGTCAAAAAGGAAGAGATTCAAACTCGAATGAAAGTGACTCTGTAAATACATTCATTCCATATGCTGAGTTTTGCCTAGAGCTACCAAAGCTCTAATACCAACTGTAACGACCCAATATTTTCAACCAATCGCATCCATTATAAGTGTATAGGTAGACACTCATGCCGGAATTGAATTGCTCAAATACCGCGTTGTAAATAAAAATTTGGCAAATCTCAGAATATACAGTAAATAATAATCACAGATCACAGAAACAGAGTATTTAATAATGCAGCGGAAGTAAAAGAGATAGTAGTTCATGAAGCTACTATATAAATATATCAGAGTTAAACAAGATATAACAGAAGTTTCAATATGATAACTAAGTACAAGCTAAATACAACAACAACACCGAAATAGATAAGACTAGATAAACATATAATCTTCAGCGATTCCAATCTCCAGAAAGTGGAAATCCAAATCTGTGAATACTCAGGCTGATCCGAGCGTAAATAAAAAATACAAACACTCGAGTAAGGACATACATACTTATACAATGTAAACCAACTCAAGTGAACTGTAGTAAAAGTACAAGTAATTTAGAAGATGGTTGGGACCGCCCATCCTCTAAGGATCCGTTAAACTATTTACTATGTTGTATATTGCGCTATACACTGTAGTGTCTAATCAGTAAAGTATAATCATATAGAAAATAGCGTTAAGGGGATGGTGAACCTTAACGCGGTCGGATCTTTAAACCAAAATCGTAGTGGGCTCGATATAAGGAACATATGACAAGGCACGCGAGGCAATGCCAGGGTGGATACACCGTTTTCACTCCGGACCAGTGGTGACGGCAAGCCAGCAACTTCCCCCACCTCGAGCAATACCCCGAATCAAAGTGGCGCCACCATGTCGAATCATAAAACTAATAGAATGGTTTTCGAAGAAGCATGCTCGATGAAAGGGTGTGACCCTTTGTGTAGCCTAGTATAGCTCCTGTTTTAGTCATAATTAGGCCATCCATCAGCGTTCTCTTACTTCATTCCAGTAGCGTTCGCCAACCAAACTACTTCGTTCTGGAATCTCCACCGCGTGCACGGTTGTCAAAGTGGTTTTCGGTATCGACAGAGAGTATGCCAGATATTCGATCCCGGTTTCTTTTCCAACCAATCGTTATTATAACCCGTGGTTATAACTTTAAAACAATAATTTATACTTAAAAATAAAATATCCCTTTCAATCCAAATCTTTATCAAATTAAAGATTAAATCATTTCCAAAACAATTTCAATATATCAACATACCATATCTTTCAAATTCAAATATTTATCAAAATAAATATCAATTCATTTCTAACCATTTCAATATAATAAATTATCATATCCTTTCAAAAACTCCTTTCAAATCAATTTAATTATTAAAATATCATATCTTTTCAAAACTTCCTTTCAAATCACTTTATTATCAAAATATCATATCTTTCAAAACTTCATTTTTAAATCATTTTATTATCAGAATATCATATCTTTCAAAACTTCATTTCAAAATATTTTTAATATCAAAATATCATATCTTTCCAAAACTTCATTTCAAAACATTTTTAATATCAAAATATCATATCTTTCCAAAACTTCATTTCAAATCATTTTAATATATCAAAATATCATTTCAATGATAGTTTATACTTCAAAACCAAAACCATTTTATTTCAAAGCTTTGATATCTCACATTTCATAAATCCAATATTATTTAAATAAACTCAAATAACATATATATTTTAAATATCCATCTATCAAATAACTTAAATAAATCATCAAATATCATTTCAAAATATCAAAATATCAAAGTATTATTCAAAACATCATTCATTTTTAATTCATTTAAATACCATTTAAAACCATTCATTTTATTTAGAAATTAATCACCATTTCAAACTTACATTTCAAAGGAGTTTACATTTAAAGATTAAAACTTTTCATAAAAAAATAAAGTCAATTCCTTATATTTAATAGTTAAATATTTAATTTCCAAAAATTTAAATCTTATTCCAAAGGTTAATCTCATTAAAATTTAATAAAATAGTAAAATTCAGTTTCCGTAGCACTTAAAAATGCTACGTAAAGTTATATTTTAAAACAGTTCATTTAACGAAATACAGCATTTAAGTGCTGTAGTAGATTTTCTTTAAATTTCAAATAAACTTTAAATGTTAAGTTTAACTACTATAGCACCTACAATGTGCTATAATATCCTTTATTTCAAATTAACTTTTTAGTTCATTTAAAACAAGTACAGCATTTACAAAATGTTGTAATATCCTTTATATTACACTTCAAAAATGCTGTTAAATCAAATTCAAGGTTTAAATACAAATTTCACCAACAGTTAATCTTTAATTTAAATCATTTAACTTATAAACATCATATAATTTCACATTTTAAAATCATCATTTCAATACTATTATTTTTATGATTTTTATAAAGTTAAATCTCATCCAAAAATCAAATTTTAACATAATTTCTTATTTAAATTCAAGTATTAAATTCCATTTCTTTAATTAAATCATTAACTTAACAATTAGGTTTAAATTTACAAAATATAACTTATCTCCATAAATTTTACTTAATTAAAATTTCACTTTTTAAAACAAAATTTCACATTTCACATTTAAGTTATATTTCAAAATTTACCTAAACATTCGTTTGTTTAACGTTTTAACTTATTCAAAAATCATTATTATTTTTATAAAATCATAAAAAATACATTTTTAAATCAAAATATTATATTTTTCTTACTTTACATAATTTCCTTTTTAAAACAAAACATAAATTCCAAAATTTACTTACAGTTCAAATTCTACTTTACCGTTTACTTAATTCATTATTTAATTTATAGAAAATCACTAATATTTCTAAAAAATCATTTTTAATTAAATTTAAATCAATTATTATCAAAATATTATAAATTTTACATTTTAAAATATTTTAAAACATTTTCAAAAAATATTACATAAACCTCAGGTCTGTATATTGTTTTCTAGCTTAGGTCAAGTGATACGGATATATATCATTTCAATCCGCAGTTTACAAAGAAAAACTGGGTTCTATCATTTCAAACCCGTAGTCCCAAGTAAAATGAATGATTTTGGAAACCGCTCAGGCCTATCATTTCAGCCCATAACGTTTTTCCTCTATTCTAAAGTCCGTTCGGGTATGTATCATTTCAACCCATAGTGATTCTAGTCTACAGGGAACTTGCAATGGTGATAACTGATATAAATGACAGAATAGCATGAAATAATAATAACATATGATATAAAAAGTGTAATAACAGGTGTGAACATCATATGATGATAATATAGCAGATATAGCATGATGATAAACAGTTACAGATTCAAATGGTGTCAGTTTATCAGTTATATAAGTACATATTAGTCTCTGATGAGATTTACTCACGTTTTTGTGCTGGAGATATCAACTCAAATGACACAACGAATTCCAGAAGACAATAGCACGATTTTTGATTTGAGTGGAGAGACATTCCAAGCTAAGGATCTTGTGTTACAACCCAAAACAAAACCAAAACAAATTAACATTTCAACACAACATTAAATTGAAACAACTTTGAAATAAAAGGAGATACGAATACACAGTCTCTTGCCTTGCTTTCTACATTTGATTGCACGGCCTAGGGGATGTTTTGGATCAGGTTTGGACATACTTTGGTTTAGGTTTGGGTCCTATAAGGCATGGCTAGATGGTATTGAAGTGGTGGAGGAGTTACTACGCATGAATATGAAGAGGCTTATGCAAAATAGGTGGGTTTTTGGTCAACAAAAGGCTCGACCATGTAGGGGTTTGGCTTAGAAATTCAAGTTCAGGTCAGGATAGATGTTGTAGTGGTGTGGTGGTCTAGTCAGACGTGGTAGTGGTGGCTAGAGGTGGTGGTGGTGGTGGAAAAAGAGGTGGTGAAGCAACAAGGCTCAAACTAGCATGTTTTCAAGGCATAGGTTGTATTTTTTTTGGATTTTAGCATCATGGTGGGTTCCACCATGGTTCAGATCTGAGGAGTAGGTGGTGATGATGACAGGGAAGAGATGTAGGAGGTGGTGGCCATGGCTATGGAGTGGAGGCCGAACAAAAGAGTGGAGAGAACAAGGCAAAAATACATAAGAAAATAGGAAGAAAAGGAAGAAAATAAGAGGAAACATTACCCAAAATGTTTGAAGCCATGAATAAAATGAAATAATGGTTTCTTGGGTGAGAAATAGGATGAAAGTCATGGCTAGATACTGAAAATGGGCAGCCAAAATGAATAAATGAGATGGTTATGGCATTTGAAACTTTTTTGGACAATGAAACGTCTAGAAATGAAACGCCTTAAACTCTTCACATTTCCATTTTCTAAATATCAAATAAAAACAAAAATAAATTAGAAAATAATTTTAAAAACCGAAACCAAGTGAAAATATAAGAAAAAAAAATAATTTTAAAGAAAATATAAAAATAATGAAAGAAATTACTTAAAAATACAAAATAGTGTCCAGAAATTACATATAAATCACTACTAGTCTTGGAAAAATGTCCACTTCATTTTAAAATATTATGAAGTGAAAATTTGAAATAAAATAATTTATTTATCGTTTTCAAAATAAAATAAATAATTAAATTGGAGAAAAATAGAAAAAGAACTAAAGAAAATGTATAAAAATTGAAAACATGGCATGGAAATTGCAAGAAAAATACTACTAATTCTAGAAAAATTCCTACCTCACTTTAAAAATATTAAAAGACAAGAATATACATAAAATAACATATTAATACATATTAAAATAAAATATGACAAAGAAAATATAATTTATACAATTTAAAATAACAAAATTGCAGAATAAACAAATTGCACTCAATATTGAAATATACATAACTTTTACTGTTTAACCCCGTTTTCAACGAAACGAAAAGCAGTGTTCAAGTTATTACATCTACTTTAATAATAAAAGATAAAATTTAAGATTTTTAAAATTTTAATTTGAAGTTTAAAAGTCAAAGTTTGAACAGTTTGAGTAGAAATTCACCTTTTTAGTAAAATGTTCAATTTACACAAGTTTGAAACTATAATTCATAAAAATCAACATTTATATTTAAAATAACATAACTTATTCATTTTAATAAATAAAATAAAATTCTTAAATCAAAAATTAAAATAAAATAATCAAAATAAACAATTAAAATAAATCACAAAATTCAGGGTTGTTACACCGTAATTTGAAAATCCAGGTTTTATCATTTCAAACCCGCAAATCCCAAGTTAAATAAAATAAAGAAACAAAAAAAATAGCTCAGGCCTATCATTTCAGCCCATAGTGATTTTTCCCTATTCGAAAGTCTTTTCGAGTATGTATCATTTCAACCCATAGTGATTCTATTCTATAGGGAACTTGTAGTGTGATAAACAGAAACGAATAAATAACATGACATCATATAACATAGCAGATGATGTGACAAGTTTATAACAGGGTTTAACGTTATATAATTCATATCACGGGCAGGTATAACATGATATAACAATTCTACAAATTCACTCGCTATCAATTTACAATTCTATACGTATGAATGTCAAGCGTGAATACTCACCTTTTCGATGCTAGAGATTGATTCAAAATAAAAATACCCACACACAGCAGAGCACGGGGAGGCACGATAAGATTTGAGATGAGGTAACAACCAGATTTAGATCTTGTAATTAAAATAAATAAAGCAATATAAATATATCTCAAAAAAATTAGATGAAACAAATAGGAAATTAAGATAAATAAATAACACGATAGCTTGACCATGCTTTAACCACTCAAGTGCTCGGCCTAGGGGAATCATATGCTCGACCATGGTGGTGTTAAAGGCTCGGGTATGGGTCCATATAACACGGCTAGCTAGGAATTAGAAGGGTAGGAGTTACAACATGAAGAATACAAAGGGGCAAGGCCACTAGGTGGAGTTTTGGTGCATGTAGGTTCGGCCTACACTATATTGAGCTCAGCCATGATCAGGTTAGAGGTGTGGGGTGATGGATAGGTGGTGCGGTCAAAGGAAAGGGTGGTGGTGAGGTTATAGGGCAAGCAAACCTGAAGGGGTTTGGCGAATGGATGGTTTTGTCATGGTTAACATGCTTTGGATGTGGATTTTGGCCTAGGTGCTCACGGCCTGGCTTTGGGAGGATGACGTGGTGGTATAGGCCGTGGATGGGAAGGTGGTGGAGGAAGGTGGCAGCTAGAGGAGGGGTGTGCGCGAACTATGCAAGGCAAATCCAAAAGAAAAGAGAGAAAATGAAAAAGAAGGGAAGATAGAAAAAAAGAAAATAAAAGGATAGGCAGCCATTACTTACAGAAAGTTCTTCATGTCAAAAATACAGAGAAAGAGATGAGAATACAATAGGCGGCTAGGGTTTTATTTTTCTTTTTGGAATGCACGACTACTAATTTAAACGGCTATGGTATGGAATCAAAAAGATGGGTAATATAAAGGCAAGAAATGAAAATGAAACGTAAGCCCAAAATAAAATCAAAGTAACGTATCTTAAATTAATTTATTTCCTATTCATTTAATAAAATATATGCCAAAGAAACAAATTCAATAAATAACACACCATTTATATAAACACCATAGAAAATAACTAAGAAAACGGATGTAAAACGTATAAATAAATTGCTATTTACAACTTTGTTTATTACTTAATTTATAAAATTAATTTGTTGCTTATCCATTTAATAAAATATATGTCAAAGAAACAATTCAATAAATAACATACTGTATATATATAAACACCATAGAAAATAACTAAGAAAACGGATATAAAACGTACAAATAAATTGCTATTTACAACTTTGTTTATTACTTAATTTACAAAATTGATTTGTTACTTATCCATTTAATAAAATATATGTCAAAGAAACAATTCAATAAATAATATACCGCTTATATATAAACACCACAGAAAATAACTAAGAAAACGGATATAAAACGTATAAATAAATTGCTATTTACAACTTTGTTATTACGTAATTTACAAAATTGATTTGTTACTTATCCATTTAATAAAATTATAACTATACTTTAAAAATATTTTTTAGAAAAAAATATATGCAAAACATATCATGTTACACAAATTAGAACATGATTTTACAAACAAAAATATTATTTACATAAATTAAAATAAACAAATTTGTTAAATAAAACAATTTACACACAATATTGTAAAAAGCACAACTTTCACAATATTAATCCGATTTCAACGAAACGAAGAGCAGTATTCTTGAAATTAAATCTATTTTCATAACAGAAGATAAAATTGGAAAATTCAAATATTTAAATTTTGAACTTAAAAGTCAAAGTTTGACCATTTTGACCAAAATCCACTTTTTTTTGAAATATTCCATTTATTCAGGTTTGAAATTATAATTCACACAAAAATCAAAACTTATATTTAAAATAACAAAATTTATCCATTTTAATAAATAAATTAAAGTTTTTAAATCAGGAATTTCAGTTAAAATAATTAAAATACAAAACTAAAATAATTATAAAATACTGGGTTGTTACACTCTCCCCACTCAAATCTTTTCGTCCTAGAAAAGGAACGAGGCACAAAAAAAGATAGAATGGAATAGGATTAAGACAAGATGAAAAGAAGATTAAAATTATAACTGATAACTGTTGTTATAGGTAAGTTTAACAAGGTGGAGAATAGGAATAGCTAGAAGGGAAAAACAAGTTGAAAGACAAGGATGAACCATTATTTTAAAGCTATATCAATTTTCAATTATTTGGAAGGAAAAAATAAATGATCAAAATATCCTGTATATAATACTTTATCAAAATACTTTTATAACTCGATGTCTTAACAAGTTTATCCTCGTTCCTACAGGCTCTGGCTATGCGTTGATCAGGCGCAAAGATAGAATTCTCCAAGTACTTAGTAGACTTGTTCAACACCCAGTGAAAATACTGGGAAAAAAAACAGATATGGAAAGTACAATCCAAACAAAACAACCAAACCAAAACATGTCGATCATGGATCACGGATACACAATGGTTACGCCTGGATCCCCAGTAAATATCTGTACCCGTAGGCTGGCTACCGCAACCCTATGATTATGCTATGAAGATTGGTAGTACCGCAGATACACAATGGTTACGCCTGGATCCCTAGGAGACATCTGTACCCGTAGGCTCTCGTAGCCCCTTCTGATTACGCTACCAAGCGACCCAATAGATCGCAGATACATAATGGTTACGCCTGTATCCCCCAGGAAACATCCATACCCATAGTCTCTCGCAGCCCCTACGAATTACGCTATGCAGTCGCGCTCAAAAGACCATGGGTTACGCCATGGTAGGACATTCGAGTATCACATCCGAGAAACCAAAAATCAGAGAGAATAATATTGATAGAATGAATCCTCATTGTGGCCACAAATCAGATATCAAGCAAAAGGCACTTTCCATATCTTTACTTCGAAAATATGTATCATATAGTACCTTTTTCAAATCACTTTCAAATATCATACTTAATATAAAATCCATTAAATATAAGATTTTATTTTCAAATCAAATACTTTCCAAATCAATAGTATATCAAATCACACTTATATAGACTTCGATTATATAAGATTTCTCTTTCCAAATTGGGTACCTTTCAAATCAATAGTTTCTAATCAACTTCATACTTATACAAATCCATTTTATATAAGTTCGACAACTCCTAAATCAAGTACTTAATAATACAAGGTTCTCAATTTCAAATCATTTCAATATCAATTCGGTTTCAAAATCATATATGATTTCACCAAATCATTTCTTGCAAATTAAATATCTTCAGTTTCCAAAATAATAAGTTCAGAAAAATAATCCAAATTTCCAAATCAACATAATTTATGTCAAATAAATCTGTTTCTAAAGTCATCATATAAATAATGGGATTTAAATTCCAATCTATTTCCAAAATGGAATATTTTCTCAAGATCAATTATACCTAAACTGGTTACTAAGTTTAAAACCATCCCTTTTAAAACCTTTAAACTATTTATTTCTACATGAAAAATCCAATTTACCATTGGAAAGATTATTATTCTATATATATACTTTATTCAAAACATTTCGAATCTACATTTCATACTAGTATAATTCAAAATAGTCTTATTCATTTACTTAACAAAGCAGTTTCAAACTAATTTAAATCATATCAAAACATACAAAACTAAACTCATATACCGTATCAAGTACTTTATACTTTTCAAAATTACTTAGCTTGGAAAAGTTAACCTTGATTTGGAAGTGTTCGAACATTCAACTAGTCGAAGAAATCATATTTCAAATCCAAGAGTTGGAAATCAACAACAAATCAGTAAATCAGTTCCAAAAGATAGGGTTATATCAATCAAATTCGAAACTCAAGAACTGAACACCAGCTCAATTCAAAACTGTATCACATATGTATGCATATATCTTTTCGAAAATCAAATTATACTTCGGTATTTGAAATCAAATTGGTTTCATAAAATCAATCGCATAGCAAAGCTATTAGAGTGGCCTCTCCCTCACTCAGAAACTCGAAAATCAATGTCGATGATGCATGCATTCATCACCGAAATCATTTTCCAATGACATATGTGAGTTCTGAACTTTTATTTTCTCGAAAACTTCCTTTGAAATTTCTACAAAATCATTTGAAACTCGTTAAAATCATTTAAAACATTTCTTATTCAGAAAAATACTTTCAAATCATATTATTATATATTTTCAAAACCTTAAACCAATTTAAAATGCCGGAGTTCAATCACTCAAATTTCAATTTAAAAACCATTCCATTAAAATCATTTTATAAACCAAATAATTTTCAAAAATTTAAAATCCTTTCAAAGCTTCAAATTTTCATTTTAAAAGGTATATAATTCTTATCGGAAACATTTCACTTTTATATACAAAATATGGTCATCCTTATCAAAATAATAATTTCGATGTATACACAATTTCAAAATACAATTAACAAAAATTTTCAAGGGATGTTTCAAGGATGGATTTCAAAATAGAACAGAGACTCAAATTTAGAGGAACCCTAATCAAAAGAATCTTAACCATGATTAGAGATATATAACTTATTGTCAATACAAAAGAGTTTATATTCATTATTTGGAAAGACTCAAATTCATATCATACGAAGTACAGGAGCATAAATATCTTTGGTTTAATAGCTTCAGCTAAGCAAAAGATACAATAGAGTTCACTTAATGCAACCTAACATACTATAGATAACAAAAAGATCCACAGAATACCACTCCAACATAAACAAAGCATCAGGATCGAACAAGATAGAAGTTCAAAATTTTAGCGAATCCTAACCGAAGAGACCTACTAACAAGGTGGATGCAAAAAGGATGAAGTTTAGAAGATTTTGCTTTTGAAATAAAATTTATACCAAAATAATCTTTAAAAATCCTTTAAAATCATTTTATACTTCGAAAGTACGTTCTCTCATATGGAAATGATTCTGAAATTGATTTCACTCATTCTAGGGTATTTGTAACGACCCGTAAATTTTGATAAATAAATTGGTTAGTCTAATTTAATTTTTTCAGTTAAATTTAGAAAAAAATAGGAAGATTTTTTTTTTATATAATTAATAATGAAGCAAATGTTGAAAATGAAATGAAACCTTGGAAATTAAAGCTAAGTATTAACAGTTGAGATGAAATTACGAATAAGTTGAAGCAATCTAAATTGTATACTAGGCTAAGAATTGAATATAAGAAAACAAAGGTAAATAGTGAATTAATTTAATGAATTAATAACATTAAATAGTAAATTGAATTAAATCAATGTCCTGTAGTAATTGAAATATTGTTTGGGAATGAAAACTTATAAAGGCAAACATTTAATTTACCAATGCAATAATATTTTGATTTAATTGTAACTGAATGTAAATTTATGCGATTATATTAATGAAGGTTAATAAATAATTAATTTAGTGCTATTCCGAATAATTAAAAACAATGTAAGATTGTAATTGATTTTATTTGATAAATTTGAAATAAATTTCAATAAAAATAATTAAATAGCATGTTAATAATTATTGAATGAAATTTGGGTTATGTAAACAATTGTGACCAATGTTTGGGAATAGTAACTTATAAGTTATTTAGTCTGCTTATTTAAAAGTGGGAAAAATTTGTAATAAATCTAAGTAAATTATTACGTTAATGATAACTAAGGTAATTATTAATAAATTGAATGAAATGCAAATCAATGGAATTAATGAAGACATATACTTAGCTACAAATTGAATATATGAAAAAAATGTAGGCATTGATTTAACTTAAGGAATTTAAATTTTATTAAATAGTTTTTGAATAAAATAAATGTTCTGTAAGTGATTATAATATTAGGTTGAAGGAAATAAACTTAAAGGTAATTAAAGTTTAATGGTTAAATTGTTAAGATACCTATTTGGGTAGTTAATAAAATTTAATGTGAAATCAATTGCAATTAATTGACTTAATTTGTGCAGTTAGGGTAGTTTTGATTTGTCATTGAAGTTTGTAAATTCTATAAGATGCAATCAATGTTAATTTTATTTATAATATGACGATTGGTTGATTTAAGAAGTGAAAACCAAGATTTATTAATTTATTTGAAATTTGAAATTTGAAATTCAATAAGTAGATTTATTGCAAATAAGTGGAATTTAATATTAAAATATTACGTTAATGGAAATTAAGAGGAAATTTGAGAATATTAATGCAATAGGTACAAACCAATGTAAATTGCATCCTTTTGATAATAATAGACTATATAATAGAATGAAAAGTAATTAAATGAAATATAATGTTTAAATTTTACGTTAATTGAAATAAAGAAGGAATGTGAGGATATCAATGTTATATATTTGGAATCTAATGCTAATCTCATCCGGTTGATAGTAATGAATTGAATAATAGAGTGAAAAGAAAATTTAATAAACTTGTTGAAAGTTTAATTTAGATTTCTGAATATAATGAAATTGAAAGTTAATACTGAAATTGATAAATTAATCAACTCTAAATTGACATTTAAATTTGGTTAAATTAGTGTAAATGATTAAGCAAGTAAAAATTTATGAAATCTGTTAATTATCGAGTTGAAATTGAAAAGTGATTTAATTAATTTATTTAATTAATGTAAAAATAGCCATTTTGGCCACTGACTCGGATTTCGACGAAACCAGTTTCATCGGATCCGTATCGATGAATTATTGTAGGATTTCAAGTTTGTAGCGATCGGACTTGTCGTTTGATCGTACGGGCTTGAAACGCCTTGAAATCGATGAAATTGAAATCAATTTGAAAAATATTTCTTTTAGCATAACTTCTTCATACGATGGAATTTGGACTTGAAACTTGTTCCATCGCGTTTAAAATATTTAAAAACATCTATTTTGATATATGAGATGATCCATTTTCGTTCCGGAGCCGAAACGGTCTTTTCGGGGAATTATTGTCATTTCATACAAATTTGACTTTAATAGTAACCTATGAAATGATAGAATTAAGCCTCGAAACTAGTTCCATTGTATTCAAAAGGCCTTTTTACATTAGAAACGCCAGGCGGCATGCTGCGTTTGGAGTTCGGACTGTTTTGGACCTTACGTTATAAATAGGCACGCAAAACGATAAAATAATAATAATATATTATCCTAAAACCCTAGCCGCCACTCCTCTTTTCCTTTCAATGGCCGAAATTCACCACTTTCATCCTTTGATTTCCCTTCATCTGTTCGTCGAATTCAAAAACTTCCTAAAGCAAAGTTGTAGAGCTCGATGAGCTCTACACATCCAACGGTCGATTTGTGCTATTACTTCTCGGATTCGCCAGAATTTGGCCTTGATGTCAACACGGTTTTTGGGATTTTCGTTGCTATTGGAGCCGGCGGAAGGCGCCGTACTCGGCGTGGTGGCTGAGCCTCGTGGGGCGCAGACTTGGTGGTGGTGGATCGTGTTCGATCGAACGGTGGCGGCGTGCGTCGTTTGGTTTTCGGTCACGGTGATGGGTTCTGGGAGCATACGTGAGTGGAAGAGAGGTTTGCCTTTTTTATTATTATTAATTTTTGTTAATTTTTGTTTTATTATATTATTATAATAATTATCGTGTAACTTTTGCATACGAGGTCCAATTCACGCGCGTTTTTTTTGTTAGGATCGTATTGAAATTCCAAAGATTTTGACGCTAGTTTGGACGAATTCTGAGACTGTCAAATTTTTGGGTTTAAATTGAATTTGAATTCAATTTAAATTCAAAAGGTGAGTGTTTTAACCCACTCACAACTTCTAAAATTTCTTATGTTTGTCAAATTGATTTATGATATGAGTAGAAATTTATTTATGACGGTTTGGCATATTTTATTCATCATCTCAGTTAAATCGCATTTATTTAATTAAATTGTATTTAATTGTTCATTGCATATAAACTGCCAGTTAAATTTTATTTATTTATTATTGCATATAAACTGCCAGTTAGACAGCTTTAATTTATTATTGAATATAAACTGCTAGTTAATACTTGTTGTTTATTATCCGTTCGATAGTGATGTTATTGTTTATATTGGATAATGATTGTTATAAATAGTTGATGATTGATATTGGATGAATGAATGCTGTATTTATATTGTATAAACTGCAAGTTATTGTGCATTTTCATTTCATTCGGGATTGCGTTTTGAAATATTATATAACCGTAATTTTCATTTTAAATTGAGGATTGAAATGATAAATATCCGTATCACTTGACCATAGGATAGAAAATTTTATACAAACACCGCGGTATATATATATATATAAATATTTTGAAATGATTTTCTATGGTTTGTAAAGAAATGTATATATGGTTTTATGAGATATTGATTCCGGATATTTGATAAAGGTTATTTTATATATAGTTAAATTCTTGGTTTTAAGCTATGTATAAAATTGTTTAAAGTTTGAAGTAAGTTTAATAATAAAGTTGATTTTATTAAAATATATTATGGATAAGTATTTACTAAAATTATGTTCTAATATAGAGTTTATATTGACTTTTATAAACCGAAGTTGAGAAGATAGTTTTGAAATTGATTTGAGATTTTATTTAATTAAGATCTTATTGAAATTTAGATTTAAAAAGAATATGGTGTTATAACTAAATTCGGGTTTAAGATGATTTAAGTGAATATATATAGTCTAAATAAATTGAGGAATATTCAATTATTGAATTTGAAAGTTTTATTTAAAGGATACTGGATTTATTAAGTAAGTGTTTCAAAACAAAATAATAGTATAGTGAATTTGGCATATATATATGAATTAAAAATTTAGTTTTGAAATGATGGAATATTTAAAATTTTAAAATATATGGAAATTTAAATGGTTTATATGGGAATTCAAATCTTTATTTGGAATTGATTTGAGAAATTAAAAAGCTAATTGGCTTTATAAAGTAATTTATTATTAAACCATTTAAGTATTGAAAATTATGTTTCGAAGCTATGGGTTTAACGTATATATATTTGAAAGTACTATGATTTTTGAAAAAGATATATTTAAATAAAAATGATATCATATTGATTTGGGTTTTAAAATAGAAATGATATCGTATTTATATGGTTTTGAAATGGATATTTTATTTTAAAGTATAAACTATTTTGTAAAGACCGCGGTGTTATAATAACGTTTGATTGTTGAAGAGATCAGGATCAGAAGTTGTCATACTCTCTACCAACTCCGAAAACCACTTTAACAACCATGTACGTGGTGGAGATTTCAGAATGAAGTAGGATGGTGGCAGCGTTTCCTTTGAGGTAAATACGTGGACCTAACTCCCATGAGTTGGCATAAGGTGGCTAAAACAGGAGCGAATGACGGGTTAATGAGGTAGCACCTTTGATCGGACACATCCCTTCGATATTCTACTCTGACTTTGGATTTATTCAGTGGCCACTTTTGATTTCTTTGATTTGGGGGTGTGGCTCGAGGTGGGCGGTAGCTACGGCTATGCGTCACTACCGACCCGGAAGCGTAATTGGTATATCTACCCTGGCATTGCCTAGTTGTGCCCTGTCACCTACCCTAGCGCTCCTTGTACGAGTTTCTGTTTGTGTCGTATCTATGGAGTATCCTCTGGTAGCCTCCCGATCAGGAGGTATTACGGTACTGTATTGACTATTGGCATTATTACGTGTTAAGGTGGAAAATGTAAAGCCTTAACGCTATTTAAAAGTAAGTTTATTTTACAATTAGACACTATTATAATAGCGAAATATACGACATAGTAAATAGTTTAACGGATCCTTAAGAGATGTAAATCCCGAGCATCTCTTGAGTTACTGCACTCATATTTATTTCTGTTGATTTAACTTACATAAGATCTTTTAGTTCTGACTCGTGTGTTTTGTCTTTTTAATTCGCTCGGGTCAGTCCGAGCATTTCAAGATTGAAGAGTTTATTTCTGAGGACGAAGACGAAGATTTCATTATTATTATTATATTATATTGTTCCACTACACACTGTATTCCGCTGCATCGATTTTATTCGTTGGCATGTGCAACTCTGATATATATTATATAAGTAAAATTAAATATTTTGTAAACAACTTCATGTACTGTATATTTGGTTATTATATATTATTCTTCCGCTGTGAGATTCTGTTTTGTTTTATTTCTTTCTCATTTTTCTTATTTACCCCATAACAATCTGCCCTTCCGTATGGTTTGAATTGGCATGTGTGTCGATTTAAAGCGTGCGAAAAGGCGGGACGTTACATCTGGTATCAGAGCTTTGGTTTAGTGATAAACCTTAGTTTTGTGGGGTCTGACTCTTTATTAATAGGGTAGAATACCCTATGGGAGTCGCTGAGTGTATAAATATGAGAGAGCATATTTGTTAGTGTTATAAAAAGGTTTTAATATTGTGTTAATTTGTTCCATTTTGTATTTATAAATTCTGGTTGATGCATGGGACGCTATGACATCAATAGGGATTTCTAAACACTTAATAGGACAGACCGACACAATATTTGTTTTGAATATAGGTGAATGAAATAATTTTGCTAATTATATTTTCTATATATAAAATAAATTTTTATAAATGATATATATATTTGGTTGAAATATATTGGTTGTTAGGCAATAAAATTTATAAATAATAGTTGAAATGAGATTGAAATTAAGATAAATGAAAATTGGAAATTTAGAACTTAAGTTCCGGGTTTTTGAAATTTCTTTTGAATGATTTTGAAATATAGTAATAATAATTATTAGAAGTATTTTCTGATATAAATATTTCAATATAATTTGAAAGAAATGTTTTAAAAGAAATTTTGGAAAAAAAAAGAAATAAGTTTTGTACTCCCCTCTCTGTCGCTGGAAAATAATTTTCGGTGATGGCGGCCGCATCATCGACATTCATTTTCGAGTTTCGAAGGGGGAATGCCACTGTAGTAGTTTTACTGCAGAATTATTTTTATAGGAAAATGTAAATTTCAAACTCTTTTTAAATATAATTGGATATAAATGGTAAGTATATATTTATTTATTATTTTAAAATGATTTGAAATTAAACCCGGTATTTAATTCTTGAAGTTTTCGATAATTAATAGTTTTAATTAGGGTAGTGAAATGGTAGTTAATTAATAATTGGAATCTTTAAATAAATAAGAGATTAAATGCCTGGTTATAAATGAAATTAAAGGAAATTTGAAATTGTAATCTATAAAACAAAGGATAGGATTATTGAATATTAATTTAGGCAAAGGAAATGAGAAAACTTGTATAACTTTCAATTACAGTCTTAAAGGCATATATATAACTTACCAAAGATCTAAAAGTTGAAATGTTAATAAGAAATGTAATGGAAATTGTATAAGTAAAAGTATGTAATGAAGTGTTCAATAAATTCCTCTTATTTATAAGAATTGATGTTATAAAGTTATAAACTTAAGTAAACGGTTGAAGCTATTATAAATCAAATAAGTAGAAAGATGAATGCATTAGATATATGACTGTAGACTAAAGTAATGCATTGAGATGCTAAGTAAACGAAATTGAGAAATGAATGCATGAAATTTTAAATAAATAAATAAATGAAACTGTAAGAAATAAATGAAAATAAAAAGGATAAACCATTATATAAATGCAAAGGAATCAAATAACAAATATTATGAAGTGAAATTGATTTAAAAAAACCGGATCTATTGGAATTGTTGTTTGTTTGGTTTATGGTTGTTTGGGCAAGGATACTTTAAGATTGTTGGATGTATGAATAATCTATTTCGTTTCATCTAAGACTGTTGAGTAAAAGATGCACTTAGTAGTTTATTCTTCATTCTGTACAAATTAAAGTTTTGAACCCGAACAACTACCTGTTTTGTTTGATATGGATGGATAGTTGAATTGTGTTGATTATGTATGATGGTTGTATGTTGTTTGCTGCAATTGATTGTTGTTGTATTGATTGTTGTTTGGGTTGAAACAACCTTAAATATTTCATTTTATATAATTGTTAACCTTTTCGATTATATAAGTGAAATACAGGTTATGGAACCAATTGCTACTGCTTTTGGTTCATAATTAAGCATAAATTGTCCGACAAATAGGTATGTTTTCGGACTACGGTTTATAGCGCTATTATATTATTATTTTTCTTCCCGTGTTGGGATATATATTATTTTGGAAAATATATGTTATATATTGTTATATTTGATATTATATTTTCTCCCGAGCCTCCCTGTACAAAGGAGACTCTGCCAAAATTTTCAGTAAATTTTGGACTTAGAAATTTGTTGAAAATGTTTTCCAAACTTTATTAATTTGTGTATAAAAAGGTTTAATGGTTATAAATTTGTATATTTTATTTAAAGTAATTAATTTTGTAAATTTAGTTGTTGATAAAGTAAATATTTTGAATAAGGTATGTTGATTTCTTAATTCTTCTTTTCCCTTCTTTTACTTTTCGGGGACGAAAAGTTTTGAGTGAGGGAGAGTGTAACGACCCATAAATTTTGATAAATAAATTGGTTAGTTTAACTTAATTTTTGCAATTAAATTTAGTAAGAAATAGGAAGAAAAAAAAAATTTATAATTAATAATGAAGCAAATGTTGAAAATGAAATGAAACCTTGGAAATTAAAGCTAAGTATTAACAGTTGAGATGAAATTACGAATAAGTTGAAGTAATCAAAATTTTATACTAGGCTAAGAATTGAATATAAGAAAACAAAGGTAAATAGTGAATTAATTTAATGAATTAATAACATTAAATAGTAAATTGAATTAAACCAATGTCCTGTAGTAATTGAAATATTGTTTGGGAATGAAGACTTATAACGGTAAGTATTTAATTTACCAATGCAATAATATTTTGATTTAATTGTAACTGAATCTAAATTTATGCGATTATATTAATGAAGGTTAATAAATAATTAATTTAGTGCTATTCCGAATAATTAAAAACAATGTAAGATTGTAATTGATTTTATTTGATAAATTTGAAATAAATTTCAATAAATATAATTAAATAGCATGTTAATAATTATTGAATGAAATTTGGGTTATGTAAACAATTGTGACCAGTGTTTGGGAATAGTAACTTATAAGTTATTTAGCCTGCTTATTTAAAAGTGGAAAATTTTGCAATAAATCTAAGTAAATTATTACGTTAATGATAACTAAGGTAATTATTAATAAATTCAATGAAATGTAAATCAATGGAATTAATGAAGACGTATACTTAGCTACAAATTGAATATATGAAAAAAAATGTAGGCATTGATTTAACTTAAGGAATTTAAATTTTATTAAATAGTTTTTGAATAAAATAAATGTTCTGTAAGTGATTATAATATTGGGTTGAAGGAAATAAACTTAAAGGTAATTAAAGTTTAATGGTTAAAATTGTTAAGGTACCTATTTGGGTAGTTAATAAAATTTAATGTGAAATCAATTGCAATTAATTGACTTAATTTGTGCAGTTAGGGTAGTTTTGATTTGTCATTGAAGTTTGTAAATTCTATAAGATGCAATTAATGTTAATTTTATTTATAATATAACGATTGGTTGATTTAAGAAGTGAAAATCAAGATTTATTAATTTATTTGAAATTTGAAATTCAATAAGTAGATTTATTGCAAATAAGCGGAATTTAATATTAAAATATTACATTAATAGAAATGAAGAGGAAATTTGAGAATATTAATGCAATAGCTACAAACCAATGTAAATTGCATCCTTTTAATAATAATAGACTGAATAATAGAATGAAAAGTAATTAAATGAAATATAATGTTTAAATTATACGCTAATTGAAATAAAGAAGGAATGTGAGGATATCAATGTTATATAGTTGGAATCTAATGCTAATCTCATCTAGTTGACAGTAATGAATTGAATAATAGAGTGAAAAGAAAATTTAATAGAATTATTGAAAGTTTAATTTAAATTTCTGAATATAATGAAATTGAAAGTTAATACTGAAATTGATAAATTAATCAACTCTAAATCGACATTTAAATTTGGTTAAATTAGTGTAAATGATTAAGAAAGTAAAAATTTATGAAATCTATTAATTATAGAGTTGAAATTGAAAAGTGATTTAATTAATTTATTTTTAATTTATTTAATTAATGTTAAAATAGCCATTTTGGCCACTGACTCAGATTTCGACGAAACCAGTTTCATCGGATCCGTATCGGTGAATTATTATAGGATTTCAAGTTTCGTAGCGATCGGACTTGTCGTTTGATCGTACGGGCTTGAAATCAATTGAAATCAATTTGAAAATTATTGATTTTAGCATAACTTCTTCATACGATGGATTTGGACTTAAAACTTATTCCATCGCGTTTAAAATATTAAAAAACATCTATTTTGATATATGGGATGATCCATTTTCGTTCTGGAGCCGAAACGGGCTTTTCGGGGCATTATTGTCATTTCAAACAAATTTGACTTTAACAGTAACCTACGAAAATGATAGAATTGAGCCTCGAAACTAGTTCCATTGTATTCAAAAGGGCTTTTTACATTAGAAATGCCAGGCGGCATGCTGCGTTTGGAGTTCGGGCTGTTTTGTACCTCACGTTATAAATAGTCACACAAAACGATAAAATAATAATAATATATTATCCTAAAACCCTAGCTGCCGCTCCTCTTTTCCTTTCAATGGCCGAAAATTCGCCACTTCATCCTTTGATTTCTCTTCATCTGTTCGTCGAATTCAAAAACTTCCTAAAGCAAAGTTGAAGAGCTCGACAAGCTCTACACATCCAACGGTCGATTTGCGCTATTACTTCCCGGATTCGCTAGAATTTGGCCTTGATGTCAGCGTGGTTTTTGGGATTTTCGTTGCTATTGGAGCCGGCGGAAGGCGCCGTACTCGGCATGGTGGCTGAGCCTCGTGGGGCGCACGACTTGGTGGTGGTGGATCGTGTTCGATCGAACGGTGGTGGTGTGCGTCGTTTGGTTTTCGGTCACGGTGATGGGTTCTGGGAGCATACGTGAGTGGAAGAGAGGTTTGCTTTTTTTATTATTATTAATTTCTATTAATTTTTGTTTTATTATATTGTTATGATAATTATCATGTAACTTTTGCATACGAGGTCCAATTTACACACGGTTTTTTTCATTATGATCGTATTGAAATTCCGGAGATTTTGAAGCTAGTTTGGACGAATTATGAGACTGTCAAATTTTTGGATTTAAATTGAATTCGAATTCAATTTAAATTCAAAAGGTGAGTGTTTTAACCCACTCACAACTTCTAAAATTTCTTATGTTTGTCAAATTGATTTATGATATGAGGAGAAATTTATTTATGACGGTTTGGCATATTTTATTCATCGTCTCAGTTAAATCGCATTTATTTAATTAAATTGTATTTAATTATTCATTGCATATAAACTGCCAGTTAAATTTTATTTATTTATTATTGCATATAAACTGCCAGTTAGACATCTTTAATTTATTATTGAATATAAACTGCTAGTTAATACTTGTTGTTTATTATCCATTCGATAGTGATGTTATTATTTATGTTGGATAATGATTGTTATAAATGGTTGATGATTGATATTGGATGAATGAATGCTGTATTTATATTGTATAAACTGCAAATAATTGTGCATTTTCATTTCATTCGAGATTGCAGTTTGAAATATTATATAACTGTAATTTTTATTTTAAATTACAGATTGAAATGATAAATATCTGTATTGCTTGACCATAGGATAGAAAATTTTATACAGACACCGCGGTATATATATATATATTGAAATGATTTTCTATGGTTTGTAAAGAAATATATATATGGTTTTATGAGATATTGATTTTGGACATTTGATAAAGGTTATTTTATATATAGTTAAATTCTTGGTTTTAAGCTATGTATAAAATTGTTTAAAGTTTGAAGTAAGTTTAATAATAAAGTTGATTTTATTAAAATATATTATGGATAAGTATTTACTAAAATTATATTCTAATATAGAGTTTATATTGATTTTTATAAATCAAAGTTGAGAAGATAGTTTTGAAATTGATTTGAGATTTTATTTAATTAAGATCTTATTGAAATTTAGATTTAAAAAGAATATGGTGTTATAACTAAATTCGGGTTTAAGATGATTTAAGTGAATATATCTAGTCTAAATAAATTGAGTAATATTCAATTATTGAATTTGAAAGTTTTATTTAAAGGATACTGGATTTATTAAGTAAGTGTTTCAAAACAAAATAATAGTAAAGTGAATTTGGCATATATATATGAATTAAAAATTTAGTTTTGAAATGATGGAATATTTAAAACTTTGAAATATATGGAAATTTAAATGGTTTATTTGGGAATTCAAATCTGTATTTGGAATTGATTTGAGAAATTAAAAAGCTAATTTGCTTTATAAAGTAATTTATTATTAAACCATTTAAGTATTGAAAATTATGTTTCGAAGCTATGGGTTTAAGGTATATATATTTGAAAGTACTATGATTTTTGAAAAAGATATATTTAAATAAAAATGATGTCATATTGATTTGGGTTTTAAAATAGGAATGATATCGTATTTATATGGTTTTGAAATGGATATTTTATTCTGGTTTTAAAGTATAAACTATTTTGAAAAGACCGCGGTGTTATAATAACGTTTGGTTGTTGAAGAGACCGGGATCGGAAGTTGTCATACTCTCTACCAACTTCGAAAACCACTTTAACAACCGTGTACGCAGTGGAGATTCCAGAATGAAGTAGGATGGCGGCGGCGTTTCCTTTGAGGTAAATACATGGACCCAACTCCCGTGAGTTGGCATAAGGTGGCTAAAACAGGAGCGATTGACGGGTTAATGAGGTAGCACCTTTGATCGGACACATCCCTTCGATATTCTACTCTGACTTTGGATTTATCCGGTGGCCACTTTTGATATCTTTGATTTGGGGGTGTGGCTCGAGGTGGGCGGTAGCTGCAGCTATGCGTTACCACCGACCCGGAAGCGTAATTGGTATATCTACCCTGACATTGCCTAGTTGTGGCGTGTCACCTAACCTAGCGCGCCTTGTACGAGTTTTTATTTGTGTCGTATTTATGGAGTATCCTCTGGTAGCCTCCCGATCAGGAGGTATTACGGTGCTGTATAGACTATTGGCATTATTACGTGTTAAGGTGGAAAATGTAAAGCCTTAACGCTATTTAAAAGTAAGTTTACTTTACAATTTGACACTATTATAATAGCGAAACATACTATATAGTAAATAGTTTAACGGATCCTTAAGAGATGTAAATCCCGAGCATCTCTTGAGTTACTGCACTCATATTTATTTCTGTTGATTTAACTTACATAAGATCTTTTACTTTTGACTCGTGTGTTTTGTCTTTTTAATTCGCACGGGTCAGTCTGAGCATTTCAAGATTGAAGACTTTATTTCTGAGGACGAAGACGAAGATTTCATTATTATTATTATATTATATTGTTCCACTACACACTGTATTCCGCTGCATCGATTTTATTCGTTGGCATGTGCAACTCTGATATATATTATATAAGTAAAATTAAATATTTTGTAAACAACTTCATGAACTGTATATTTGATTATTATAAATTATCCTTCCGTTGTGAGATTCTGTTTTGTTTTATTTCTTTCTCGTTTTTCTTATTCACCCCATAACAATCCGCCCTTCCGTATGGTTTGAATTGGCACATGTGTCGATTTAAAGCGTGCGAAAAGGCGGGACGTTACAGTATTTCTACCCTATCTCTATTGATTTTTTGCTCCTCAAGCTAAGGTTTGCCTAAAACCAAAGCTCTGATACCAAATGTAACAACCCACTATTTCAGACCATTCAAATCGACAATAATCCACACATGTCGGACTTGAATAATTCAAAATAATAGATTGTAGTAAATTTTGGAGCAAATAAAATCAACACAGAATCACAGACACAGGGTATCAAAATAACTCGCAGCGGAGATAAAATACCATAGTAGTTCATGAAGCTATTATATATATACTCTCAAAACATATACAGAATATCATAGTTTAAAAATGGATACAATAGAAGTCTGGATACATAAATCACTAATACAGAAGCAATAACAAATAGGAAATAACTGGATCAAAATTAGACGAATAGATAGTCAGATAAGCTCCAACAATTCTCTAGCTCCAGAAGGTGAATCCAAAGCTGTGACTCTCAGGCTGACCAGAGCGTAAAGTAAATCACAAAACACTCGAGTCAGGACACACATACTTATACAATGTAAACCAACTCAAGCGAACTGTAATAGCAATGCATAATAACTTAAAGGATGCTTGGGATTGCCCATCCTTTAAGGATCCAGTAAACCATCAATTAAGAAAAAATAAACACTATCACAGAAATACCCATATTAAAGTAATTAACGTAAATAACAGTGTAAATGTGGCTTGGGTAGCGCAGAGCTGCAGTAATCGCTCACCTCTAGCCACACTCTCAAATTCAAGGTGTGTATCAGAACAATTACAAGGAAATCAAATGGCACACAAAGAAGTGTAACCGTGGTTATAAATTTTAAAATGGTTTATATTACCTTTTAAAAATGGTTTATATTATAATCAAAAATAATTCATTTAAACCATTTAAAAGTGAAGTTATTATACTCTCAAATAATTAAATCCAAATTTTCCAACAATTCATTTATTAAATTCCAGTTTATTTTCTTTAACTTAAATCCTCACATTACACCAAATCTCAAATTCCAAGTTAGGCTATATTTCAAGTTACACTCTTAAGCATATATTTATTTAACATTTTATATTCACAGAAAAATCAATAACACTTTAATAAATCATTTTAAATTCAAATTTAAATCAAAATATCATAATTTACATTTTAAAATACTTAAAACTATCCATAAAAGCATATAAAATAACCACGGGTCGGTATAAAATTTACTAGCCTAAATCAAGTGATATAGATAATATATCATTTCAACCCGTAACTTACAATGAAAAATCCAGGTTTTATCATTTCAAACCCGCAAATCCCAAGTTAAATAAAATAAATAAACAAAAAATTCACTCAGGCCTATCATTTCAGCCCATAACGATTTATCCATATTCTAAAGTCCGTTCGGGTATGTATCATTTCAACCCATAGTGATTCTATTCTACAGGGAACTTGCAGTGTGATAAATAGAAATGAATAAACAATATGACAGCATATAAAATAGCGGATGATGTGACAAGTTTATAACAAGGTTTAACATCATATAATTCATATCACAGGGAGATATAACATGATATAACAATTCTACAAATTCACTCGCTATCAATTTACAATTCTATGAGTATGAATGTCAAGCGTGAATACTCACCTTTTCGACGCTAAAGATCGATTCAAAATAAAAATACCCACACACCGCAGAGCACGGGGAGGTACGATAAGATTTGAGATGAGGTAACAACCAGATTTAGATCTTGTAATTAAAATAAATAAAGCAATATAAATATATACTCATAAAACATTAGATTGAAACAAATATGAAATTAAGATAAATAAATAACAAGATTGCTTGACTATGCTTTAACTACTCAAGTGCTCGACCTAGGGGAATCATATGCTCGGCCATGGTGGTGCTAAAGGTTTGGGTATGGGTCCATATTGCACGGCTAGCTAGGAATTGAAAGGGTATGAGTTACAACATGAAGAATACAAAGGGGCAAGGCCACTAGGTGGAGTTTTGGTGCATGTAGGCTCGACCTACACTATATTGTGCTCGGCCATGATCAAGTCAGAGGTGTGGGGTGAGCGATAGGTGGTGTGGTCAAAGGAAAGGGTGGTGGTGAGGTGATAGGGCAAGCAAACATGAAGGGGTTTGGCGAATGGATGGTTTTTTCATGGTTAATATGCATTGGATGTGGAGTTTTGGCCTAGGTGCTCACGGCCTGGCTTTGGGAGGATGATGTGGTGGTGTAGGCCGTGGATGGGAAGGTGGAGGTGGAAGGTGGCAGCTAGAGGAGGGGTGAGGCCGAATTATGCAAGGCAAACCCAAAAGAAAAAAGAGAAAATGAAAAAGAGGGGAAGATAGAAAAGAAGAAAATAAAAAGATAGGCAGTCATTATTTACAGAAATTTCTTCACGTGAAAAATGCAGAGAAAGAGATGAGAATACAATAGGCGGCTAGGATTTTATTTTTCTTTTTGGAATGCACGGCTACTGATTTGAACGACTGTGGTATGGAATCAAAAAGATGGGTAACATAAAGGCAGGAAATGAAAAGTAAGCCCAAAGGAAAATCAAAGTAACATATCTTAAATTAATTTGTTTCCTCTTCATTTAATTAATATATGCCAAAGAAACAAATTTAACAAATAACATACTGTTTATATAAACACCAAAGAAATAAATAAGAAAACGGATGTAGAAACATATAAAATAAAACGTATAAATTAATTGCTATTTACAACCTTTTTTATTACTTAATTTACAAAATTGATTTGTTACGTATCCATTTAATAAAATACATGTCAAAGAAACAATTCAATAAATAACATACCGCTTATATATAAACACCATAGAAAATAACTAAGAAAACGGATATAAAACGTATAAATTAATTGCTATTTACAACTTTGTTTATTACTTAATTTACAAAATTGATTTGTTACTTATCCATTTAATAAAATATATGTCAAAGAAACAATTCAATAATTAACATACCGTTTATATATAAACACCATAGAAAATAACTAAGAAAACGGATATAAAACGTATAAATAAATTGCTATTTACAACTTTGTTTATTACTTAATTTACAAAATTGATTTGTTACTTATCCATTTAATAAAATATATTTCAAAGAAACAATTCAATAAATAACATACCGTTTATATATAAACACCATAGAAAATAACTAAGAAAATTGATATAAAACGTATAAATAAATTGCTATTTACAACTTTGTTCATTACTTAATTTACAAAATTGATTTGTTACTTATCCATTTAATAAAATATATGTCGAAAAAACAATTCAATAAATAATATACCGTTTATATATAAACACCACAGAAAATAACTAAGAAAACAGATATAAAACGTATAAATAAATTGCTATTTACAACTTTGTTTATTACTTAATTTACGAAATTGATTTGTTACTTATCCATTTAATAAAATTATAACTATACTTTAAAAATGTTTTAAAAATAAAATATATGCATAACATATCATGTTACACAAATTAGAACGTGATTTTACAAACAAAAGTATTATTTATATAAATTAAATAAACAAATTTGTTAAATAAAACAATTTACACACAATATTGTAAAAAGCATAACTTTCACAATATTAGTCCGATTTCAACGAAACAAAAAGTAGTATTCTTGAAATTAAATCTATTTTAATAACAAAAGATAAAACTCAAAAATTCAAAAATTCAAATTTAAAAGTCAAAGTTTGACCATTTTGACCAAAATCCATTTTTTTGAAATATTCCATTTTTTCAGGTTTGGAATTATAATTCATACAAAAATTAGAACTTATATTTAAAATAACAAAATTTATCCATTTTAATAAATAAAATAAAGTTTTTAAATTAGGAATTTCAGTTAGAATAATTAAAATACAAAATTAAAATAATCATAAAATACAGGGTTGTTACAATATGTCAAAAACATAATATGAAAATAAAATAAAGGATGTGAATAAAGAGAATTTTGTACAACTGAGAAAAACCAATAATAATAAATACGTAATTTATACGTAAATCAATTTGTCACACAAATTTTGATCTAATATCTGAGTACGAAACTTTGAGGTATGTACATCGATCCGGAAAAGAATTTATCACTCGATTTCTTGACAGAGAGCATTGATGATGTTTTGTGGTTAGCTACTCGAGTTTTCTATCATTGTTAAGAGCTATACAAAAAAAGCAAGAGTATCTGATCTAGAAGCTTGATTAGAGTCCTCACTAGAGGATCGGAGGATCGATACTAGTTTGGAAATAAAGTTGTGAATTCGAATAGAAGATTAAATTAGATATTTCATACGGATGATTTGGGTACATCTTATGGGTTTAAGTTTGTGAAATAATGATTTAGGTGAAAAAAATTATGGGTTTAGGTTCATGATAATTTCGGGGATGAAATTCTTTTAAGTAGGAGAGAATGTAATGACCCGCAATTTTACCACTTTGAAAATGGGATATTTAATTATTTTAAATATTCAAATGTGGAATTTTCTTAAACAATCAAGTTTTATATGATAAATAAGAACGGTAAACTTATTTTTGATATTGAATAAAGATTTTGGATTTTCATTGTAAAATTGACAAAAGTCGGATTCCGATAAAGTAGGATAAATATTCATGAAATTTGTTTAAAGGATAAATAATTCCTTTTAAATATATATATTCGATATCAAACTCATTTGATGATAATAGTAATTTAATTTATAATGGTTTGACAAATATATAAAATCTGTTCAACAAAAGTTGACAACTTTCATCGCATACCGATAAATCAATGTCGTATTTTTACAAAAAGGTATGGAAATTGTTTTATACTATTTTATAAGTCAAACATGCTTGTTTTAATTATTTAAAGATAATAAGAATTTTATTTTGAAGTTTGGCTTACATGAATAAATAGTTCAACAAAAACGTCAAAATGTGACCGGAAAACGTTTTGTTAAAAATAAGTTGCCGCAACATTATCGCACCTTTGTTAACATGTTTAAACATATATATATTTAACATTTTAATAACTAAACATGTTTACTTTTACTAATTATGATTAGGAAACTTCTAGAACATCATTAAGAAAAGTAAGTTTATGAAAAGTCAAAATTAAACATCAAATCCAAATCACATCAAAATCCAACAAAATAATTAATTTTCTTTACTTAATCTTTAAGTGATTAAGACATAAAGTAAGAAGTGAAAGAGAAATGTTAAGTGTTGAAAAAGTGGAGTTTGCTTTAGGCTGAAGTAAGGTTAGCTTGGTAATTTGGTAAGAGGTAATTTTGGTAAACTTACTACTTCTTTCATTTTCTATAAATACCCGCCTCCTTCTTCACTTTCATTTACACTTCTTCTTATTCTTTTCTCAAGCTTCTTCATCCTCTCCTCTTAACGGCTTCCAATCCATAGAAAAAAAATTAGAAAGAAACAATGTCAAAATATTTACATAATATTGAAAAGAAATCAATGTTCATTCTCTTCAAATCAAACTCATCTTTTCTCCGTATTTTACCACTTCTTCTCTCGGTCATAACTTCTTCGAAATAGAACTAAAATGCAATTTTTTTAATTCATGTATTTTTCCAGTGGCTACAACTTTTATGGTGACCAATTTGTCTCATTATAAAGATAACTATATCAAAAATATACTTCTTTCCAATGCATTTTCTGGCCCAGCATAACTTGATCATAACAGATCCAAATTAGAAAATTGTTTTTTTTCAAACCATATAAAATTCCAGTGGCTATAACTGTTATGTTAATCACTTTTTCCAGTTTGGAGGTTTGTTATACCTGAAACTTAATTCTTTGAAGTGTATTTTCGGACTTCATTTTTGTCAATCCGACAATACGTATTCTTCATTTTATCATATCTCCCTCAAAAAAACTTGGATTCAAAAGATTTTTTTTTTCAAATTCAAGAGAAAGAATTTTCAACAACTTTTTAGTTAAAACATTTATAAATTTTAAGATTTAGAGGGCCTAAAATCTGATACAAGATAACTTATTTTTTGGATCAAAATCTTGGGAATCCAAGTTCAAAGCTTTACTGCTTCTTCTCTATACGTTTGGCCAACCTCCATCTCCAGCCTTCACCAAGCTATTGGAATGGAGAGGTTGTTATTTTATAGTGTTTAAATAGAGTATGGATTAATTAGTAAAGTGTTGGTTGATTACAATGTTGGTAGGAAGTTTATCGCTTTTGTTTATGGTGGGAAACTCTATTTAATATCTCTACTTATATATATACATGTTCAATGATGTGTTATGATCGCTATGGATGCTTATATATGATTTGATCATCAAGTATTGATTGCTTGATATGATTTTTAAATTGTTTTACCAAGTCATATTAATACACGTCGATAAGCATAAAGGAAATCGCTTTCCTTTTGAATATGAAATGGTGTATATGAAATGCTTGAACCTTTTGGAAATAGTTTTAAAATGAGTTAGAAATGTTTTATGAACATTTAATTTTTTTAAAGAAATAAAGAAAAAAAATCAGTATTAAATTCTTTTATATTTTAAAATATGCAAAATCAATTTTTTTGAAAAATCGCGCCAGTGCAATTAAGTGACCATACGGAAAATCCTTTTAAATGATCATTTTAATTATGGAAAAATATGGAATAAATTTGATAAATCTATTTAAAAAGTTTAGAAGAGATTTGAAGCGAAAATATAAATTTTCAAATATTTAAAAGTTGTTTAAATCAAATAAGCTTATATAGCACTTTCCGCAGCACTGTTATGCTGCGAATTCTATAACTTTTAGAATATGAGTTAACGTAACGATTTTTCCTGAAATCTATTGTGAATGATTGTAAAAGAATAATTAAGTTATTTAAAGATGGCTTGGATGTTTTAATAAGAGTTTGAATAAATGGTTAAGACGAATTGTTTATACCACTTAGACGAAAAGTGAAGAATATTGAATGTAATAGCAAACTGGGTATGCGAAAACGACTAGTACATTTGTCGCGCCTATGAGATCTTGGAAGATCAAACAAGGTGTTTAACTAAGGTTAGGGATGAAGAAACCAGTGTTCTGAACTTACCTGGCCTATGTTTTCTCTTTTTAGGCGAGGGGTGGAATAGATCGAAAGGAAAGCCTGGACGCTCTAAAAGATCATATTTAAAGTTTTTTCCAAAATAAAAGAAAAGATCTTCATGATGTAGGATTACTTGCCACTAGTACTTGGAGGTGAAATTTACCATATTTAAGGTGGCAGTAGTGCTCTGTTATGAAAATGTTCGATTTACAAGAATATGATTTGAAGTTAAGAAAGAAATCTTTGATTTAGATTTAATGTAAGTTAAAAGTTATAACTTGAATGAAAGAAATCTTTGATTTAGATTTAATAAATGATTTAAAAATATTTTCCCTAAGTTAAAAGTTATAGATTGAATATAATAATTATTTGATTAAGATTTAATGAATGATTTGAAAAGGTTTTCCTAAGTAAAAGAGAAAATGATTTGAAATTATTCTAGGATTTAAGAATGGTTTAAATAAATCAAATGATTTAAGGAATGAGGCTTAATGATTCCATATATTCTTGAAAAGAAAATGGAATAAATTAAAGAGAATATATCTAAGAAAGATATTTGATTTAAATAAAAGATGAAGTAATTAATTGATGATAGGTATCCACATATGAACTTAACATCTTTTAAAGCGTTGATTGGCTTTGAAGGAACCGGGGTCTGATTTGGATGATTCCTATCTGAAAACCATTTCGAACCAATTTACGTGTTCAAAGATTGAAAATGTTTGAAGACAGAGATATTGAGATGAATAATAATGAGGGACTACTTGTTGATTAATTGGGCATAAATCCCGATTTACTTTTTGTAGCAATGGTCTCTTTGTTATGAAAAACTCAGAAAAACAAGGGCTTCTCGCCTAGTAACGGCCGAGGAAAGTACCTTCGGTTTCATTCAAGTCCTAGAACGAACTTGTATGGATGATGTCCGATAGTGCATTTTCTGAGATTACGTATATTGGTTTTTACAAACATACATCTGTGGTGCCGGTGAAGACAACTTCTCTTAGCTTGACACCCTACTTAAAGACATACGAGTTCAAGGGTTGTATTGTAACGACCCAGAATTTCTGTCAATTAGATTTTTTATATTTAATTGATTTTAAATATTAATAAGTGAAATTTATAAGTCGAATAAATTTTATTTCGAATATCTGGATTTAATTGCATAATTAAATCGATAATTTAATATTTGAAATTCCAGAAATAATTGAAAATTGGGTTTAATATGATTGAAAATGATTCGTAAAATTTTATTAAATCATATTGGAGTTAGAATGATGTTATAGAACTTTTAAAATTGAATTTAAAGTTAATTTGTGGAAATTGAATATTTTAATATTTAATTGACGAGTTAAAATAGCCATTTTTCAAACAGTCTCGGATTTCGACGAAGCTAGTAACATCGGATCCATAATGTTATATTATTGTATGGTTTCAAATTTCGTGTCAATCGGCTTTACGGTTTGTCCGGGGCAAGCCAAAACGCATAGAAATTGGTTTAAATCGATTTAATTTAAATCTGATCGTTTATTTCCGTAACTCGCACATACGATGGAATTAGCCTCCGAAACACGTTCCATTGTGTTCGAAACGCGGGGTTAAACCCTAGAAACGCCAACCGGCACGCTTCGTTTGGAGTTCGGAAAATTTCGGGATGAATAGTGTCGCATAATTTTCTATAAAAGGACCTCCACTCTCAAAATTTGCTCAAAACCCTAACCCTAATGCTTCAGCCGCCACTTACATTTTAATGGCTGAAAATTTTGAAACTTCTCCTCTTAATCTCTCTCAATCCGTAAAGAATTAGCAAATACTTTCAACTAGGAACTTGTAGAGGATCGTGAGAGCTACAAATCCATACGGTGATGATCAAGAAGCACGCAACGGATCGATGGCAATTTCCCTTGGAATGGCCGAACTTTGTGCACGCGTTTCGCGGGAAAGGGAGGGCCGAGCCTCAAACCCTTCAAGCTGAAGGTAGAGTGGAGTGTGGCCGTTCGTTTGGCGCTAGCTGATCGATTTCTAGTCAAGCGTGGGGGATGCAATATTCAACCCTAGTTCGGCGGCTATGTGTTCAAATGCGTGCGTCTCTACCTGGGAGAGAACGAACGTGAGGGAGAAGAGAAAGTGGGGACGACCTAATGTTGAGCTAGGAAAAGGAACGGCCTGGATTGAAGGTTGTTAATAAAAAAAAATGTAAATCATTTTATGTTATAAATTGTAAGATGTTTAAAATATCATAACTTTTTTCATACGAGGCCGAAAACGCACGAAACGAATTGCGTTGGAATCGTATTGTCGAATACAACGCAATGAAACTGGATTGGAGTTGATTGGAGCTAGTGAAAATTTTGTGTAAAATTAAACGCACGTTTAATTATATTCGAATAAAACACTACAACCGTTATTGAAAGCAAGGTGAGAACTTCTCACTCAATCGAATTGTTTCGATTTAAATTTTGAATAGTTAAATTTAAAATTTGCTTGAATGTATGTTTGGATGATAAATTATTATCTGTTGTATAGTAATAGACCCTATACGCCGTATATTAAGCGGAGGTTATTTATTAAAAACATATACCGCGATAATTCCATCTTGATTGGAATTGGTATTATATATGTACTTGGAGTTGATTTTCCCGCATTATATAGCGGATGAGACCCTATTGCGCCGTATAATAGCGGATAATATTTTATAAATCCTATATACCGCGATATTCCGTATTGGAACGGAATTGGTATTGTGCTAACATCTGTGGATGCAGGGAAACCGGTTGGAGGGATCCAACTGGATTGCTCAACTGTATTGATTTATTTACAGATATTGTGATATTTGTCGATTATCATATTGATATATGATGTTTTGATTGTCGTGATTGATATATTGTTGCTGTAGCAGCATTAGCCTATTTTGAAGTTTTAAAAAAAGGTGTTAAAGTAATGATTTTTTTTGTTTAAAAGGATTTTTAAAGTGATTTTTGAAAATATACGTTTTATTAAACTTTGGAATTGATTTATTTTAAATAAATAAACGTTATAATTATTATTATTATAAAAGTTATATTTTTGGAAAATAATACTTAAGTATGATTTTGGAGTTGTATACAAGCTTTAATAACGATTTGTAAATTATTAAAAATAATGGTTTAAATTGGGATTTTTGAATTATTATAAACGATTTATATAAAAGATTTATAATATTGATATTTATAAATTAAAAATATAGGAATTATAAAACGAGTTTTATTAAGTGTTAAAATGAAGTATAAATGGATTTCACAAGTGAATGAAATTTATAGATTTATAAATTGTGAAGTTATAAAATGAACAGATTTTGTAAAATAAAGATTTATAAGTAATTAACTTATAAATTGGATTTTGGCATTTAATTGGGATATAAATAGAATTTGTTAATAAAGTGGTTTTATAAGTTGAAGTTGTTATAAAATATAAATGGGATTTATAAACATTGTTTTATAAATCCGAAACCGACTTATTTTGATAAGTCAATTATTTTAGATTTTTAAAGGAGATATATTCACGATTTTGGATAGTGGATAATCCTTTGAATAAAATGTGTAGAAAAATGTTGAATTTGGTTAACGAAGAATATTCACGATTTTGGACAGTGAATATATTATTAAATAAAATGGATATGTTTTGGGGAAGTGGTATTATAAAATGTAGTTAATTGTCTTAAAGATGTATTAAAATGCATTATGTATCGAATACATAGATTTCAACATTTATTGTTGAAATAGACGTTTTCGAGAAATAAGGAAATAGTGGACTATAACACTGTTGTTATAGTAAATGATTTCTTAAAGGAAATGTTTTATATAGTATTGGGATTTATATATATATATATATATATATATCTTAATTTCGAATCTCTATACTAGTGATTTTGGGTCGTCGTAAGGATGTTTTACGCAACATTCGTTTTGACTCAAATAAATGTGTTTAAGCGCATGTTTTCCTTAAAGAATGAAACATATACTTAATTTCGATTTAAGTATATTGAATATTTTCCAAGTGTTGAAAATAAATAGATTTGTGAATTACTTATTATTAAATAAGTATGGAAATGTTTTCCAATATGAAGTGAATGTTTTGAGTTTTTATCTTTTAAAGATAAATTGAAAATGAATATTAGAAATCGATTTGAAAATCGTATATTCATAGATATTTTGGAATTGTAAATTCACTATGGAATTTATAAAAGAAAGGGAAATTTGTTTAAAAATAAACGTTGATTTATTTTTGAAATGTGGAAATGAATTTTACGGATTTGGAACGTAAATATAAAGTAAATCGGTAAGGATTTATTTAATTGGTTTAAATGAACCATTTTGAAATGAAAATGAATAAAGATTTGTGAATATATCCAGTATAGGGAAACGATTTGAAATTTGTTTTCAAAAGTTATAAAGGTGAAAAGTGATTTGAAATTGTTTTTCAAATGTTGAAGTGTGGAAAATATATATCTTGTAAAGGTATTTTTGGAAAATAAGTAATTTGGGAAATTATTTGGAACTTGGTGATGTTGTGCATATCTATTGATAGTTAAATAACTGACTATCAATATTTACCTTTAAATAGGTATTTGTTGTGATTTGCTTGAATTTGAATGCTGCACTTATTTTTAAAATAAGCGCTCACTATTCGGGTTAGCCGGGAAAGGACCTTTGGGTCGTATAACCCATTCCGAATATGTGATACGTCGTTATGGATTTCATTTGAAGACTGGTGTTGAAGACCAGATATTTTTGAAAACGGAAGGATTACCATCGAATGACTCTGCATCGGCTGATCTCCGATATAGAGGTTTTATCACCCTTAGTGACGGGAAGTCCGTACGTGATTAGTGAATATCCAGATTGCAAAGGCTTCTTTGGAAGTGCCTTCGGTTCCGTTCGATCCCGAAACGGACTTGTATGGATGTGTGTCTGACGTTACAATTTGAGATGTAAAGCTGGTTTCTATCAAATATATTTCTGTTGGTGGCGGAGAATTTATTCACTTAGCTTAACACCTTTCTCTAAGACGTACGAGCTCAGAGGTTATGTAGTTGATGGTTACTAGCGATACATTTCCAAATTGGTAATGTGACATATGAAGTGCTGTTGAGCATCTGTGATCAAAGCACGGCTTTTGTATAAAGCGTAGCTTTGTGGACGAGACTTCGTCGGACCTCACACCCCGGAAATAGTCAAAACAGGAAGGATGCAGCAAGGTTATTAGGGGGTAGCGCCCCTTTAGTGTATGCCATTCCATCTGGATAGAGGTGGTATCATGGTATGGAGCCCCAATACTTAACCTATGTTGTTGCTGCAAATTTATTACTTTGTGGTTGTTGGAATCGAGGATCCTCGGATATAGATCGGTTACGATAGGGGAATGACATATTCGTGTCAGTAGTTACCCAGTTTGAAGGGTAACCCGGCCTTGTGTTGGCAGAGATCCAGTTAGGTTCTCGGGTCATCTTTCCAGAGGCGTACCCATTTGGCAATGGGAAGTTCGTTGGCCTGACCATTTGTTGGAAATCCAAATTTCAATACGCATCTTGTACGGTTTTAGTTGTAGAACCTGCCATTTACTTATGGTGGTCACCACTGTTTAAATGGTAGCTATAGTAGGCACACGATAATGGTCGTATGTTGGCTAAGATTTATATCTTTACTTTCGAAATGATTTTTCCTACACTATGAACTAGTAATAATATCAAATGTTTCTTTTTAATGCGTATCAAGCATCTTTGACTTTCATAAGGCGAAATCTCCTCCGATTCTGCATTTGCATTGTGTGTGTGCGGGAGGCCTTATGGTAGTCTCATTTTCCAAAAAAAAACATTGCGAATCTATTTTAAAATATTTCTTTGTTTGTTTTAAAGATAAATAACTGTTTTAAGTTCTCACACCAGTCCCATGACTGACCTGGAGTTTATTGTTTTCCTTCCTAAACTCTGGGTGCCCACCAATTTCTACACGGGCAGTCTAGAGTCAGGTTATCAGGTCATTCTGGAACGCGGGAGTTGCTGTAGAGATCTGGAGGCAAGCTGGACGGCATGGCGTATTACTAGTATATAGTATTTCTTTTCCGCTGTTTGTTGTTGTAAACTCTGATAATGTAATGTAATGTGATGTAATGTAATAACAGATATAGTTCTTTGTTTAAAGATTATTCATTTATCTATTATATGTTGTTTCACTGCGATTGTGAGATTCTGATATTGTTCTGTTATTTCTTTCTGTTCTGTTCTATCTTTTTCTCCCTTCTTCTATCTTTTTCGTCTTCTTTAACCATAACAGTTCGGTTTTCCGGCATTCGATTGCTCGGCAGTTGATACAGTGGACATATTGATGTCGGTTTTCAAGCGTCGAAAAATCGCAATCGTTACATGATTTTTATTGAAGGCAATTAGTAGTCAATGGAAATGGCAATGTGGGATTCAAAGAAGATGTGCTAAGTGAAAAGGTAATCGTTTACCTTAGGCCCCATCACTCGGTGTAATGACCCGTAAATTTTAACGGTTTTATAACGTAATTAACTGAAATTTTGCTTGAAATTTAATTGTAAAAATTAGCAATGAAAATTTTGTAACGACCCGAAATTTTCAACCTCGAAAATTTGACACTAATACGTTCACTGTAGAAGTGCCGAATATCCGAACGCCGGAAAATCCAAATTGTTAGCGTAAAGAAGAAAAGAGGTGGAAGAAGAAAACAAAAACAAAACACAGAATCTCATATTTCGCAGCGGATCAAAATATAATATCAAATAATAGCATTTATACAAAGAAAAGCTGTATCTGTTACTTTACATACAATACAACAGAGTATAACCATTTATAAATAAACTAGACAGTTACAATTAACCTGTCCCAGACTACTATCAAATCAAACTCAAATACACAACGGCATACTCCATATGTTCCTCACATCCAGCTCGCCTCCTGAGCTCCAGAACGTCCTAACCTGAAAATCTGTAATACTCGGTCTGACCCGAGCATTACATCAAAGTAACACCCGGGTCAGGCTGGAAACCAGCGTGAGTAAACCTATACACTTTTAAAATACAGAATTATAAAACATAGTTGCAAACCAGGGTAACTCGTACCTTACTACGTGTTCTTTTCTTATTAAAGCCAACACTTATTTCACAAACAATCCCTTAAGTACCACTACATAATTTCAATTGTCCAGTTTACTTAAATTATTCTATTCCAGCCTATTGATTACACATATCAAATCTATAAAGAATTATTGTTGATTGCAAATCAAAGTGGTTTCGGGTATTTACTGATACCCGACCTCGGTCTCTTCGAATCCAATGTTATTCTTTAAGCCAAATTGTTTAAGTTTAAACAATACAATTTATATTTAGGATTTCATATTCACACAACAATTCATCTCAGATGGAATCCCACAATATCACAGTTCAACCAAAATATCTCATATTACAAAGCATCACAAATCACATATCAGAGATATCAAATAATCTAAGTCATTTAATATATATTAATCGTCTAAGATAAATTGATTGTATCATTTCTAATCAATTTAAATACCTTTAAATCTTGCTTACTTAATATTACAAACCAATAAATAATCATCCTTTAATTATCCATCTAAATTAATTATCCATAATTACTTTCATTAAGTAATTATCCCATTGGTTAATTAACCTCCATTAATTAATCATTAATTATTAAATAATTATCCTCTAATTACTAATTAATTAACCCTTAACAAATTAATCCTTAATTACTTACATTAAGTAATTATCATTTAAGGAATTAATCTCAAATTACTTACATTAATTAATCTCTAATTTCCAATCGATTAATCTCTAATTACCAATTAATTATCTCTAGTTACCAATTAATTAATCTCCAACTAATTAATTTATAACCCTTAATTATTAATTAATTAATCCTTAATTAATTAATTTCTCTTTAATTACTCCATTAATTTAATTAATCCTTAATCACCAAAAACCTTGGTTAACTTTAGGATAATCCATTTATCTTTATTAGTTTCTTAATTATCATTACAATATTTTATCTTTTAATTAACTTCTTAATTACATATTTAAATTAAGTTTTAATAAACTTAAGAATCTACTTAATTAATTTAAGTAACATATATCATACAACTTCTTAAACCAGTATTTTAAAACATGAGTATACAAAGAAATAAATTTCAAAAATAGTTTAAACTTGATTTACTTAAAGTTTTAAAACTTGCTTTTATTTACATTTTAAAAAATGTTAAAACCATTACTTCAGGTTCAACCCAGAACCCATTCCGAGTCATCCCCGAGAAAATCGCCCTTCTCTTTTTTAAAACATACTTTTAGTTTCAAATTTTTTAGAACCCATTACAAAGCACACTCACGAACATCTACTTGATTCCATACTCTAGTTTTCTTCCTACTTACCCGAGCTTTTCTCGAGACAACCATCTTCCCGAAACACCGACACCCAAACCCATCATGCACATGCACGCCTGATCGCCAGAGCTCCGGTCATCCATACCACCATCGACAAGTCGTCGATGACCTTCCCCTACGATCCCGACCACCCAATCTTCATCACAAACCCAGGATCAAAATCGAGCTAACTCAAACAATCTGGAACTAAAACCCATCACCAAAAACTTCCTCAACCCGTTGTTTCCCATCACCAGCAACCCTGAAACTCCGTTCACAGCTCCGCCGACCCATCACGCTTCACTTCCCCCATGACTGATCAAGTTTGGTGCTCCACAGATGACGCAGTAGTCAAGTTTCTAGCCTCGACCAAAACTGTTCCCAAAACCCTGCTTCGACCAAGAGCCGCCGCCATGTTGGTTTATAAAACCAACCTTCATTTTTCCCACACTCGCCAACTTCCTAGCTACCTCCAGTGGCGATCCCGACCTTTTCGAGTCCACCGATCACCAGAAAAACCGAAAAACCATAATCTGATCAACCTCGATTTTCTCACACGATACAACACTAGAAATCGTGATTTTTCTTTAAAAAATCCTAGTTTTCAAAGACGATTAAGATTATATACCTAAATCAGCAAATCATGATGTTTTATTATAACATATTTTAAGGTTTCCACTGTCTTTCTTAATTTCCAGATAAAATTCCAAATAATTTTACTTAAATATATTTTTAAAACTTATTTTAGGTTTAAACAATCATAACCTATTTGAATACCAAAACTTATAAGAGATTAGATAAGGAAATTTTGAATTTTGACTTGATTTTTAAACCCTGTAACTTTGAAAAAGAGATGCATAGATATATCCAGACATGCACACATATATCACTTCATATTTATAACAAGCGGGTCTAATTTCACACATGCAAACAATTACCACATCGTTAATTCATAAAATCATCACATGCACTAAGTTAAAACATGATGTTGTTTGTTTACTCACCAATTTATGTTGAACAGAGAAGGTTATAAACTGAAATGATGTGATCCTTTGAAACTTGAATCTGGGAACTTGTTGAAATGATCTTGCCTTGATTTATTTTGAAGTTGGAAGCTTGCTTTAAGCTAAAATGATTTAGCTTTAAAACTGAATTGAATTTACTTTGAGATAGTTGATTGCTTTAGATCTTTCTAGTTTGGATATTTTTTTATTATAGGCTTTTGGTTTCTTGGTTTTGAATAACGAGGATAGAAAAGAAATAGAGAAGAGGAGACAAATATATTTATATCCTTGTTTTATAATTTTTAAAAATAAAAGAAAATAAAAAGAAATTGTGACACTTGTTAAAAGTAGCTTACATTTGTCATTTGCATATGTTAGTTATCTTACATTTGTTAAACTCATTTCTATGTTCATTAATCTTAAAAGATATATGTATGTATGTATGTATGTATGTATATGTATATATATATGTATATATTAAAGCTCTTTATTTAATCTTATTTTATATTATATTTTTAATTCAAAATATAACCTCCAAATCACAGTATATAAACGTATATATTATATACACACACACTTATATACTTATATGTATACACTTAAAATTTTCAACACTACAAAAGTTGCGTATATCTATTTATATGATTTATTAATTCACTGTAGAACTTATCATTTTTAGATATTTATAATCCGACATTATTATAGATTCAAATCCATTTATATATCCAGGTATTAGAATTTTATTTGTTTACTAAACAAATTAGTATCTCAAAAATAAAAACCAGTTAAATCTCCAATTATCAGATGTCCAAAAATCCAGGTTACCACATTCCTCCCCCCTTTGAATCTTTTCGTCCTCGAAAAGGAATGAACCAAAATTTGTTAAGATGCTTATTATCAGTTAAATTATTCTTTGAACATTTTTAACTATAAACTCCTTTTTATTCAAAGATTAAAAATACTTTAAAATATGCATAATACTATCAAAATAGCTTTATAAAAATACGTTTTATAACTCGATGTCTCAATGAGTCCATCCTCGTTCTCATAGAATTTCGGTCATACGTTGATCAGGCGTAGGACTGAAAATCTATAAGTACTTGGTAAACCCGTTTTTAACACCCAGTGAAAATATTTGAAAAACATTTTTGAAAATATAGAAAACAATTTTTTTGAGAATATAGAAATATTTTTAGTGAGAATGCACTGGAAATCATCACCCCTTCCATATTCGCAGTTATCCCGATGGTTACGTTGCCATCTCGGTAAAATCCATAGATAACTATAGGCACTCCGCGCCCCTCGATTATGCCATGGAACCCGCCAAAGATCGCAGCTACACCCAGGGTTACGTTGCCATCACGGCAAAAATCCATGTACCTGTAGGCATCAGCGCCCTCGAATTTCGCTGCCAAATGAAACTTCACCACTCCTACATAGATCGCAGACTACATCAGTCGAGTCCCAATGTATCCTGTAGGCTCTCATTGCCTCATGACTTTCGCTATATCTTCATAGATCGTAGTCTACCGATGTTATGTTGCCATCACGGCATAATCAAACGTAGACCATTGGCTCTCACAGCCACACGACTTCCGCTATGGTTCATAGTAGATCGCAGTGACATCGAATTACACTATCGTTACAGCATAACCCAAATGTCTCTGTAGGCATCAGCGCCCTCGACTTTCGCTACCCACAACACAAATCCTCAGGAACTTCAGTTTGTCCGGACTTCCTCCCAGGATCAAATTTAGAGCCTCCCCCTTAGGGCTACTGGCAGAACCACCCCATGGATCTCCTATGAAGTTTATTTCAATGGGAGCGCCTTTTTCCCTAGAGCCAATCTCAAGACATTTTATACTATACACTTATAGTATCTTTCAAATCATACCCTTTATGATTCACATGAAAATCTCCTTTACACAAAATCGATATCTCAAATCGATAGTTCCAAACTGAGCTTTCCAAATTCCTAAAATTTGATTTTTCCCAAAGATCAAAAGCCTTTCCAAAATCCATACGTTCCAAAACCTTTTTCCTAAAATCATTCTCATAAAACCATTTATATATATATATATATATATATATATATATATATATCTACTTGAAAGATCTTTGGATCACTTCATAATTACAAAAATTTCTTTTTATACTTTAATAAAAAACTTTTCTTCTAGCTATAGATTCATCAAAGGGAAGTTTATCATATATAACAAATATATATAATTTTATTTATGCCAAATCAAATATTCAAGTTTGATTTCTTTTATATAGTTATTTACCATATTACTTATTTATATAAAATGAGTTTCAATTATAAAGATATCCAACTTCCACTTTCATCCATATATATTTCTCAAAATATACTTTCTTATCAAATTTCCAATATCAATTTAATTCAAACACGTACGATGTACATATATCATCCGTACGCAATATCAAATCTGATTGCTCACTCGATCACACAATTTCACTTCTGAACTAGTATCGTCCACCTGACTTCCTAGTGCGGACTCAAATTTGGTTTCTTGATCAGAAATCGTCATTCTCCTTACATAGCCATAATTAGATAGGGAATTTCCAAAGCCAATCAAAAATCCATATTCATGGTTCGCCGTCGAAAATCGAGTGAAAAATTCCAACTCGGATCAATATACTATCTTGAAATTCTGTACTCGAATCTGGATCAAATCATTATTGCGAATAGGATAATATACGTACATCCTACGCATTTATCTTCATTAATTATCAGCTAAATCAAATTCCTTTCTATTCACCTTCATTTTGATTCTATTCACTTATTCACAATTCTTCCAATTCCATTTGGGTTATTACTTCCATTCTTATCTCACTTGGTATTTAATTATAAAAAGTTTGCACTATGACCAGTTTGCATTTAGAAAACAGCTTTGAAAAGTTTAAAATAGATAAGTAGTTGTAAAATAGTTATTAGTTGTAAAATAGCTGTAAATAGTTAAGTAGTTATAGAATAGTTATAAAATAGTTAAATAGTTGTGGAATAGTTAGATAATTGCAAAATAGTTATAAAATAGTAATTAGTTTATAAAACAGATGTAAAACAGTAATTAGTTTTCAAAATAGTTGTAAAATAAGTATAAGATAGTTTAGGTTTTAAAAGAAAGGTTGTATAGTAAATGACTAGAAAAATACATTTAAAATAGTTTATATTAAAACAATTTATTTGAAAAATAGTTCAGAGCCAAACTATTCAATTTCCCAATCTCCACTTCCAATCAATTTCCCAAACCCTTTTATTGATTCATTTCCAATTCAATTTGAATTAATTTCAATTTCTATCCCAGATTCAAATCAATTCCCCATTTGAATTTAAACTTATTCAACTTTAATTTCACTCTCATCTTTAAATCATCTCGAATTAATAAATTCGAGTTAAATATTCAAATGTTGATTTAACTTCTTAAATCAAATTAATCCTTATTTTTAATTTAACAACCTCAGTCCTTTGAAACAATTTAATTCTGAATCCAAATTTCAAATATTCATTTAAATTACAATTACTTAACTTATTTCAAAGTTCAAATGAGAGTTCAAAACTTTTCAAACAATTTAATCCAACTTATTACTAAATTTTTAACTTCGAAACCAAATCTTCACAAATTTTCAGTTTGCAAGTTCATTTTTAACATTTAAATCTTAAATTCAAAGTGATTCCATCACCATATGCTCAAACTTTATTTCTTAAAATCAGAATTATTCTAATAGTTTCAAATTAAAGTTTTTATTACCATTTAATTTTAGTAATGGATATATATTACCCTAATCCATTTCTTAATTCATTCAAAATAATCCAATTCTCAGTTTCATAGATTATTAATAACAACAGGATGATATCAGAATAAGTCATAGTAAATAAACATCCAAATTATTTAAAACATTCATTAATAGCATCCATTTCCAATTTTCAGATCTCAAACCCATTTTGAGATCACACATACTCCCCTTCAATTCAACCCATTAACTTCCCTAAGTTAAATTTAATTTCATCTTGGAATTTCCAATTCAGGTTGTTTTGTTAAACTTATTTAACCTCTCCTAAGTTAAATTCAATTTATTTGATCTAGTCAACCTTATTCAATATGGATTCTCCATTTCAATTTTTTTAACTCCTTATCAATATCGTATCTTACTTATAAGTTCAAAATTTTATCATATTTCAGGGAAAATATAAAACTCAACACCTAGTGTTTACTTCCAATCAACTTTGATCTTATGTTTATCCCCATATATACATATTCATTTACACTTCAAGCCATACTTTAGATTTTAAACCATTCTAGATTTTCAGTTCAAATCATATTTCTTTAAAATTTAAAACAATTCGTGTTTTAAGATAAGATTCCATCATTTAAAAGTATTATTTATTATATCTATTAACATTTTAAATCAATTTCAAATTTTCTGTACTATATTCTCTGGTTTGAATCTATTTCTAACTTATCTTATTTATTTAATTTATATTATTCAATTTCTATTTGGATATATGTATGTATGTATGTATGTATGTATGTATGTATGTATGTATGTATGTATGTATGTATGTATACCACTTAAATTCTTATTCAATTTCAATAACCAACAACCAATTTCTTAATATATATAATAATTAGAAAAAATTCCTTTACATATCAAAATATAAACTTATATAAAAGTCACTTATTTTTAAAGCCATTTTAAAACCTTTTTATAAGAAAATAACAAGTATGCTCGCTTGTATATATTACACTCAACTCATTCTAGGGTACTATTAAACCTATCCTTAATGAGTAAACCCTCCAGAGCCAATGATCTCGCTTAACCTTCTGCTTTGATACCACAATTAATGACTTGAAATTTTCGACCTCGAAAATTCGACACTAATACGTTCACTGTAGAAGTGCCGAACATCCGAACGCCGAAAATCCCAGATTGTTAGGGTAAAGAAGAAAAGAGGTGGAAGAAGAAAACAGAAACAAAACATAAAATTTCACATTTCACAGCGGATCAAAATATAATATCAAATAATAGTATTTATACAAAAAAGCTGTATCTGTTACTTTACATACAATACATCAGAGTACAACCATTTACAAATAAACTGGAAAGTTATAATTAACTTGTCCCAGACTACTATCAAATCAAACTCGAATACACAATGGTATACTCAATACATTCCTAACATCCAGCTCGCCTTCTGAGCTTCAGAATATCCTAACTTGAAAATCCGTAATACTCGATCTGACCCGAGCATTACATCAAAGTAACACCTGGGTCAGCCTGGAAACCAGTGTGAGTAAACCCAAATACTTTTAAAATGCAGAATTATAAAACATAGTTGCAAACCAGGGTAACTCGTACCTTACCACGATTTCTTTTCTTGTTAAAGCCAACACTTATTTCACAAACAATCCCTTAAGTACCACTACATAATTTCAATGGTCCAGTTTACTTAAATTATTCCATTCCAGCCTATTGATTTCACATATCAAATCTATAAAGAATTATTGTTGATTTCTAATAGAAGTGGTTTCAGGTATTTACAGATACCCAACCCTAGTCTCTTTGAATCCAATGTTATTCTTTAAGCCAAATTGTTTATGTTTAAACAATACAACTTATATTTCGGATTTCATATTCACACAACAATTCATCTCAAATAGAATCCCACAATATCACAGTTCAACCAAAATATCTCTTATCATAAAGCATCACAAATCACATATCAGAGATACCAAATAATCTAAGTCATTCAAAATATCTTAATCATCCATAAGCAAGATAAATTAATTGTACCATTTCTAATCAATTTAATTACCTTTAAATCCTGCTTACTTAACATTACAAACCATTAATCAATCATCCTTTAATTATCCATCTAAATTAATTATCCATAATTACTTTCATTAAGTAATTATGTAACAACCCTGTATTTTGTAATTATTTTATTGTATATTTTAATTATTTTTAATGTAATATTTTGATTTAAAAACTTATTTTACTTATTTGAAATGATTAAATTTATTATTTAAATATAATCTTGATTTTTTATATGAGCTATAATTCCAAACTTGTGTAAGTTGAATATTTGCCTGAAATGCTGAGTTTGGTCAAAATAGTCAAACTGTGACTTTCAACTTAAAATTTTAAAAGTTTAAAATTTTAATTTTTTTTCTTTTATTATGAAAGTACATAAAATTCTAAGAACACCACTTTTCGTTTCGTTGAAATCGGATGTAAACTGTGATAGTTATACCCTTTGGTATTTACAATGACTATTTTAAATTGTATAAATTACTTCTTCTTTGTTATATTTTATTTTAATATGTGATAATATGTTATATTATGTATATTTTGACTTTTAAGTATTTTTAAAATGATAATATAATTTTTCTAAAGTTTATTTGAATTTATTTCAATTTATAAAGCCTAGTTGGTATTTACTGCATTTTTTTATTTAACTTTCTATTTAATAAAAATTAAATTATTATTTTACCTTGAAAATGTTTTAAAACCATTTTTAGTTCAAATTCTGTGTTAAAATATTTTTTTGTGAAGTAATAAATTTTCCAAAGTCATTGGAGATTTTCTTGTAATTTTTATGTCAGGGTTGCTATTTTTAAGCAATTTCTTATTTCCTTTTTCTATTTTACTTAAAATAAATTATTTATTTTATTTTCTTCTTACTTAGTTTCGGTTTTAAATAACATTTCTGAGTTTATTTTGTTTTTATAAAATTAAAAAGAAAAGGAAATGCAAAAGGTTTAGAAAGTTAAGAGATCTTAAAAGCCTGAACGTAAAGGCGTTTTATCCGTTTCTTTTTGCAATTAATACATCAATTTATCTTAGCCATTCCTTTCCTCATCCTTTGCATCCAACTCCCTCATATTATTCACGAATTTTCAAGCTCCAAAACCCTAAAAATCATGGCCTTCATCTTGAGAAAAAAAATCTGGTAATGGCTACATCTTTTTTCTACCTTTTTCTTCTCATTTTCTATGTATTTTGCCTAGTTTTCTATGCTTTCTGGATTGGCCTCTACCACCCACCATCACCGCCATACTCTCCACCATCCCCTACCACTCTTCCTTGGCATCATCTCCAGCCATCATTTCAGATCCATCCATGGCCACTGTGAAGACCCGCAAATCCGTACTCCTTGAATATACACTAATCTCCATAGATTAACTCAAGATGAACAGAAATACGAATTCTCAATGTTTAAGAAAAAAGAAAAAGAAAGAAGAAGAGAAGAAAAAGATAGAAAATAGAGAGAAAAGAAAATAGAACGGAACAGAACAGAACACAACAATAACAGAATCTCACAATCCGCAGTGGAACAACATATAATAGATAAATGAATAATCTTTAAACAAAGAACCATATCAGTTATTACATTACATCGCATTACATTTCATTACATCAGAGTGTACAACATCAAACAACATCAACAACGGAAAAGAAATACTATATACTAATAATACGCCATGCCATCCAGCTTGCCTCCAGCAACTCCAGAATATCCTGATAAACCTTAACTCTTGACTGCCCGTGTGGAAATTGGTGGGCACCCAGAGTTTAGGAAGGAAAACAATAAACTCCGAGTCAGTCATGTGACTGGTGTGAGAACTCAAAACAGTTTATTTATCTTTAAAAATCAAAATAGAGGAATATTTTTAAAGTCAATTCGCAATGCTTTTAAAAATGAGACTACCATAAGGCCTCCCGCACACACACACAATGCAAACGCAGAATCGGAGGAGATTTCTCCTTATGATAGTCAAAGATGCTTGATACGCATTAAAAAGAACATTTGATATTATTACTAGTGCATAGTGTATAAAACAATTTCGAAAGTAGAATATAAATCTTAGCCAGCATAGACATTTCGAACTATGCCTACTATAACTACTATGTTCAATAGCAGGTTACCGCCACATTCCATAGCAGGTTATACAACTAAAACCATACAAGGATCGTATTGTTTCTTTGGATTTCCAACGAATGGTCAGGCCAAGGAACTTTCCATTGCCATATGAGAACGCCTCTAGAAGGACGTCCCCGAGAACCAAACCGGATCTCTGCCAACACAAGGCCGGGTTACCCCTAACTGGGTAACTACTGACACGAGTATGCCATCCGCCGGTCCTTTGGGACCTTTAACCGAGCGCTCGTAATCAACATCACACAATCATAAATAAAGTGTTTCAACATGAGTAAGTATCTGGGCTCCATACCATGATACCACCCTTTTCCAGAAGGAAATGCACATACCCTAAAGGGAGCTACCCCTCATAACCTTGCTGCATCTTTCCTGTTTTGACCATTTCGGGGTGTGAGGCTCGACGAAGTCACGTCCACAAAGCCACGCTTTATACAAAAGCCATGCTTTGGGTCAACAAATGATCATAGAAATGATCACAAAGATAAACGATCAAACAAACGATCTTATCACAAATGATCAACACAATGATCATTTCACAGCAACACTCAGCATGTCACATTACCAAATTGGGAATATATCACTGATAACCATCAACTACATAACCTCTGAGCTCGTACGTCTCAGAGAAGGGTGTTAAGCTAAGAGAATAAATCCTCCGCCACCAACAGAAATATATTTGAAAGAAATCTGCTTTATATCTCAATTAGTAACGTCAGACATACAATCCATACAAGTCTGTTCCAGGCTCGAACAGAACCGAAGGCACTTACAAAGAAGTCCTTGCAATCCGGATAACCTCTAATCACGTCCGGACTTCCTATCACATAGGGAGTCTCTATACCATAGCTACTCGGTGCAAAGACAATCGACGAGTTGTCCTTTCGCTTTCAAAAATATCCGGTCTTCAACACTGGTCATCAATGCTATCCATTACGTCGTATCACTATTCGGAATGGGTAATCCGAATAACGAGCGCAATAATTTAAAAATAAGTGTAGCATTCAAATTCAGCAAATCCCAACAAATACCTTTCAAAGGTAAATATTGATAGTCGGTTATTGAACTATCAATAGATATGCACAACATCACCAGAATCCAAATAATTTTCCAAATTATTTATTTCCCAAAAATATCTTTACAAGATATATAATTCAATACCTCAAAAATAAATCAATATTTATTTTTAACAAATTCCACTTTCTTTTATAAATTCCTTAGTGAATTTATATTCCAAAATATTTATGAATACACGGTTTCAATTATTCATTTTCAATTTATCTTCAAAAAGGTAAATTCAAAAAATATTCACTTCATATTGGAAAACATTTCCATACTTACTTATTAAGTAATTCACAAATCTTTTTATTTCCAACCTTTGGAAAATATTCAATATACTTAAATCGAAATTAAGTATATATTTCATTCTTTAAGGAAATCATTTTCTTAACCATATTTATTTGGGCCAAAACGAATGTTGTGTAAAACATCGTTACGACAACCAAAATCACAAGTATAGGGATTCGAAATTAAAATAGATATATAAATCCCAATACTATAAAATACATTTCCTTTCGGAAATCATTTACTATAACAACAGTGTTATAGTCCACCATTTCCTTCTATTTCTCGAAAACGTCTATTTCAACAATGAATGTTGAAATCTATGGTTTTGAATCTTAACGCATTTTAAAACATCGTTAGATCATTTTAATTCTGTTCAAAACATCCCATCCAAAACAATTTCTTTAACATATTATTCACTATTCAAAAACGTGAATATACTTGTTAACCAATTTCATCATTTCTATTCATTTTACTTTAAAGGATTATTCACTGTCTAAAACGTGAATATAACTCCATAAATAAGTTATAACAATTTACTTATCAAAATAAGTCGTTGCGAATTTATAAAACAACGTTTATAAATTCCTTTATTAACCTATTCAATTCATATCTCAATGATATACTAAAAATTCATATTATAAGTTAAATGCTTATAAAACGATTATTTTACAAAATCGTTCTTTTTAAGACTTTCTAAATTACAAATCTTATAAACTATAAGATTCATTTATTTACCCAAAACTTATTCTTCAAATAACCTTTACAAATTTTATAAACCTACTGCTTATAAAATTCCATTTATAACTTCACCGTTTATAATTCTATAAATTTCATTCATTTATGAAATTCATTCACAATTCATTCTAACACTTATAAAAACTCGTTTTATAATTCCAATACTTTAATTTATAAATATCAATTTATAAATTTCTTATATAAATCAATTTATACTATTATTCTTTTAAAACATCTTTAATCCCCTTTATAATTTCACCATTTTGATTTATAAAATAATCAAATTTTATAAATCCTATATTTTCAATTTTTTATAATAGATTCAAAAATCCCGATTAAACTATTTTATAAAATCATTAACCTCATATTTTCAAAAATCAACCTTTAATTATACTTCTCAAAAACCATAATTTTTATAATGTTAAAATTTATAACGTTTATTTATTTAAAATGGATCAATTACAAAAAATATTTTATAAACGTATACTTTCAAAAATCACTTTAAAAATTATTTTAAATTTCCAAAATTTGGGCCAATGATGCTACATACCAAATAGTCAATCACGACAACAACGACATCATATATCGATATGATAATCAACGAATATCAAAATATCCATAATCAAATAAATACTGTTGAGGAATCCAGTTGGATCCCTCCTACCTGTTTTCCTGCATCCAAAGATGTTAGCACAATACCAATTCCGTTCCAGTACGAAATTATCGCGGTATATGAGATTTAAAATATTATCCGCTTAATAGACGGCGCAATAGGGTCTCATCCGCTATACAATGCGGGAAATTAATAACTGCAATATATACCTATGCCAATATATATATATATATATTCCTATTATGTATAATACCAATTTCACTGTTTATGAAATATTCGCGGTATATGTTTTTAATAAATAACATCTGCTTACTAACGGCGCATAATGTCTATTTTAAGAATCAATAGATAACAATCATCATTCAAACATGCATTTAAGAATTTTAAATCTAACTATTTAAAATAAAATCGAAACCGATTCGATTGAGTGAGAAGTTCTCACCTTGATTTCAATTTCGTTTTAGCGATTTATTTCGAATAAAATTAAACGTGCATTTAATTTTACCCGAAATTCTCACTAACTCCAAACGACTCCAATCCAATTCCATAGCGTAGTGCTCGTCCATACGATTCCAACGCAAGTGGTTTCGCGCGTTTTCGACCTCGTATGAAAAAGATATTGATTTTTAAAGTTACACGATTTTTATAAACTAATTTACAACATTTTCTTTATAATTTTTAACCTACATTCATCACAGCCCTTAGATCTGCATCCCCCCATCAGGACCGTCCCCTACCATCTTCCAACTCACATTTCCATCTACAGGTCATTGGCCGTTCACATGAACCCATCAAGTTGAAACTAGGGTTTGATTATGCTCCCTCTTCGCTTGATTATAATTCGACCAGGTTACTCCGTTGGAAAGCTCGCGACAAGAGCTACGCATGGCCACTACCATGATGAACTCGGCCTCCTCCATGGCCTCGTATGGCGTGCGCAACTAGCAGGCGTCGGCCCCCCTTGCTCCCCCTCTGATGCTCCAAACACGATCATCACCGTATGGATCGAAAGCTCTCGTCGAACTCTTCGACTTTCGTGTTGAACACTTCGCGTAATTCCTTGTAGATTGAGAGTGATTGAGGAGAGAAAGATAATGATTTCTGGCCATGGGTTGAAGAGAGTGGCGGCTCTGCAGTTTTAACCCTAGGGTTTTGAATATTTGTGAAAAAATGAAGTAAAGGGGGGTTTTATAGAAAATTTCACCAATTACTATTCACCCGGAATTTCCAAACTCCAAACGAAGCGTGCCGGTTGGCGTTTCTAAGGTTTACCCCGCGTTCCGAACACAATGGAACGTGTTTCGGGAGCTAATTCGGTCATCTGTGCGAGTTATGGCAATAAACGTTCGATTTAAAATTTAACCGATTAAACGATTTTCTAGGCGTTTTAGCTTGCACCGGACAAACGATAAATCCGATTGACATGAAATTTGAAACCTTACAATAATATCACATTACGAATCCGATGAAACTGGTTTCGTCGAAATCCGAGACTTTTTGAAAAATGACTATTTTAACTCGCCAAATTAATATTAAACAATTTCGATGCGTTTCGAGCTGCCACGGTCAAACGATAACTCCGATTGACACAAAAATTGAAATCCGATAATAACTAACTATTATGGATCCAATGGAACTAGTTTCGTCCAATTCTGAGACAGTTCGAAAATTGGCTAATTTCACTAGTCGATTAAATATTAAAATATTCAATTTTCACAAATAAACTTTTAATTTGATTTTAAAAGTTCTAAAATATCGTTCTTCTAACTCCAATATGATAAAATAAAATTTTACAAATCATTTTCAATCATATTTAACCCAATTTTCAATTATTTCATAATTTAACATATTAAATTATCGATTTAATTATTCAATTAAATCCAATTATTCGAAATAAAATTTATTCGACTTGTAAATTCACTTATTGATATTTAAAATTAATTAAATATCCAAATTTTAATTAATAAAAATTCTGGGTCGTTACATACTTCCCCCCTTAAAAGAATTTCGTCCTCGAAATTTACAAGTAAGAAAAGTTACAGAATTTATTAACTTTCCATAAATCCATAGTTAAACTTCTTACAATACTTTACTAAGTTTTCAAATCATACTTAGTTATCTTTTCAAAAACAACTACTATTGTTTGACTTTCAATTCCAAATCAAAGTTAAAGTTTTCAAAAAAATTCCAATTTTTCTCAAAAATATTCTAACGCCTTAAATTTCCGGAAAAATTCGCCATAGTCTCCTTTGCGCGGCTCGATCCGAAAAAAAATGACAGTATATATATCACAAATATACATCTCATCAAGTAATGAGGCATCCCGCAGGGAAAAAATTATAAAAGTACGGTATGTAATCCGAGATATGTACCTTATATTTTATTAGCGAGCATATACGGCTAATATAGCACTAAAGCGAGCTCCAAATGCGAAGCAAACGCGATCCGCACCTACTAAACACTCAACAAACAACATGAGAACCATGCATATAGACAATAGTATCGATGTACAACATATAGCAACATAATAACTATATATGCCAACATAGCAAATGCAACAAAAGCTATATATTCAACCATCAACCAACTAGCATTCAACTAATTCATAACCAATAAATATTCATTCATATTCTCTTTAATATTCAATGAAATGGTTTTCAATTTAATCACCTTTGATTCATTAACAGTGGATGCTTTTACTAACATTCATTTTCAATTAGTTTATATTCACTAATTCATATTCAAGTTGGTTCACTCCCAAATCAAATTCAATTCTATTTAAGATTCACTTAACTTCTAATTGGATTTCAATTACTTTAGCTTTCTAATTTCATTAACTCTTAATGAATTATATACAATCAACTAACAACCATATAACAACCCATGTATATTAATTACAACCAAAATCCTTTGCTTATATTCATTCAATTTGGTTTAACACCATCACTTTAAATTGGTTTAATTAAATTGATTTTCATTCAATTATTCAACTTTCAATAACATAAAATTTTAATGAATTAACACGTACATTCATTATTCCACATCAATTTAATTTACATTCAATTGATTAACATTCAATTCATTCATTCAATTCAATTTCTAAAGTTGAATTTCATTTATAAAACTCATGTTCATATCTATCACTTAACCTTAATAATTTACTTTGATACCAAAATCAACTTCATTCAACATCTCTTAAGTTATACTTCATTTTATAAACATTATTTGTTTTTACTTAACTTGAATTCCCACTTATAAATCAATTCAGCTTCCAAATTCTAAAGTAAATTTCCATTTAACTTTGAATTCATTTTTTTATTTACAACTCATATTCATAAATATATTCATATAGTTTCACTTCTTATATATATAAGTTTATTTCACAATTGTAAATCACTTTAATTATAATTCAATTCTTATAATTCTTTTGCTTATACAATTATTCTTTTATTTAGATTATTCAAACAACTAAACAATCAACTTACGTACACTTTAATAATTCTGAAAAATTATTTCTTTATATATAAAATATACTCAGGGTAAAATTATTTCATTTACCCATTTTAAAACAATATTATGTCGGATTGTTCTATTCAAGTGTTTATAAACCCCTTCGGCATAGTTGTCCAGACCGTGCTGACGAAGGTTCATATGCCACTCAATAAACCAATCATCACAATATAAAACAATTTTATATTCACTAACAAACACGCTCTCATAGCTATTATTACACTCAAACTCATTCTAGAGTACTACTGACTCTATCTCTAATGAGTAATACCCAACAGAGCCATGGTTGTCGCTTAACCATTTGCTCTGATACCACCTGTGAAGACCCGCAAATCCGTACTCCTTGAATATACACTAATCTCCATAGATTAACTCAAGATGAACAGAAATACGAATTCTTAATGTTTAAGAAAAAAGAAAAAGACAAAAGAAGAGAAGAAAAAGTTAGAAAATAGAGAGAAAAGAAAATAGAACGGAACAGAACAGAACAGAACACAACAATAACAGAATCTCACAATCCGCAGCGGAACAACATATAATAGATAAATGAATAATCTTTAAACAAAGAACTATATCAGTTATTACATTACATCGCATTACATTTCATTACATCAGAGTGTACAACATCAAGCAACATCAAACAACGGAAAAGAAATACTATATATTAATAATACGCCATGTCATCCAGCTTGCCTCCAGCAACTCCAGAATATCCTGATAAACCTTAACTCTTGACTGCCCGTGTGGAAATTGGTGGGCACCCAGAGTTTAGAAAGGAAAACAATAAACTCCGAGTCAGTCATGTGACTGGTGTGAGAACTCAAAACAGTTTATTTATCTTTAAAAATCAAAATAGAGGAATATTTTTAAAGTCAATTCGCAATGCTTTTAAAAATGAGACTACCATAAGGCCTCCCGCACACACACACAATGCAAACGCAGAATCGGAGGAGATTCCTCCTTATGATAGTTAAAGATGCTTGATACGCATTAAAAAGAACATTTGATATTATTACTAGTGCATAGTGTATAAAACAATTTCGAAAGTAGAATATAAATCTTAGCCAGCATAGACATTTCGAACTATGCCTACTATAGCTACTATGTTCAATAGCAGGTTACCGCCACATTCCATAGCAGGTTATACAACTAAAACCGTACAAGGATCGTATTGTTTCTTTGGATTTCCAACGAATGGTCAGGCCAAGGAACTTCCCATTGCCACATGAGAACGCCTCTGGAAGGACGTCCCCAAGAACCAAACCGGATCTCTGCCAACACAAGGCCGGGTTACCCCTAACTGGGTAACTACTGACACGAGTATGCCATCCCCCGGTCCTTTGAGACCTTTAACCGAGCGCTCGTAATCAACATCACACAATCATAAATAAAGTGTTTCAACATGAGTAAGTATCTGGGCTCCATACCATGATACCACCCTTTTCCAGAAGGAAATGCACATAACCTAAAGGGAGCTACCCCTCATAACCTTGCTGCATCTTTCCTGTTTTGACCATTTTGGGGTGTGAGGCTCGACGAAGTCACGTCCACAAAGCCACGCTTTATACAAAAGCCATGCTTTGGGTCAACAAATGATCATAGAAATGATCACAAAGATAAACGATTAAGCAAATGATCTTATCACAAATGATCAACACAATGATCATTTCACAGCAACACTCAGCATGTCACATTACCAAATTGGGAATATATCACTGATAACCATCAACTACATAACCTCTGAGCTCGTACGTCTCAGAGAAGGGTGTTAAGCTAAGAGAATAAATCCTCCGCCACCAACAGAAATATATTTGAAAGAAATCTGCTTTATATCTCAATTTGTAACGTCAGACATACAATCTATACAAGTCTGTTCCGGGCTCGAACAAAACCGAAGGCACTTACAAAGAAGTCCTTGCAATCCGGATAACCTCTAATCACGTCCGGACTTCCCATCACATATGGAGTCTCTATACCGTAGCTACTCGGTGCAAAGACAATCGACGAGTTGTCCTTTCGCTTTCAAAAATATCCGGTCTTCAACACCGGTCATCAATGCTATCCATTACGTCGTATCACTATTCGGAATGGGTAATCCGAATAACGAGCGCAATAATTTAAAAATAAGTGTAGCATTCAAATTCAGCAAATCCCAACAAATACCTTTCAAAGGTAAATATTGATAGTCGGTTATTGAACTATCAATGGATATGCACAACATCACCAGATTCCAAATAATTTTTAAAATTATTTATTTCCCAAAAATATCTTTACAAGATATATAATTCAATACCTCAAAAATAAATCAATATTTATTTTTAACAAATTCCACTTTCTTTTATAAATTCCTTAGTGAATTTATATTCCAAAATATTTATGAATACATGGTTTCAATTATTCATTTTCAATTTATCTTCAAAAAGGTAAATTCTCAAAATATTCACTTCATATTGGAAAACATTTCCATACTTACTTATTAAGTAATTCACAAATCTTTTTATTTCCAACCTTTGGAAAATATTCAATATACTTAAATCGAAATTAAGTATATATTTCATTCTTTAAGGAAATCATTCTCTTAACCATATTTATTTGGGCCAAAACGAATGTTGTGTAAAACATCGTTACGACAACCCAAAATCACTAGTATAGGGATTCGAAATTAAAATAGATATATAAATCCCAATACTATACAAAACATTTCCTTTTGGAAATCATTTACTATAACAACATTGTTATAGTCTACCATTTCCTTCTATTTCTCGAAAACGTCTATTTCAACAATGAATGTTGAAATCTATGGTTTTGAATCTTAACGCATTTTAAAACATCGTTAGATCGTTTTAATTCTGTTTAAAACATCCCATCCAAAACAATTTCTTTAACATATTATTCACTATTCAAAAACGTGAATATACTTGTTAACCAATTTCATCATTTCTATTCATTTTACTTTAAAGGATTATTCACTGTCTAAAACGTGAATATAACTCCATAAATAAGTTATAACAATTTACTTATCAAAATAAGTCGTTGCGAATTTATAAAACAACGTTTATAAATTCCTTTATTAACCTATTCAATTCATATCTCAATGATATACTAAAAATTCATATTATAAGTTAAATGCTTATAAAATGATTATTTTACAAAATCGTTCTTTTTAAGACTTTCTAAATTACAAATCTTATAAACTATAAGATTCATTTATTTACCCAAAACTTATTCTTCAAATAACCTTTACAAATTTTATAAACCTACTGCTTATAAAATTCCATTTATAACTTCACCGTTTATAATTCTATAAATTTCATTCATTTATGAAATTCATTCACAATTCATTCTAACACTTATAAAAACTCGTTTTATAATTCCAATACTTTAATTTATAAATATCAATTTATAAATTTCTTGTATAAATCAATTTATACTATTATTCTTTTAAAACATCTTTAATCCCCTTTATAATTTCACCATTTTGATTTATAAAATAATCAAATTTTATAAATCCTATATTTTCAACTTTTTATAATAGATTCAAAAACCCCGATTAAACTATTTTATAAAATCATTAACCTCATATTTTCAAAAATCAACCTTTAACTATACTTCTCAAAAACCATAATTTTTATAACGTTAAAATTTATAACGTTTATTTATTTAAAATGGATCAATTACAAAAAATATTTTATAAACGTATACTTTCAAAAATCACTTTAAAAATTATTTTAAATTTCCAAAATTTGGGCCAATGATGCTACATACCAAATAGTCAATCACGACAACAACGACATCATATATCGATATGATAATCAACGAATATCAAAATATCCATAATCAAATAAATACTGTTGAGGAATCCAGTTGGATCCCTCCTACCTGTTTTCCTGCATCCAAAGATGTTAGCACAATACCAATTCCGTTCCAGTACGAAATTATCGCGGTATATGAGATTTAAAATATTATCCGCTTAATAGACGGCGCAATAGGGTCTCATCCGCTATACAATGCGGGAAATCAATAACTGCAATATATACCTATGCCAATATATATATATATATATATATATATATATTACTATTATGTATAATACCAATTTCACAGTTTATGAAATATTCGCGGTATATGTTTTTAATAAATAACATCCGCTTACTAACGGCGCATAATGTCTATTTTAAGAATCAATAGATAACAATCATCATTCAAACATGCATTTAAGAATTTTAAATCTAACTATTTAAAATAAAATCGAAACCGATTCGATTGAGTGAGAAGTTCTCACCTTGATTTCAATTTCGTTTTAGCGATTTATTTCGAATAAAATTAAACGCGCGTTTAATTTTACCCGAAATTCTCACTAACTCCAAACGACTCCAATCCAATTCCATAGCGTAGTGCTCGTCCATACGATTCTAACGCAAGTGGTTTCGTGCATTTTCGACCTCGTATGAAAAAGATATTGATTTTTAAAGTTACACGATTTTTATAAACTAATTTACAACATTTTCTTTATAATTTTTAACCTACATTCATCACAGCCCTTAGATCTGCATCCCCTCATCAGGACCGTCCCCTGCCATCTTCCAACTCATGTTTCCATCTACAGGTCATTGGCTGTGCACATGAACCCATCAAGTTGAAATTAGGGTTTGATTATGCTCCCTCTTCGCTTGATTATAATTCGATCAGGTTACTCCGTTGGAAAGCTCGCGTCAAGAGCTACGCACGGCCACCACCATGATGAACTCGGCCTCCTCCATGGCCTCGTATGGCGTGGGAAACTAGCAGGCGTCGGCCCCCCCTTGCTCCCCCTCTGATGCTCCAAACACGATCATCACCGCATGGATCGAAAGCTCTCGTCGAGCTCTTCGACTTTCGTGTTGAACACTTCGCGTAATTCCTTGTAGATTGAGAGTGATTGAGGAGAGAAAGATAATGATTTCCGGCCATGGGTTGAAGAGAGTGGCGGCTCTGCAGTTTTAACCCTAGGGTTTTGAATATTTGTGAAAAAATGAAGTAAAGGGGGGTTTTATAGAAAATTTCACCAATTACTATTCACCCGGAATTTCCAAACTCCAAACGAAGCGTACCGGTTGGCGTTTTTAAGGTTTACCCCGCGTTCCGAACACAATGGAACGTGTTTCGGGAGCTAATTCGGTCATCTGTGCGAGTTATGGCAATAAACGTTCGATTTAAAATTAAACCGATTAAACGATTTTCTAGGCGTTTTAGCTTGCACTGGACAAACGATAAATCCGATTGACATGAAATTTGAAACCTTACAATAATATCACATTACGGATCCGAAGAAACTGGTTTCGTCGAAACTCGAGACTTTTTGAAAAATGACTATTTTAACTCGCCAAATTAATATTAAAACAATTTCGATGTGTTTCGAGCTGCCACGGTCAAACGATAACTCCGATTGACACGAAAATTGAAATCCGATAATAACTAACTATTACGGATCCAATGGAACTAGTTTCGTCCAATTCTGAGACTGTTCGAAAATTGGCTAATTTCACTAGTCGATTAAATATTAAAATATTCAATTTTCACAAATAAACTTTTAATTCGATTTTAAAAGTTCTAAAATATCGTTCTAACTCCAATATGATAAAATAAAATTTTACAAATCATTTTCAATCATTTATAACCCAATTTTCAATTATTTCATAATTGAACATATTAAATTATCGATTTAATTATTCAATTAAATCCAATTATTCGAAATAAAATTTATTCGACTTATAAATTCACTTATTAATATTTAAAATTAATTAAATATCCAAATTTTAATTAATAAAAATTCTGGGTCGTTACAGCCACACCTCCCTTGGTGACAAAACTCCACAAAATTGCAAATAATGTCCAAAACAATGCACCAGCCACCACTATTACTTCACCACCTTCATACTTCACCATGGCCACCACCTCTAGCCACGACCACCACCTTGCTACCACCACTACACTTCATCTTAGCCTCTGTCCAGATCTGAAATTGACATGGCCAAGACTCCATGAACCAAAACTCCACAAAAACAATGCATAAAGCCTTAAAACATTCATGATAGCCACCCTATCACTTCATATCTTCATCCACCACCTTGGCCACCACCATAGGCCGCCACCACCACCTTTTCCAGACCTCCCCACACCCCTCCATCTACTGTCCAAACCTGTACAAGTATGGCCAAGCCCCACTTGACCCAATGCCGAGCCTTGTTGTGCTAAAAAACTTCATATATGTTGCCTTGATCAATTGTATGCTTCATGTTATAACCCTACCACTCCATACTCTTTCTAGCCGTAAGTTATGGTGCCAAACCTGAGCTATATCATCATCATGGCTGAACCCAAGAACCTCCTAGGCCAAGCATTTGAATGGTTAAAGCAAGGTCGAGTAATCTATTCCTTTGTTGGTTCGTATTTTCATTGTTTCAACATTGTTTTGCGTTGAATATTTAGGTGTGTATTGTCTTGTTTTGGTTATTGTTTACAAGACAAATATCAAGGCTCTCCATTCATTCAAATCAAAAGTCGTGTTGTATCGTGCTTGTCATACTTTTGGAACCGCTCTTGTGTTTGTTGTTTTGGTCTTCATCTTGAAAAAGTGAGTCTTTCTCACTCTGACATTTATACTTATGAAAAGTGAATTGATGACAAGTGTTTAGTAATAAAAATGTTTATGCAAGTTAATGATGATCATAAGATATGCTATGCCATGTTATTACCATATTATTACCATGTTAAAACTGTTAATTTTCACCTGACATCTGATATATGACTGTATATTGTGATATTGACCTTGTTTATATTATTTCTGCATATGATCACACTGCAAGTTCCCTGTTAGAAAAAAATGTTATGGGCTGAAATGATAGGCCTGAATGGTTTTAAAATTTTCATTTTGACTTGGGATTGCGGGTTTGAAATGATAAAACCCGGATTTTTCTTTGTAAATTACGGGTTGAAATGATATATTACCCGTATCACTTTACCTAGCGTAGAAAATTTTATACAGGCCCGTAGTTAAAATATGTTTTTCTAAAAATTTTAAAATATTTTAGAAATTTAATTAATATAATATTTTGATTTGAGATTTAATAAAAAATGATTTTTGTAAAATATTATTGATTTTCTGAACAATTGTAACTGAAATGAATTAATGAAAATTTTGAACGTAAGTTATTTTGGAAAATTTGATTTGATTATAATTGGAAATTAAATTGAATATGAAATTATGATAAATTTATGATAATTTGAATTTAAATGAATTAAAAGTGATTTTATATCATATTAATGATTTTTTTACAAAGTTGAAATGTGAAATGAATGAATATTTTAAGTTGAAATTTTGAATATAACTAAAATTGGAAATTTATGAAATTGACTTAAAAGTGAACTTTTAGTTAAGTAAATAAAAATAAATTAAGTTATATTTGAGAATTTGAACTTAAGTGTTAAGTTGAAATTTAATGTAATGGATTTAAAATTGAACATTGCAATTTAATAAGTGAATTATTATTAAATCTTGATTTTTGAATGGAAATTTAACTTTATAAAATCATGAACTTGAGGAAAAATTAAATGATGTTATAAATGTGAAAATGTATGATTTTATAAGTTAAAAATGTTTTAAATAAAAATATAGTTGGTTGAGAAATTATATTGAATATTTGAAGTTAATTGACTGTATTTTTGAAATGCTATTAATTACAATGTAAATGATATTACAGCATTTGAAAATGCTGTAGTTGATGATAATGAACTAAAAAGCTAAATTGAATTAAAAGCTAAATTGAATTAAACATAATAACTTCATTTTAATGATTGAAAATGATTTTTGGAATATATACTGTTTTGAAATATGGATTGAAATGATATTTTAAATTGAATAAAATGAATAATGATTTGAAATGAATGTGGTTTCAAAAAGATATGATATTTTGATATATTAAATGATTGAAATGTGGTTTCGAAAACATATGATATTTTGATATATTAAGATGGTTTGAAAATGGACTTTTGAAAGATATGATATTTTGATATTAAAATGATTTGAAAAGAAGATCCGAAAGATATGATATTTTGGAATGATTTAATCTTTATTTTGATAAAGATTTGGGTTGAAATAATATTTTATTTTGAAGTATAAATATGGTTTTAAAAAGTCATAACTATGGGTTATAATAACGATTGGTTGTTAAAAAGACCGGGATCGGATATTGTCTTATAGCCGGCCAATACCGAAAACCACTTTAACAACTGTGTATGTGGTGGAGATTCCAGAATGAAGTAGGATGGTGGCGACGTTCTCGAGGTATATTACGTGGACCCAACTCCCATGAGTTGGCATATATGACTAAAACAGGAGCTATACCGGGCTACACAAAGGGTCGCACCCTTTCATCAAGCATGCTCCATCGGAAACCATTCTATTACTGTTGTGATTCGATTCGGTGGCGCCACTTTGATTCGGGGGGTATTGTTCGAGGTGGGCGGAAGCTGCTGGCTTGCCGTCACCACCGGTCCGGGAGTGCAAACGGTGTATCCACCTTGGCATTGCCTCGCGTGCCGTCACTACACCAAATCAAGGACTTTGCAACATTTTATATTTCTCAATGTCTAACACTTATAAGTGTTACGAACTACTAACAGTTAAAAAGTGTTAAGATACTTCAGAAAGTGTTGGTAAAAATAAAAAAAATTCTAAATAATGATTGTCACATAAAAAAGTGTTACAATAATAGGTAATTTCGTAAATAAATCATTTTTCAATGGGTTGTTTTGTAACTTTAAAGAACATGTTTAGCTTGGCTTGGCTTGGCCGCATATAATCTAATTTCATCAAATCTCATCTAGGGTTTCACGATGTCTCTCGAAAAATCGTTCATCGCTGCGGCCGCGGCGACAATTCATTCGTCGAGGTGGTAGCAAATCATTTATCGAGGCGGCCGCAGCATCATTAATCTAGGTTTTGGTAGCTATTCATTTATCGACGCTGCGACAACCTGTATCTCCAAGCGGCAATCACGGCAGCAACTTTCAACTGAGGCGGCAATCACGACCATCTTCTCCAATGGCAGTAATCTTCTCCAGGCTTAACTTACTTCAGTCAAAGTTGCTGAGAAAATTTAAGGTAAAATACTGTTAGTAAGAATAAGATGGTAGTATTCAGTCAAAGGAGGAAAATTGATCATTATTTTGCTTTAGTGTTTAACTTACTTCCCCAAAAAAATTCATTTTTATCTAAGGAGCTTAGGCATCGTCATGAATAGTACACTGCAACATAAAGGCCATAATTTGATATAGTTTTCTAGATAATTGAGGTAACATCAGTGACCTAGAGAATGGGACAAAAATAAGTTGGTACATTTCCCTACCTTAACACAGTGCTTATGACACTGATGCAATTTATATGAAAAGGTCAACTTTGGTGAATTTATTCCAGCAAGGATCCGTACATGTAAAGGCTTTTAGTCTTTGAGTTTAGACTATAAAGGCTGCTGGTCTTTGTTACATGTAGATATTATTTCTAAATCTATAGTTTATTATATTTGAGAAGTTAATGGGATGGATTGGCGTTGGAGTTGTAAATTTGATGGAATGCTATAGTTTCAAACCTTGATGATTTATTAGCTGAAGCATCAAGGGAGTTGGGGACTCCAACAGTCATTTCTTGCTACATCAAAGCTTGAAATCCATTTGAAGTCTAAACATTTGGGTATGCTCAAAGAGCATGAACTGGAGCTAAAGTATAAGCATTGGGATTTTGGACTTGCTCATCAGCAAATTAGGTAGTTTGAGCATCAAATTAATGCACAGAATTTGATCTTGCTCATGTCAAAGCTCTTGCAGATCAAAACATTGTTGCAATGGTTGTCGTCAATCCTGGAAATCCAACTGGAAGTGTCTACTCTTATGAACACTTGTCTAAAGTAAGAACATGTTCTTGAACTGCTTTTAAGCAGTTGAAACAACTTATAAGTTGCCTTTTTGTATTTTTGTGAACAACTTACAAGGTGAAGAAATAATTTGTTTAAAAGTTGATAAATCTTGAACTACATGCTTATGATTTATTTTAACTTCAAAAATTGAATTTTATCATAATTTCAACTTAGTTATTTAAAATAATTCACTCAAAACTACTTTCCAATTAATTATATAAAAGAAAATTTATTCTCAAATGAAGTACACTTGAACTTTTCAGAGTTTTAATTTGAAACGTAGACATGAGGGTTGCTATAGATAGCATATGTTTTGCTAAAGGCAAAATCTCTTTCATTCATTTTCCATATAGAAGCAAAATTGGTTTTCGTATATTTAACTCCAAATTCAGTGGAATGGACGGTAAATAAGAAAAACATACGGAGAAATATAGCGATATATTGATTTCGCTAACCTGTACTTTTGATTTCGATCAATCCTTAGACAACATTATAGTTCCATTCTTGCATGAAGATATTGAAATTTTAAAACTGTTTTATCTACTGGTTGTAGAGACAGCAAAGAAGCTTGGCCTTATATTAATAGCAGATGAAGTCTATGGCCACTTATCATTTGGAGAAAACCCATTTGTGCCAATGGGAATTTTCGCTGGCATTGTACCTATAATTACATTAGGGTCAATATCAAAGAAATGGATTGTTCCGGGTTGGCGACTTGGTTGGATTGTGTTAAATGAATCTAAGGGCATGTTTAAACAAACAAAGGTAACACTTTTTATTGATCTCTACTTTTTTTTAATTAATATAAGATTCAGTTTTGTAAAGATTATTAATCCTTTTATTTTCATTTAGCTTGTTCAATGCATTGAAAGCTTCCTCAATATCTCAACAGATCCCGCTACTTTTATTCAGGTTAGTATCTTATAATTTTTTAGTATCTGTAAAGAACAACACATACTAGTGGTTTATTTAACTGTAAACTTTCATTCACAACCTGCAAGCTTGTTGATGATTTTTTACATCTGTATATATTTGTTGTTTTTTTTCCAGGTAGCGCTGCCCGATATTCTTCAAAACACAAAAGATGATTTCTTCAATATGATTGTAAATTTGTTGAAATATGCTTCAGATGTTCTATAGGAGAGATTAGAGGACATTGGGCATCACTTGCCCACATAAACCTTAGGGATCCATGTTTGTGATGGTGAGTTTTTCTTCTTCTTCTTTTTAACTTAATGCATGTCCTGATTTGTTATATTGACTGAACTCTTCGACATGATTTCATTCAGGTTAAATTGAACCTGCCTTATTTGGAGGGCATTACAGATTGTGTGGACTTCTGCAGCAAATTAGCTAAAGAAGAGTCTGTTATTATTCTTCCAGGTAAGTTACAAACGAAATTAACTTTGTATTTCTAAACTTGAATTGGAAAGATAATAAGATTTATATCCAAATTACAGATCAAAAGTACAGTGGTAAAAACGCTGTTATAGTTAATATATATTGGTTATATTCAAATTCTTTTCTTCTTTAGAAATTGGTTTACTTATCCAAGCTTATATTTCTTCCTTTCAGGAGTTGCAGTGGGAATGAAGAATTGGTTAAGATTTGCGTACTCCCACGAGTAGAAATTTAGGCTGAAGCTGATAGTAAGTTCTGCTAAGTATTTGTGATATTCCATTTCTTTGTGCAGAAACATATTATTTTAACAACGCTAACTTTAAATGCACTTAATTAATTATTTTATCTTTGTTGCAGTTGAATCTGAAAATGAAGATGGCGCTGCTGAAAAAGAAGCGGTTGACTTCGAGGAACTTAAACAAATTGATCACATCCTTTCATCTGTAGTACGTAAGGTAAAGTACCTCACTTTTTTTATGACTATTATTTTGGACTTGATGTCGGCTAACATTTAGTTGTGTACGCTGATTTTTCCCCTTCCTTTTTCTGAATTATCCACGGTTTTTTCCCTATCTGATTGGAATTCAGCGATTTCCATTCAATAATCTATATGTAAAGATGACCAATATGGGGCTGTTTAATCTGTATGTAAAAACGACCAAATGAGGCTGTTTAATCTGTATCTAAAGGTGACCACCATATGGAAGTTCCCCAAATTTAATCAATATATGGTTTACTAAACTAACAATTTTTTTTCTTAGAACCTGCTCGTTTATCTTCAAGTAACATGTGTGTGCAGTTTTTTGGAAAGGACATACAAGAAATAATATGATTATGCATGTGCCAATTTGTTGTTGTACAATGCTATAATTACTTGATTAAATCATTCATTTAAAATTTATCCTCCTTTAACCATCACACAGTTTCTATTATGGTAAACTTCCAAATACATGGTGCTAATCAGGATCAATGACATCAATTCCATACTTCCTGTGACCATGTCTTATATGAATGTCAACATTGTTATGCATTACTATATTAACCGCAGGAATTACGAGTATGGGTGCAATTAATGTCGTTCTTGGAACAAGTTCATATAACTAGGAGTTATTTCAAATATATGAGCAATCAAAAAGGTTTGTGAATTAGTTTTCTTTTCACTTCCTTTTCTCTTCTTTTTTATAGAATTCAAGACATCTGCACTTTCCATTTTACATGCACTATTTCATGCGCCCACCTTTGTGCTACCAATTCCTTTCCACCAAAATGCCTATTGTGCAGTCCCATGTATCTTGCATTTTGATAGGTCGTTGACGCAAACCAAAGCATGAGAGATTTTTTATTTTTACCAACTGGTCTTTTCAAAAAAAGTATTTCAATATATAAAGTAGCGAATGCTTTCAGAAGTATTTATTTCACACTTTACATTATGGCACCCCTATTGTTATAGATAACCCGTATTTTTTTAATAGAATCACTGAATCTTTTCTTTAAAGAGGTAACATACATGCAATTATTCTACTATGGGGTGGGAAATTACGTGCAATTATTCTACCCATATAGTTTTTATATGATGTCTCAACCTTTTAATTCCAAGGATTTGATACATATTTCATAATTGGGTTTTCCGTTCTGTCTTCAGAGAGACAACAAGGATAAAAAAAAATTGCTTTGCTTGGTGCGGCAGTGTGCTCGAGAATGAAAGACATGCACATGCGGTCTATTGCAACTACAAACATGGTATGATTTTTTATTTTAATAAAAAAAAGTTCCTATATTTTATCTCTTGATTTTTAAATAATTTATATTTTTTATATCAAATCTTCCCAAACTATACTTATAGCGACAAATTGGAAAGTCCAATTATAGTTTAACTTAATAAATGATTGTTATGTTTTACCTTTTTCGCTATTTTAGTATAAAAAATATGGTAACAACAAACATGAGATATTCTCTATAAAGAGGAGATGAGCTAATTATGAATTTACAAGATGAAACACATTTTATCATAAAGTTGGAATGAAGGTGTAGTATTACTATTAAAATATAGGAACATGTATAATGATATTTTTCTGATTAAATGTCATATGCCCATTTTCATATAATTTAAAAATGGTTAGAAGTTTTCACCTCTTAATGCATGTTCGCATAAAGCATTTTCTTATGCACACGTTCTTGTGTATTTATTACATACTAATCAACGGTGAAGAAAAAAAATACTTGTCTAGTACATGGAAACTGAATAATAATTTTTTTGTTAATATGCAACACATGCCTAATTGAAATTTCATTAGTTAAGTAATATACTACCTCATGATATAATGCAAATAAATTCATGTTTTTAATGATCTCAATGGGTTTGGCAATTTTCTTAAAAGTATCTTTACGTGTTTCGTGATAAAGGTTGGTTTTTTTCCTTTTTGTGTGTGTAAATATGATAAACTATGTATTTAACTTGTGTTTATTAATTTATTAGTTACTATTTAAAGCATAGGCTAATGTATTGGATCAGTATATCTTTGTCAGGTTTAATACATCATCATTATCATTTTGAAGTATCTAGCAAATCATTTATGTGAACAATAATTAGAATTAAAAACAAAGAGGATAGGTTTCTAGGTTGTTATGGATCTTATACGAAAACTAAACAATAATTTTGAAGTTCAAACCGTGGCCGCTGTTGTCCAGTTGCCTCAGTTTTTTAAACTGAGGTCATTGTGGCCTCAGTTTAGACTAAACCGAAGCCGCAACGGCCTCAGTTTAGACAACTATGTATAATGATTTAAGTCAGCATTTTCGGATGGTGGGATTCTAAATATGAAATACAAAAGATGGTGCAAAGCATAAATTAATTGTGGTCCACCTTTTTAAATCACGGGCAAGCTAAATATATTAACAGAATATGATATATCCCTATCTTGCTATAAATTGATTTTTACTCCCAACTTCTGATCTCCGCTTCTTTCGCTTACAACAAATTAATGCTTCATAATAATTTAGATTTTTTTATCTCATTTTATTTTATTGGCCGCCATTTTGGGTATATTAATTGCATTTAAAATTATGGTGTCTAATTGCAGCCACAGCCAGAGTGTTATTACATAGATTTACTAAAAATTCTACCAGTTTAATCACCAGTTTACCAAACCTTGAGGAAGAAACTGACATGGAAATAGCAATTGAAAAGCATGCGACAAACATATTAAATTTTGTTAGTGATCCATGTTTGGGTTAACCTTGATAAATGTCTATGGATTAATTTAATAAAGTCAAACTGTGGATTAACCATTGGAATATGTGGATGTAAAGGCGCAAGTGATAATTTTTTTCAGTGAATTTATTATTAAGCTGTAGTATTTTCCTATTCTTATTGTTTTATGAATAAAGAGCTGCCATAGACTTACAAAACTCTCACTTTTATTAAATTGCATAATTTCGAGAAGGTTATGGGTTAGAACTTCATTATGTTGTACGTGCTTGAATACAGTGGTATACGTACTTTATCTTACTTCAAATTACTATAATGGAAAACATCCTTTTCATAGAATTTTGTTGACAAAGCATACAAGTGATTAAGCTCCAAAAAGAAGTCTTTTCCTTTTACATACTCTCGATTATATTTATTTATTCTAGAATCATGAAATATTCATCAATGGACAGCAAACGTGATATGCCTGAAAATTTACTGTTTGATATTCTACTATGGCTACCTGTAACAAGCCTCTTACGATTTAAATCTGTTTGCAAATCTTGGTACGCACTCATTAATTGCCCTATTTTTAAAAAGATATCAAAGTTAATTCCTCAATGTAGGCAAAAAAGGCAAGGATAAAAGCGGTAAACAACTTCATTACAAAGGGACTCCACTTCATAGAATAATTTCTGGCTTCATGATACAAGGTGGTGCTATTACTCATAAAGATGGTAGGGGTGGTGAATCAATATACGGTGACACCTTTCCTGATGAAAATTTTACCATAAAGCATTCACATGCAGGTTTTAAATTAATTCTGTTACGCTTTTATTTTATTTTGTTAAGGTATGCTAGTTCTGTCTGGTTGAACTTTGTGTGGATATTCCAAATTCATTCAGCCATTAGTGATTATCAGTTTGTCTCGTGAACATAACTCATCTGCTAAAATAGAAGTTTACAGCTAATAAAATCAGAATATGTTAACCAAGAATGCAAGGAACATGATTCATTTCAACCACATGTCAATGCACCGGAGTATATACTTGCACATTGCATTTTATGCTGCAAACGATGTAGATTTGTGCACTGAGAAATTTGTAACGTTTATTGTATACTAAAATATGTATCATTTTATGATTGTTTAATGCCAATACTGAAATCATAGTTTTATGCCAATACTTCAAAAAATTCCTTGATATAGACCTTTTATCAAAACCAACCGAGCTTATATCCTTCTATTAATTATAAGTGTTCCTATGGTACACATCAAATTGTTACATTCATTATATTTGCCCTTTTTTCAATAATTGTACAAGTCTCATCTCAGTTGTTCCGGAACTTAATATGATAGAGCACGGTTATCTCTTAAATTGATATATTAAAAATTGCTTATTATATGCATTAGCATCACTAAATTTATAGGCTGGACCATAGCTTCAAATGATTTTGACTAATATTTTTTTTAATTTTTTTTAATTATTTATTACAATAGTCTAACCTATAGTCAATACAAGTCTCGGTCTTTAACCTTTTGATTTTGAAGCTATAAGTTTTTATCGAGTGTTTATATTAATGCAGGAACTTGAAGAAGGACGCTTTGGATTGTTGTATTGGACGTTGAAGAATATTCAAAACCATTAGAGTTTGGAGTGGATGATCATGAATGGTTGGGTTAACCGTAAGTTAAACTTTAAGTGTATTTTGAATTATTTTTTTGAAGCTTATGTTGTAATAATATCTGAATATATGACATTATGGTATTTTAGATATGTAAATAATTGTTTATGATATATTATATTACATTTGTAGAGCGTTTAAACTTTGCATTGAGTATGTATGATGAATTATTTGTGATATGGAAACCATTATTTGCAGAGTGTTTATAGTTAAACTTTGCGTTTAAGTTTTGGTGTTTATATATATATATGTGTGTGTGTGTGTGTGTGTGTGTGTGTGTTACTAAATAATCATTTTTCAACACTTATAAGCGTTATCGTATATTTCTGTACCAACACTTATAAGTGTCACTGTATATTTCGTTACTAACACTTATAAGTGTTGCCGTATATTTCATTACCAACACTTCTAAGTGTTGCCGTATATTTCGTTACCAACACTTATAAGCGTTACCGTATATTTAGGTACCAACACTTATAAGTGTTAGTAATATGTATGTTTGTAACACTTATAAGTGTTACAAATTTGGTGACTGCATTCCTCACAGTCCATTAGTAACACTTAAAAAGTGTTACTGAAATTATTTGTAACACTTATAAATGTTAGAATTTGCTTGTTTTGGTGTAGTGCGTGTCATATCCTTATATCGAGCCCACTACGATTTTGGTTTTAAAGATCCGACCGCATTAAGGTTCACCATCCCCTTAACGCTATTTTCTATATGATTATACTTTACTGATTAGACACTACCGTATATAGCGTATATTACTACATAGTAAATAGTTTAACGGATCCTTAGAGGATGGGCGGTCCCAAGCATCCTTTAAGTTACTGATGCATTTTGTTACTGTTCACTTGAGTTGATTTACATCTTATAAGTATTTATGTCCTGACTCGAGGGTTTTGTGTTTTGCTTTACGCTCGGGTCAGATTGATTGAGTTAGCATTCAAGATTCACCTTCGGCGTTGGAGCTTTCCTTGAAGATCCAGCCAATTATTTTGTTTCAGTATCCAGTGGTTCAGTGATGTATCTGATTTGTACCTGATGCATCCTGTTACTCTTCTGTTGTATCTTATTTAACTCTGATGTATCTTATATTTTATATAGTAGCTTCATGAACTACTATCTCTTTTTCTTCCGCTGCATTTTTATATACTCTATGATCTGTGATTTTTATTTACTGTATATTCTGAGATTTGCCAAATTTTTATTTACAACGCGGTATTTTGAGCAATCCAATTCCGGCATGAGTGTCTACCTATACACTTATAATGGATGTGAATGGTTGAAAATACCTGGTTGTTACAGTTGGTATCAGAGCTTTGGTAGCTCTAGGCAAAACTCAGCATATGGAGTGAATGTATTTACAGAATCACTTTCATTCGAGTTTGAATCTCTCCCTTTTGACTCGATTCCTTTGAATTTTGGAACATTCCCTATGGTTCCAAAATCCATTCGTATCCCTCACTATTCATCTTCTTTTGATTCTGGAGTAACCCATAACTCCGCTTCGAATGATCTTTCTAGTGAGTCGGCGGTCACGCCAATTTTAAATTTAATTGAAAAAGGGGGGAAACTCCTTTGCAGTTAGCATCGATTCACCAGAGATTCTTATCTATCCTTGGTTTAGATGCTAATATCTTTTGTTATTTCAAACTCTAACTCTTGAGATCGAATGTAGATTTACCCTAGAAAAAATCAACATTGATCTTATTCTTTAAGTCACGGTTGACCCGGTTAAGGTTGCCCGTGATTTATATAAGCTTATCCATCTTCCTATTCTGTTATTTAATCATGTCATCCTTGTTTCCAACTTATTTTTAAATCATAATCTCCTTTGATTTGTGTTAATCAAAAAAAATTTGAATCTCTATCCTTCTTTGAAAATCTATTCATGTATAGTGTATTTGTAAACTAGTATTTAAAATTAAAATGTTTTATATATTGTGTTGTTTAAGTTGTTGATGTTGAGTTGGGTTTCTGATCGATACATCTGATCAGCGCTATCGATAAGATTTCCAAAACACTTTGACAGAACAAACAGACACAATATATTTTAAAAAAAAAAATTGGTTAATGAAATAAATATTGATGTATAAGTAAATTTATGGAACTTAATGAAATGATTTAAATTGATAATTTGAAATGATAATACTTGATTTATCATTTATTGTTCTACAAATAGATCTATAAATATTTGTTTATAAATTTATTTGGGAACTGAAATGAATTTAAAACATTGAGGATTTAAATTCCGATTATTTCGAACTTTGGTTTAAAGTTTTAAAGGGTTATATTATTTAAATTATTTTGAATAGAATTTTTTTTCAAAGAATTTTAAAGGTTTAAAATCTGTGCTCTTCTCTTTGTCACTGGAAAATAACTTCGGTGATGATCGCGACATCATCGACGTTCATTTTCGAGTTTCGAAGTTAAGAGACTGTTCTGTAGTCTTGCTACAGCTTTGTTTTAGGAAATTAAATTGATTTGAATTTCTAAAATATGACTTGATTTATAATATATATATATATATGATTGAAATTTGATTTGACATATTATATATGTATATATATTATTTCTTATCTCTAAATGGTCTGAAGAAATCAGAAATTTAATTCTTAAATTCTATTTTTAAAGAATAATTTCAATTATAAAAAGAAAAAAAAAATTGAATAAATGATTTAAACTTGAAATGATTGAATTGGAAATTTTATTTGTATAATACAATTGCATTCAAATATAACTTACCAAAATTTCAAAAGTTAAAAATGCAATTGGATAATATACGATATAAAAAGATTTTATTAATAAAATTTGAGTAGTTATAATAAATGTTATACACTTAAATTTTAATTATAAAATGATTAACAGAGGTAAATATAATAAAGTGTAATTGAATGACTTGCAATAAAATGATATTAAAAGAACTAAGAATAAAAGAAAGTAGTTATAAAAAAAAGTGTAAATATATTTAACATGAGTGATAAATATATTGAGAGGAATAAATTTAATTTTGATTAGGAATAAAGAAGGATAAAATTTATTAAGTACATTGTGAGTGTAATAAATGATTATTTTTCAAACCCATGGTTTTAAAAATGGTTAATTTTAGATGATTGGATAATAAGATAATGAAATTTGAGATAGTTAAGATTTATTTAACTTGTGTAAAGATTTATTCTCTGTTTAAGTTGAAATTTCCATGCTTTCAAATTCATTTCCTTATTTTGTTTTCAAACTATCTTTTGGTTGTTCTTATTATCCTTATCTTGCTATAGACCGGTATAGGCATCTTTCTATAATCTTTCTGTTTAGAAATCTTTCTATAATCTTTGATAGACCTTTGGTAATCATTTTGAATCCACCTTTTTCGTGCTTGTGTTCTTGATTCTGGAGGATCTTGGAAAGATCACCTCCACCTTGAAAAACTTACCTATAACAACAGTTATCAGGTATAACTTCAATCTTCTTATCATCTTATCTTAATCCTATTTCACTCTATCTTTTCTGTGCCCTTCCATACCTCATTCCTTTTCGGGGACGAAAAGTTTTGAGTGGGGGAGAGTGTAACAACCCTGTATTTTGTAATTATTTTATTGTATATTTTAATTATTTTTAATGTAAGATTTTGATTTAAAAACTTATTTTACTTATTTGAAATGATTAAATTTATTATTTAAATATAATCTTGATTTTTTATATGAATTATAATTCCAAACTTGTGTAAGTTGAATATTTGCCTGAAATGCTGATTTTGGTCAAAATAGTCAAACTGTGACTTTCAACTTAAAATTTTAAAAGTTTAAAATTTTAATTTTTTTTTCTTTTATTATGAAAGTACATAAAATTATAAGAACACCACTTTTCGTTTCGTTGAAATCGAATGTAAACTGTGGAAGTTATACCCTTTACAATATTGTGCGTATATAGGGTTATTTACAATGACTATTTTAAATTGTATAAATTACTTCTTCTTTGTTATATTTTATTTTAATATGTGATAATATGTTATATTATGTATATTTTGACTTTTAAGTATTTTGAAAATGATAATATAATTTTTCTAAAGTTTATTTGAATTTATTTCAATTTATAAAGCCTAGTTGGTATTTACTGCATTTTTTATTATTTAACTTTCTATTTAATAAAAATTAAATTATTATTTTACCTTGAAAATGTTTTAAAACCATTTTTAGTTCAAATTCTGTGTTAAAATATATTTTTTGTGAAGTAATAAATTTTCCAAAGTCATTGGAGATTTTCTTGTAATTTTTATGTCAGGGTTGCTATTTTTAAGCAATTTCTTATTTCCTTTTTCTATTTTACTTAAAATAAATTATTTATTTTATTTTATTCTTACTTAGTTTCGGTTTTAAATAACATTTCTGAGTTTATTTTTTTTATAAAATTAAAAAGAAAAGGAAATGCAAAAGGTTTAGAAAGTTAAGAGATCTTAAAAGCCTGAAACGTAAAGGCGTTTTATCCATTTCTTTTTGCAATTAATACATCAATTTATCTAAGCCATTCCTTTCCTCATCCTTTGCAGCCGACTCCCTCATATTATTCATGAATTTTCAAGCTCCAAAACCCTAAAAATCATTGCCTCCATCTTGAGAAAAAAATCTGGTAATGGCTACATCTTTTTTCTACCTTTTTCTTCTCATTTTCTATGTATTTTGCCTAGTTTTCTATGCTTTCTGGATTGGCCTCTACCACCCACCATCACCACCATACTCTCCACCATCCCCTACCACTCTTCCTTGGCATCATCTTCAGCCATCATTTCAGATCCATCCATGGCCACACCTCCCTTGGTGACAAAACTCCACAAAATTGCAAATAATGTCCAAAACAATGCACTAGCCACCACTATTACTTCACCACCTTCATACTTCACCATGGCCACCACCTCTAGCCACGACCACCACCTTGCTACCACCACTACACTTCATCTTAGCCTCTGTCCAGATCTGAAATTGACATGGCCAAGACTCCATGAACCAAAACTCCACAAAAACAATGCATAAAGCCTTGAAACATTCATGATAGCCACCCTATCACTTCATATCTTCATCCACCACCTTGGCCACCACCATAGGCCGAAACCACCACCTTTTCCAGACCTCCCCACACCCCTCCATCTACTGTCCAAACCTGTACAAGTATGGCCAAGCCCCACTTGACCCAAGGCTGAGCCTTGTTGTGCTAAAAAACTTCATATATGTTGCCTTGATCAATTGTTTGCTTCATGTTATAACCCTACCACTCCATACTCCTTCTAGTTGTGAGTTATGGTGCCACACCTGAGCTATATCATCATCATGGCTGAACCCAAGAACCTCCTAGGCCAAGCATTTGAATGGTTAAAGCAAGGTCAAGTAATCTATTCCTTTGTTGCTTCGTATTTTCATTGTTTCAACATTGCTTTGCGTTGAATATTTATGTGTGTATTGTCTTGTTTTGGTTATTGTTTACAAGACAAATATCAAGGCTCTCCATTCATTCAAATCAAAAGTCGTGCTGTATCGTGCTTGTCATACTTTTGGAACCGCTCTTGTGTTTGTTGTTTTGGTCTTCAGCTTGAAAAAGTGAGTCTTTCTCACTCTGACATTTATACTTATGAAAAGTGAATTGATGACAAGTGTTTAGTAATAAAAAATGTTTATGCAAGTTAATGATGATCATATGATATGCTATGCCATGTTATTACCATATTATTACCATGTTAAAACTGTTAATTTTCACCTGACATCTGATATATGACTGTATATTGTGATATTTACCTTGTTTATATTATTTCTGTATATGATCACACTGCAAGTTCCCTGTTAGAAAAAAAATGTTATGGGCTAAAATGATAGGCCTGAATGGTTTTAAATTTTTCATTTTGACTTGGGATTGTGGGTTTTAAATGATAAAACCCAGATTTTTCTTTGTAAATTACGGGTTGAAATGATATATTACCCGTATCACTTTACCTAGCGTAGAAAATTTTATACGGGCCCGTAGTTAAAATATGTTTTTCTAAATTTTTAAAATATTTTATAAATTTAATTAATATAATATTTTGATTTGAGATTTAATAAAAAATGATTTTTGTAAAATATTATTGATTTTCTGAACAATTGTAATTGAAATGAATTAATGAAAATTTTGAACGTAAGTTATTTTGGAAAATTTGATTTAATTATAATTGGAAATTAAATTGAATATGAAATTATGATAAATTTATGATAATTTGAATTTAAATGAATTAAAAGTGATTTTATATCATATTAATTATTTTTTTACAAAGTTGAAATGTGAAATGAATGAATATTTTAAGTTGAAATTTTGAATATAACTAAAATTGGAAATTTATGAAATTGACTTAAAAGTGAACTTTTAGTTAAGTAAATAAAAATAAATTAAGTTATATTTGAGAATTTGAACTTAAGTGTTAAGTTGAAATTTAATGTAATGGATTTAAAATTGAACATTGCAATTTAATAAATGAATTATTATTAAATCTTGATTTTTGAATGGAAATTTAACTTTATAAAATCATGAACTTGAGGAAAAATTAAATGATGTTATAAATGTGAAAATATATGATTTTATAAGTTAAAAATGTTTTAAATAAAAATATAATTGGTTGAGAAATTATATTGAATATTTGAAGTTAATTGACTGTATTTTTGAAATGCTATTAATTACAATGTAAATGATATTACAGCATTTGAAAATGCTGTAGTTGATGATAATGAACTAAAAAGCTAAATTGAATTAAAAGCTATTATAGCAATTTTTGTAAGTGCTATAAATTGTTGAATTTAACTAAGTTTATTCGAAATTTAAGTAAACCCTATTACAACATTTTAAAATGTTGTCTTTTGCTAAATTGAACTGTTTTGAATGTATTTTTCCGTAGCGTTTTCTAAATGCCACGAAAAGTGAATTTTCACTGCTGTGATAAACTTAAGTGAATAAATGAACTTTGGAAGTCGAAAATTTTGAAAATTTAATAATTTAATTATTAAACATAATAACTTCATTTTAATGATTAAAAATGATTTTTGGAATATATACTGTTTTGAAATATGGATTGAAATGATATTTTAAATTGAATAAAATGAATAATGATTTGAAATGAATGTGGTTTCAAAAAGATATGATATTTTGATATATTAAATGATTGAAATGTGGTTTTGAAAACATATGATATTTTAATATATTAAGATGGTTTGAAAATGGAGTTTTGAAAGATATGATATTTTGATATTAAAATGATTTGAAAAGAAGATCCGAAAGATATGATATTTTGGAATGATTTAATCTTTATTTTGATAAAGATTTGGGTTGAAATAATATTTTATTTTGAAGTATAAATATTGTTTTAAAAAGTCATAACTACGGGTTATAATAATGATTGGTTGTTAAAGAGACCGGGATCAGATATTGTCTTATAGCCGGCCAATACCGAAAACCACTTTAACAACTATGTACGCGGTGGAGATTCCAGAATGAAGTAGGATGGTGACGACGTTCTCGAGGTATATTACGTGGACCCAACTCCCGTGAGTTGGCATATATGACTAAAACAGGAGCTATACCGGGCTACACAAAGGGTCGCACCCTTTCATCAAGCACGCTCCATCGGAAACCATTCTATTACTGTTGTGATTCGATTCGGTGGCGCCACTTTGATTCGGGGGTATTGTTCGAGGTGGGCGGAAGCTGCTGGCTTTCCGTCACCACCGGTCCGGGAGTGCAAACGGTGTATCCACCCTGGCATTGCCTCGCGTGTCGTGTCGTATCCTTATATCGAGCCCATTACGATTTTGGTTTTAAAGATCCGACCGCGTTAAGGTTCACTATCCCCTTAACGCTATTTTCTATATGATTATACTTTACTGATTAGACACTACCGTATATAGCGTATATTACTACATAGTAAATAGTTTAACGGATCCTTAGAGGATGGGAGGTCCCAAGCATCCTTTAAGTTACTGATGCATTTTGTTACTGTTCACTTGAGTTGATTTACATCTTATAAGTATTTATGTCCTGACTCGAGGGTTTTGTGTTTTGCTTTACGCTCGGGTCAGATTGATTGAGTTAGCATTCAAGATTCACCTTCGGCGTTGGAGCTTTCCTTGAAGATCCAGCCAATTATTTTGTTTCAGTATCCAGTGGTTCAGTGATGTATCTGATTTGTACCTGATGTATCCTGTTACTCTTCTGTTGTATCTTATTTAACTCTGATGTATCTTATATTTTATATAGTAGTTTCATGAACTACTATCTCTTTTTCTTCCGCTGCATTTTTATATACTCTGTGATCTGTGATTTTTATTTACTGTATATTCTGAGATTTTTCAAATTTTTATTTACAACGCGGTATTTTGAGCAATCCAATTCCGGCATGAGTGTCTACCTATACACTTATAATGAATGCGAATGGTTGAAAATACCTGGTTGTTACAAATCATCCCATTGGTTAATCATCCTCAATTAATTAATCTTTAATTATTAATTAATTATCCTCTAATTACTAATTAAATTAATTAACCCTTAACAAATTAATCCTTAATTGCTTACATTAAGTAATTATCGTTTAAGTAATTAATCTCAAATTACTTACATTAATTAATCTCTAATTTCCAATCAATTAATCTCTAATTACTAATTAATTAATCTCTATTTACCATTTAATTAATCTCCAATTAATTAATTTATAACCCTTAATTATTAATTAATTAATCCTTAATCATTAATTAATTAATTTCTCTTTAGTTACTCTATTAATTTAATTAATCTTTAATCACCAAAAACTTTAATTAACTTTAAGATAATCCATTTATCTTTATTAATTTCTTAATTATCATTAACATATAAATTTAGAACATTTTATCTTTTAAGTAACTTCCTAATTACATATTCAAATTAAGTTTAAAATAAACTTAAGAATCTACTTAATTAATTTAAGTAAAATATGTCGTACAACTTCTTAAACCGATATTTAAAAACATTATTATACAAAGAAATAAATTTTAAAATCAGTTTAAACTTGATTTACTTAAAGTTTTAAAACTTGCTTTTATTTACATTTTAAAAACTGTTTAAAATCATTACTTCGGGTTCAACCCGGAACCCATCCCGAGTCATCCCCGAGAAAATCACCCTTCTCTTTTTTAAAACATAATTTCAGCTTTAAATTTTTTTAAACCCATTAAAAAGCACACTCAAGAACATCTACCAGAGTCCATACTCGAGTTTTCTTCCCACTTACCCGACCTTTTCCCGAGACAACCATATTCCCAAAACACTGACACCCAAACCCATCGTGCACTTCTACGCCTGATCGCTAGAGCTACGGTCATCCATACCACCATCGACAAGTCGTCGATGACTTTCCCCTACGATCCCGATCACCCAATCTTCATCACAAACCCAGGATCAAAATTGAACTAACTCGAACAAACTGGAACTAAAACCCATCACCTAAAACTTCCTCAACCCAACGTTGCCAACCACCAGCAACCCTGAAACTCCGTTCACACCCCCGTCGACCTACCATGCTTCACTTCACCCATGACAGATCAAGTCCGGCGCTCCAGAAATGACGCAGCAGCCAAGTTTCTAGCCTCGACGAAAATTGTGCCCAAAACTCTACTCCGACCAAGAGCCACCGTCGCGTTGGTTAATAAAACTAATCTCCATTTTTCCCACACTCGCCAACTTCCTAACTACCTCCAGTGGCGATCCCGACCTTCCTAAGTCCCCCGATCACCAGAAAAACCTCAAAACCCATAATCTGATCAACCTCGATTTTCTCACTCGATACAACACTAGAAATCATGATTTTTCTTTTAAAAATCCTAGTTTTCAAAGACGATTCAGATTATTTACCTAAATTAGCAAATCATGATGTTTGATTTTAACATATTTTAAGGTTTCCACTGTCTTTCTTAATTTCCAGATAAAATTCCAACTAATTTTACTTAAATTATTTTTATAACTTAGTTTAGGTTTAAACAATCATAACGTATTTGAATACCAAAACTTATAAGAGATTAGATAACTAGATTTTGAATTTTGACTATATTTTTAAACCCTGTAACTTTGAAAAAGAGATGCATAGATATATCCAGATATGCACACACATATCACTTCATATTTATAACAAGCATGTCTAATTTCACACATGCAAACAATTACCGCATCATTAATTCATAAAATCATCACATGCAACTAAGTTAAAACACGATGTTGTTTGTTTACTCAACAATTTATGTTGAACAGAGAAGGTTATAAACTGAAATGCTGTAATCCTTTGAAACTTGAAGCTGGGAACTTGTTGAAATGATCTTGCCTTGATTTAGTTTGAAGTTGGAAGTTTGCTTTAAACTGAGATGATTTTGCTTTAAAACTGAATTGAATTTACTTTGAGATAGTTGATTGCTTTAGATCTTTCTGGTTTGTATATATTCTGTTACAGGCTTTTGGTTTCTTAGTTTTGAATAATGAGGATAGAAAAGAAATAGAGAAGAGGATACATACATACATACATACATACATACATACATACATACATACATACATATGTATATATCCTTGTTTTATGATTTTTAAAAATAAAAGAAAATAAAAAGAAATTGGGACACTTGTTAAAAATAGCTTATATTTGTCATTTGCATATGTTAATTATCTTACATTTGTTAAACTCATTCATATGTTCATTAATCTCAAAAGATATATGCACACACACACATATATATATGTGTGTGTGTGTGTGTGTGTGTGTGCGTATTAAATCTCTTTATTTAATCTTGTTTTTATATTATATTTTTAATTCTAAATATAACCTCCAAATCATAATATATTTACATATATATTATATATACACACACTTATATGCTTATATACATTTAAAAATTTCAACACCATAAAAGTTGCATATATCTATTTATATGATTTACTAATTCACTATAAAACTTATCATTTTCAGATATTTATAATCTGACATTTATTATAGATTCAAATCCATTTATATATCAGATATTTTAATTTTATTTGTTTAACTAAATAAATTAATATCTCAAAAGTGAAAACCAATTAAATCTCCAATTATCAGATGTCTAAAAATCCGGGTTATCATAAATTTGATATTTGGAATGCGTCTATTTAAATGTAGCAAATGTCAGATTTTCATTAGCGAATATGTCTACTTTGTTGTGTAATTTTTCAATTTCGATTTAAAATCGATTAATTTGATGAAAGTAAAATGTTTTCGAAATCTGAATATTTTTATACAGTAAATTTTTGAATCATTTTCTGAGTGAGGCGTCATATTTCGTTTTGCCGGATATAGACTTCTCTAGCTTCATCTATCTTATTTTCAGCGAATTAGCAGTAGTTTGGCAGTGAAATATCAACTCTTGATAGGATGATTATATCGCCTATATCTTTGTACCATTATTTTCGTCTTGTCATGCTGATCTCTGCAGTATATTCAATTGTGTATTTCATTTTCTGGTACGGTGTGAAATCCACGAAATGGATAACCGTATCGGTACTCAATTTTTTTACCTTTTCGGTTCCTGTGAGCACTAAAATTCATCGTATGATTCTAATGGTTAGTATCTTTAATATTTCCAAAGATTAAAATTTTGACTCTCCATTTCCCTATGGTTTCAAATTCATTTATGGTTCGTCCGTTTATTTTTTCGGTTATTCTCATCTGCAATCGTGAAATAAATATATCATAACATTATTTATACGGTAACCTTTCCCCTTCCTACCTCTTCAATATATTTGTCAATTTGTTCTCTGGTTGTCGTCCCTTCCTCTCTCATTTGTTTCTTTTCATTCTCTTCCATTCGTTTACATAATACACACACACACACAATATTTATAAAAAACAAGTTTATATCAGAGCCAGGTTCATTTCAAATTTATGCTGAAGCAATCCTCACTTTTCCTATAACATCTTCACCAAAAACTAGATCGCTTTATGTTCGTTCGTCTCTTCTTTGAACGAGCTCGTCCCTTCATTTCAAACTCACGGCAAAACTCGGCACTTCACCACCTTCTGACCGTTCTTCCTCCCATCGCCACTTCCCAGGCGACGTTCCACCTTTAGCCTCCGCTCCGACCAAACACATTAGCCATTGATGCTAAACAACCTTGTGCCCACCTGTCACCGTGACTGCAGCACTCAAAACCCTGTAGCCGCATGACAATAGTCCGGCCTCACGTCCATTTCCATTCACCTCCAAGTAGTAACCGCGACCCAGCATTTCTGGTTCTTGCCACCTTCCCTTCGCCAGTTGCCACAGACTGCACCCAAGACGACACTGCCACCTTATCGAAGCCAACTAGGAACTACCCGCCTTCTATCTTCACACGAGTAGCAGCCATCCATCGCATGTATCCACCAACGCAAGCACGGCTACTCCGTCCTTCCAACCCTCCGCCAACCCACGTTCCATCCCCGTCTCCCACGTCTAGACCCGAGCTTTCCCTTCTTTTTCTTTAGGTAAATATGTAAGTTGTTTGGTTTTTAAACTTGCTGCTTATATATATAAACACACACACACACACACATATATCTGTGTGTGTGTGTGTGTGTGTGTGTTTTCAAGTTTGATTTTTTCTTTCATCATGTGAACGACCCGAATTCCGACATAAGAAAATCAACATCTAATGCATCACTTGTATTCGAATGCTGGAGATTCAAACATTGGAGTCCAGTTCGCTAGAGCTTATAACACATTAGATGATAACAACACAGTGGAAACAAAATGATAACTTTCATTGATACAACATGGATACAACTTAGATATAACATGTCATGACCCGAAATCCATATCACTTCAGCCACCTCCATCCTCAATCTCGACCATCATCATCACGCCGATGACCAGAATTCAGCAAAAACCCCAAATTTGATCAACCCCAAGTTAACTAGCGAAAACGTTATTAAAAAATATGATTTCAACTTTAAAAATCTTTTTTTTCGATAACTATCCAGATGATATATTTGAAACTAAATTTATGATGTTTGAATTTTAATGCATTTTGAATATTTCCTTATATTTTCCATTTCTAGTGAAAACCCTGATTTCCTTTTGCTTAAATTAATTTTAAAAACTTGAAACATGTTTAGACAAAACTATTTTGTTTAGATCCTAAGGCCTAATGATGATCAGAGAAAGAGAAGTTGGATTTTATATAGGAATTTGAATCACCTAGAACAGGGTTTATAACCCGATCAACAGACATGCACATATTAACTTTATGCATAAACAAACATGCACACCATTTTTTTTTCCGATCATACTTCAACTTGATTTTCTTTCAAATAACAAGTAAGAATCCAGATCAAAAGTTTACTCACTTTGTCAATTGAAACAGAGAACCTATCTGGGTTTGAAAACTGAAAGCCTGGAAATTGTTTTTCTTAACTTGATCTTGAATTTTTTTATCTGCAACTTGTTAATATAAATTTTCTTAACCTCTAATGAATTTGCTTACTTAATTCCTCAATAACAAACTCAAATTCAAGCTTACTTATAGTTTTTTTTAATGAAAATAGAGAAAAAACTTTTGTCTGCAGCTTGAAAACTAGAGTTTGTAAATCTGTAGTCGATCATGAGTTTGATCTGCTGAATTGATGATGAAACTTAATTTGTTAGTCGAAGCATGCTGATGTTTGCTTACAGATTTGAGTTTGAATTCCTGCTCTCTTTTTTGACTGCTTTAAATCTTTGTTTAAATGGAATTTGTTCTGTTGAATTCCTGTTTTGATTTTTTTTTGCCGTGTTGAGCTCACAGGCTAAATTTGTAAGAACGGTTTGAAAATTTTCTTTTCCTTTTTGATCTCCTGATTTGATTTGTTTTTCTGGTTGTAGAATGTTTACAGATTTTTTTTCTTTTTCTAAAGCTTTGAAGAGATTAAAATAAAAATGAGGAAGTGGATGGTTTGAGATATTATAAAGTTTTGTTTTTCTTTTTAATAAATTTTCTTAAAAACAAAAACAATTAAATGACACTTGTCTTATTCTACTACTTCATTGTCAACACTTTTTCAATATGTAAGTTAAGAATTCAACACTTGTATATTTACAAATATAAAAGAATTTTAAATAACTTTTATATCATATTCACTTTATTAATAAATACATTTCCTATTTATTTGTATATACAATGTTAAAAGAATAAATGTTTGTAACAAATCTTTTACATTAAATAAATCACACATTTATGATTTCAAATGCAAATTATTTTTCTAAGACATTCATTTAAATTTTAAATTCAAACTCAAATTCAAATTTAAATTCAAATTATAATCCATTTATATACACATATACTCATATAATTTAAATTCAAATAGTTATTTTAAAATATTTATATTTTTGAATTCTTAAATTCAAATACAACTTGACAACCTTATTTATATATAAATAAATATAAATATAATTCAACACTTATTTTATTTATTTTCAAAAATTCAAATTAATTTCGCAATTTATCCTAAAATTCACATTACTTACTAAATTTTAAATTGATAAAATTTTGAGAATGTTACAGATTCCCCCCTTAAGAAAATTTCGTCCTCAAAATTTGAAAGAGAGAAAAAGACAAACAAAGATTATAAGAATATAGAAAAAGATAGAAAATGGCTTACCAGATTAAGCCAAGGTATCCACTCTGCAGTTGGGATAGGACGTCTACATACTATCCTCTGTTTCCCAGTTACAATCCTTTGGATTGCCACTCTATTGTACTTTAACCAGTTTCACAATTTTGTTCCTCAATTTTTTTCATCACGATCTATAATTTTCAATGGCTCTCTTTTAACTGCTAAGTTGGGAGTGATTTCAAGATCCTACTGAGCTGCCTCTTTAATAATACTATCTGGATCATGCACATATTTACGGAGATTAGAAATATGAAACACATTGTGCACGCCAGATAACCAGCTAGGTAGTTGCACTCGGTAAGCTAAAAGATCGATCCTTTCCAATATAGGAAAAGGACCAATATAACATGGTGCCAGCTTTCCAGTTTTCCCAAATCTTAACACACCCCGCATTGGAGAAACTTTGAGGATTACAGAATCTCCAACTTGGAATTCCAAATCTCTTCTTCTGCGGTCATAATAACTCTTTGGATGACTTTGTGCAGTTATCAACTTCTTCCGAATAAATTCAACTTTTTCAGTGGCTTCCTTAATCATATCTGGTCCAAGGACGAGTCTATCACCTTACTCGATCCAGCATGCAGGTGATCGACACGGACGACCATATAAAGCCTCGAAATGAGCCATCACGATACTGGCTTGATAGCTATTGTTATATGAGAATTCAACCAGATGTAAGTAGTTGCAAGCGCGCAAACGGTCTTCTAATATTCGATTAATCCTTTCAGTCTGCCCATCAGACTACGGGTGATAAGCAGTGCTGAAGTTCAGTTTGGTTCCCAATGCAGCTTGAAATACCTCCTAAAATCTACTAGTGAAAATCGGATCACGATCACTCATTATGATGCTAGGAATACCGTGGAGACGGACAATCTCTTTCACATATAGTTCAGCTAAACTTGCTACTGTCTGGGTATGTGACGACCCGCCCTTCTACTACCAGAAAGACGTATCATCATGAAGAAAGAAAGAGGTAGAAATAGAAAGGAAAGAGAAAGAAAGAACAACATCAGAATCTCACAGCGGAATGGAATAAAATATAATACATCACATAACAATCTCATAGTTTACATATATCAGAGTTATACAATATTTTACATTTGACAATGTTATATATACATCAGTCACTACATACATCTCAAATACAACATACTCTAACTAACACAGCGGAACTAGATAGATATCTACAACGCCGAAGCCTCCTGCTCCATTGCTCCTCCAGAATTCGTCAAAGCTAACCTGAATCTCTTGACTACCCATAAAAATTTGGGTACCCGAGAGTTTATGAAAAACAAAAATAAACTCCGGGTCAGACATGTGTCTGGTATGAGTAAACAGTTTAAATTGTTTAACTTTGCAAAACTTTTGAAAATAAAGGTATCACGTAAGACTTCCCACAAATAAATACGGGTAAGTTTTTACCTTACGCTAACCAAAACATTTCATAGGAAATTCTGTGATATTATAATAGTGTCTAGGGTTTTCAAGTAAATAGAAAATAGCCGAAATTGTTACATGATTAAATTCCAGCTACTAGCCACAAAAGTGGGTAATACAATCAAAACCGTGGGCACTTATTGGAAAATGGATTCCATACAATGGCAGGGCTACTGGGGTACCGCCCGTCACAGTACGGGGCCTAGATCACCGTACCGAGGATTACTCCCTTCATCCCCTGCAACACAAGGCCGGAACCATTCCTTACTGAACAGTCCCGAACAAGATAAACCCCGTGGTTGGCGCGCCCAACCACCCACTAAGCCGAATAAAAAGGGACATCTAGACAGGGGAAATATCTTGTCCTGCTTGGGCATGACCCACCTAACCTTGCTGCATCTCCCCTGTTTTAGCCATTCCCGGTTGATGAGGCTTGAGGCTACGATTACCTTTAGAGGACAAATTTTCTTAGAATGCTCATCGCCCACCTGACGATGTGTTGAAAGCATTCAATCCATACAAGTTCGTTCCGGGTTCGAATGAAACCGAAGGCATTATCTCGTTACACTCATTTTGGAATCACCCTCAGAGTTAACGACGACAACCCTTGCATTCTAAACCTTCATCTTCATATCAGATTAATGACCTAACGTTAATTTGGATCGATGTGGTTTTCGGATATTCCAAATATGGAAACCCGATCCCGGTCTCATCGAAATCCAAAACGTGTCTTTTAGGGCCAAGTTGTTTTAAAGTTTAAAACAATTCAATCTCAATTATCCATATACACACAGATAGATAATTCATAGTATCACAATAGATAATCAACATTATCACCATAACAGATAAGCAATCATATCAGATAATCCATATTTTTATCATGCTACAATCAAGCATACATTTTACAGAGCATCATTTATCTCATGCTAGGAATTTCAAACCATTCAGAGTAAACAATATCATCCATCCATATATAAGCAATCATATCAGCTATAATTAATTTAAAATGAATTAAATTAATTACTTGCATCTCTAATTAATTTAAAGTAAATTAAATTAATTACTTAACCATTATAATTCTTGCTTATATAACTATTAACCAATTATCAATCAATTTATAAATCCATTTCACTTAATCATACTTTGATTAATTAACATTAAATTCAAGTAATCATTCTTAATTATTTCCAAATTATTTATCTTATCCAAATTTAGAAATTAACCTTTAATTACATACATTACATTACTTCTTAATTTCACCAATTAATTTCTCTTTAATCTTTCATTATTAATTTCATTATTTAATGATTGCTAATTACATTTCATTTCATTATCCTATATTAAATTAATTACCTTAAGTAATTAAATCTTCAATTAAACTATATTTATCAATCACCCCTGATTAATACTATCCAGTAATCAATCACCTTTAATTACTCTTATCACATCACTTATTTACTTCTCATCTGATTTCCTTTAATCAATCCCTTGATTAAATTTGCACAAAGTAATTATACTCACATTACTTCCATTATCAAATCATTCTCATTCAATTATATCCAGTCATTAATTTACTTCTCCAAGTAATTTACTTATCACATCATCAATTAATTATTTAAATTAATTAACTTGATTAATTAACTTAAACAATTCACATTAAACTTCATTAATTACAATAAATAATTAATTCCTTAATTACTTAAATACTTAATTAGCTTTTCCTTAATCACTCAATTACTTAATCAATTTGTTTCACTTAATTTCTTAATTAACTATTCTTTAATCATTGATTAATGATCTTAATAAAACTTAATTATTTATTTATTAAATTGCATTCTTTCATTCATTAATTACCTTACGTAGACAATTATACTGTATTAATTTCTTAATAAATCAGTTGATCCATCACCAGTTACAATTAAAAAGTAATTATTTTATTTACTTCTGAAATTATCAATTAAGATTAGATTTCTACATAATTAACATTTCAACATTTGAGATCCTTATTAGTTTTAAAAAATCAATTACAATGGCTGACTATACTCAATTGTTAATTAACTTTGTACTAAATTAAAATAAATTCTGGATTAAAATAATAATTAAGAATTTAAACACTTTAAAGCATTGATTAAATAATTTACTTGAATTAAGACTTTTGGGCTTTAAATTGTCAAACTCATGAAAACAGTGTTTGCAGACAAAAAAAAAACTATCTGATAACACTTACTTTTACAACAGAAACTAAACTGCATGAATGAAGGAAACCCGAGTTCCCCCTTGAGTTTACACGGTACTTCACCGAGTTCCACTGCTTCTTTCCCTGTTTTACCCTGAACCTCTTCTTCTTCCTCTACTTTTTTTTTTAGTTACAGTTTTAATTTCTCAAAGCACTAAGCTACAACACACGAATTAACTCACGCGCCTCCACACTCGAATCAAACTCGAAGGAAACCCCCAAATTATTCGAGCACGACACGAGTAACCTCACTGACACGACGCCGTTCTCCACCTCCACGCCGTGCACCTGCACAACTCCTCGGCCACGCTGCGGCGATCCCCAACCTTCTCGACAAACCACGAATTACTCAAAGACCCAGAAACGAATCTCAGGATAACACATAAAAATCTAAATCAAAAATTAGCCTCTGAGTCGAAAAACTGGAAAACAAGGCAATCAATGGAAACACCTCACGATCACCGTAGATCACCAGAGAAGCTAAAAATTCAACTACATCTTGACTACACGACATGCTTCCTTCCCCGTGAATCGCGTGAAGCTCGATCATTCATAGGTGACAAACTCTCCACGTTTGCAGCCATGAAAAAACTCAAGCCAAAAACCCTAAAATGACTCAGTTGTACAAATATACGAAATGGAAAAATTATAGCCTATTTTTCCCCTGACCACTGATGATCATACTATCCTCAGTTCAAATTTCCATGATTAAAATTTATCACGGTGTTTAAAATTTGTGAAAGTGTGATTTTTGTTTACATACAAACTGCTCTGCAAATTCTAACTTAAAATTTCTAATTTTTGTTTTAAAAATCACGAATTGCAGTATGAATTCAATATAAAATCTTGACTTAATGTTTTACAACATTTGATTTTATAAATTTTCCACCCATTTACCTGTAGACAAGGTTTCAGTGCATATTTCAACAGGATTTTTTTTTTAAACATCTTTAAAATTTAAATTTTAAGCTTAAATCTTTTGTTCGAGTTGAAAAAGAAAATTTACCTTAACAATAATAAATATCAGATAGATTTAGGATTTGAAACAAACATCCTGTAGCAAATTTCAGAGGAACACAGAACATCACATAACATGTACAAACTAAAGTATACACAAAACAAATATCAATGAGGTTTGAACTGATTTTAATTGACTTAAAACTTTTAAAATTTTGTTTACTCACCCAAAATCCATTGTTGAACAGAGCACTCTGAGGTTCCAGAATCTGTAGTTGAATCCCTGGAAACTCTCTGTGTTTGATGTTGAGTTTGTTGCAGCTTGAGGTTTTGAACAAAACTGAGTTTGCTTACATTTTTTTTTCTTTTTTCTTTCAGTTATACTTATGTTACAACTAAATAAAGGATGCATACACACATAGATATATAGGAGATAGGAAGTTATGTATGTATGGAAAAGTTTTAACCAAGTCAGGTGTTATTTACAAGTACACTGTTTCAACTTTGTTTTATCAGGCAAGCTCTTTTTTTTTTTTATTTAATAATCTTGAATTCGGCTGAGATGCTAAGTCATTAAATGCTATGTACTATTGTCTACACATAACCTTATTAATACATAGATTTTTATTTTTTTTATAGCTTGCTTTAACATAATCATTGGCAGGTTCTATATATATTCAAGCCTGTTATACTTTATTGTTTATATATAATTAACTCACTGCTATACCATTTTTTTTATTAGATTTCACTGCAAAATAAAGATTTGCATGCTTTAAATAGACACAAAAATGTGCTAGAACAGAAGAGCAGTACTATTGTTGTTTAACTTATTTACATAATTAAGATTATGTTGTACTGTGAACTAACTGTATGCATTTATATGAGCTATATTCTTTAGTAGGTAGCTTGCATCAAAAGGTAAGTTAGTATAAATGTTTATATTTCAATCTTCCTTAGTTAGTCAAGTTTCTTTCTCTTTTTCATGTCTGCAGATATTTGTTTAAACAATATGTGTCAGGTTTCTTCATACTTACTGACACTTGTGAATGATGAACATTTCCTTTGCACATTTGTTTTATTATTGTATATTCTATGTTTAAATTTATATGTGAAGATATGGTGTAAAACTTATTCTTGTTTTATGAATTGCTTACTTGAAAAATAATCATGTTTGGGTCAGGTGTATATTTACTTTGGTTTGCTTGTAACAATAAATTGTTTTATTGTTTCTAACTTGAATAATTAATATACAATATAGTTGTTGTCAATTTGTAAATGAAAATATTTTGTTTAGTTAACTTCTAATTTATATAAGTTATACATGATAGTTAAAGTTTGGTTTTACATTGTATTTGATTTTATTTTACTTTACTTTGAATCTTATACTTTTGTTCTTATTTTAGATTATTAAGTTATGTTGTATAAAGTTTTAACTGATTAATCCTTATTTTAAATTTTACATTAGTACTTTATATTTAACTATCAATATACAAGTTATATTTCAAAATAAATTTTCTTACTTATATTTGCATTCATTTTCATTTGTACTTTGCTATCACTTATTTAAATTAAGTTATAAACACATATTTGATTTATGTTCTACATTTATATTTTATTTTGTTAGAATTATATTTTAAATTTTAAATATTATCTTCCATAATATATTTTCAAATGTAAACAAAGTACTGTATTTTAATTTAGTTACATAAGGTCAATATTATTAAAAAGTTCTATTTAAATTTCCAAAATCAAATTCCCTTTTAAAATACAAATTTATATAAACAATTGGCAATTATCCCAAAATCATATTCATTTTAAAATAATTAGTTCATATTTTACTAAATCAGATTAAATATTTATTAAAATAACCAGGGCCAAAATTCAGGGTCGTTACAGGGTAGATTTTACTGGGATGAAGTGGGCGGTTTTAGTCAAACGGTCCACAATAACCCAAATTGCTTCATTCCCCTTTCGAGTGCGGGGCAACCCGTCGATCAAATCCATCGATACTTGATCCCATTTCCACTTGGGTATCTCCAAAGGTTGGAGCAAACCCACTACTTTCTTTTGATCACTTCTAATTTGTTGGCATGTAGCACAACGACTCACATAAATAGATATGTCCATTTTCATTGTCTTCTACCAGAAAGTTCTTTTGTTATCTCTATACATTTTATTAACTCCTGGATGGATACTGAGTTTAGACTTGTGACATTCATCTAAAACTTCGCGTTTCAGATCCAGAATGTCTGGAACACACATCCTGCCCTTCTACCTTATAACCCCACTATGATTGGTTTTAATACTAGTATCTTCGCCGTGAAGAATTCTCCCATAAATATCTCGAAGAAACTTATCTTCATTTTGCCTGCTAGCGACTTTCTCAAGAAGAGTAGGAGTGACAACAAGATGAGCGAGGATAGCGTGTTTCCTACTCAAAGCATCGGCAACAACATTGGCTTTACCAGGCGTATATAGAATGTCTAGGTCATAAGATACCAGAAATTTCAACCAACATTGTTGTCACAGATTCAAATCTTTCTGAGTGAAGAGATATTTCAAAGATTTGTGGTCGGTGAATAATTCAATTTTTTCACCTAAAACAAGGAGAGTTTATTAAGTATATTTATTAAGTTAGGTTAAACCTTTAAAATTTTCTTTTAGAAAAGCTGAAAGAGATTTTACCCAGAAGATAGTGCTGACAGATTTTTAAAGCGAAAATAATTGCTAAAAGTTCTAGATCATGGGTTGGGTAGTTTCTCTCATGCGGACGTAATTGTCTACTCGCGTAGGCAAATACCTTCCCATTCTGCATTAGTACCGCACCTAAACCATCACCACAAGCATCAATATGGACAGATTAGCCTTGGTTCCCGTTGATAATAGCGATAATAGGAGCAATAGTCAATCTCCTTTTTAACTCCTGAAAAGCTTCATCACATATTGGAGTCCAATCGAATTTTGCATTCTTCATTTTTAGCTTAGTCAGCGGACTAGCTATTTTAGAGAAGTCCTGAACAAATTTCCGATAATATCCTGCTAAACCCAGAAAACTTCGAACTTCTTTCGGAGTTGTGCGTCGCTTCCAGTCTAGAATAGAAGAAATCTTGCTCGGATCAACAGAGATTCCCTCTTCATTAACAATGTGCCCAAGAAATCTGACTTCTTTGACCCAAAAATAGGATTTGGAAAATTTTGCAAATAGAACGTTCTTTCTTAATATTTTCAAAATAATTCTAAGATGCTCAGTGTGCTCCTCTTTGGTTTTAGTAGATCAAGATATCATCGATAAAAATAAGGACAAATTTATTAATTACTTCTCGAAATACACGAGTCATTAAATCTACGAAATACACAGGAGCGTTTGTTAGTCCGAAAGGCATGACTAACCATTTGTAGAACATGTTAGGACCCCTGAAGGCAGTCAAATGAACACAGTCCTCGGCAATTTGTAACTGATGGAATCCCTGCGCTAGATCCATCTTCGAAAAGAAACGAGCGCCGTGCAGTTGATCGAATAAGTCATCAATCCTAGGTAAAGGAAACTTGTTCTTGAGAGTCAGCTTATTAAGATCGCGGTAATCCACACACAATCTCAAAGATCCGTCTAATTTAGCCACAAACACCACAGTTGAAGCCCACTCGGAAACACTAAGGCGTATCAACCCTTTATTTAGAAAATCACTAGTTTGCTTGACTGATTCAACTCTTTCTCAAGGTGCCATCCTACGACTTGCGTGAACGACAGGACGAGCATTTGGAACTAAGTCAATTCTGAATTCAATTTATCTATATGGGGGTAAAGATTTGACTTCTTCGAACACATCTGGAAATTCCTGAACAATAGGTATGGACTCCAGACTAGGTTCGGGATATCCTAAAGTATACATTAGTTTATCTCTCTTAGGACTCGGATCCTCACAATAGATTTTTAATGAAATTCCCAAATTTGGTTCTAATCAAAATGGTTCGATTATTACAATCTAACTTGGCTTCGTACTTCGTTAGCCAATCCATTCCGAGTAGGATTTCAAATTCATCAAAGTTGAGGATGAAAAGGTTGATGGGAAATTAATGACAAGAATAGGAGATAGGAACATCTTTACATCGTAGACAAAGATTTGCCCGACCGCCAACTGGATTCTTTACGCAAATAGGCTCATCAACAAATTCAGGTTTTAGTTTTAATTCATTGACGGCTTGTTGAGCGATGAAGCTATGTGTAGCGCCGATGTCGAATAATAATCTAACAGCTCTATCATAAATGATAAGGTTGCCTTCTAAAACTCCTTTATCTTTATCCGCTTTTAAAGTGAAGGGGTCATCTTTTATTACATACATTTTCGCTTCTTGTACTCGCTTCTTCTTCGGGCAATGTTTAGCTTCGTGACCTGGCTTGTGACAATAAAAGCATCCCTTAGTTCCTCGACTTGTCTTCACAGGCTGATATTCCTTTACTCGTTTCTTTGACTTCTTACTATCATTTGAATAATAGCCTTTCTCTTGATTACTTATCTTCTCCTTGCCTTGATCCAGTTTCTTTCCTTCTAACTTCCTTTTCTTCCAATTTGGATTACTTGAGCTTCCCTCCACTAACGAAACATCTTGCATATCCAGAGTAGCATATCGATAACCCAAATCGATCAAATCTGAAAAGGATTCTTTTATGTGAGCAGTTATCCTTTCATGGTACTTCTTATTCATTCCCCTATTGAATCTCTCGTCCTTCTTTAAAGGTGTATTCACCAGTTTCGGACCAAAACGAAATAATTCATTGAATTTATTCAAGTACTCCTCAAACGACAAGCTTCCCTGCTTCAAATCAATGAACTCCTGGTACATTCAGGAGATACCAGCAGATGGAATATATCGTTGTCCAAAAACCTCTTTGAATCGACTCTAAGTGAATTCATCTTCCGTCTCATCCACAGTAATGGTTTCCCACCAAGCTAAAGCTTCCTCTTGGAGTTGCCAAGAAGCTATTAGTCACATTTGATCATCTTCTGACTTCAGTCCTTTAAAAATTCTCTCACATAATCGGATTCAGGCTTGGGCTTCGACAACAGATTCTTTGCCAGTGAACGGCTTACCACCAAGTCTGGTAAAACTTCTATATAGATTAGCCAGATTCAGCTGAGGTTGAGTAGGTATAGTTGCTGTTGTAGGTATTGGACCAGTTGGAGTGGTATTTCCCCATCCCCTACCTCGTCCTCTTCTCCCGCTCATTCTCACTGTCTGTAATTAGTAAGAAAACTTGATTTAGGTATATGGACGAGATATCTTAGGGAATATCAATAGCTAAAAGAAATAGACCAAGAAATTTTGGGTTTCGGTCTCTCGGTTTATACTCATTCTAGGGTATACTTCACCCTATCTCTTATGAGCCACCTAATGTGTTATACTCCATAGATAAAGTTTTTACTCAAACTTTAGCTCTGATACCACTTGTCATGACCCAAAGTCCATATCACTTCAGCCACCACCATCCTCAACCTCGACCATCATCATCACGCCGATGACCAGAATTCGGTAAAAACCCCAAATTTGATCAACCCTAAGTTAATTAGTGAAAAACGTAATTAAAAAAAAAATGGTTTCAACTTTAAAAATCTTTGTTTTCGAAAACTATCCAGGTGATATATTTGAAACTAAAATTTATGATGTTTGAATTTCAATGCATTTTGAATTTTTCCCTGTATTTTCCATTTCCAATGAAAACCCTGATTTCCTTTTGCTTGAATTAATTTTAAAAACCTGAGACATGTTTAGACAAAACTACCATGTTTAGATCCTAAGGCCTAATGATGATTAGAGAAAGTGAAGTTGGATTTTATACAGGAATATGAATACTTGAACCTGGAACAGGGTTTATATCTTGAGCAACAGACATGCACATATCAACTTTATGCATCAACAAATATGCACACCATTTTTTTTTCCAATCATACTTCAACTTGATTTTCTTTCAAACAACAAGCAAGAATCCAGATGAAAAGTTTACTCATCTTGTCAACTGAAACGGAGAACCTGTCTGGGTTTGAAAATTGAAAGCCTGGAAATTGTTTTTCTTAACTTGATCTTGAATTTTTTTTATCTACAACTTGTTAATATAAATTTTCTTAATCTCTGATGGATTTGCTTACATCATTCCTCAACAAAAATCTCAAATTCAAGCTTACTTACAGTTTTGTTTTAATGAAAACTGAGAAAAAACTTTTGTCTGCAGCTTGAAAACTGGAGTTTGTAAATCTGTAGTTGATCCTGAGTTTGATCTGCTGAACTGATGATGAAACTTGACTTGTTAGTCGAAGCTTGCTGATGTTTGCTTACAAATTTGAGTTTAAATTCCTGCTCTTTTTTTTGACTGCTTTAGATCTTTGTTTAACTGGAATTTATTCTGTTGAATTCCTGGTTTGATATTTTTTTGCTGTGTTGAGCTTATAGGCTAAATTTGTAAGAACAATTTGAAAATTTTCTTTTCTTTTTTGATCACCTGATTTGATTTTTTTTATGGTTGTAGAACATTTACAGGTTTTTTTTATTTTTCTAAATCTTTGAAGAGATTAAAAGAAAAATGAGGAAGAGGATGGTTTGAGATATTATAAAGTTTTTTTTCTTCTTTTTAATAAATTTTCTTAAAAACAAAAACAATCAAATGACACTTGTCTTATTTTACTACTTCATTATTAACACTTGTTCCATATGTAAGTTAAGAATTCAACACTTGTATATTTACAAAGATAAAAGAATTTTAAATTAATTTTATATCGTATTCACTTTATTAATAAATACATTTCCTATTTATTTGTATATACAATGTTAAAAGAAGAAATATTTTTAACAAATCTTTTAAATTAAATAAATTACACATTTATGATTTCAAATGCAAATTATTTTTCTAAGACATTCATTTAAATTTTAAATTCAAATTAAAATTCAAATTTGAATTCAAATTATAATCCATTTATATACACATCTACTCATATAATTTAAATTCAAATAGTTATTTTAAATTATTTATATTTTTGAATTCTTAAATTCAAATACAACTTCAAAACCTTATTTATATATATAAATAAATATAAATATAATTCAATACTTATTTTATTGATTTTCAAAAATTCAAATTAATTTCACAATTTATCCTAAATTTCACATTAATTACTAAATTTTAAATTGATAAAATTTTGGGAATGTTACACAACAAATGATCACCAACATCAGAGTACTATATATGTGATACAACAACAGAATACAACACCATAGCGGAAAGGATAACAACAGTAACATGGTCTTCTAAAAGAAAGGGAGAGAGTGAGAATCCAACATATCGCGACTTCATTCCAAAGCTCCAAATCAAAATGCTCAAAACCCAAAAGCTTCCAAGACCTCCAGATCCATATCTACAACCCAAGCTAGCTCTAGAACCTATTGATATCCTGACTCTAGACTGCCCGTGTGGAAAATTGTGGGCAGCCAGAGTTTAGGAAAGGGAACAATAAACTCCAGCTCAGTCATGGGACTGGTGTGAGCAAACATAAAACAGTTGTTTGTACAAAAAGACATTTTCAAAAAGAAATCCATTTAGGCTGTTGGAAAATGAAACTGCCATAAGGTCTCCCAGCACACACTCAATGCAATCGCACACATGGGGAATGTTTCTCCTTATGGCTTTCAAACATGTCGAAAATCCTTTTGATATTATTATTAGTGCATAGTGTGGAAAAATATTTCGAAACTATAATATTAATCTTAGCCAGCATACGTACCATTATAGTATGCCTACTATAGCTACCATTTAAAAATGGCATGTTATACAACTAAAACCGTAAAGGGCTCATATTGGATTGTTTGGATTTCCAACAAATGGCCAAGGCTAAGGAACTTCCTTTATCCGAAAGGGTATGCCTCTGGAGGGATGCCCCGAGAACCTAATCGGATCTCTGCCAACACAAGGTTGAGTTACCTCTGTAACTAGGTAACTAACTGTCATGAGTATGCCGTCCCTCGGTCGTAACCGACCTTTATTTAGGGCCCACAACACCAACAACCACATAAGCAAAATATCTAGGCTCCATACCAGAGTACCTCTTTTTATCTAGAAGGAAATGCACATACCCTAAGGGGCGCAACCCTCATAACCTTGCCGCATCCTTCCTGTTTCGACCATTTCCAGGGTGTGAGGTTCGATGAAGTCTCATCCCACAAAGCTACGCTTTTCACAAAAACCATGCTCCGATCAACCAATGATCATCACTTAGCATGCCACATTACCAAATTGGGAATATATCACTAGTAACCATCAACTACATGACCTCTGAGCTCGTACGTCTCAGAAAAGGGTGTTGAGCTAAGAGAACAAATTCTCCGCAATCAAACATAAATGTATTTGATAGAAATCAGATTTACATCTCAAAGTGTAATGTCAGACATACATTCATACAAGTCCATCCTGGGTCTCAATGGAACCCAAGGCACTTCGTCCAATTAAGGAAGAAGTCCTTACAAATCCAGATATCCCCAATCCCGACCGGACTCCCCAACACATAGGAAAATCTTTATACCGGAGCAACTCGGTGCGGAGACAATCAACAGGCAATCCTTTCGTTCTCGAAAATACCCGGTCTTTATCCACCGTCTTCAAATGCAATTCCACTTCGTCGTATCATTATTCGGAATGGGTTTTATAACTTAATGTCCTCTCCCGGCTTAACCGAATAATGAGCGCTTATTTTAAAACAAGTGGACATATTCAGATCATAGATAAGTCACAACAAATTTCCATTTTTAATCTTTTAAACAAAAGATCCACCTTTAAGATTCGATGTGGTTTTCGGATAACCATTTGGAATCCGACCCGCGGTCACATCGAAATTCAAATGTCGTTTTACAGGCCAAGTTGTTAAAGTAAACAATTCAGTTTATATTCAGAGTAACATATTCACACAGCAAATCAATCATAGATAGATAATTCACATTATCACAGTTCAATCTAGGCATTTCATATCACAGAATATCACATAACAGAGATATCAAACAATTCAAGGCATTCAATATAATCCAATCATCCATAAGCAAGATTAATTAATCTCGTAATTATAATTAATTTAATTAACTCAAAATAAATTAATTCATTATCTAACCCTGCTTAATTAACATTAAGTAATTACAAACCATTTTACTTAATTATTAAATTAATTACTCACATAATTACTTTCATTAATTATCCTTTAATTACTAATTAGTTATCCTTAATTATTAATTAATTATACTTTAATCATCAATTAATTATCCTTAATTATTAATTAATTAACCTATTTTATTAATTAATAAATTAATTATTAATTAATTAACCTTAATTATTCTTTAATTACTTATATTAAGTAATTATTCTTTAAGTAATTATCCTTTAATTACTTTCACTAATTAATTAATCTTTAATTACTTAAGGTCTTAATTAATTAAAAGATAAACCATTATTTTAATTATCATTTAAATCTTATTTAGTAACCTTTGGAATTAATTATAATTAACCAATTAACTTACACCTTTAAGTTAATTAACCTTTAAATCCATTTTATCCTCTTAATTAACTCCTTAATTGCATTATTAAGTTTATTTAAAATAAACTCTAAAAATAAAGGTTATATATATTTAAAACACTTTAACTTAATAAATTTAAAATAATTTATTTTAAATTCTTTTCACTAACTCCAAACTTAAATAAAACAATTATTACTTAAAAAAAGAAGTGGTTTAAGAAAATTGTTTAAATAAAATTTGATTTGCTTTAAAAATTTAAAACTTGTTATTTTACAAAATCACTCGGACTCGAGACTAACCCGAGTACCAACTCGAGTCGAGCACAAATTTCCCCGAGTTCTTCCTCGAGCCACCTTTTTTTCTTTTGCTTTGATTTAAAATTTAAAACCTGTAACGTGTTAAGTATTCGCGAATGACTCGAATACCAACCCAAGCCCTCACCATATTTTCCCAAGAGCAAACTCGAGACAAACTTCTCCTTCCCAACCCAAATACACACAAATGCACGTACATGCGCATAGGAGTTCTGGCCATCTCTGGTTCATACTCCGACCATCAACAAGTCGGCAACGACCTCCACAAGCATCACGACCACCTAGAACCTCAAATTGATAACGAACTCCAAATCGAGCAACATGTGTTCAACTGGAACAGAACTTGATCATCCAAATCCTCCTTGACATGCCACCACAGGTCACCAGAGACCTCACAACTTCGACGCAGCTTCGCCTTAGTCCCACGCACCGATTCCCACACCACCGGTTGTGTTCGATACATCATTGACGCCGCAATTTTCACTTAAATCTAGTCGACCAAAACTGGATCTAAAACCCTAAACCCGCATCGTCCGGCCACCACGGTGATCTATAAAATCACCGATTATTTTTCTGGTGATCCCCTACGCATAAATTTCCTTCAGCCATGATTGTGACAACCAACTCCTTGCCGATCACCAGAAATCGTCAAAGACACTTTTCTCATTCAACTCGCAAGTTCTTGCGATTTACTAAACTAAAAATCATGATTTTTCTTTTAAAAAACATAGTTTACAAAAGCAAATCATATTATATAAATGAATCAAGAAATTAAGACACTTGAATTTTGACATGCATTTAAGTTTTACTATATTTCCTAATTTCTAGAAAAAACTTTAATTAATTATACTTTAAAATATTTTTAAAACATAAAATCATGTTAATTCAAACATATCTTGTTTAAATATTGAAGCCTAAAAGGGAATAGGTGGAGAGATTTTGAATTTTGAATAGGTTTAAACCCTATAAACCTGGAACAGAACAACACAAACATGCCCACCCATTTTCAACATATATATGTATACATGAAGTCATTTTATTTTCATTTATACAAACACACTTTCAAGTATTATCTCATACAAACAAGATATAACAGGTTTAAGATTTTAAAAAGGGAGTTTACTCACCTGTATATTTTGAAAACAGAGAAGTCTAAAAATTTGCTTTTGAGTTTCAAACTGGAAAAACTTGTTTCTTGCTTTAAGTTAAGATGATGTTTGTTTTGATCTGAAACTATTTTGAAATGATCTTCAACTTGATTTTATTATAAACTAGAATGCTTTGATTTTGAACTTGAATCTTTGATTTGCTTTGTTTTCTTTGATTTATTTTACTGGTTTTAAGCTTAGGTTTCTTTTTGTTTTTGAAATTAATAAAGAAAATGAGAAGAGTAGGAGATGAAGTATATATAGCCCTGAATTTATTATTTTTAAAAATAAAAGAAAAACAGAAAATTTGACGCTTGTATTTACATGTTATCATTAGGCTAACACTTGTTAAGTTTTATACTATAATTTTAACACTTGTATTTTTTTCATGTTATACTTTTAACACTTGTAATTTTCGTGTTAATAATGTTTTTATATAACTTATATATTATGTTATATTTAGTTTATATTTGTATATATTTTTTTATATTTATACTTTTCCTTGTATTAGTATTTATAAAATTTTAAAGAGTATGATTTAAAAAAAATTATACACTTAATAAAAATCATATATATACATATATACACTAGTTTTTAAAATATAGAGTTTTTAAATTCAATTATTTTTAAGATATTTTATTTTTGAATTTTCAAATCAAATTTTGAAATTACAATTTATATATATATATAAACAAACAGAAATCCTATTTGTTTTGAAAAAATTCAAATTAATTCACAATTTAATTCCAAAAATTTTATTAATTACAAAATTTAAATTTGGTTTAGAAACGGGATCATTACACATCATTCTCGTGACAACCTGTTGCTTATATATATTAGTCTATATATATTGGCATGTATATATAATGGTTTGTCTATTGTATATATGTATATATTGATTTTATTGACTCCTTTGCTTTATTTAGTCGGAGTGTATATCCATAGTCGGAAGCTTCTTTTTCTTTATGGGAAAAAAAATATTATATATATAATAGACTACAAAGTTTTGGCCAGTTGGCTATATTTGAAGTAAGAAAAGGTATATGTAATATGTTTTACGCTATATATATTTGCTAGTACATATATATGTTTGCGATTTTTTTGTATATATGTTTCAAAATTATTTTGCATAGTGTTTATATATATATAGTAATAAAGTTATATATATGTATATGTATATGTATATATAAAAGTTTGTATAATGGCTTGCTGATTGTTTATATATAATAATAAAAAGATATATCTTGTTCCAAAGATAAGGAAAAGTTGTATATATAATATGTTTAAGGTTTAGTTAAATTTATGTTAATATTATAAATAGATTTTGATATATATATATATATATATATATATATATATATATATAATACGTTTAGATATTTATTTGAAGTATTTTGAATATATGTGTGTGTGTGTGATATATGTATCATATGTATATATTTTGTTCCATTGAATCTAAGTTCAATTTGCTTTTTTTCTTCGCTATCTAGATTTACAACAACAGTTCTAACCTTGTCTTTGTCCCGCTTGTTAGATCCGTGTGCTTGTCCGTGTTTATTCACTTCATTCCCGTTCATTTCTCTTGCCTTGAAAGGTGAGAAATCACCCATGTTAACATTCTTATATTTAGTAAATTGATTTCACATGAAATGACTATGGAAATATGTTGTTAAATTTGAATTGCCAGTTATTTAATTGTTGAATATGACGTGTTGTTATTTAAACCGTTCACATTTGTTAGTTGATATATGACACCATAACCTGTTGTATATATTATATTTAAATTTGTCACTAATGTTATTTGCCTTTTGTTGGTATGTTATATATTATATGTGTTCTCACTCTGCAAGTTCCCTGTTAGTTTAGAGTTCCCTATGGGTTGAAATTACACATACCCGAACGATATTATAGATTAAGAGAAAATCTTTATGAGTCGAAATGACAAAACCAAGCGATTTTCATTGATTCTGGGATTTTAGGATTGCCGGTTGAAATGATATATACCCGTAAATATTTAGTTTGTGGGTTGAAATGATAAACATCCGTATCACTTGACCATAGGGTAGAAAATTATATGCGGACACCGTTGGTTTATATTTTGGAAGTGATTTCTATGGGTTTCGAAAGGAAATATATAGGTTTTATTAAATATTGATTTTTGATTATAATATAAAGATTTTATTTTAATATATGTGTAAAATTTAAATTTTTATAATTATAAGTTTTGAAAATTTTAAAATTATAAGTTAAGTTTGAAATGTAAATTATAAAATTTTACTTATGACTTTAGTATTATTTAAAATATATCAAATAAAATTTAAAATAGATTTAATTTAATAATAATATTTAATTCAATAAAATTTAATTTACCTAATATATACATATAATATGTTTTTAAAATATTTATTTAATTTTATATTAATATGTTGAAAATAGATTTTGTAATAACTTTGATAGATTAAGGTTGGAAGGAAAATTAAAATTGATTTGCAATTAAATTTAATAAGAATTGAATTTAAATAATAATTGATTCGTATTTTGAGATTTTAAAGATATGAAATTATAACTCGATAACTTGGTTTTGATCAAAGGTGGTTAAATGAATATTTTCAAATTTAAATTAAATTGAAATTGAATATTTAATTTTTATTTAAGTTTTTAATTTGAGATTTTATTTAAATGTTATTAGCATTGATTAAGAGAATGTTTCAAAGTTAGTTAAAATTAAAGTCGAATTTGAGACATAAAGGAAATTTATTAAATTGAGTAACTGTAAATGTTTGAATACTTAAATTTGAAACTTATTGAATTAGAAGTGGGTTAAATTGGTAGTTCAAACCTGGATTTGGAATCGATATAAATTAAAACAGTTTAAGTTGATATGAATCGATTTGTGGAATTGGATGAAATAATTATAATTGGGAAACTATTTCAATATAATCTCTTTAAATAAATATATAAACCATTTTAATTTATAATTATTTTAATATATAAATCATTTTAATATATAAACTATTTTAATTTATAACTATTTTAATTTATAAATTATTTTAATGTATAAACTATTTTAATTTATAACTATTTTCAATATCTTAACCTTTTAAGTTGGAACCGTTATGATTACAGAAGAGTTATGATTTCAAAAGTATTATGATCTCGAAAGTTTTATAATTTCGAAAATGTTATAATTTTGAAAGTTTTACGATTCTGGAAATGAATATTATTTAAAGTGAATAATGATATCGAATTGATATGGTTTTGAAATGAATATGATATTTTTGATATAAGGTAAGAACTATTTGAAATGAAATGACCACGATGTGAAATAAGCGTTTGGTTGTTAAAGTGACTGGGATTGGATATTGTCATACTTTCTGCCAATGTCAAAAACCACTTTAACAACTGTGTACATGGTAGAGAATCCAGAACGAAGCAAGATGGTTTAGCGACGATTCTATATGAGGTATTAACGCAGCCCTGACTCCCACGAGTCAGCTTGATGTGGATAAAATAGGAGCCATGCCGGGCCAAGTGAGGTCATTCCTCCTATCAGACACATTTCTTCGATTCCATTCTATTACTTTAAGATTTGATTGAGTGCACCTTTGATTTGGAAGTGTGTCTCGAGGTGGACAGTAGTAGCTGCTATGTGTTACCACCAGTCCAGATTCGCAAACGGTATATCTACCCTGGACATTGCCTCGTGTGCCTTGTCGCATGCCTTATCGCGCCTTTTATGAGTTTGTTTTGTACCGTACCTATGGAATGTCCTCTGGCTAAACCACCGGTTTGGTGGAGCGTATGACATTGTATAAACTACATGAATATATAAAATGTATTAAAATGGATATGGGTAACGCCTTAATGCTATTTTAATACTTTACTTTGCTGATAGACATATTATAATAGCGTATATTACTACATATTAGATAGTTCCACGGGTCCAAAGAGGATGGTAATCCCAAACATCCTTTAAGTTATTTTGTATTTCAGTTGACATTTCACTTGAGTTGAATTTACTATATAAGAATGTTAATCCTGACTCGAAAATGACAGAAACGGAGTAGAAGCAGCAAGGCTAGGTGGGTCGCTCCCAATTAGGAGATGTCATCATCTTTCTACATATGTCAAAGTACGTAGTGAATGTATGAATCAGGTACCCATTAATGGTCGGTAACGATTGAGGTGATGACATATTCGGTACTATCCAACGTGAGGGGTAGGCTGGTCTTGTGTTGGTTTAGGCGTTCAGTATCTGGACCTTAGGTGCATCCCTCTAGAGGTGTAATGCCGAAAGGTAGTCCCTTACCTTGTCATTTGTATGGAAATCCATTCTCTAAAAAGAACCTGCAGTTTTGTTTCTATTGGCGTAACGAATATCCCTGGAATTTAATAATGGTAACAATTTCGACTAAGATTAATAAGTTTATTTTCAATGTTGTCAAAGGTATGTCATTAGAAATAATATCAAATGTTTTGATATATAAAATAGTTTTAGTTATTATAAGGTAAAACCCGTCTGTGTTTATGTATGGACGTGGTCTTATGAGATACTCTTTCTTTTCAAAAGATTTTATTCAAAGGATGATATATGACACTGTCATTTATATTTTGAGTTTCTCACGCTGGTTTATCAAGCCCGATCTGGTTATTTTCAGTACTCGGGTCAGATCCGAGTAGTTTCAGGTTTAGTGAAGACGGTTGGAGTATCTAGAGAAGAGCTGGAGATATTCATTTATGTTTGGACGTATACTATTATCCGTTGTAGTTGTTTGATCGTTGTCAGCATTTGTAAGGACAGATATTTATAATTGTCCAAGCTGAATTTAGATTAGACACTGATATATGTCTCTTTAAAAAATTTCCGCTGTAAAGATATTGTTCATTATTATATATATTATTCCATTCTTGTGAGATTCTGTTATGTCTATATTTTCTTTTTCACCCCTTGAAGATCCGCTTATTTGTGCTATTTGAGTTGGACATGTGTGGTTTATTGTCGGCTCAAAGGGTACGAAAATTCAGGCCTTCACACTTAGCGACTCATTCTAGGTATTACTACCCTATTTATATGAGTCAGACCCCACAAAACTAAGATTATTGCTAAACCTAAGCTTTGATACCAAATGTAACGACCTACCTTTTTGGATGGTTTAAATTGATGATAAACCACACACATCAGACTCAAACCATTCAAAAGGACAGATTGTTATGGGTAAATAAGAAAAAGCAGAGAAAGAGAAAGACAAAACATAGAATCTCACCATGGAATGACCAAATATAATAATCAAATAAACAGTTCATGAAGCTTTTTTACAAGTAACATTTGATTACACTTTTACAATACAGAATATAAGTACATACGGCAGTAATAATTAAATAATGCAGCGAAATACAACGATGCAATGGGATAAATGTAATAAATAATAATATTATTAAATCTTCGTCCTCCAGAAAGCAGTCCTAGATACACTGAAAAGCTCAGAATGACCCGTGCGAATTGAACAGACAAAACACTCGAGTTAGATCTAAAAGATCTTATGTAAGTTAAATCAACAGTAAATAAATAGAGTGTAACGGCTTCAGAGATGTTTATGGGTTTTTACATCTTCTATCCAGTGTCTAACGTGAGTGCAATAACTTAAGAGATGTTTGGGATCTCCATCTCCTAAGGATCCATTAAACTATCCACATACGTAGTACAATACGCTATTATAATAGTGTCTACCGTACAGTAAAATATTAAAATAGCGTTAAGGCGCTACCCATATCCCCCTTAACACATTTTTATATATTCCCATAGTCTATACAGTACAGTAATTCCTCCATAATCTGGAGGGCTATTAGAGGGCACTTCATAGGTATGGTACAAACCAAACTTGTAGATGGCACGATACGGCATGTAAACACGGCACTCGAGGTAATGTCAGGGTAGGATTCTACCATTTGCATTCTCGGACTGGTGGTAACGCGTAGCAGCTACTACTGCCCACCTCGTACACACTCCCATAATCAAATCGAGGGGTGGCCACCAAATCCATCACAAAATAACAGTATGGTATCGAAGAAATGTGCTCGATCGGAGATGCGACCTCACTTGGCTCGTAATAGCTCTTGTTTTAGTCACATCTAAGCTGACTCACGGGAGTCAGGGTCACGTAAATACCTCATACATGATCGTTCGCCAAACCATCCTCATTATTTCTTTATTCTCCACCACGTACATAATTGTTAAAGCGGTTTTCGGTATTGGTAGAGAGTATGACAATATCCGATCCCGGTCTCTTTAACAACCAAACGCTTATTTCATACCGGATGGTTCTTTTACATTTCCAAAACCAATTCATAATTGATATCAAAATATCATATTCTCAAAACCATATTACTTTCGAGATCATATCCACTTTCAAAATCATATTCACTTTCAAAATTATATTTACTTTTAAAATTGTCGATAAGGTAGGTTGATTAAATCCTCCTTCCAAAATGATCATATTTACTCAAATATGTCATTTCGCAAGAAGGTATCAATTTCAAATCCGAATTTAGGCTGCATCATAATCAATGATTTAAATATAAATACTTCAACTTTAAACAGTCTGAAATTTTAGAAAAATAGTTTAGGAATTTATAAATAGTTTTTATAGTTTTAAAAATAGTTTAAAATAGTTAAAATACTCTAAAATAGTTTTAAATGATTTAAAATATTTTAATATAGATTAAAATAGTTTAAATAGTAAAATAGTTAAATAGATTTAAATTAGATTTAATTAGATTAAATTTATTTAAATAGATTTAAAATAGATTTAATAGATTTAATTAGTTTAACATAGGTAAATGGATTAAATAAATTTAAAATAGATTAAATATATTTAAATTATATTAAATAGATTTAAAATAGATTGAATAAATTTAATTAGTTTAAAATAGGTAAATAGATTAAATAAATTTAAAATAGATTTAATAGATTTAAATTATATTAAATAGACATAAAATAGATTGAATAAATTTAATTAGTCTAAAATAGGTACAATAGATTAAATTGGATTAAATAATTGTCTAAAATAGGTACAATAGATTAAATTGGATTAAATAGATTATAATAGATTAAAATAAATTAAAATAGTTTAAATTGATTAAAATAGTTTAAATTAGTTTAAAATAGATTTCAAAATTATATCCAAACATTTCAATATCTCAATTGCGATAAATTCATTTATATTTGACACTTCAACGTTGAAATTCCAATTTAAATTGTTTGAACAATTCATTAATTCAATTACAATCTGAGCATTAAGGCTTGGATTTTTGAAAATAATTTAGTTTATATAAATCAATTTCTATTTCAAAATACCAATTAATTGAATTCAAAATTTAAAGAATTAAAAAAAATCATTTAACTAATCCGGTGTCCGTATATAATTTTCTATCTACGCGCAAGTGATACAGATATTTATCATTTCAATCCGCAATTTAAAATTTTGCGGGTATATATCATTTCAACCGGAATCCCAAATTTAATTTTGAATACATGAAATCGCTTGAGTCTACCATTTTAACCCATAACGATTTCTCCCTAATCTATTAGATCATTCGGGTATGTATCATTTCAACCCATAGGGAACTTACAATGTTATAACAATATGAATATATAACATCCAATCATCCAATATTAACAAATCAAACATCCATCAAAATGATCATCCAAATCAACTATTAAGCATCAATAGATAAATTATCATTAACAGATATTAAATTGACAATTAAATTCAATATTAAATCAAACGATGATTAAATGCAATAAAAGTCAAATTTAAGACAATTTAAATATACCAAACATCAACCAGTCAATTCCAAATCACATCGTAAATTCAATTTAACTAACATAAGATAATTTAGTAGTTGTGACTGGGTTAAAACACTCACATTTGATTTCAAATCAATTTGAAATCCAAAATAAGGCCCAAATTTGAACAGTCTCAGAATTCGTCCAAACTAGTCCCAAAATGTCCGCAATTTCGATGCGATGGCAGCGTAGAAAACCGCACATAAATCCGACCTCGTATGAAAAGTTATGACATTAGAACAATACACGATTGAAATCAAAATGAATAAAATAATTATTAGCTAAGTACACGTCACCATCTGTTTGAGAAACCCAAACGTTGCCTCAGCAACCACGTACGTGAGACACAACTATCCGCCACCTATTCCCCTTATCGCCGCTTCACCCTTGCTCGACCATCTCATGATCTGAAGCCACCACCAGACTGTGCACCTCCGGTCGCCTACACCCCAGCCACACGCAATCCTCTGGTGGTCATATTCTTGCTCCACCGTCGATGGTTTCATCCTCGGATTCTGGTGAAACCAAGTATTTTAGCACAAATAAACACTAGATCCACAACCTTCTCGACTCCCACTTCTAAACGCCGCTTCCCGATCGTCGATCGGACAAAGATCCATCGTCCAATAACAAACCTAACAATGGACAACCGAAACTAAATCATTGATTTGTGAAATTTTTTGTGATTTCATTGCAAAAATGAATTGCATAGTGGATTATGCTCGTCGAGAGCTTCGAATCGGTATATAATATGATACGGTTTTGAGGAGTTTGTTTTTGAAATTGAATTTGAAATCTTATTGAGGTTTTGCAATTTGAATTTGTTTTTGCCATTGAAAAGAAAGAGATCGTAAAAAATTGATGTACATACAGAATAGACTGAAATACAGCTAGGATTGAGAAACAAAGTCAATTTATTTGAACAAAGCCCGATAAGAACAAATAACACCCAAATCGACAATAATGACCCGAAAAGCTCGTTTCACTTTCGAAACGAAAGTGGATCATTCCATATATCAAAATAGATGTTTTTGATATTATAAAACTCAATGGAACAGTTTTCAAGTCCTAATTCCATCGTATGAAGAAGTTAGCTTTTAAAACCAGCTTACTTCAAATTGATTCCAATTAAATTTATTTCTACGCATTTCGAGCCCATACGATCAAATGACAAGTCCGACACTACGAAAGTTAAAATCCTATAATAATTCACCGTTACGGATCCGATGAAGCTGATTTCGCCGAAATTCAATACAATGGCCAAAATGGCTATTTTCACGTTAATTAAATAAATTATTATTAAATTAATTTATTGCTTTTTAATTTCAAATTTAATAAATAACAAGTTTATCATTTTTGATTGCTTAGTCATTTAAAATAATTTAAAACACGTTTATATATCAATTCAGTGTTGAATAATACACTAATTACAATGTTCAATTTCAACTGAAATTAAATCCAATTAATTATATTTTAATTCAAATAAATTGATTTAATTCGATTTCAATCTTTTTATTCAATCAATTGTCATGTTATGAATAAAATTCACATTGAGTTACATCTTATCACACTTATTCTACAATTATCATCTTAATTTCTATTAACATAATATTTAATTACATTTAATTTCAATTGATTTTTAATTTAACTTAATAGACTAAATAAATAGGTAACATATAATAATTGTCACCATTTACTTTTAATCACATTCATAAGTTTATTATTTACAAACGAATGTTATAACAACTTACACAACACTAATTCTATCCAATTACAATTTATTACACATTATTTCATTAATTAATACAATCTTTAAATTATCAATTTCTCTTTTAACTCAATTGTCAATTAGCACACACATTACTGTAATTAATTTACAATCTTTAACCAATTGTTTTTTAATCATTTAATTAATTGAAATTATATTTAAAGCAATTATCAATTACCTTAAATTAATATTATTACATTCCATTCCAATTATATTCTTATTATTAAATCACAAATTTTTATTTTTTCCAACATTAAATTACAAAACCTTATTAAATTAACTATTTTTAATTATCGAAAATTATGGTTCATTAAACTCCGAGACCTGTTGAGGTATGAGAATCCATGTATGATTCTATGATCTGTTCAGTTGGCGGTGCATGAGCTGGAATGATAGACAGCCTCGCTAGTGGTAATGACTAAAACCAAAGAGAGGATGCATAACCAGGGGTTTAGCTTACCCATGAGGGTGCAATCATCTCCTTCCTAGAGTTACCTATAGTTGTTATGCATACAAGGAGTGATGCATTCAGCCTTGCGTGGCTAGCTATGTATTTCCTTTTGTACATCATTAGGGATGTTTGTTGCTTCGGAAGGATAACTCTGATCCTTGTGCAGGAGGACCTTTCTCGAAGTACCGAGGGTACCCCATGCAATCTTATCCAATTAGAAAATGTGGCTTAGCAGTTTTACATTTTGCACCTATTATTGTCGTGATGTACACTCACGAGCAACACAGCAACTTGATTATTGGTATTTTCGCCCTTAGACATTACCATAATATCACCGAATTTTTAAGGGGTAGGTTATTATATGGTAAAAACCCGGCCGTGTTTATGTACAATGTGGTCTTACACGATATTTTTATTTTGAAAAGGTTTTATAACATTAAAAAACCAGTTGAGGTGTGATTCTCACACTGATTTACCAAACTGATCCGGGTGTTATTTTCTAATAATGCTCGGGTCAAATCGAGCATATTTTTCGATCTAGTTTGGATGCTTCGAAGCTTCAGGAGGTGAGCTGGATGCCTTCAAGTCGTATTCGCGTATATTTCATTTCCACTACGTTAGTTGTTTTGTTTAACAATATTTGTAAGGACAGATTATTATAAATCCAAGCTGATGATTTGTTTAGTATACTCTGATTGATGCATGAATAATACAGTTTTCTTTGTGTAAATTTATATTGTATATTATATATTACTCGTCACGATGTGAGATTTGGTTTTGTCTTTTCTTTTCAATTTGTCTTTCCGGCACTTGGATGCTCGGGACGTGAATATTGTGGATGTATTAGTGTCGACTATTGAGGGTCAAAAAGGCGGGTCGTTACATGTGGTATCAGAGCTTAGGTTGAGCGAACACCTAGGATTTGTTGAGGTTAACTCATTTGAGGTAGGGTAAGCGAGACCCTAGAATGAGTTTGAGTGTTTGTGTGTGTATAAGAGCACATATTTGTTTGTGATATAAAAATGTTTTAGATTATGTTGGTTTATCGATTGAGTGGTTCATAAATTCTAATCCATATAGAAGGTACAACTATATCACCTAGGTGTTTCTAAACTCTTAAACTAGGTAAACTGACATAGTATTGTTTTGAAATTGGATAAATGAAATAATTTTACCTAGATTATATTTTCTGTATAAAAAGAATAATTTTTAGAAATGGATATAATTATGTATGATGTGTTAGGTTGTTAGAAAATCATAATATTTGATTATTGTCATTTGTTGTTAATCAGTTGTGCTCAGATAGTGGCATTTTGTTTGTCAAATTAATATAAACACCCTGTGAATTCCATTTCTCAATTTGACGATAAAGCGTTTGATGATAATATTGAGTCAAGGAATTTAATTTAATAATAGTGTTTATTGTAATCTTAACAAGGATAAATAATTGTGAAATGAGTTATGTAAGAGAATGAATTTATAAATGTGAATCACAAAGTATTGGTTATAATTAAAAGGATTTAAATTAGTAATTTAAGGATATAAATCTTTATCTTTTCAAAATTTATTATTCAAAGTTTAAGAAAGTAATAATAATATTATTTTGAAAGTATTTTTGAATAGAAATATTTTAAAAGGATTTAAAAGAGGTAAAAAGCACTGTACTCACTTCAGTCATTAGAAAATAATTCTAGTGATGACAAAAGTATCATCAAAATCCATTTTGAGTTTCTAAGTAAGATAATGCTACCATAGAAGTTGTTTGGTAAGAACAAATTCGTTCTAGACATTCCCAAAGTATGATTTGGAAAAGGGGAGCTATGTATATTATTATATTTCAACATGATTTGAAATAATAACCGGATGGTTAATTCCTAAATTTTTAGTAAAGATATTATGTGGAACGATGTATTTTATCCATTTGGATAACTTGGTTGTGCATCTCATTTTGAGGTGTTGTTTGGTAACTTTCATTTATGAAAATGAAAATGGAATTGTCGATAATTTTGGACAGTTGGGATTTCCAAATTTGATATGGATAAAGAAATTGAAGCCAGATGTTTTGGTGGAATAAAAAGGAAATATGTTCTTGTAACTTATGAATTTTAGTTGATAGAAAATTAAAAACAATTTTTTAATTTGTTGACGATTTATGCTAAATAAAACAAATGTTTTATTGTATATATAGTCTTATAAAATAGAAGAGTATTTTGTAAATATGAACTTGAGTTATAGAATGTTGATTGACTTAAGTAATATTTCTTAAATAAAATAATGATTCTTTGAAAGTAATAATAATCTTAGGAAATCTTTTATTAATGAAGATAAGTCCTTATAAAGTGTTTATAGGCTTAGAGAAATATGTTATTGGATGAGTTGGAAAATTGAATTCTACTATTAATTAAGGATGTGAACTTATGTTCAAAATGTTGATAAACATATGTTGTGTTTCATAGGATGTAAAAAACTTAAGTGATAGTTTTATAAAATGGTTCACAAATGATTTTAGTATTAAATGGAATACTATGGATATAATTAAAGGTGGATTATTATATAAAACTTAAGTTATGAAATATTTATACACTTAAGTAATGTTTTGTGTCATGGTTTAAAAATCGATTTAGTATGGAATAGAATGTTAAATAAACTTAAATGTGATTTAAAATAAGGCAATTGTTATAGTTAAGAAACCAATTAAAAAAATACGTAGGATATACATAGATAATTTAATTCACATATGGATCTTTGATCCAGATTCAGGCACATGAATTCGAGGTGTTTTACGCCGATCCAATCAAGGACTTTTCACTCGATTTTTGATGGTGAATACTTGATATGGATTTTTGATATGATTCTGAAGTTTTTTTATCATATTATGTGGCTATGTAAGGAGAATGATAGTTTTTAATTGAGAAGCCGGATCGAAGTCCGCAATAGAGAACAATACAATATCGGAAGTGAAATTATGTGATAAATTGACTGATCAGATTTGATATTGGGTACGTATGACATATGTACATCATATGGGCTTTAAAATAATTATATGCTTTTGATATTAGAATTTGCAAGTTATATATATTGCTAGATATTTTTTGTAAAATGAGATACAAGTATGTGGAAGCAAATGCTAGTTTGATGCTTTTGGTTTCATGAGTAGAGTTTGCTTGCTCAACTAGTAGGTACCTATTTATATTTTTGTGTTGGTTTGATGGTTTTATGCCCCAAATATCGGAGGCCACTCAGCTTTTGTTGGTTTGGGCCCGTAGTGGTGATTCATACTTTATCCAATAGAGCCGCACATAGGAGACGCTACTGTTATTTCCTATAATTTTAAAAAACATAGAAAATTAGATAACAAATTTCATTTTTTTTTAAAGTTTAAGGCTTTGGAGGCATTTTCCTTACCTTGGTAATTTCGAGGTCGAAATTCTTTTAAGGGTGGAGAATGTAACAACCTAGGATTTTGGTTGTTGAATTTAAGTATTTATTTAATTCAAATATAAAATATTGGTTTTAAAAAGTTAAAAACTTGAATTCAAATATAGAGATTTGAATATCGATATTTTAAATTGAATATTAATTACTTGGGTTAGTGTTCTTATTTAATTCTTTTTTATATTAATAAATTATAATGTTGAATTTAGTTTGTAAATTTATTTGTAGTAATAAATGATTTGAATAAATAATTGTTAAATTTATTTATATTTTTATTAATGACATAATTTTAATTTAATTTATTTGATTTTTCCATAATTTTTAATTTGGGAATTATTGAAATTATTCGTTCGACGATTTATCGACAAACGAGGGAGTTTTTGTGATTTTTCAGAATACAAAAACCAGTGTATATTATTATTTTGTTGGGGTGGCGTCGTAGTTTTGAGCACGACCATACTTTTGTTATATCGTTCGTGGTTTGCACATGAACGAAATCATGTGCAACATAGTTCTGTAAATATTGCTATAAACCAAAGTCAACACAATTCTATTTATCAGCCTCCTTCCCTCCTTATGTCGTTCATTACCAAACAGAAGAAAAAAAAGGTCTTCTAATTTAAAACTCAAGATCTTAATTTTTCTCTACTAAAATTCATAAAACAAGTTTATTTGATCTTATTGGAGCTAGATCTACACATCCATTTATTAGTTTCAGGAGCGGTTGATGTTGGCGGTATTAGATACTCATGGCAACAACTAGGGTTTAGATGTGGGGGAGCTAAAGGCGGAATTAGGAGAAATCAGTGGCAGCGTTGGACTCAGGGTGGCAAGAGGAGTTGGCACTAACCATTTACTGGTTTTCGACCAAGGAATGGGAGTCGCAACTGTGACTGTAACGACCTGAATTTTTAGCCATCTAATATTAGGATAATTAACTAATTTTAATTGTTGAATATAAATTTTTATTAGTCGAATAAATGAATTTTATGATATTTAAAATATCCAAATCTATATATTAATTAAAAACTATATTTAATTATTAAATTTTAAATTTCTGGATATGAAAAATATTATAGATATATGTATATAAACTCCACGGTCTAAAATTTAAGATAGAATATATATATATTCATGTTAATATATATACAAGCTTTATGATGTTTAAATACACACACACACGTGTATATGTTGGAAGAATAATGTATGTGTAAATATATGTACCTATAAGTGTAATCTATATGATGAGCATATGTATATGTATATATTCCCATATGAAGTGATAAATATATAAAAATGTATAAATTTAAATATGATAAAATAAGTACATAGTGTATATGTATGCATATCTATATATTTATAAATATATTTATGGTGAAGATAGTGTACATGAAAATATATGTGTATGATGACAAGAAGATATACAAGTATAAATATATAAGTTGGAAAATTAGTGAATAGGAAAATATAAACATATATAGTATAGTGATTATGTAAGTCTATATGTATGTGTGTGTGTGTATGCAAGTATGATAGTAAATGTGTATAAGTGAATGTATACATATCTAATTATACATATATATATACACATAAGGAGACATCGTTATGAAAAATTTCAAAATAAAGCCACACATAAATCAAAATCAAGTCAAGCATAATATCAAATCCACATAATAAAACAAGTCAAGGCGAAAACACATCAGCCCAAAAATAAAAGAAAAAAGGAAGCGCGTACACAAACGCCTCAGCCCGTAGCCTTCTACTATACACTTCATCCTCTCTATATATTCAGACCCAAGCCTTACCTTGTCCTTGTTCAGGCATATAAAGATACAATCAAAGTTCTGCCATTGAAACAAAAAAACAGAGGAGGAGAAAAACAAAGCAAAATAGTTCATCGGTATATAAAATTATGAGTAAACGTTTTCCCTTTTTTGATTACATGTTGTTATTCATACATATATACAACCGTAGCCATAGATGGATCTTTGTGTTGATATAAATCAGTGAGTGTACAAGGTTTGGTACATGTATGATAAACATAGGTAGATCAACCTACATCTCAAGACAAAAATGTTGTACTTCTTCTTCTTCTTCTCTGTTCATATTCTATTTATTTAAAATAGTCAAGAGCTTCAACTTTGAAAATCAATAAGAAAGAATCTATTTAGTTTCAGGCATTGATTCTAAAAGGAAATTTATTTGTTTTTGAGTGTAGATTGCTTTAAAAACTATTTCATCAAATTTCATCAAGCATAGGATGAGAAAAACTATTTAAACAGTGAAAGGGCCTAATATGATCAAGATCAAGTATCATAAATTGGTCAATGGGTTATAGGGATGCGTCCATCTCTGAAAAAATCAATTTTTAATTGTGGTTTGGATAATTTTTAGTGGTGTATGGTGTGACAAATTGGTGGATGATCAGATTTGATTTTTTTGTCAAATTACGGCGATGTGATTAATTTCGTGCCGCGGTGTTAGTCAGGAAGGTAGAATAGGCGATGCCGCACCTACGAAAAATGACGTGGAAATTGGTAAGGGGTCGTGGAGATGGGTTGAAGTGGAAGTATGGTTTTGGTTGTGTGCGGCCTATGTTGCATGGCAATGGCGAGGAAAAGAATGAGGCATGTGGTCATGGGGGAATCAGTGGAGGAGGAGGTGGCGAGTTTATTGGTGAAGTTTGATGATGAATGGGGTATGGTGGTGATCGAGGCGAGCAATTTTGGTGGTGTCTGTTGTTTTAGTTTGATTTTGAGTTTGAAAATTTGTAATAGGGTGCCGTTGAAAGTTCTGGGTTGATGGAGGTGATGCGGTGGTCGCGGGTGGTTTGTGAGGGCGGTCGGTGGCGTTAGGTGCCAACTGGAGCAAGTGTGCATGTGCACACGAACGTGCACAACCTTGTTGTTCAAATCATTGGAGAAGAGAGGTAAAGGAGCAAGGAGGGAGAAGAAGGATTGACCTTTTTTCTTTTGGTTTTGGTTCGGGTATAGTATGTTGTTCTAGGAAAAAAATATTTTGAAAAATAAAAGAAATTTGACAAAAGTTTGTATTTTAAAACCCTTTAATTCAAAAACATATATTCTAAATCATTCGAAATCCAATCAACATGAAGATATTTAAATTGTGATCCTATTACCCGGTATTATAATCTAAATTAATGTCACTAATTTTCCATAATTTAAAATTTAATTATATTACAACAATTAAAATGAGTAATTAATTATATTCTTATTTAACTTAGTCGTATGTTAATTAATAAAATTAGTTATTAATTTGGTTGTTTAATCCAAATTAACTAATAATAAATTGTTTTGGTAAATTCTAAATTTATAAGTAAATTGGATTAAAAATATAAGTGGGTTCGGTTTAATTTAATTGGATTAAATTATGATTTTGAATTATTTTGATATGAGTTGTTAGTCGTTAATTTAGTTAACGATCTATGCTTGGTTTTTATTGCACTTGGATGTTTATTTAATTGTTTTTATCTACGCCATTAAGTTGCCAAGCGAAATTAAATGGTGAGAATAAAATGTTGATACGTTTTATTGAATAAACATATGTAATAAATTCCCATATGTAGATATCGTCATCATGATTATGAATTTTTTATTTAAAATGACTTGGACATTTAAAATTTATCATTTTGAATTCAAAGAGACCGGGGTCGAATATCTGCATTATCCGGAACCACTTCGATTTAATAATCACTACGAACCTCTACGATTTTGATTATAGAGTCCTATATGCTGGAATTGCATTAATTTAACAAACTTGACCATTTTTAATAAGTAATTGTACTTAGACATTATTATAATATCACTGTATTTTCCAGGAAAGTGTTTTGGTTATCGTAAGATAAAATCCCGTCGTGTTATATGTGACATGGTCTTGCAGGTTACCTTGGTTTTCAAAGGATTTTGATAACTTTAATATTTCAATTTAAGTGTGTTTACTCACGTTGGTTTCCAGCCTGACTTGGGTGTTACTTTATTGCAATGCTCGGGTCAGACCGAGTGTTACAGCTTCAAGGTAGGTTCCTTTGGAGCTCAGGAGACGAGTTGGTTGGCAAAGATGTATTACGCGTATTTTGATTATTTTCCGCTGTGTGTTGTAGGCTGTATATTCATCATTTTGAGGATAAGTTATTATAACTATCTAGATTTATATGTTGATGATTGTACTCTAATAAATTTATGTATATTAACAGTTATGGTTTCTTTTGTATAAAAATCTGTTATCGTATATTATATTTGTTCTGCTGCATTTGTGAGATTCTATGTTATTGTTATTTCTGTTTCTTCTTCTATCTCTTTCTTCTTAGCCCAAACAACCTAGTATTTCCGGCACTCAATTGCTCGGCGCTCTATACAGCGACGTATTAGTGTTGATTTTCGGGGGTCGAAAATCGCTCAGTCTTTACTATGACGCGCTACCCCAAGACCCACATTAACAAAGAATACTACTGGGTAGTACTGTCTGCTAATGCAGAGAATAAGGCAGGTTAGGAGCGACTATCTATACCTTTGTCTTAAACATCTATTAAATATGTCGATTAATGCTCTAAATTTTTTTCAATCTCAAGTGGATCGACATATTCAATAAATGTTTAATACATAACTACAAGTGGCTAAAGGATCCATCAGAACAAAACACAACAACTAAATACACATCACATCATAGAACAACAGATAAACATATAAATACACACACACATACACCGATACACCACTAATACAATACAAAATGATACATCATAAGTGGTACGAAGACCACACTATATACAACGAGTCAAAACAATATATATACATATCAGAGTCAAACAAAAGAATACAAGACTACACAAAAGGGTGATAAAAAGATATCCAAGCAAAAGAATCAAAGCGAAGCTATGTCCAAAAGCAGGTATCTAACCTGAAACAACTCGATCTGACCCGAGTGTAAAAGACACGGGTCAGTCTAGCTAAAAACAATTAGATTAGCAATAGATATATAAAGTATAAGGTAACGGTGAGGTATCTTCTCGTACGAGAAGAAATAGCATTAGTAAGCATATGTCATTATTTCAAGTGAAGTAGTATCTCCGAGCACATATATAGCCTTAAAAGAGATAAACTCAAAAATAAAACCAACTAAGCATAAGCATTCCTCATATTATCGGCACAAACCCAAAAGCAACTATAATGGTTTAGGGAAACCATAACTCCAAAATAGGAGAAATCCCAAAAGTCGAAACTCCCCATAAATGGCAATCTCAAATATATTCTCAAATTAGAGAAATCTCAAAACCCAAAATATGCCAAAAATGGCAAACACACACACACATATATCTCCTAAAAGGAGATTATAAATCTCATGTAAACTTCAAAATAGCAAACCCAAATCACAAATATACATCTCGATAAGGAGTTCAAATTCCAAAGATGTAATCGCCATATATAATGTCTCGAACGGCTCAAAGACCAATAATGTTAAAAGGCGATGCACTTGGAAAATCATAAAGAAATCAATGAAATCATCTTAAAGATAGCATGTGCTTATAAAATGGCCGAAGCCCGTCGAGTACTATTCTCTCAAAACAGGATTCCAAGTCTCTTAGACAAACATCCCGAAGGACAAATAAATACGTCTCTTGGACAAACATCCGGAAGGAAAAATATGTCTCAATGGACAAATACGTCTCTTAGATAAACATCCCAAATGGTAAATGACCCTAAGGTCCAGTACTGGAAATTACGTCTCTTAGACAAATGTGTCACAAACTCTCAAATAGGAACCCAAAAAGTGTTAACACTGTGTCCCATACCACACATGCTCATAATAGGTTTACTGACCGCTGGCCAGTGCCACACCAAAAAGAAGTAAAAATATTTGCCTCATCTCATCGGCAAATACGACCCAAAGGTTAAAACGATAAAACAGACAAGTTAAGAATTAACCGAAAAGATAAGCGCACGTGCCCTATACCACGTGTTTTACCCAATCGTTTAATTCTCCTTCTAATTCGCTCGAATAGTGCAAAAACATGTATTTTATATAGAAAATAGTTGTTTCTGAAAACAAGCTTTTAAAACAATTTTTCGAAATCGTTTTTGGAAATCATACTTTAAAATTCCCTTATTATAGAGAATATATAGATTTTATAGCTTGAAAATAATTTATAAATATTATATAATAATTGTTTCAAAGGCTAATTTATTTTAAAAATTACTTCAAAATTATTTAGAAAAGCCCGTGCTCGAAATCAAGGAAAAACTTTGAAAATTCCTTAGAACCGACATTCGAATTCATCTAAAAAACGATTCATTTTGAAACATAAATTCTCCAAAACTTTGGCTAGCCTATTGATAGGCATCATACCCATCAAAAAAGCTTAGAAATATCACAAATGCAAGATGAATAAGTTGAAATTCAGACGGAAAAAGAAGGCAGAACACAAACAAATGCACAGGCAACAACAATACCGACGTTAGAAATCTACTCCGGGTTCAACTTTCAGACATAATTTGAATGGCTTAAATATCTCCGAATGGTCTGAAATTTAATATACACAAATTAGAACAAATTATCCATGAAATGGAAAAAGTTCACTAAATTCCGACATGAAATGTTAAAGATATGAAATTTCAAAAATGGACTCAGGGCATGTTGAATTCAGCCTAAGTCTGAAAACCCTCTCGGGTTCAACTTACAGACATGAAAAAGATAACCAAACGATCTCTGATTGAACTAAAAATTGGGATGCGCATATTATAAAACTTCAAATTTCAAATAAAAAAAGAATCAATGAATTCCAACAAGAAAATAAAAGGATACGCACTCTCAAACATGGACTCAGGCCATGTTTGCAGCAGCTCAGAAAACGGAAATGTGCCCAGGCCTGAAAACCATCTCAGATTCAAATTATATCTCTGAAACAGTGGATCAAATGACCTCAGATTGAACTGAAAATTGTTAAGAAAATAGTAGAATACTTTAGTTTTAAATATAAAAAGAACTGATGAATTCCGACAGAATATGAAAGTGATATGCTGTCTCAAACATGGACTCAGGTCATGTTTGCAGCATCAAAGAAAACAGAAATGTGTACAAGCCTGAAAACCATCTCGAGTTCAAACTACAGGCATGAAACAAAGGACCAAACTACCTTAGATTGAATTGAAAATTGTTATGCAAATAGTAGAAAACTTTAACTTTCAAATAAAAAAAAAATCAATGAATTCCGACAGAAAATGAAAGAGATATGCTGTCTCAAACATGGACTCAGGCCACATTTGCAGCAACTCAATAAAAATGTTTACAGGCCTGAAAACCATCTCTGGTTCAACTTACAGGCATGAAATAGAGTACCAAACGACCTCAGATTGAACTAAAAATTGGTGTGAACATAGTAAAAAAATTTAGCTTTCAAATAAAAAAAGAATTAGCGAATTCCAACATAGGAATAAGAAGATATGGTCATGCAAAAAGGCAGCCCAAAACAGTTTATTAGAGAAACAAAATAACAAGAAACAATAAACAGAGATTAGATTTGCATCGTTTTTTGGTACTTTGAAGCTTTGTTTCAGCTAGAATTGTGAGTTGATTAAATCATGTTTGCAAATAGAAGGGCAAACTTATTAACTGAAGAAAATTGCGAGCTTAGGGTTGGGATTTGCTTCAACAACCTATAAAATAGAAGAACAAAGACATGCAAAGAAGAAAAATAAAGCTTAGACAAACCCAAAATTTCAAAATCAAAACTTAATGAAATAATCTATGTGCTGGAGTTGATTACCTTTGGAAAAGAGCTTTAATTTGATTATTTATAGCAAATTTAGTGAAAAATTAAAGATTTTGTTTAGGTTTTGAAAAGAGGAAAAGCTTCTTCTTCTCTCTATTTTGATTTTTACCGTAAGAGAAAAGTATATGTATGTTTTGAGGGAGAAAGTCTTTCTTATTTTTTGTTCTAGTTAGAAAAGTAATTAGGCTAAGACCCAATACCAAATTAGTTAACCAAAGGAAATCAAATTTATCTCTAAAAACACACACACACACACACACACACACACACATATATATATATACACACTTCTGTTAATAAATTAAAACATCATATTTTCACAAGATTTCTACCCAATAAAATTATACGAACACATTTTCATGTTTAACGAAACATTTTACAACCAATAAAAAGATAATTTAGTTACAAAAATATTTTTATTATTAAAAACTCTTATTTTTAAATAAATACACAGTTTACACAAAACTCTATTTTTAACTCCAAAAATTACACAAAAAATATTTTCTTGTGTAATAAAATATAAAAAACCATTTTAACATCATTTTTATATCCAAAGCTTATTTTTAAAAAAACTTCCACCTTTTTATTTATAATATACACATATAAAATCAAATTCTCCATTTAAAATCAATAAAAGAACCATTTGGCAATAATTACAAGAATTATTGCATTTCCTCAAATTAAAATCATATATTTCTCATTATTAACACACATAACCGAAATAAAATTTTAAGACTTTATTTTTCTCATTTTATATTAAAAATCTATTGTTTATCTAAAACAAACAATTTAAAATCTCCAATTTATTTATTTCTTAATATTAGATTATAACCACTGTTATAATTTATATTACAGGTAATCACCAAAACCAGGGTTATTTCAAACTCCCCCTTATATAAATTGCATCCTCATAATTTCTAGAGAAGAGCTGTATTTAACAATATTTATTTCATCAAGCAAAGGAAGATAGATAAGCTTGAGTTTAAAATTTCTCACCCCAATACAAGATGGTAGAAAATCAAAATAAGTTCGCTCAATTAATTTTATGGTTTCCCAAATGTTATCGTTAGGATAAGCGGACCATTGAATTTCTACAAGCAACGCATCATGATTTCGAAGGCATCTCACCTTCAAAACAAAAACACGGAAAGAATGCTATATAAAAGATCAATCAACTGAGATTGATTTCTTAGAAGCTTCTCGAATAGAGTTGGGATTTAACATATATTTTTTCTAGTTTCCAACCAATTAGGTTGTTATCGACATGACCTTCCTTCTGCCACCACGGAATGAGCCATACCAACTTTAGATTGACACAATCGAGGTAAGAAAACTCGATAAGAGGTAGGTGGTTTCCTCAATACCACCAACCCAAACGACCGCATAAATGCAAGTCGCTGCATAATTGCACAAAGGCAAGACAAACTCAAAGAATTGATTTTTATACTCTAGTTTTACCAAACAAATATTTTCAAGGTTTTCAAAATCCATTGTCTTCATAATCAAATTCTCAAATTTCAACATTTTGAAAATTTTCAAAACTGCTTATCAAAATCCAATTTAATCTCTGAACTCTTCATTTAAAGTGAATGAAAATTTTCACTCTTAAATTGTGCCACAATATATTTTAATTTGAAACATATATTTATACTAAAAATCAACTCAATTACATGCACAAAATAGGTAGAATACACATGACCACTAAAAAACAAGTCAATTTAAATTTCAAAACCTGTTGTCAAGGAAACAAGTTTTGACATAGCAAAATACAAAATCAAAGAACTCTTATAAAATAAAAATTATTCTACTAAGTCTAAGCTTTCCAGGGATGTAAAGATCATCAAAATCAGATTCACGGTTTGAAAGTTAGGTAAAATTTACGTTAAGCCCAGATTTTAGAAAATTATATAATAAGATAGAAATGTTCATTCACTTTCAAACCTATTTTAGATACAACAAAAAGCAAAATCTTCCAAAGTGGAGTTGTCAATTCATAGTGCAAATAGACGTTAATATCGGGTTTCCTATTAGTAGGAGTTAGCCTTTTAGAATAAATTTAAAATTTGGAATAGATATTAAATATTTTTGTTCATTTGTAAATCGCTGTTAGTAAATTGGGAATATCTCTTTCGCTTTAAGTCGGAATTTGATTTTCTTTGAAGTTCTGAAAAACTTGAAAAGGGTGATAACTTTCATGTTAAACACTTTCGAATATTTTGAGCAAATGGGTTATATACAATTAAGCTAACTCACTTTCAAAATGATAAAAAGAAAGGTATGTTTTCGGATTAAGTTTTCAAGTGTTAAATGTTGATATATATTGTGTATCTGAAACAACCCGCCATTTTTATCTATTTAAATCGACAATAATCCACACACGCCAAAATTGTATTGCTCAAAATGACAAATTGTTATTTATTTTTTGCAAAAATTAGCATATATAGTAAATAAATCAATAACAGAATCACAAACGCAGAGTAATACAATAATACGCACAGAATAGATAAAAAGTAGTTCATGAAACTACTACAGAAACATCAGAGTCTAAAACCAAATACAACCTAAGTCCAAATACAAAGAAGTCTGTAATACATAAGCAAAGGACAAGTCTGAACATAAACAACTCGAAATAATTAAAATAACTGAGATAACTGAAAAGCGAAATAGATTAAAGATAGATCTCCAAGAAAAGCTCCACGCTCCAAAGGTGAGTTGTAACGACCTACTACTTTGGACCATTCAAATCGACAATAAAACCACACATGTCGGACTTGAATATTTAAAAACAATAGATTGTAATATAATTTGGAGCAAATAATGAAAATGCGGTGTGTATGCGAATGCACGTGCTAATATAGTACACACGGATCGTGTAATATGGACTATAATATAAATGCGGAAAATAGATGATAGTAGAAAAGTAAATAGAAAAATAGAAAAATCACACCAGAGATTTTTATACTGGTTCGGAGCACCGTCCTACGTCCAGTCCCAGACTTCTATCTGGATTTTCACTATTAACTACCTCGCTTCACCAGGAGGAACAGGTTTACAATACCCGAGCAAACTAACGAGATTTCACGCCTCTAATACACTGAGGACTTCAACACTTGCCTCTTACAACACCGAGGACTTCAACACTTGCCTCTTACAACACAGAGGACTTCAACAACAATGAATATAATTGTTTGTCGACGGTATGTGTTCTTGATAACACAGTTTTGTCACTTGTAGTACAAATTTCCTATAATCTTATCCTCAAAATATACGAATGATGTTTTGTGAAGATTAAGGAAAGTATATTACTTATTGAATCAAAAGATATGAAATAATTTCAATGATTCAATAAGCAATTAAAATAATTGAGAGCTTTTAGAATGCAGGAGTATGTAGAAAGTAAGATCAGAGATTAGAGTAAAAAGCATATACAATCATGTTTTCATATATCTTGAATCAATGATTTAGATGAGTATATATAGAGAAAAAAATAGTTGTAACTCTTTGTGAATAGTTGCCATTAATAGATATGATTATTTGATGAAAGGTAAGAGATGCAACCATTGGAGAAAGAAGTGTCTTTTGGAAAAGGTTGCTCTCTGTTTAAAAACGGTCGACAGGTCAAAAAATGACCAGTAGACAGGAATTTGAATATATATATATATATACGTTATGTTCACTTGTGCACATTATCTGTGCATTCTGGGCAAAAACGGTCGACCACCTGGTTTTGACCGGTCGACCGGTTTTGTCCAGACTGCACAGTTAATGTGCACTCATATATATTTATATGTATATTCGAAGATTAAAGGCATAAGATTATTTGAGGATAGATTTTAACATAAATAATCATTACTAACATACAAAATAATCAACCTCTAATCATATGGAGCTCTTTGTGTCTGAATAACTTCTTTTTGTCGATCACGGCTTATCCCTTTGTCAGAAATCAAAACTCTATAAAAATCTTGACTCAACAAATAAAACCAATCACAGAATCACAAACACTGATAAATCAGAACAACTCGCAGCAGAAATAAAATAACAATAATAGTTCATGAAGCTGCTACAACACAGCCTCAAAACAAGTACAAAATAAAGAGTCTGAAAAGTAAATACAACAGAAATCCTAGATGCATAAATGTTCACTAGTACATAAGCTGAAAAGAAATTCTGAATGGAAAAGATAACAACTAGATAGATGGATATTCTCCAGCAAATCCTTTAGCTCCAGAAGGTGAATTCCAAAGCTGAAATACCCAGGCTAACCCGAGCGTAAAGCAAAACACAAAACACAGTCAGGACATACACACTTATACGATGTAAACCAACTCAAGTGAACTATAATAAAATGTACAAGTAAATTAAAGGATGCTTGAGACTTCCCATCGTTTAAGGATGCATTAAACTATTTACTATGTCGTAATATACGCTATTATAATAGTGTCTAAAGTAAAGTATAATATAATTGAAAATAGCGTTAAGGAGTTACCCAATATCCCTTTAACACATTTTATATATTCCCATATAGTCTATACAGTACCATAATCTCCCCCGTACTAGGCGTAGTCAGAGGGCACTCCACAGGTATGGTACAAAACAAAATCGTACAAGGCATTTTAGGGTAGGTGACATGACACAACTAGGAAATGCCAGGGTAGATATACGAATTGCGCTTTCGGACCGGTGGTAACGCGTAGCAGCCACTACCACCCACCTCGAGCCACACACCCGAAAATCAAAAGTGCACACCAATCAATCACAAAGTAATAGAATGGCATATGAAGAAGTGTGTTCGGTAAGAGGAGCGAACTCATTAGCCCGTCGATTACTCCTGTTTTAGCCACCTTATGCCAATTCACGGGAGTCGGGTCCATGTTCAAAGGACGTCGCTACCATCATACTTCTTTATGGAATTTCCACCGCGTACACGGTTGTTAAAGTGGTTTACGGAGTTGGCAGAGAGTATGACAACTTTCGATCCCGGTTTCTTTAACAACCAAACGTTATTATTACCAATGGATATTTATTTCAAAATCATTTATACTCCACAACCAAAATATCATATCCATTTTAACACTATGTCAATACGATGTCATTTTCATTTAAAACCAAATCAATATGATATCCTTTTTAAATAAAACCCAAATTATTAAATCATTGAATATTTTTTTCAATTTATTTAAACTTGAAATACTCTTTAAGATCATCTTAAACCAAAATCACGATATAAAGTCATATCCTTCAATCTTCCATTTCACTAAGTTTCAAATCAACATATTTAAAGTTAATTCTTAATTGAATACAATTTCAAATAAATTCATTTCCAAAATCATAGTACTTTCAAAGCTATAACAACTCTGAAACCAAATACATTGAAACCATAATACTTGGAAATCATAACACTTGAAATGTTATCATTTGGAAATCATAATACTTAGAAAATCATAACACCTTTAAAACAATATTCATTACTAAAGTTGTAGCATTTTCTAAGTTCATTCATTTAATTATAACAATTTCAAAAACATTATATTTCAGGAACAACAGCACTTAGAAAATGTTACAGTAAATATAGTAGTATGTCAAAAATATTGTCATATTCAGAAACAATGGCACTTATAAAGTGTTACAGTAGATATTTTAATATTCCAAAAACAGTTCAATTTTAGAAACAGCAGCACTTATAAAGTGTTACAGTAGATGTTTTTGTATTTCAAAAACAGTTTAATTTTAGAAACAACAGCACTTATAAAGTGTTAAAGTAGATATTTTAGTATTTCAAAAACAGTTCAATTTCAGAAACAGCAGCACATATAATGTGTTACAGTAGATAGTTTAGTATTTCAAAAATCGTTCAATTTCAGAAACAGCAGCACTTATAAGGTGCTACCGTAGATAAACAGTATTTCAGAAAATAATTATATTTCAGAAACAGCAGCACTTATAAAGTGTTACAGTAGATAAAATTAGTATTTCAGAATATAGTTATATTTCAGAAATGGTAGCACTTAGCAAATGCTACCTTAAAACCACAGCATTTTGGAAATGCTACCAATTTAAATTCCAGATTTATTATAACATTTCAGAAACATTAGAATCTCTGTTTTTGCCATTTTTAACTTATAAAAACATATCTCACGCTTCAGAAAATATTTATTTGGATATCATTTAACTGATGATTAAAAATATAAAATTTTATAAATAAAATATCCAAATTAACTATAATTCATTTATTAAGTCAAAATTACACTATTTCACTTTATTTTTAATTTAACAAATAACTTAATACTTAATTAAAAATACCCATTTCATAAACAAAATATTCTTATCACCAATTAATTTAAATTTCCATTTGAAAACTAAATTTTCAATTATCAAGTTAAGTCATATTTAAGTTACATTTTATGCATTTTTACTTGAACCTTTTTACTTATAGAAAATCACTATAAAACTTATTATACAAAACTTATCCATTTCATAAATAAAAATTGATTACAATTACTAGGTTAGATTTAAAATTCCATATCAAATCAAATTTAATTATTAAGTTATTTATCATAAATACATTTTTTAAATTCAACTTAAAACCAATTATTGACTTATAAAAATTGTAAGATATAGAAAACCAATATCTCTTTATATTTTAAATCATTAAATCAAATCTTTAAGCTAAAATTTCATATATTTTAAAAATTCAAAATACTCAATAAATTTTTAGAAAAATATTATTAAAAATTAACCATGGGTCTGCATAATATTTTCTAACCTAGGTCAAGTGATACAGATATGTACCATTTCAATCCGTAATTTAAAAGAAAACTCCGGCTTCTATCCTTTCGAACCCGCAACCCCAAGTCAAGTAAAATAAAATACAAATCGCTTGAGCCTATCATTTCAGATCATAACGATTTTTTCCCATTCTAAAGTCCGTTCAGTATGTATCATTTCAACCCATAGTGATTCTATTCTAATAGGGAACTTCCAGTGTGAGAAACAATAAATGAAATAAACAGTATAATATGGCATATCATGTAAGGTGATGTAACAAATAAATATTAGGTTATAACATCATGAAATATCATATCACAAGCATATATAAATTACTATCATATCATCAACTACAATTCACATGCCATTGTTTCACAATTATATAAGTACGAATGTCGAGAGTGATAAACTCACCTACTAAAGCTGGAGTTAACAATTCAAGACACAACAACAAACTCCTAAAAGCATGACAAAGTATGAATCAAACTTGAGTAGATGGAGAGTCAAGATCCAAATCTTGTCAACAACACAATCATCACAAACATAAATATATCGTTCAACATAAACAAAATATGAATTAAACAATGAAAATATGAATCAAAATGACCTAGGATTACTTGACCAAGGCAATTGGGCTCAGCCACCATGCAAATTGGCTAGACCATCTTCATGTTAAGCTCGGCCATGATGGTTTGTGACAACATAGGCTCAGCCATGATGGTTTAAAGGCATGCTATGGTTTGGAAATTGAAGAGATGGCAAGGCAAAACTCATGGGAAGGCAAGGATAGGTTGAAATTTGGGTACGACCCTATGCTAGGGTGGTTCGGCCCTATGCCGAGGCATAGATCAGGTCATGGCACACCACTTGCATGGCTTGGAGATGTAGTATTTGTCACGAAAATGGGATGTGATGGAGGAGCTAGGGGTGGCCGAGGCTGCAAGGAAGAATTGGATGATAAGGTGGCTCGGCTAGGGTTTGTGATTGTTTTGGTGATGAAGTTATGCATTATGGAGTCACGGCTAGGGCTTAGGGTGTTGATGAGGGGTGGAGTGGTCGGTCATAGTGGTGGTGGTGGAGGAGATGGGCTCGGCTATAGCATGTGGCCGAGCATAGCATAGGAGAAAGAAAACAAAAGAAAGGAGAAAATGAAAAGAGAAAGGAGGAAGCCATGGAAAAGAACTGACTATAAATATTATTTTGAGAAAGAGATGAGAAAGAAATATTTTTGTACGTGAAATGAGAAGGGAGTGGCGACTAGGGCAAAAGAAAGTGAACGACTAAGAGATGTAAATGTTTTGAACGGCTAGGAATTAGGAAAGTTTACCTTCATTTGCAAGAAAAGGAACTTAAGTCTCATTGAATTTCCAAGCAAAAAATTCAAATAAAAATCGAATAAAAAAAGGGTCCAACAAAATAGAAAATAGAAAATAAAATATACAATAAGATGAAGTAGAAAATATAGAATAGAAAATAAACGGATAAATGCTGAAAAATAATCGCGTGTAAAATGCTGAACTGATCAAATTTAAAAAGTATAAGACAGAACTTTACGAAACGAAAAGTAGCACGAATATCACAATCAAATACAATTTCAAAGAAAAAGATTAGAATTTAAAAATTCAAATTTAAATTCTTCAATTGAAAGTCAAAGTTTTACCACGGTTGATCAAAAAAAAAAAATTTCAGAAAATAATTATTGTATTGTATTTGGAAAATAATTTATAAACAAAATCCAAAATTACATTAGAAAATTACAAAATTTCAATTTTTAAATAATTAAAATCAAAGTTTTCAAATAAATTGAATTAAAATATTTATTAAAATTATGGGTTGTTACATGAGTCTCAAATGCTGTAATACTCAGGCTTACCCGAGCATAAAGCAAAACACAAAACACTCGAGTCAAGATTAACAATCTTATGCAAGTAAAATGTCCAAATGAAATGCAGTAACTTAAAGAATGTTTGGAATTTCCATCCTCTAAGGATCCGTGGAACTATCTACATACATAATATAATACGCTACAGAAATAATGTCTATAGTAAAGTTCCAAAATCATATTCACTTCCAAAATCATATTAATTTTCAAAATCATAACCACAAAATAGGTTAAACCATCGTATCAAAATATTCATATTTTAAATCAATTAAATCTAAATCATAACAGTTCCAACTTTAAACATTTTGAATACTAAATGTAGTTTATATATTGGAATAGTTATACAATAAAAATAGTTTATTTTTTAAAACTAGGTTATAGATTGAAATAGTATATATATTAGGAATAATTTATATATTAAAATGGTTATAGATTGAAATAGTTTATATATTAGAAATAGTTTATATATTAAAATAGGTTATATATTAAAAGAAATATATTAATTTAAACATTTTAAACATAATATATTTTATTTTTATCAAATTTTATTAAATTAAGTCTTATATTATGAAAATGGGAAAAAAGTTATAAGTAAAACCTTAAAATTTACATTTTAAAACTTAACTTATAAATTTAGAATTCTTAAAAAAATAATTTAAAATCTAAATTTTACATATATGTTTAAAAATAAAATCTTTCTATTAAATTTAAAAATCATTTTTTCAGACATATATTTTCAAAATTCCAGAAATCACTTTAGAAACAAACCAACGATGTCCGTATATAGTTTTCTATCCTAGGGTCAAATGATATGAATATTTATCATTTCAATCCGCAATAATTTAAAATTTACGGGTACATATCATTTCAACCCGCAATTCCAAATTTTCAAAATTCAATAAAAGCCGCTTGAGTTTATCATTTCAACACATAACGATTTTTCCATATTCTAAAGATCATTCGGGTATGTGCCATTTCAACCCACGGGGAATAACTAAAACTAAGGGCAGTTGCAGCACGATTTACATAAAATAAATAACATAACACAAAATCATACATAACATATTACATAGGGGAACATAACTTACATAACAAATTACATAACATAGCATATGACTTATATAACAAATTGCATAAAATAGCATATGACTTACATAACAAATTACATAACATAGCATGTAACTTACATAATTAATCACGGAACATAACATGTAACTTACATAATTAATTACAGAACATAGCATGTAACTTACATAATTATTTATTATATAATTAATTACATAACATAGCATGTAACTAATATAATTAATTATTACATAATTAATTACATAACATAACATGTAACTTAAATAATTAATTATTATATAGTTAATTACATAACATAACATGTAACTTACATAATTAATTATAAAACATAGCAGGAAACTTACATAATTAATTATAAAACATAGCATGTAACTTACATAATTAATTATTATATAATTAATTACATAACATAGCATGTAACTTACTTAATTAATTACATAACATAACATGTAACTTACATAATTAATTACATAAAATAGCATGGAATGTGACATAATTTTCTACCATAACATAACCCAACATGCAATCATTTCCAATATAGCACCTTAGGTGATTTCCTATATTACAATCATACTACATATATGCATACAAATTTTATTCTTTTTCTTTTTTTTATTCTTCTTTTTTTCTTCTTCTTTTTCACACATAAATTTCACATAACATACTAATGACAATTTCCATCACAAAAGTGTGAACCTTTAAATCAATATAACATTTTCCTTTTTTTCTTTTCAACATAGAAATTTAATATAAACATCATGATGCATATTAATAACCATATCATCACATCTACTTTTTAAATAAATATCATAATATCAGAACATTTTTATGTCAAAAATAATAAGGGAACATAGGTGAACCTATGTCGTATCAAATCATAACCAAATTATGCAAAATTTCTTAACTATTGCAACATTCTAATAACATATCAATTGATATCCATTTACTTAACACAAGATTATAAACCATGAATGAATAGCTCACCTTTCAAGGCTAGGAAAATTAATGACACAAAGCTATGATTTTGAGTCGCGAAAACGAAAGCAAATCAAAGCGGACATGAATTGATGCAGAACAAAATATATATGGATATATATTTTATTTTTTTATATAAAGAGATGAGGAGAGGGGTTATGAGGTTCGGCCTAGGGTTGAAAGGATGGGTTTGGATGTGGCTAAGGTGGGCTAGGGTGGAAGTGATGGTTTGGCTATGTTAGCGGAGAAGATAGTGGTGATTTGGGTGGGATTACGTTGAGATAGAACATGACTATAGGCTAGGAAAGAGGGGATGATTTCAGCCTTGCATAAAAGGTGAAGGGGAGGGAAAGATGGCTTGGATGGTGGAGGAGAGGAGGCAATAGGAGAGGAGGTGGAAGGAAAATAAAGGAGTTTTGATTTAGAGAATTTTGCATTTATAGATCTAGAACTCTCTGTAAATTTGGAGAGGAAGAAGGAAGTGTAATGAGAAAGTTTTTTCAAGAGATAATTATGTGCAAACAAGTTAGTCAGAAGGAAACAAATGGTCGTAGGCATAGAAATAGACACAAGTCTCTTGGTATGGTTATAGTCTCTTGGTTAACCAAACCCATTAGGACTTAGCCAAATTTCATAACTAAACACGACAAACTTATGTCAGTTTTTCACAAAAATTCAAATACTTAAAGCAATAGATATTTGATTTTGATGAAACAAAAAGTGTAGAAAAGATCCGAATTCAGTCTAGTTCATATAAAAAGAATAAAATTTTAAAATTCAAATTTAAAATTTTCAACCTAAGGTCAAATTTTGACTAAGTTTGATCAAAATTCAAAATTTTAGAAAATATTCTATTTCATTGAATTTGGAAAAATATATTACTCGATATTCCAAAATTTATTACTAAATTTTAGCCTTTAATATTTTTTTAAATTCAAATAATAATATATTTTAAAATTGGCTATCTTGAACCTTCATTTTATTAACATTGGTTTGTCTTCATTCAAATGTTCATTTTATTCGACTCAACGTATGTTGCTTATTCTTAACTGAATCAATTACCATCCATTACTCTTTACCTTAATTAAAAGATTCAATTCCAATTTATTCAATATTGAATTTTCAATCGAATGTTGGTTGCATCAAATTTTGTTCAATATTAAAAGTTTTATCTTTTTACTTCCATTTATATGTTCTTTATATTACATCAAATTTCTCTTTCAATTAAAACATATGTTTCCCTTTTATTTCGTCAACTTCCTCTTTTATTTTAATTCAAACATACGTTCTATTATTACATTCATTAATTACAATTAATGTCTCTTTTCTTTTATTTGTAAGATTTCAATTACATTTAATTCCATTGATTACAAAATAAATTCCAAAGCGGATTAATCAATGGGATGAGGAATAAATCAATTGTTACAACTTAGTAATTCATATCTATTAATTTATTTTTTACACAAGGATTATAAATCTACTTACGAAATAATTGATTTCTTGTTACATGCTAACAAATTTAGAATATTGTTTATCCCATTCTTAAGAAACATTTATTGTTACAGTTGATTGAAATTGCATTTATACAGTTGCTAATTACATTCAATCAATATTATTAAATTATATTCTAATACACGTTACCACCTTTCATTTCAATAAAGATTAGTTGTTTTAGAATTTTATCTAAGATCATGTCTTATATTCTAAAAGTTTGCTATTATTATTATTATTTTCCAGTAATAGTTGAAAATTCTTTATTTCTAACAATATTCTTCACAAAAATTATAATTAATATTTTTAAAATTTGTTCGGATTTACAAGTCGTTACACTCTCCCCCACTCAAAACTTTTCGTCACCGAAAAGGAACAAGGTGGTAGAATATAAGAAAATAGAAAGATAAGATAGATTCGAAATGAATAGTATGAGGTACAAATAATTAATATAAAACCATATAAATTTCATTTCGAATGTTAACTTTATGCATTTTTATTACTTATTAACATCCATTTATTATTATCATTCTAATCAACTCACTTTCAATTAATTTACATTCATATCTCACTTATTTACTTCTTAATTGATTAACATTCACTTATTATATTCATCTCATTCGATGGATTTATATTCAATTCATTCGATTTTAATTTATTTACATCCAATTAATTTGGTTTCAATCCATTTTTATTCAATCAATCAATATTCATTGCATTCGCATTTGATTGATTCCAATTTAATGTACTTACATTCAATTGATTTTTCAATTATTTACATCTGTTTCTTCCACGTTTAATCGGTTTACATTCAATTGATTTACTTTCAATTTATTAACATTCGTTATGATTTTTTTCCCATGCTTACTTATTCATATTCAATGAATTCTCATTCCATTAGTTTCCGTTCTATTATGTCCAATTAACTTACATTCAATTATTAATGTTCATTAAGTTCATCCTATTTATTTACATTCATTTACAATCGTATTTTTTATTCTCTTTCACATTCAAGTTTATTTATGATCATTTATTTTATTTCATTCACATAATATGTTTCCTTTAATGTCAATATCACTTAATTAACCATTCTACAAATTTACTTACGTTTAATATCAACATTCCATATTTTCCTTTGCCTATCCAAAATGTTTAACCACATTCTTATTTTGGTTTTTACATCTTATTTCTCAAATTACAAGTTATATAGCTTATATAAAATCCAAATTTTTTACATCTCTACTTAATTAACTTTCATTCGTAATTCATTTACATTCACCTCATCTTTATAAATTAAATTCATTTATATATATATATATATATATATATATATATCAAAACAAATCCTATTTTATTTAATTCATTTCATTTATTTAATCCATTTGACTTCACTTAAATTAATTCCACTTCATAATTTTATTTCAACCATTCTTTATAATTTACCTTCGTATCATAAACAGTTTGCAAAATATAAATTTATTTATTACTTGTTCAGTTTCTTAAGTTCATATTCATTTACGTAAATAGCATTCTCTTTTTATTGTTCAATTAATTTCACTTAATATTACTTATAAGATAGATTAAGTATATAAACATTCATTAAAACAACTCAATTTTTATTATTACTTTCCTTAACAAGTTTCATTTTGGACATTTCATTACTTACATTTTATATTGTATACTATTCAATTGCATGTTCTCATTATCATTCAAACTTTTTTCCTAGTAAGTTTTTATTAATGTTTCAGAATGTAATTGAGCACTATATAATTTACCTTTTATTTACAATATTTTATTAAGCAAAAATTTTAGTTTGAACATTTTTATTACTTAAGTTTCCTCTTGTTTACCCTTAAATTACATATTCATGTTAACATTTTAACTTTCTAAATATTTCAGGTAAGTTATATATGTTTTAGAATGCAATTGAGTATTATAAAAATTTATTTTATTCTAGTTCAACTGTTTCAAGTTCTTTCAATTTCATTTCTCATTTTAGACACTCCAATTATTTAGAAATTTTACTTCATTTCAATAATTGAAAACCATTACTTAACATATACTTAAAGTTTAAATTACGGTTTCACTTCAAACCATTTTGAAATAAATATATGCATATTTTTTTGTATATTAAATCATACACAAGAAATTCAAATCAAAATCCAGTTTCCATAACAAAAGTGTTGCAAAGATACTAAGTGGTCTCCCCCACTTTGAGACTCGAAAATGAATGTCGATGATGGTGCAGTCGTCATTGTAACGGCCCAATTTTTCGATGCCCGAAAGTCGACATCAATACGTCCACTGTATTAAATGCCGAACAATCGAATGCCAAAAAACCGAATCGTTAGGGTTAAAGAAGAAGAAAGTGGAATAAGAAACAGAAAGAATATAAGAATCTCACAATCGCAGTGGAACAATATATAATAGATAAATGACTAATCTTTAAAAACAAAGAATTATATCTATTTATGCATTACATCATCAGAGTTATATACAACACAACAACATAAAAGTAACATCATATACAAGTGATACATCTCGTTATCCAACTTGCCTCCTGATCTCCACAACATATCTTCCTGACTTCGCTCCATAACAACTGATAACCTGACTTTAGGCTGCCCGTGTGGAAAATTATGACCACCCAGAGATTAGAAAGGGAACAATAAACTCCAGGTCGGTCATGGGACTGGTGTGAGATCATAAAATAGTTATTTGCACAAAATAAAAGGAAAGTAATCCGTTATGCTTTTGGAAAATGAAATTACCATAAGGCCTCCGGCCACACACACAATGCAATCACACACTTGGGGAGATTTCTCCTTATAGCAATCAAACATGCTTGATACGCAAAATCTTTTTGATATTGTTATTAGTGCGTAGTGTGGAAAACATTTCGAAAGTATAATATTAATCTTAGCCAGCATAGGTACCATTATATTATGCCTACTATAGCTACCACCTGAGGTGGCAGGTTATACAACTGCAATCGTAAAGGGCTCATATTGTTTTGTTTGGATTTCCAACAAATGGTCAAGGCTAAGGAACTTCCTTTCCGAAAGGGTACGCCTCTAGAGGGATGCCCCGAGATCTTAATCAAATCTCTGCCATCACAAGGCCAGGTTACCTCTGTAACTAGATAACTAACTGTCACGTGTATGTCACCCCTGGTCTAGACCGACCTTTACCGAGGCACCTTAACAACCAACAACCACATAAGTAAATAATCTTGGATCCATACTAGAATACCACTTTTGTTATCTACACAAGTTAAATATCTGGACTCCATACCACATACCACTTTTATCCAGAAGGAAACGCACATACTCTGAGGGGCGCGACCCCCATAACCTTGCTGCATCTTTTCCTATTTCTACCATTTCCGTGGTGTGAGGTTTGACGAAGTTTCGTCCACAAAGCTACGCTTTTCACAAAATCCATGCTTCGATCAACAAATGATCAACACTTAGCATGCCACATTACCAAATTGGGAATATATCACTAGTAACCATCAACTACATAACCTCTGAGCTTGTACGTCTCAGAGAAGGGTGTTAAGCTAAGAGAATAAATTCTCCGCCACCAACAGAAATGTATTTGATAGAAACCAGCTTTACATCTCAAAGTGTAATGTCAGATATACATCCATACAAGTCCATCCTGGGTATGAATGGAACCGAAGGCACTTCCTTCAATTAAGGAAAGAAGACTTTGCAAATCCGAATATTCCTTAATCACGTTCGGACTCCCCATCACATAGGGTGATATAAATTTCTATACGGGAGCAACTCAGTGCAAAGACATTCGATAGGTAATCCTTTCGTTTTGGAAAATACCCGGTCTTCAATACCATCTTCAAATGCACTCTCATTTCGTCATATCATTATTCGGAATGGGTTTTATGACTCAATGTCCTCTCCCGGCTAATCCAAATAATGAGCGCTTAAAAATAAGTAATTACATTCAAATTTCAAGTATGTCACAACAAATTTCCATTTTGATCTTTTAAACAAAAGATCCATCACTAAGATTCGATGTGGTTTTTGGATAACCATTTGCAATCCGACCCCGTCGCATCGAAATTCAAATGCTGTTTAAAGGCCAATATTGATAGTCCCTAATTTAACTATCAACAACATTAACAATAACCATCAAATTTAAATAATTTCCCTAAATTATTTGTTTTAAAATATCTTCGCAAGATATATTATTACACTTTAACCTTTTGAAAATAAATTTCAAATCACTTTCTTCACCCGGAATAAATTTTCAAATATTGTTTATTTCCACTGAAAAATTTGTCAAGTCCGAATACTTTAAAATAATTTAGATCACTTATCCAAAAATATATTTGAAACATTTAAAATGAAAACTATTTTTAAACACTTTATTTAAAATATTAGTTGTGAAATTTTTATACTAATATCTCATATAAAACTTAAGCCCAAAACAAATTTTAAAAACAAAATTATTAAATTGAGTGTAATTATTTAGATAATCTTTTCTAAATCAAATACCAATTAAATCTTTAAAATAATCACTTTTATAATTAACTTAATAAATATTTACTTTAAAGATTTAACAAAATTTAGAAGAATAATTTCTCCAAAAACATTCTTTTAAAAGCAACTCTAGAACTTTTAATTTATATTTGAAAGCTACTTTGAAAACACACTCGGCTTTCTAGAGAAAATACACCCTTCATCCAAAATAGTTCATTTAAATCAATTAATAAATCCTTCTTAATTTATCTCAAATTTACATCCCAAATTCGTTAATTTGCTTTCCACACTTTTAAAAATAAACCAATATTTATTTTTAAAACAATTTACCCTTCCTTTATAAATTCCCCTCGTGAGTACATATTTCCAAATATCCATTGATATAAATTTTCAAATCGATTTCCAAATATTCACTTTCAAACACCAATTCAAATTCCAAATTTATTTCTAAATATTTATTTTCAAGCACCAAATCAATTTCAAAACTTATTTCTAAAAATTTATTTTCGAACACCAAATCAATTTCCAAATTGATTTCTAAAAATTTATTCCATTTAAAAATTATTCCTTTATTTATCCAAATTTATTTCAAAAGCCATCAATCCAATACTCACACCTTTATTTAGATTTTAAAATCCAAATTTTAAATAATATTGCTCAAAATCCATTTATTTCCATTTATTAAAATATTTTCCCCATACTTGGAATTTTTTCAATAGGATTTCAAAAATCAACCTTTACACTTTTCAAATTCCTTCTTTTAAATTTATTCAATTTTCAAAAATTAATGTACGTAAAATCTTGTACTTTAATTTCCAAAAATACAATTATATATATTCTGGTATTTTAAAATACCAGAATATATTCGGCCAAACCACAACCTTCAATATATTTCAATCACTAATATAATCATTCACAGACTATCAATAAATCACATTACAAGATATGAAATAAATTCAACAATTTGAGGAATCCAGTTGGATCCCTCCAACCTGTTTCCCTGCATTCACAAATATTAGCACAATATAAAATACCAATTCCACTTTTAGGTGGAATATCGTGGCATATGGGGTTATATCATCTCATCCCCTATTATGCGGCGCATAAGGTCTCATCCGCTATATAATGCGGGAAATTAATCACTCCAATATATATACACTACTATATATAATATCACCCAATAGATAAATTATCAAATTCATCCAAGCACATTCAATAATTTAAAATTTATCTATTCAAATCAACTAAGCAAACCAATTGAGTGAGAAGATCCCACCTTTTCCCCTTTTATTTTGCAATCCATTTCGATTCACGACTTGTTTTCTTCACGTTTTATGACCTTGTATAAACATCATAAGGTTTTTATTAATATTCGAATTAGTTAAACAAATTAATTTTCCTATTTGATAATTTTAATTAACTAACGATTTATTTTAAACTAATAACTTTCCTTTTTATTTTCAAAATTTATTTATATAAATTAAATTTTCTGTTTTCAAAAACAATATTTTAAAAACTTCTACAAAAATCCTACATATATATGTACACACATATTTTACTAACTGCTGTACTACACCGTAAAAATTACATTTTCCTGCATGCATATATATATATATATATATATATATATAAATTAAAAACTGTATAAATATATTTTTCACTGTGTGGATATTTCTTTCTGTGTACAAAATATATCAATTAAACTTAGATTGAAAAGTAAAACAACGGATCGCACCTCACAGCCTCAGGACGAACATCGACGTAGCTTGACGAACTGCCACACCCAGATCTGCACCGATGGCCGCTCTATCTACTGCGAGCATCCACCACCTCTCCCAAATGCGTGCAGGCCCCGACCACCCACAGCTCGAGATCGCCTCGACTTCGATTCAAACAACCCATGATCGCACCTCCACTGTTGCTACCCACGCGAACGATCCATCCTCTTTCTGTTGACATCGACTCCACACTCCAAACCGCCGTGCTTGCCGGCCGACTATGCGATACCCTAGGCCTCACGTTTAAGCTTCGAATCAGAATGATTGTGACAAAACTGCAATTCCATCTTGCGACCGAGCATATGTCGAACAATTTCAAGTCGAGACGAAAGGCCAACCTCGCGAATTTTGATTCGAACGAATTTGATTGAAATAAAATTATGGCTATTTCTTTTCATTTATATTCTAAGGCAAAATGTTTTCGCTTTCCCCTCTTCAAATTATTTTTAATTATTTTGAATACAAGGTGCCCGACTAATTGTTAAAGGAGAATGGGGGACCAAGGTTGCAACTCCCCACTATTTTGGAGCATTCAATTCGACAATAATCCACACATGTCAGACTTGAATAATTCAAAATAACATATTGTAATAAATTTTGAGCAAATAAAATCAATCACAGAATCATAGACACAGAATTATCAGAATAACTCGCAGCGGAAATTAAAATACCATAGTAGTTCATGAAGCTACTATAACAAAGTCTCAAAACAAATACATAATATTAGTCTAAAAACAAACACAATAGAAATCCGAAATACATAGAAGTTTACTAATACAAGAGCTGAGATAGAACAACTGAAACTGAAAGATATAGATAACTAGATAAGCAGAATCTCCTGCGATTCCTAACTCCAGAAAGAGAAATCCAAAGCTGTGAATACTCAGGCTAACACGAGCGTAAATAAAACACAAACACTCGAGTCAGGACATACATACTTATACAATGTAACCAAATCAAGTGAACTATAATAAAGTACAAGCAACTTAAAGAATGCTTTAGATCTCCCACCCTCTAAGGATCCGTTAAACTATTTACTATGTAGTAATATTGCGCTATTATAATAATGTCTATAGTAAAATAAACTTACTTTTAAATAGCGTTAAAGGGTTACCGATGTAGCCCTCAACACGTAATAGTCCCAGTAGTCCATCCAGTATCAGCATACCTCCAGATCGGGAGGCTACCCTAAATAATCCATGGGCTACAGGAGAAAAACAAACTCGTAGTATAGCTCGCTATCGTAGGTGACACGAAACACAAGGCAATCCAGGGTAGATATACCAATTGCGCACACGGGCTGGTGGTAACGTAGCAGCCACTACGCCCACCTCGGAACACACTCCCAACCAAAATCGGAGGATGCCATCAAATCAATCACAAGTAAGAGTATACTATCAAAGAAATGTGTCCGATAGGAGGAATGACCTCACTTGTCCCGAGATCGCTCCTGTTTTAGCCACCTTACGCCAACTCACGGGAGTCGGGTCCACGTTCATAACTTAATAGGATCGTCGCCGCCATCCTACTTCATTTTGGAAACTCCACCATGTACACAGTTGTTAAAGTGGTTTTCGGTATCGACAGAGAGTATGTCCATATCCGATCCCAATCTCTTTAACAACCAACCGTTTTTATAACCCGTGGTTACATTTCAAAATTGTATTTTATACTTCAAAAATCAAATATCATTTCAAATCCATTTCAAAATAGCAAAATATCATATCCTTTCAAAACCTCATTCAAATTATATTTTGTTTTAAATACCATTCCAAATCACATTTCAAAATAGTTTATATTTCAAATCAAAATACTCCATTTAAACCATTTAAAAGTGAAGTCGTTAAACTTACTAATCAAATATTCAATTCTCAAAAATTTAGCATTTTCTAAGTTCATTTATTCAGCTAAAAACATTAAAACAGTGAAATTTTAGCTTTCGCGGCACTTAAAAAATGCTACGGTAAGTTACATTTGAAAACAATTCATTTCAGCAAAGACAACATTTAAAAATTGCTGTAATAGTTCAGTTTTAATTGGAAGATTGTTCAATTCAGCAAAGACAGCATTTACAAAACTGCTGTAATAGTTCAGGGTTCAAATTAAAAGATTTAATTCAATTCAGCGAAGACAACGTTTACAAAACTGCAGCAGTAATTCAGTTATATTTGAAAAATCTCATTTCAGCCAACTGCAGCACTTATCAAGAGCTACTGTAGCCCTTTTTTTCAAGTTTTAGTTTCTGCAACTACTGCACTTACCAAGTGCTGCAATAGCCCTTAGTTAATTTTAGCCTTTTAGTTCACTTCTGCAATTACAACACTTACAAAGTGCTGCAGATTCGTTTATTCCAGATTTTAGTTCATTTTCAGAAACGATAACAATTCTGAATTGCTACTAAAAGAATTTCCAGATTTACAATAGAATTTCAGCAACAATTAAACTTTAAATTAAACCTTTTTAACTTATAAAATTTCATATTTTCCACTTTAAAATGGTCATTTAAATGCCCTTTAACTTATGATTTTTATAAAGTAAATTTTATACATAAAATCAAATTTTTATTTAATAATTCATTTATTAAGTTCAAGCAAACAATTTTCTATTCTTTACATTTTAAAAATTAACTTAACACTTAAGTTTTAATTACCATTTCAAATTATAAACTTAATTTCCATTTTATTTACTTAACTTAAACTTCATTTTTTTAAAACAAAATCTCAAATTTCAAATTAATTTATATTTAAAATTTCAACTTAACCATTTATTTATTTAACATATTTAACATATCGAAAAATCACTAATCCTTTATTTAAACTTTTTAAATTCAATTAAAATCAAATTATCATAAATTTAAATTTTTTGAAAAATAATTAAAATTTCATAAAAACTTTATTAAATAACCTTGGGTCTGTATAAAATTTTCTAACCTAAGTCAAGTGATATGGATAATATATCATTTCAATCCATAATTATAAAGAAAAATCCGGGTTCTATAGTTTCAAGCCCGTAATCCCAAGTCAAATAAAAATAAATAAAAATCGCTCAGGCCTATCATTTCAGCTCATAGCAATTTTTCCCTATTCTAAAGTCCGTCCGTGTAAAGACCCGCAAATCTGTACTCCTTGAATAGACACTAATCTCCAGTGATTAACTCAAGATGAACGGAAATACGAACCCTTATGGTTTTAAGAAAGAAGAAAAGGTAGAAGAAGAGAGAAGATAGAAAATAGAACGGAAAGAAATAACAAAACAACATCAGAATCTCACAATTCGCAGCGGAACAACATATAATAGATAAATGAATAATCTTTAACAAAGAACTATATCAGTTATTACATTACATTTCATTACATCATCAGAGTGTACAACAACAAACAACATCAAACAGCGGAAATGAAATACTATATACTAATAATACGCCATGCCATCCAACTTGCTTCTAGCAACTCCTGAATTCCAGAATGTCCTGATAAACCTTAACTCTTGACTGCCCGTGTGAAAATTGGTGGGCACCCAGAGTTTAGGAAGGAAAACAATAAACTCCGAGTCAGTCATGTGACTGGTGTGGGAACTCAAAACAGTTTATTTTTCTTTAAAATCAAATAGAGGAATATTTTTTTTTAAAGCCAATTCGCAATGCTTTTAAAAATGAGACTACCATAAGACCTCCCACCACACACACAATGCAAACACAAACTTGGAGGAGATTTCTTCTTATGTTAGTCAAAGATGCTTGATACGCATTTAAAAGAAACATTTGATATTATTACTAGTGCATAGTGTAGAAAACATTTCGAATGTAGAATATAAATCTTAGCCAGCATAGGTACCATTATATTATGCCTACTATAGCTACCATATTAGATGGCAGGTTCTACAACTAAAACTGTACAAGTCTCGTATTGTTTCTTTGGATTTCCAACGAATGGTCAGGCCAAGGAACTTCCCATTGCCACATGAGAACGCCTCTGGAAGGACGTCCCCGAGAACCAAACCGGATCTCTGCCAACACAAGGCCGGGTTACCCCTAACTGGGTAACTACTGACACGAGTATGCCATCCCCGGTCCTTTGGGACCTTTAACCGAGCGCTCGTCATCAACATCACACCATAATAATAAGTGTTTCAACATGAGTAAGCATCTGGGCTCCATACCATGATACCACCCTTTTTCAGAAGGAAATGCACACACCCTAAAGGGAGCTACCCCTCATAACCTTGCTGCATCTTTCCTGTTTTGACCATTCCGGGGTGTGAGGCTCGACGAAGTCTCGTCCACAAAGCCACGCTTTATACAAAAGCTGTGCTTTGGGTCAACAAATGATCATAGAAATGATCACAAAGATAAACGATCAAACAAATGATCCTATCACAAATGATCAACACAATGATCATTTCACAGCAACACTCAGCATGTCACATTATCAAATTGGGAATATATCGCTGATAACCATCAACTACATAACCTCTGAGCTCGTGCGTCTCAGAGAAGGGTGTTAAGCTAAGAGAATAAATTCTCTGCCACCAACAGAAATATATTTGAAAGAAATCAGCTTTATATCTCAAATTGTAATGTCAGACATAACAATCCATACAAGTCTGTTCTGGGTTCGAACAGAACCGAAGGCACTTCCAAAGAAGTCCTTGCAATCCGGGTATTCACAATCCCGATCGAATTTCCCATCACTTAGGGAGTCTCTATACCGGCGTGACTCGGTGCAGAAACAACTATCGCTTTCGCAAATACCCAGTCTTCATCACCGGTCTTCAAATGCTATCCATAACGTCGAATCACATATTCGGAATGGGTTATACGACACAAAGATCCTTCCTGGCTAAACCGAATAGTGAGCGAAAACATTTAAAACATATGGATATGGGATTTCAATTAAGTCACAACTTAATAATTCAAAACTTTCTTTTCAATGGTTTAAACCAATTACCATTTCAAATCTTTTAAACAAAAGATTTATTTCATAAGGTTCACCTACTTTCACAAGTATTCTTTTCCGGATTTCAAACATTTCCGTTTCAAAAAGATTAATTCATTTAAATCTTTAAATCAAAGATATGTTTCATAGCTTTCAAATCGTTCCCAAATATTCATTTTCAAAATTCGTTTTCGAATATCCATGTATAACTTGGAAAACTATCTTAGATTAAACTTGAAATCCCTTTTATACAATTTGAAATTCGTTTCTCCTATGAAAGCTTTTTATTATTTAGAAACAACAGTCTTATTTCGAAAAAACCCGATTTCATTTATACAAGTTACAATCTTTGGGTTAATTCAAATTCCCAAAAATAATACTTTAAAAATGGTTTAACTCATAATGACTAGTATAATATCGTTAATCCCTAGTTTCAAATTACAGAATTCAATTTGAATATTGAATTCAAATTTAAATTAAAGTATTTAAATTCCAACACTTAATCCAGTTATTCAAAATAAGTTTCCATCTTTGAAATTCCATTTCAAAAGCTTTTTACTTCAAACCCAATCCATTTTCAAAACATTTGAATTTAAAAATCCAAATACAAAACTATTTCAAACATATGTGACTTAATCGATTTCCTAGTGAAATCCATCATTTCTATTTTAAAAATCCTATTTTCTAATAATGATTCAAGTTATATAAATGAATTGACAATCTGTGACATTCGAATTTTTACATGTATTTGAATTCTCTCCGTACAATCAAATTTCCAGAGGTTTTTGCAAGCTTTTTTCAACTGAAATGAATATTTTTTTTAGCTTAATTCGTAAACAAACAAACAATCTTTGTTTGTATTTTAAATCCAAATAGTTACTAGATTAAGAGATAGAAATTTATTTGCAAATCTAGGTATTAGAAAGAAACAGGAACAAGAGCATCACAATATTACAGGCATACACAGATCCATCCATTCATATATATCTATATACATTCCAGATATTCATAAGCAACAAATTCAGAGACTTAAGTTTAATTAAGGTGATGTTACTCACATAACAACTCAGAAAAATACAAAATTTGAAATCCGAGAATAATTCAATATTACGGACCCAATGGAACTGGTTTCGTCGAATTCCGAGACTGTGCCTCGGATGGCTATTTTTAAATACCGATTCAAATGATATATTTTCAAAACTGTACAATTCACTTTCAAATTCAATTCTGAAGCTTCTATTATCTTCAGCATTTTCAATATGAATTTTACAAGCCTTTGAAATATTTTTAATCGGCTTAAAATTGAAGATTCAAATTTTTATTCAACTCTCAATAGATTAAATTTTATAATTTAATCGCCAATTTCAAAGTTATATTGAAAATTCAACCCAAACCATCATTTAAATATTTAAAATTAATTAAATATTTTCAAATTAAATTGTTCAAAATTATGGGTCGTTGCAGTCCGGGTATATTTCATTTCAACCCATAGTAATTCTATTCTATAGGGAACCTGCAGTTTGAGAACAGAATAAAATAAACAATATAGCAACATATAACAATATCAGATGATTTGATAGGTTTACAAACAAGGGTTAACATCATATGATTCATATCACAGGCAGGTATAACATGGTATAATATTTCTACACATTCACTTGCTATCACTCACAGTTCTATAAGTATGAATGTCAAGTGTGAATACTCACTTCTTTACGCTGGAGTTAGCAAATCAAAACACACCAACAAAAATCTAGAAAGCCCGATACGGCATGACTTTTGATTCGAGTGGAGTGAGAACAAAGATATTAATCTTGTATTCAACAAAAAAACAAGACCATACAAACATATATTTTCAACACAAAATTTAAATTGAAACAATTTGAAATAAGAAGAAACAAAATGCAAAATGACTTGACCTTGCCTTTACCGCTCAAGTGCTCGGCCTAGGGGTTTTATTTGCTCAGCCATAGTGATGTTTTGGTGGTAGGTGGCTCGGGTTTAGCATCATTTGGGCATGGCAACATGGAATGTGAAGGGGTAGGAGTTACAACATAGGGAAGGTCAAAGGACAAGGCAAAAAGGAAGGTTTTTGTTCAACATTTAGGCTCGACCAAAGGTCAAGTGGGTCGGCCTTAGTCAGGTACAGGTCTGGTGATGGTTGAAGTGATGGCCAGAGGTGGTGTACTTGCTGGTGGTGATGGCTAAGGGTGTTGCCGAGGTGAATATCGAGGGGATGGTGAAGTTTATGGCTCGGCTTGGCATGTTTTGGTAGGGTTTGTAATTTTTTTTTTGATGTTTGCATCACTTGGTGGTCAAGGCTAGTATTGGTCAGAGGAGGAGGAGGTCAGGCTGTAGATGGTGATGAGGAGGAAGTGATGTGGTGGTCAGTGAAGGTGGTGAAGGGGTTTGGCCGAGCAAAGCTTGAAGAGATCAAAGACAAAAATTAATAAAATGAAGAAGAAAAGAGAGAAGCCATTACCAAAAAATTTCTCAGTTCTGAAAATAGCCATGAGCTGAAGCAATGAGGAAGTTTTTCACGTGTTTTAGTAAATTAAATACATAGCTAACAAAGAGGAATGGATGGCCAAAGCATGAAATAAACAAATTGAAAAGGCTTTGTCTCTTCAAATTTCTAATTTCTTTTAATTTAAAATAAACAAATAGAAAGTAAGTAAATAAAATAGAAAATGAAAAAAAATAAAGTAGAAATGAAAATAAATAAATATTTTTAGGAAAAATAGAAAATAAATAAGAAAATAGTTCATTAAATTGAAACTAGAATTTAAAATTGTAAAAAAAATAAAATAAACATTGGAAAATTACAACTACACTTATAAAACATTTTAAAATAAAATATATACATAACATGTCATGTCACACATGTAAACATGAATTAGAACATGACATGACAAACAAAAATATTATTTATATAAATTAAAATAAACAATTTTGTTAAATAAAACAATTTACATACAATGGTGTAAAAAGCATAACTTTCGCAATATTAATCAGATTTCAACGAAATGAAAAGTAGTATACTTAAAATTTTATTTAATTTCATTATAAAAAGATAAAATTCAAAAACTCAAAATTATAAGTATTTTAATTTAAAAGTCAAAGTTTGACCATATTGACAAAATTCACATTTTTGGAAAATATTCAATTTATTCATGTTTGGAATTATAATTCACATAAAAATCAAAATTTATATTTAAAATAACAAAATTTATTCATTTTAATAAATAAAATAAAGTTTTTAAATCAAAATTTCAATTAAAATAATCAAAATATATAATTAAAATAATCACAAAATACAAGGTTTTACACTCTCCCCCACTCAAAACTTTCGTCCCCGAAAAGGAATGAGGTACGGGAAAACACAGAAAAAGATAGAATGAAATTGGATTAAGACAAGATGGCTAGAAGATTAAATTTATACCTGATAACTATTATTGTAGGTGACTTCGATAAGATGGAGATGATCTTCCCAAGATCCTCCATAATCAAGAACACATGCACGAAAAAGATCTTTGAGAATCTGATTCGCTCTTTCCGTTTGACCGTCGGTCTGTGGATGGTAAGAATTGCTCGGATTCAGATGAGTACACAAAGATTCTTGAAAAGCTTTCCAAAGCTGACTGGTAAAGGTAGGATCACGATCACAAACAATACTGAGAGGAACACCATGGAGACGAACAATCTCTCTCCTGTAGATCTCAGACAAGCTAGATGCAGAACGGGTAGACTTGACCAGAATGAGATGAGCGGACTTGGTCTGTCTATCCACAATAACCTAGATAAACTTAACATTCATACGAGTCAAAGCAGTAAGAGGTGTAGCAATCCGAGCAAAATTCTCAATGAATCTCCGGTAATAATCGGCAAGGCGTAGAAAACTACGAATCTCAGAAGGAGTCTTAGGAGTTTCCCAATCCTGTAATAGAATAGGGAGAAATAAAAACAACAGAAAAGACAAAATAATTAAATGACGAAGGAAAAAGAGAAAGAATCAAAGACTTACATTGATTGCAGCGATCTTGACTGGATCAACAGAAACTCCATTACTAGAAACAATATGTCCAAGGAATCGAACTTCATCCTTCCAGAAATGGCATTAAGAAAATTTAGCCTTCAATTGATGGTTTCTAAGAATCTCCAGAACAGATTTGAAGTGCGACTCATGCTCTTTCTTGGTCTTAGAAAAGACAAGGATATTATCAACAAAGACTAGAACAAATTTATTAAGCACATCGTGAAAAAACACGATTCATCGAATCAACGAAAAAACAGGAGCATTAGTCAAGCCAAAAGGCATGACTAAACATTCATAACACCCATTCTTAGTACGGAAAGTTGTCTTAGGAATACTTTCCACAACAACCCTGAGCTGATGGAAACCTGTGGCAAGATCAAGCTGAGAGAAAACAGTGGCACTAAAAAGCTGATCAAACATATCATTGATACGAGGCAATGGATATCTGTTTTTCATAGCGATCTTGTTCGGCTCCCTATAATCAACACACATCCTCAATGATCCATCGGACTTAGTTGACGAAAACCACCACTGATCCCCATTCTGAATGGCTAGGTCTAATAAGACCTTTGGAGAATAAGTCCTCAATTTGCTTTCCCAACTCAACCTTCTCGCGGGATGTCATTCTTTTAGGAGAAAGAATTGCAGGTCGAGCTCTAGGAGAAGAATCCAAAGTATAAATAAAACTGCCAGCAAAATCCTGAGGCATGCGGCACTGAATAATCAAGGGATTTCCTTTACCATTAACAAGATAAACAGAACGTGGTTTAAAAGAGATATGGGCATCATGCCTACCAAGAAAATCACTTCCAAGCAATAAATCAAAAGAATTAAACCTAGAACATAGAAATCACCACTAAAACAATGATCAGAATAGAGAAGTTTCACTTGCTTACAAATCCGATTAAGGTTTACGGGACCCCCAATTGGGTTTGAAACACATAAAGGTACAGAAACATACTCAGGAGAAAGGAGATGCTCAAACTTATCACACAAATCAACATAAATAAAACTATGGGAAGCTCTAGTATCAAATAAAACACGAACATGATGCTGAAATAAAGAAATGGTTCCCTGAAGAGTACCTTGGTCATCACTAGGAGTAGGAGCTGGAGAAGATGCAGAGGCGATAGCGAATATACCGGAAGACTTACCCAACTGAGCAGGAGGAGGAACAATAGCACCAGCTAAAGTAGGGCAACTATTGGCGTAGTGTCCCTTCTGATCACATTTGAAGCAGGTGATGGCAGAAAGGTCGACAGGCTACCTCAAAGAAGGAGAAGATGATGAAGATCCCAAACCCGGATGCTTGAGCCAATTCTTCTTCTGTTGTTGGAAATTAAGCTTTCTCTTCTTAAAGTTAGCAGAGGAAGACTGAGATAAAGGAGCACCAATAAGAAAAGGACCTTTTGAAGTAGGGTTCTCATAATGAATAGCCATATCCATAAGTCCAGCGAAAGTGCTATGAACATGGGCAATAAGACGATCATAGTATTCAGGACGAGTACCAGCAATGAACTTCTCATTCTTCTTGAGAGGAGTGTCTATCAGGGCAGGACCAAACTTAGAAAGTTCGTTGAACTTCCTCTCATACTCTGAAAAAGACATGCTTCCCTGCTTGAGATCCATGAACTCCCTATAAAGCTGGGATTTCTCGACTTCGGGCATCCACTTAGCAACGGAAGCATCCTCGAAAAGATGATTGATAAGCTTAGAAAAGGCACGAAAGAGATTAAAAAACATAATTCAAAGAAACACAAGAAGATACCGAAACTTCTCCCAAGAAATATTAGTCTCGATGGTGTTAGCCGTTACAGACTCCTACCAATCTTGGGCAGCCTCCTACAACTGCCATGCTGCTAACTGACGCTTTTGAGCATCAGTAATCTCAAGACCAGTAAATATCCTCTCTAAACTCCATAACCATTGCTGGGCTTCAATAATACTCTCTGAACCGATAAACTTGGTTCCACCAAGTTGAGAGAATTCCTTACAGAGAATAGTAAACCTAGCAGGTGCAATAGGCTAAGAAGCTGGGGCAATACCACAACCCCTACCTCTGGCATTTCCACGATTCATCCTGAAAAGTCAAGAATGAATTTTAGGACAAAGGTAAAGAGAAGATAAAGATAAATTTACTTAGAAAGATATCCCAAGGAAGAAAATAATAACAAGGTAGATACGAAAGGAAGGAAGTTTAGAAAAAAAATCTTTTAAAACAAGAAAATTTTATATCAAAATAATCTTTGAAAAAATCCTTTGAAAAATAATTTAAAAATCAGTTTATACTTTGAAAATACGTTCTCTCACAAACAAATTGATTCTAATGTTGCTTTCACTCATTCTAGGGTATTTCTACCCTATCTCTAATGAGTTTTTGCTCCGCAGGCTAAAATTTGCCTAAAATCAAAGCTCTGATACCAACTGTAACGGACCGCGTCAGTGGGGTAATGCCCACCGTAGCATACAGCTGTACCTGTGTTCTGCCTTTACGGCCAGCCTCTCGACTACAACAACCCCCGTAGGGACATGTAGGAGTAAGAGTCATCCGCTCGCTACCAAACCAAATGTGAGAACCCCCATCATGCGGCACCCACCAAGTGCATAGGCAGACACACATGTCAGACTTGAATAATTCAAAATAACAGATTGTAATAAAATTTGAAGCAAATAAAATCAATCACAGAATCACAGACACAGAATTATCAGAATAAATCGCAGCGGAAATTAAAATACCATAGTAGTTCATGAAGCTACTATAAAAAAGTCTTAAAACAAATACATAATATCAGTCTGTAAACAAACACAATAGAAATCCCAAATACATAGAAGTTCACTAATACAAGGGCTGAGATAGAATAACTGAAACTGAAAGATATAGATAACAAGATAAGCAGAATCACCTGCGCTTCCTAACTCCAGAAAGAGAAATCCAAGACTATGAATACTCAGGCTGACCGAGCGTAAATGAAACAAAAACACTCCAACCAGGACATACATACTTATACAATGTAAACCAACTCAAGTGAACTGTAATAAAGTACAAGTAACTTAAAGGATGCTTGTGACCGCCCATCCTCTAAGGATCCGTTAAACTATTTACTATGTAGTAATATTGCACGGTTATAATAATATCTACCGTAAAATAAACATACTTTTAAATAGCGCTAAAGGTTTACCCATATAGCCCTCAACACGTAATAGTCTCAGTAGTCCATCCAGTATCAGCATACCTCTAGATCGGGAGGCTACCCTAAATACTCCATGGGCTATGGGAGAAAAACAAACTCGTAGTAAAGCTCGCTATGGTAGGTGACATGGCACACAAGGCAATGCCAGGGTTGATATACCAATTACGCACACAGGCCGGTGGTAATGTAGCAGTCACTACGCCCAACTCGAAACACACTCCCAATCAAAATCGGAGGATGACCACCACATCAATCACAAGTAAGAGTATAGTATCGAAGAAAAGTGTCCGATAGGAGGAATGACCTCACTTGGCCCGAGATTGCTCATGTTTTAGCCACCTTATGCTAACCAACGGGAGTCGGGTCCACGTTCATACCTCAATAGGATGGTCGCCACCATCCTACTTCATTCTGGAAACTCCACCGCGCACACAGTTGTTAAAGTGGCTTTCAGTATCGACAGAGAGTATGTCCATATCCGATCCCGGTCTCTTTAATAACCAACCGTTATTATAACGCGTGGTTATACATTTCAAAATGGTATTTTATACTTCAAAAATCAAATATCATTTCGAATTCAAATATCATTTCAAATCTATTTCAAAATATCAAAATATATATCCTTTCAAAACCTCATTCAATTTATATTTTATTTTAAATACCATTCCAAATCACATTTCAAAATAGTTTATATTTCAAATCAAAATACTCCATTTAAACCATTTAAAAGTGAATTCATTATACTTATTAAAGAAATATTCAATTCCCAAAAATTTAGCATTTTCTGAGTTCATTTATTCAGTTAAAAACATTAAAACGGTGAAATTTCAGCTTTCGCAGCACTTAGAAAATGCTACGGTAAGTTACATTTGAAAACAATTCATTTCAGCAAAGACAGCATTTAAAAACTGAACTACTAAAAACTGCTTTGGTAGTTCAGTTTTAGTTGAAAGATAGTTCAATTTAGCAAAGACAGCATTTACAAAACTGCTGTAATAGTTCAGGGTTCAAATTAAAAGATTTAATTCAATTCAGCAAAGACAACGTTTACCAAACTACTGAAATATTTCAATTATATTTTAAAAATCTCATTTCAGCCAACAACAACACTTATCAATTGCTACTGTAGCCCTTTTATTTGTTTCAGGTTCAAGTTTTAGTTTCTCAACTACAGCACTTACCAAGTGCTACAATAGCCCTTAGTTAATTTTAGTCTTTTAGTTCGCTTCTGCAACTACAACACTTACAAAGTGTTGCAGATTCATTTATTCCAGATTTTAGTTCATTTTCAGAAACGATAACATTTCTAAAATGCTACTAAAAGAATATCCAGATTTACAATAGAATTTCAGCAACAATTAATTTAAACCATTTTAACTTATAAAATTTCATATTTTCCACTTTAGAATGGTCATTTAAGTACCCTTTAACTTATGATTTTTATAAAGTAAATTTTATACATAAAATCAAATTTTTATTTAATAATTCATTTATTAAATTCAAGCATACAATATTCTATTCTTTACTTTTAAAAATTAACTTAACACTTAAGTTTTAATTGCCATTTCAAATTATAAACTTAATTTCCATTTTATTTACTTAACTTAAACTTCATTTTTTTAAACAAAATTTCAAATTTCAAATTAATTTATATTTCAAATTTCAACTTAACCATTCATTTATTTAACATATTTAACTTATCGAAAGATCACTAATCCTTTATTTAAATTTTTTAAATTCAATTTAAATCAAATTATCATAAATTTATATTTTTTTAAAATACTTAAAATTTCAGAAAAACTTCATAAAATAACCACGGGCCTGTATAAACTTTTCTAACCTAAGTCAAGTGATACAGATAATATATCATTTCAATCCATAATTACAAAGAAAAATCCGAGTTCTATCATTTCAAACCCGCAATCCCAAGTCAAATAAAAATAAATAACAATCGCTCGGGCCAATCATTTCAGCTCATAACAATTTTTCTCTATCCTAAAGTCCGTTCGGGTATGTATCATTTCAACCCATAGTGATTCTATTCTATAGGGAACTTGCAGTACGAGAACAGAATAAAATAAACAATATAGCAACATATAGCAGTATCAGATGATGTGACAGGTTTATAAACAAGGGTTAACATCATATGATTCATATCGCAGGCAGGTATAACATGATATAATATTTCTACACATTCACTTGCTATCACTTCACAGTTCTATAAGTATGAATTTCAAGTGTGGATACTCACTTCTTTACGCTGGAGTTAGGAAATCAAAACACACCAACAAAAATCCAAAAAGTGCGATACGACACGACTTTTGATTCAAGTGAAGAGAGAGCCAAGATATTAATCTTGTATTCAACAACAAAACAAGACCATATAAACAAATACATTCAACACAAAATTTAAATTGAAACAATTTGAAATAAAAAGCAACAAAACACAAAATTATTTGACCTTGCCTTTACCGCTCAAGTGCTTGGCCTAAGGGTTTCATGTGCTCGACCATAGTGATATTTTGGTGGTAGGTGGCTCGGGTTTAGCATCATATAGGCATGGCAACATGGAGTGTGAAGGGGTAGGAGTTACAACATAGGGAAGGTCAAAGGACAAGGCAAAAAGGAAGATTTTTGTTCAACGTTTAGGCTCGGCCAAAGGTCAAGTGGGCTCGGCCTTGGTTAGGTACAGGTCTGGTGATGGCTGAAGTGATTGCCAGAGGTGGTATACTTGCTGGTGGTGGCGGCTAAGGTTGTGGCCGAGGTGAATATGGAGGGGATGGTGAAGTTTATGGCTCGGCTAGGCATGTTTTGGTAGGGTTTTTTAATATTTTTTTTGAAGTTTGCATCACTTTGTGGTCACGGCCAGTATTGGTCAGAGTAGGTCAGGCTGTGGATGGTGATGAGGAGAGAGTGATGTGGTGGTCGGTGAAGGTGGTATAGGGGTTAGGCCGAGCAAATCTTGAAGAGATCAAAGGCAAAAATCAATAAAACGAAGAAGAAAAGAGAGAAGCCATTACCAAAAAATTTCTCAGATCTAAAAATAGCCGTGAGTTGAAGTGATGAGAAAGTTTTTCGCGTATTTTAGTAAATGAAATACATAGCTAACAAAGAGGAATGGATGGCCAAAGCATGAAAATACAAAGAAAATGGAAAGGCAAGTCAAATGAAAAGTCACAAATCGAAAAGCCTTTGTCTCTTCAAATTTCTAATTTCTTTTAATTCAAAATAAACAAATAGAAAGTAAGTAAATAAATAAAATGGAAAATGAAAAAAACATAAAGTAGAAATGAAAATAAATAAATATTTTTAGGAAAAATAGAAAATAAATAAGAAAATAGTTTATTAAATTGAAACTGGAATTTAAAATTATAAACAAAATAAAGTAAACATTGGAAAATTACAACTGCACTTATAAAACGTTTTAAAAATAAAATATATACATAACGTGTCATGTTACACTTGTAAACATGAAGTAAAACATGACATGGCAAATAAAAATATTATTTATATAAATTGAAATAAACAATTTTGTTAAATAAAACAATTAACATACAATGGTGTAAAAAGCATAACTTTCACAATATTAATCAGATTTCAACAAAACAAAAAGCAGTATACTTAAAATTTTATTTACTTTCATTATAAAAAGATAAAATTCAAAAATTCAAAATTTTAAGTTTTTAAATTTAAAAGTCAAAGTTTGACCACATTGACAAAATTCACATTTTTGGAAAATATTCTATTTATTCATGTTTGGAATTATAATTTACACAAAAATCAAAATTTATATTTAAAATAACAAAATTTATTCATTTTAATAAATAAAATGATGTTTTTAAATCATAAATTCATTTAAAATAATCAAAATATACAATTAAAATAATCACAAAATACAGGGTTGTTACAAAGGTTGAAACATGTTTGATTTCTTATTGTTGAAGGGACACGTGCTGTTAAAGATGAAAAGGTGTTTGCTTTGTCTGTTGTGTATGAATATATATCTATATTTAATTCTAAATTCAAATTCAAATCGTCTCGATTTCCATAACTCACAATCTCGATCTCCTATCGAGGCATGTCGTCAGGTGTTTATAATGTTAAATCCCTATTTCGAATGCAATGGAAAAAGTTTTGAGGCCAAATTTGATCGTATGGAGAAGATAGCATTTTAGACCCAGTTATAATATTATATTTTTGATTTAATTTCAGCTCGTTTATCAACTATACGGTTACATGACAACTCCAAATGGTAGGTAAATTGAAATCCGATAATAAGACAATATTATGGATCCAATGGAACTAGTTTCGTTGAATTCCGAGACTGTGCCTCGAAAGTTATTTTTAAATATTGATTTAAACGATACAAATTCAAAACTGAACAAAACACTTCCAAATTCAATTGTGAAGCTTCCAATATCTTCAGTATTATAAATATAAAATTTTCCAAGGCTTTGAAATATTTTTAATCTTTGCTTAAAATCCAAGATTCACTATTTTATCCACTTTTCAATAATCAAATTCAATAATTTAATTTCCAAATAAATAGTGGTATTTGAAACACAAGTTGAATTAACTTCCAAATATTTAAAATCAATTAAATATTTCAATTTCAAATGTTCAAAATTTCTGGGTCGTCACATTCTTCCCCCTTAAAGGAATTTCGTCCCGAAATTACCAGATAAGAAGAATGATCCATACCCATTCACCTTTTTCCCAAAACCAAACAGTTTCAACTTTCGTAAACAATTTTTTTATTAAGACGCTATCATTCTTACCAACTTCCCAAACTCAACCATAAGTTCCAAACAATATTGTTTTCTCAAAAATTCAAATGTAAAATTAAATTCAAATTTTAAATTATCAAAATTTTCTGAGAATTTTTCTAATTCCCTAAATTTTCGAAAAATTTTGCGAGCATCTCCTTTGCGCAGCTAGCTCGGTACGACTACAAAATGCCACTACGGGCCTCCAGATTTCAAAAAGAAAACAAAAGGTGAAGTGGCTAGACCAAAAAATCATTAAATTTCATATAGAAATTTAAATACATACCTTTTTGTTGGACAATTTAAATTATCTTCAGAAATCAAAAATCCAATTCCCCTTTCCTTTATAATACGTGTATATCCTACTTAACAATAATATCCAATCACAGAATTCAAAATCATTTTATTCACTTCTTTACAAAATTTTCAATATCTATTTTGTCCAAGTCCGTATGATGCATGCATATCATTCGTACTCAATATCAAATCCGATTGCTCACTTGATCACACAATTTCACTTCCGAACTAGTATCGTCCATCCGACTCTCTAGTGCAGACTCAGATCTGGTTTCTTGATCAGAAATCGTCATTCTCCTTGCACAGCCGTAAACTATGATAGAGAATTTCCAGAATCAACCAAAAATCCATATCCAGGTTCGCCGACGAAAATCGAGTCAAAAAATTCCAACTCGGATTGATATAATTATCTCGAAATTTTGTGCTCGAATTCTAGATCGAATCGCTATGCAAATAAAGTAATATATATACATCCTACGTATTTATTCCAAATGATTATTAGCTATATCAATTTCCTTTTCATTTATTCACATTGATTTTCATTCACTTATTCACAATTACCATTTTATATATCTTTATTAAGTCTTTATTCAAATATTAACTTAGAATATTTCCTTAATTCCAAATTTACTAGAATTTCACCATTCATTTCTTAAGCTCCATATAAGTATTTAATATACTTCTAATATATTTTTTCTTCACCACTTGGTTTTTATCTACTTTCATTTCAATTGAACTCCAATTCCATATAATTCAATTTGCTTCAATCTACTAATTAATTTCAAATCTCAATACTTTTATTTCCAACTTTTATCCAAATTTTTATTTTCAATTCTATTTGAATTCAATTTATCTTCAAACTTTGAATATTGAATTATATTTATGTTAACTCATATAAAGGTTCATTTCTAAAACTTTACTTCTTTTAGTTTCTTTGGACAAATTACACGATTCTACTTTATTAAACACCATTTTAATTTGATTCCAATATTCCATAACCATTTTTAAATAAGATTCCAGAGTTTTAAATAACCACTTAAGTATTTCAAAATCATTTTTGAAACAATTACATCCAAAATCAAACTCAATTTCACAGATATTCTCAATTCAAAACATTGGGTAGCAATTCCTCCATTGGAAACTCAAAAATGAACATCGACGATGTCGCGATCATCATCAGAATTATTTTCCAGCGACTGAAAAGAGTTTAGTGCTTTTCCCTCTTTAAAACATTTCCAAATATTTTTAATTTCAAACTCCACCAGATTTCGTATCCAATTTCAAAAATATTTCCCAAATAATTTCACCATTATTTTATCAAAACCTTTGAAAATCATTTTCAAACTCAAAAGGGATTTAAATTTCCCAAATCTCAAAATTTCAAAGCCTTCCAATTTATTTTCAAATATTACTCTGGAATTCTATTTCAAATTACAAATCACATTTACAATTTATATTTACAAATCCCACTTATATATAAATTTATTTCTTGGCTTTTAGTTATGATTTCAATTTCTTATTCAATTTCACACTTGAATGATAATAATTTAATATCATCACTTCCTAACAACCAAGCAATTATATATAACTATAATATTTTATGAAAAATTATTCCTCTTATATACAAAATTAATTTGTGTAAAATTATTTCATTTACCCTATTTTTAAAACAACAAGATGTTGGTTTATCTTGTTTAAGAGTTTAGAAACCCCTATCGATAAAATGGCGTTACACATATCGACCATAATCTATAAACACTGAACCGATAAGTCAACACAACATAATTTTTTTTTATATTCACTAATAAATACGCACTCATATCTATTAGTACACTCAAATCATTCCAGAGTACTACTGACTCTATCACTAATGAGTAATTTCCCCACAGAAATCAAGGTTCTCGCTTAACCAATTGCTTTGATACCACGTTGTAACGACCCAATTTTTCGACACCCGAAAGTCGACATAAATACGTCCACAGTATTAAATGCCAATCAATCGAATGCCGAAAAACCGAACCGTTAGGGTTAAAGAAGAAGATAGTGGATGAAGAAACAGAAACAATATCAGAATCTCACAATCGTAGTGGAACAATATATAATAGATAAATGACTAATATATAAAAACAATTATATCTGTTTATACATTACAACATCAGAGTTATATACAACATAATAGCGGAAAAGTAACATCATATAAAAGTGATACGTCTCGCCATCCAGCTTGCCTCCGGATCTCCACAGATTATCTTCCTGACTTCGCTCCAAAACAACGGATAACCTGACTTTAGGCTGCCCGTGTAGAAAATTATGGTCACCTAGTGTTTAGAAATGGAATAATAAACTCCAGGTCAGTCATGGGACATGTATGAGATCTTAAAACAATTATTTACACAAAAGAAAAGGAAAATAAATCCTTTTTGCTTTTGGAAAATGAAATTACCATAAGGCCTCCCACCATAAGCATAATGCAATCGCACACTTGTGGGAGATTTCTCCTTACAGCAATCAAACATGCTTGATACGCAAAATCTTTTTGATATTATTATTAGTGCATAGTGTGGAAAACATTTTGAAAGTATAATATTAATCTTAGCTAGCATAGGTACCATTATATTATGCCTACTATAGCCACCACATGAGGTGGCAGATTATACAACTGCAATCGTAAAGGGCTCGTATTGTTTTGTTTGGATTTCTAACAAATGGTCAAGGCTAAGGAACTTCTTTTCAAAAGGGTACGCCTCTGGAGGCATGCCCCGGGATCTTAACCAAATCTCTGCCAACACAAGGCCGGGTTACCACTGTAACTAGGTAACTAACTATCATGAGTATGCCACCCTCCGGTCTAGACCGACCTTTATCGAGGCGCCTCAAGAACCAACAACCACATAAGTAAATAATCTGGGCTTCATATCATAATACCATTTTTTTACCCAAACAAGTTAAATATCTGGACTCAATGCCAGATACCACTTTTTATCCAGAAGGAAATGCACATACCTTGAGGGTCGTGACCCCCATAACCTTGCTGCATCTTTTCTTGTTTCAACCGATTCCGGGGTGTTAGGTTTGACGAAGTCTCATCCACAAAGCTACACTTTTCACAAAAGCCATGCTACGATCAACAAATGATCAACACTTAGCGTGCCATATTACCAAATTGGGAATATATCACTGGTAACCATCAACTACATACACTACACCAGAAAGGCGAATTAGGCAGTGCTTAGGGCCGTATCTAAAGCCATTAGGCACGGCCGTAAGCCGTATCAAAAGAAAGCATGTTTAATAATTAGATATGGCCCATGGCCGTATCTAATTCTCCAATTGTTGTGGATAAGAATGTTGAAGCAATACCGGAACCAAATGTTGCATTATGACGTGGTAATCATGTGACTTCATATTTCTTAGTTCGGTAGGATTGATGCTCACATTGTTGTGGAAGTTTGAAGAGAATTTGTTGGGCACTTTCAGGTTTTTCAAAACGGTGCAAAACCGTATCTTTTCTTCTTTGCTCAAAGTGAAAGTTGCCTTTGGTATGATTATTTTATTTGTTTCAGGATCCTCCATCACCCACAACTTTTGTTTTATACCCATGATTTTCAAATCCTTGCGTGCATTGATTCCATCTTTTGACTTATCTTTATGGTCCATAATGGTGCTGGTGAGATGTTCTGTGACATTTTTCTCCATATGCATAACATCAATATTATGGCGAATCATATTTGCTTTCCAATATGGTAAATAAAAAAAGATAGACCTCCTGTACCATGCAGAAACATTGTCAACTTCTTCATTAATTGACTTTTTCCGTTTTCGACTAATTTCTTCTTTCTGTTTACCAACTTTCATTTTGATATTCGCTACTTTCTTTTCAACTTCAAAAGCAGTCAATGTTCGTTTAGGACGTTGAAGTTCTTGTTCGTTGTTGAAATTTGTCTTGTCGTATCAAAACTTGTGTTCTTTAGGAACAAACATTCGATGTCCCATGTAACACACCTTCTTACTTTCAGGAAGATGATAAGAACAAGTGTTTTCCCCACAAACCGGACATGCAAAATAACTGTGAGTTGTACATCCCGATAAAGTCCCAAGAGCAGGGTGATCATGGATTACCCACAACACCTAGCTCTCATTGTGAATTCGGATTTATTTAATGAATCATATGTAACGACTCCTTCCCATAACTTCTTTAACTCGTCTATCAACGGCTGTAAATAAACATCAATATCCTTCCCTGGTTGTTTTGGCCCAGAAATCAATAGTGTTAACTTTGAAAACTGTCGTTTCATGCACATAGACGGAGGAAGATTATATGGTACTACAATTACTGGCCAACAAACGTAAGGGTTAGATAGAGAAGCATGTAGACAGAAACCATCTGTTGCTATTCCAAGTGTGACATTTCGTGGCTCGACAGCAAACGTTTGGTCAAAATAATCTGCGACTTTCCATTGAGAAGTGTCACATGGATGACGCATTACTGTTGGATCAGACTTGGCACGACCATGCCAGGTCATCGCATCTGCTATCCATGGTACAGTATACAATCTCTTCAATCTAGAAATTAAAGGAAAATGTCTTAATGTCTTTCGAGGTACTTTGATGCCTTTTCTTTCTTCGTTGAATGATGTCATATATCTTGGTTCGTTGCAATTTGTACACGAAACTCTATTCGCATCATCTTTCCAGTATAATATGCAATCATTGATGCATGCATCATAAGTTTTGTAATTCATCCCAACTTGCTTAATTAACTTCTTCACGTCGGAGTACTTTGTCGGCAGCGTGTTACCTTCGGGGAGTAACTCCTTTATTAGTTCGAGGAGTGCAGGCACACCATTATTTGAAAAGCCGTATTGGGTCTTCAAGCTATTTAGTTTCACAATGGCATACAGCTTCGTCAACCCTTTTGAACATGAAGGATACAGTAGCTCTTTTGCGCTACCAAAAAGTGATTTATACTTCTTACTTTCATTGGCCTGCCAATTGCCATCAACCGTAGATGGCTCTCCAACATTAGCATGATCAGACAAGGGTTTTCAGGTTGAAAATGATGAAATCTATCTGCATCATTGACTAGATCTTCCATCATAATATGTTCAGACTCGTCGGTACTTGTGGCATGACTAACTGGTTGTTGTTTTTCCTTCTCTGCCCTTTTTTCCCCATGAAAATACCATACGGTATATGATTGGATAAAACCCCATCTAAGAAAATGAAAATGAATGTCATCTAATTTGATCGTCTTCATATTTTTGCACCTAGTGCAAGGGCATAAATACACTCCTTTCTTACCACCATTTTCATCAACAAAACTAATAAACTTCTTCAACCCGTCTATATAGTATGTAGATCTTTGATCAGATTCATTTATCCACTTTTTGTCTATAATGAAAGACATATTGCCTTACTATATCATATATATTAGAACATTAGACGTAAATATAATAAATTTGTGATGTAATCAACTTATAAGAAGCTGGTATGTAGGTCCTGCCGCAGCATACAAGAGTACTATGAAATGGTATATGACCTACTCTAGACTAGCATCCTAGTCTCTCTCTGCCCCTACTCTGGGACCACATCTACAGGTCGTGCACCTCATTGGTATAGTGGATTCCATGCACCAACGGTAGCCCTAAGTCGGACATACCAAAACTATATATAAACACTTTAAAATGCATATCAATAAATATGTATATAATATTCCATGCATCTCCTCGTAGACCATAGTCGGACATACTAGAACTATATTTATACATATAAACATGTATAAATCACATACTATATGCAATACACACACACACATAAACACTCATATGTGTGTGTGTATATATATATATGAGTGTGTGTATATACAAGATTTTCAATTCACATGGAGACGTAGAGGTATTGCTACTCACGTTGACAAAGTGCTTATAAACAATACTTTTCTACAACATTTTCAAGATTTTATTGCCACTGCCAGTACCCGGTTTTGAGTGATCACAACCCTATATCATCAAACTACTTAACAAAAGGGAAAAGCTTTTGAATACAAAAGTTGGCATTTGGCTAATGGATATGAAGATCAGGTACTACCACTTTTATTATAAATGTATGAGGCATTGAAATTCTGAAATTCATAATCAAACTAAGAGGGATAAAACATATCTAAAAAACCAGAACAAGTTAAGAGCAAAGGATGCAAACACTTTATCATCTTTGGAATCAGAATATAATGATAAGCTATTGGCTGCAGACAACAATCCAGATAATGTACTACTATATGAAGATTAATTACATGCAGGCAATGCTCTTAAAAAGACAATGCATGGAAAATATGTAGAAGAAGTTCAAAAGCCTATGATTTCATGGCTTATATAGGGAGACTCAAGCTCAAAAAATCTCTACGCTAAAATGTCAATGAGGAAGTATAAAAATAATATCAAGCTTTGTATAATGACAAAGGTGAGCTGGTCTATAATGCATAACAGATACAATCCCAGGCTATCACCCACTACACTCACCTATTTAATGGAGAACAACCAAAAAATCAAACTTTTGAAGGCATACAATGTAGAACAGTAGTTAATGAACTGGGCAATTATTAGTTACTACAACCAATTTCAGATAAAGAAGTACATCAGGCAATCTTTTCAGTTAAAGATGAAAAATCACCATGGCCTGATGGTCTCTCTTCTTAATTAATCATACAATCAAAAATTTGTACAACACCTCACTTCTGTCTAAAACAAATTAAAGCTATTTTGGGACTAAATGCTTTAATTTCGACAACACTTCACTTCTTTCTCTTCTACGCATAACTTTGCATCCAAGGGGTAATGACAATCAAATACTTGTTCTGAAAGAGTGTATTTAATTTCAACTAGGATTTAATACAGTAGTAACCACTCTTTATCTCAATAGGTGGAATTCCTAGTCTGGAACATAAGGGGATTAAACTACCCAGCAAAACAGTTTAACTTGTTGCAAATATTAAGTACTGAACGATATTCTTTGATTGGTCTTAATGAGAATAAGCCATCTACAGAAAATATACAAAACCTAGTTGCCAAATTAGATAAGAAATGGAAGCACACTCATAACGACAACATAGATTAGAAAGGTAGAATCCTTATTCCATGGAATTCCACTATCTGGTCTATTATCATATTGCATTCTGACAGACAATACATTTTTTGTATTCTACATAATGCCGTAGGGCTTAGCATAATATGTGCTATGATTTATGATTAAAATTTAGTAGAATAGAGAGGGATTACGGAAGCACATCAGTTAAACAAATTAATTTACCCTGGATTTTAATTACTGATTTAAAATATTTAGTCCAGTCAAAACAGAATTAATAATGGCATTCAGAATTCAATAAGAGATATTGATTTCATGAACTGCATCACAAATTCTAATCTATTTGAACATGAATTCATAGGCAATTAGTTCACTTAAAGAGGCGGAAATATGATGAAAAACTGTCATGTGCGTTTTATCTGTAGGTTGTTTGTAAAGTATATTACCTTATGATGCCATTGCCTTTTAGTTTCTACCATTCAACATGCAAAATGTAGAATTAAATGACAACCTTATAGAAATTTGTATATCATAGTCTTTTAATGAATCTTAGGGACCATATTCTAGCAATTTCACCGATGTCCTTATGAGAGTAAAAAGATCATCATATAGGTCAATTTATGCACTTCAAATTGTGAACCTTGTATATAAATGGTAATGCCAGTTTTTTTCTTTCCAGAGCTTTGGTTGACTGCATGTTAACGAAGTGATAAAGCAAACAAAATCATGTATTTAACTGTCCATCTTTCTCTTTCGCTTTCTCTTTTATTTATACCCACACAGTTCATGATTTTTGGGGATTGTCTACTTGATTTATAAAAATGTATAATTGCTTTTGAGCCCTACTAATGGCTGTCTATGTTGATTAATTAGGGATGCTATCAATGAACTGGTGGATGTTGGTCATATATACTAAACAGTCCATGAATATCACTACAAAATTACAGCAAATGGTTGGTAACTCTCATCTAGTGCTGAAGCAGTAGTGTTTTACCATGTTAAGAAGACTTTGAGCATATTAGCTTTTGATATTTAGGCATGCAAGATCTTTTTATTTGATGATGACTGTATAGTTTTATCACATGCAATAAATGCATTTTTTATATTTTATACATATCTCTCTCTGCTGCGACAGTAGGATTTATGCTTGTTACTTCTATTCTTTCCTCTTCATTTTTGTCTTTCAGTAAATTTGATGATGGTACTGTAAATGTTTTTGATTGTGTACATACCGAAATGTTAGCAATGCTTTTTATCAATTGACACCTTATTTCATAAATGATAACATGAGTAAAAACCTATGATATGATCATGATCAAAATTATGTTTCTCAGTGTACATGTAAAAATCTCTGAACATAGAAGAACTATACAAGAAAGTAACTGATATACATATATAATTTAATAATAATCCTAATATATGAAATTGAGAAGGGGAGAAAAAAGACGTGGTAAGAAATTGTCCCCAAGTCTTAACTAATAAAAGGCCATAACTGCACAATAGAAAAAAAAACATTAACATAACATCATGTAGAATTAGAACAAGAGCCTGGACAATACAAAAGTTTTTATAACATATTTATTATCTGCAGTCGGCAATTAATTGGCGATCAACTTTTTATGTAATTCATATGGAACAAATGGAAAAGGTAAATACGTTTTTATTTCTACTACCTCGGTAGTGACTGTCCATAGCAAGATTGATAGGGTATTCGTGAACAATCTTTGGGAGAAGAAATTTCAAGAATTTGGAATTCATTTTGGGGAACACTCCTTAAGCGATCATACCCCTATTCTTGTTAAATTCAATACCCGATCCCCTTGTAATGCCAGAGTTCCCTTCAGGTTCAACAATTTTTGGTGTACGAATGCAAATTACAAAAATGTAGTGGGACAAGCATTAAATATCAACATACAAGGCAATTCTTTATTCATTCTTATTAATAAACTAAAGGAAGTTAAGCATGCTCTGAAAGCATGGCAGAAGGCTATAGAAAACTATCAACAAATTAGCGGAAAAATCAGTTAAGAAGCAAATATGCTTTACAATCAAATGGTTCATAATCCTTTTGACACTGAAATAGCAACGCGATATGGGCAAAAAACAGAACATCTTACAAATATTATAAGGAAATTAGCGGTGGGAAACACCCAAAGAATGAAACTCAACTAGCTAACTCAGGGAGATAAAACATCAAAATTCTTTCACAACAAGATGACACTTCCTAAAACAAGTAATAGGATTAAATACACAAAAATTCTTCACAGAACAACTAGGGTTAAATAAATAAATGTTCAAATACGTGAAAATCAACTTACAAAGAAAACCTCAATCGTCAGCTACTCAGCTCCGAACTCGAGAAAATTAGGGATTACGTGATTTTGGATGTTAACGGACGCGAATTTGGGGGAAAGAGACTTGGGAGAATGACATTTATGTTTCAGAGGGAGAATGAAAAAAAACGAGGGAAGGATTGAATTTGGGGGAGACCATGCTTTGCAGGGCGTATGATTTTCCAGCCAAAATAGGCACGAATTTGATACGGCTCAAAGTCGTATCAAATTTGATATGGCTAATAACCGTATCTAAACGTTTAGATACGGTTTTTAGCCGTATCAAATTTGATACGGCTTTGAGCCATATCAAATAAGGCGGATAGGGGTGTGGCTAAAACAGCTTTGTGGTGTAGTGATAACCTCTGAGCTCGTACGTCTCAGAGAAGGGTGTTAAGCTGTGAGAATAAATTCTCCACCACCAACAGAAATGTATTTGATAAAAACCAGCTTTACATCTCAAAGTGTAATGTCAGACATACATCTATACAAGTCCGTCGTGGGTCTGAATGGAACCAAAGGCACTTCCTCCAATTAAGGAAAGAAGCCCTTGCAAAACTAGATATTCCCTAATCACGTCTGGACTCGCCATCACATAGGGTGATATAAATCTCTATACCGGAGCAACTTGGTGCAGAGACATTCAACAGGTAATCCTTTCGTTTTCGAAAATACCCTGTCTACAACACCATCTTCAAATGCAATCCCATTTCATCATATCATTAGTTGGTTTTATGACTCAATGTCCTCTCCCGGCTAATCCGAATAATGAGTGCTTATTTTAAAAATAAGTGGTTACATTCAAATTTCAAGTAAGTCACAACAAATTTCCACTTTGATCTTTTAAACAAAAGATCCATCACTAAGATTCGATGTGGTTTTCGGATAACCATTTAAATCCGACCCCCGGTCGCATCGAAATTCAAATGTCGTTTAATGGCCAATATTGATAGTCGGTTATTTAACTATCAAACAACATTCACAACTACCATCAAATTTAAATAATTTTCCCAAATTATTTATTTCAAAGTATCTTCGCAAGATGTATTTTTGCACTTCAACCTTTTGAAAACAAATTTCAAATCACTTTCCTCACGTGGAATAAGTTTCCAAATATTTTTTATTTCCACTAAAAATTTGCCAAGTCCGAATACTTTAAAATAATTTAAATCACTTGTCCAAAAATATACTTAGAAACACTTAAATTGAAAACTATTTTTAAAAATTATTTAAAATATTAGTTATGAAATTTTTATACTAATATCTCATATAAAACTTAAGCCCAAAACAAATTTTAAAAACAAAATTATTAAATAGAGTGTAATTATTTAAATAATCATTTTCTAAATCAAATACCAATTAAATCTTTAAAATAATCACTTCTATAATTAACCTAATAAATATTTACTTTAAAGATTTAAAAACAATTTAAGAGAATAATTTCTCGAAAAAAATTCTTTTAAAACCAACTCTAGAACTTTTAATTTATATTTGAAAGCTGCTTTGAAAACATGCTCGACTTTTCAAAGAAAATGCATCCTCCATTCCAAAATAGTTCATTTAAATCAATTAATAAATCCATCTTGATTTATCTCAAATTTTCATCCCAAATTCGTTAATTTTCTTTCCACACTTTTAAAAATAAACCAATATTTTTTTAAAATCAATTTACCCTTCCTTTATAAATTCCCCTCGTGAATTTATATTTCCAAATATCCATTGATATAAAAATTTACATCGATTTCCAAATATTCACTTCCAACACCAAATCAAATTCCAAATTTATTTCCAAAAATTTATTTTCAAGCAGTAAATCAATTTCGAAACTTATTTCTAAAAATTTATTTTCAAACGCCAAATCAATTTCCAAATTGATTTCTAAAAATTATTCCATTTAAAAATTATTCCTTTATTTATCGAAATTGATTTCGAAAACCATTAATCCTATATTCACACATTTATTTAGATTTTAAATTCTGAATTTTAAAATAAATTCTTCAACTTTTAAACAATAGTACTCAAAATCCATTTATTTCCATTTATTAAAATCTTTTCCCCATACTTGGAATTTATTCAATAGGATTACAAAAATCAACCTTTATCTTTTTCAAATTCCTTCTTCTAAATTTATTCAATTTTCAAAAATTAATTTACTTAAAATCTTGTACTTTAATTTTCAAAAATCCAATTATATATATTCTGGTATTTTAAAATACTAGAATATATTCGGCCAAACCATAGCCTTCAGTAAATTTCAATCACCAATATAATCATTCACAGAGTATCAATAAATCACATCACAACATATGAAATAAATTCAATAATTTGAGGAATCCAGTTGGATCCCTCCAACCTATTTCCCTGCATCCATAGATGTTAGCACAAAAAAATACCAATTCCACTTCGAGGTGGAATATCGCTGTATATGGGGTTATATCATCACATCCTCTATTATGCGGCACATAGGGTCTCATACGCTATATAATGTGGGAATTCAATCACTCCAATATATATATGTGTGTGTGTGTGTATATATATATATATACTACTATATATAATATCACCCAACAGATAAATATCAAATTCATCCAAGCACATTCAATAGTTTAAAATTTAACTGTTTAATCAACTAAGCAAATCAATTAAGTGAGAAGATCTCACCTTTGCCCCTTTTTTTTCAATCCATTTCCATTCATGACTTGTTTTCTTCACATTTTTTGACCTTGTATAAACATCATAAGGTTTTTATCAATATTCGAATTAGTTGAACAAACTGATTTTCCTATTTGATAAGGTTAATTAACCAACGATTTATTTTAAACTAATAACTTTCCTTTTTATTTTCAAATTTTATTTATATAAATTAAATTTTTTGTTTTCAATAACAGTATTTTAAAAACTTCTACAAAAATCCTATATATATACATTTTACTGACTACTGTACTTCACCATAGAAATTATATTTTCCTACATGCATATATATATAAATTGAAAACCGTATATATATTTTCACTATGTGGATATTTCTTTCTGTGTACAAAATATATCAATTAAACTTAGATTAAACAGTAAAACAATGGATCGCACCTAAACAGCCTTGGGACGAACATCGCCGCAGCTTGACGAACTGCCACACGCAAATTTGCACCAGTGGCCACTCTGTCTACTGCGAGCATCCACCACCTCGCCCAAAAGCGTCGCAGTCCCCGACCCCCCACAGCTCGAGATCGCTTCGACTTCGATTCAAACAACCTACGGTCGCACCTTCGCTGTTGCTATCCACGCAAACGATTTGTAACATTCCCGGTTTTAAATCAAATTTAAAATGGTAGCTGATTTAATTTTTGGAATAATTTGTGAATTAATTGAGAATTAATTTGAAAATTTGAAATATATTAAGAATAAATTGAATTTAATACTCTATATTTTAAAAAGTTTGTTTTCTAAATTAAATATATATATATATATATATAGTTTAAAAGTTATGTTTTGAATTTAATATAGAATTTTCAAAAGCTATTTGAAAAGTTAAAATTTATATTTTTAAAGACTTATATATATATAAATAAAGAAAATGTATATAAATAATATTTATTAGATTTGATAAAAAGTTTTAGTACATTTTCTTTTGAAATATAACCAGAGATAAATAAAATTTGTTTAAATAATTTAAATTTAAGAACAAAAATAATTTATAAAATAAAAAGGTATAAAATATAAATACTTAATTAAACAAGGGTTAAAATATAATTTGCAAATTAAATTAAGTGAGGGTTTAAACACAATATTATTACATATTACATTTGTATGTTCATAAATTTATGCATGAACAAGTGTTAACAAATTAACAAGTGCAAAGATTTTTAAAATACAATTAACAAGTAAAACATATAAGAACAGGTGACAAAACAAAATATTCTTAAAATTTAAAAGACATGAATAATGTGAATTAAAGAAGTAACCAGGCTACATTTTCTTCCATTCATGTCAAATCTGAAAATCTGAAATCAAAGAAAGGAAAGATTTTCTTCATCTACTTTCTCTTCATCAAAACTGCAAACCAGAAGAAAAAAAGCAAACAACAAAATCAAAATCGTCAAAACCTGAAAAGCTTCCAACCTCAAATCATAAACCTGGAAAATGAAAATCAAACTAAACTTCAGCCTAGAAACAAATCAAACCAGAAAAAATCAAATCAAATCAAAACCTGAAGCAAAAGCTTCAACCTAGAAACAATGGAAAAGAAATCATCTCAACATCAACCTGGAATCAAAATAAAAAGAAGTTTCAAAACATCAAGCACAAGATCATTTCTAGTCAACAATCAAATATAGATGTAAATCAAGAACAAATTCCAGTTTTAAATCAAAATTAGGATCCAATTCTAGGTCCTCTGTCTTCATATATCAGGTGAGAAAACTCACTTATATCTGCCTCTATGTTTTGATGTTAGTGATTGATGTTATGAAAATGTTTCCTAGCTGTTAAATATTTTTTCATGTTGTGTGTATATATATATATGTATGTATGTGGATGTGCATGTCTAGGAATATCTCTGTTCTGGTTCACAGCTTTAAAATTTGCTTAAAAAAATCAATAATTCTTCCTCCAATTCATTTTAGGCTTTAAAATACAAATGAAATAGGTTTATATAATCAAGATTTAAACTCTAAAAATATATTCAAGTTGAATTTGAAGAACATATGGTCTAGGTAGAAAATAAACAGTGAAAGCTTAAAATATGTTGAAATTAAATCATCACAATTCTATGATTTGTTTATATAATCTGAATCCCCATCCGAAATAATGATTTTTAAGAATTAAATCATGATTTTTAGTTTGGGATTGAGGGAGATATTTGTAGTTGATCGGATTTGGGATTTTGAGGCTTCGTTGGTGATAGACGAAGGATTATGGATCAGGATTAATGGTGAAGGTGGCTTGGGTGTTGCAGGTTGAGGGAAAAATAGTTAAGAATTTTTCTGATGATCTACGCGGCAAGGGTTTGACGAAATAGGGTTTAGGACATGATTTTGTCGACGTTGTTCCCGAATCAATTTTGTAATCGATAGTAGATCGGGTGGTCCGGACTGGGGGAAAACTCGGTGTAGGCCGAAAGCGAAGGCCTGGGTGATATGGCGTGCTCGTTGGTAGTCGAGATCGTTGGCAATGGTTGGTTTTGTCGATCGAATGTGGTTTCAGTAGTCGCTATTGAACTCGATTTCAAGCTTACTATTAATCTCATCAATACTGGGTAGTGGAGTTCATCGTCGAGGTCAAAAGTGACTCGGGGGTGGTTTGACGATGGTCGGAGATGGTGCTGGTGATCGTGCACGTGCACCAGTGCATCTGGATATCTGGTTATTTCAAGAGGGTGGAAGACGAAGGTGGCTCGGGTTCATGTGTGGGGAATTCAGGATTTGGCTCGAAGTCGAATTGATACGGGGTAACTCGCGTTTGTCTCGAGTATTTCCAACGGTTGGCTCGGGTTTTTAGTTTTGAGCATAATAAAAACAGTTTACAATTTTTGAAACAAATCAATTTCATTTTAAACAATTTTTGGTTAGAACAAACTCTTTGGTAAATCTTAAACCAAGTTTTGAATTGGTTAAAAGATTTTTAATTATTAATTTTAACTTAAATGTTTTGAGTTAATAAGTTAATGATGAATTTATTTCAAAGATTTTTAATAAAGATTTTTAATGATAAATAAAGTGATTAATAAAAGATAAAATGGTTTATCTTAAAAAATTAGTTAGGTAATTAATGATTTGTTAATATAAGTAATTAAAGAAAGTTACTTAAAGAATAATTACTTAATTAAAGATTAATTAAGGTTAATTATTTAATAATCAAAGGTTAATTAATTTATTAATAAAAGTTGATTAATTAATTTGAGGATAATTAATTAAAGGTAATTAATTAAGGTTATTTAATTACTTAAAGATAATTACTTAATGAAAGTAATTAAGGATAATTAATTAATGATTAGAGGTTGATTAATCAAGTGATTAAACAACAATTAATTAAAGGGATAATTAATTTATGTGATTAATTAATTAAGATTATTAATTTGAGGATAATTAATTAATTTAAAGGATAATTAATTAATGAAAGTGATTAAGGGATGATTTATTAATTAAGGGTTAATTAATTAATGTAATTAATTAAGGATAATTAATTAGTGATTAAAGGTTAATTGATTAATGATTAAAGATTGTTTCATTTATTAATTAAGGTTGATTAATAATTAAGGTTGACGCCTTGCCAAAAAATAATAATAATTAAGGTTGATTAATTAATAATTAAAGGTTGATTAATTTATTATTAAAGGTTAATTAATTAACTATTAAAGGATAATTAATTAATATGGTTTGTAATTAATTAATGTTAATTAACCAGGATTAGTAATTTGTTCATGAATAATTAATCTGATTTAAATTAATCAGATAATTAATTGATCTTACTTATGGATGTTTGGATTCTATTGAAGATTGAATTGTTTGATATCCCTGATGTGTGATACTTTGTGATATGAATTATTTTGATTTGAGCTATGGTGAATGTAATTTATTTACCTGTGATGAATCTATATTATTTATCTATGAACTGTGAATGAAGATAAGCTTTATAAGATTATACCGCTTATTGATAATGGCCGTGCTTGAATCTATAATGATTGATAATGTTGCACTATTGTGTAAAACCCCTGGGCTACACCAGACACACATAAATATGGATTTGCACGAGAAAATTGGTTAAGTCACAAATATTTTAAATTTAAATATCATTTTGTTTAAAAGTTGAATCATGGTATTAATAACAACACAATTAATGGCGTCTGCTTTTTGTCCTGTTCCTCATTCAAGATTCCAATTCTTTCCTCCACTACTTCCATTATCTCCCCAATCGCATTTGTTTTCTGATGCAAATGTTCCAGAGTTTCTTTGTCGTCGCTCTTACGCTCAAGTAGTTAAAGACCATCCGCCAGTGAATTTCATTTGTGCTTCGCTTCCTCACTCTTCGTCCGAGAGATGGATTAATTCCAAAGCTTCCTAGTTCTTTTGCTTTAGATGTGGCGACAGTAACCACTTTGCGTCTCATTGCCGTGAGCCGATTAGATGTTTTAGTTGCGGCAAATTTGGTCACAAAAGTTTCAATTGTTCAGCAATTTCATCTTCATCGGCTTCTTCGGAATTCTTGGTTGAGAATGGATTTCAGTTTGTGTTGAAGATTATGCTTCTGAAAAGGTTCTTGTTTAATCATTTATGGCATCTTCGTTCTGAATGTTTTAACTTTCTGGAAAGTTTGCTCCTTCATTTCAATTTTGTTTATGCCCCAAACATTGGCAAGGGTTATAAGGCTAAATTTGGAGATCCGGAGATCTATTTTGGTAAACATGATTCCTCTTCGTATTCATCCTTTCGTTCTGAACTTCTAGCGAACCATGGTTTTCTGTTTGTTCTTCACTTCATTCATTTGAGAGGAATCTTAATTAACAATCTTGGACTCAATAGAAACGAAGGATTGAAGTTACTTGATGATTTATTATTCCATTTCAATAATATTAACTCTCCTAATACTGGTAAGGGTGATCATTCTAATGGTGGGGAATCAGAGTTGCGTGTTGAATTTTTGGATTCCTCGGTCTCTCCTGAGATATTCTTGGACAGGTCTTATGATGATTTAAGTGTTTCTATAATTCATGATTCTGCATTCTTGGATCCCATCTTATTTGATCCTGATGTTATTCGCTGTGAGTCTTCTTTAGAGACTTTGGATAATATTTTGTTTAATGGTTTTATCCAGCCTAAACCTAAAAAAGGTGTTCATTCATCTTTTAATCTGGATCCATTCAAAATCTCTACTAGCAACAGATTTGCATGTCTTGATACTGAATGCGCTTCCGAAGACTTGTTTCTACCTGTTGTTGATAATGTTCATTCTAAAGAGGTCTCTGTTTTCACTTCTGATGATTTTTTGGATAGTTTCTGCTTGGATTGCAATGTCTCTTCTAAATGCTCTGATTTTGATTTACAGTCCCTTTCTCAAGAATGTGAAATTACCTTCCTTAATGATGTTGATTGTTTTTAGAATTTCGAAGAATGGGATATGAGTCAATTAGATGAGTTGCCTTTGGTCACTGTCCCACAGTTTATCTTCGATTCTTTTGATCTCAATTGCTGGGTTGATGACTCTGTTAAAGAGGTTGATACTTCTTTTGTCTCTGAGACTTCTAATGTTGCTGAGATCCTTCTGCTACACCATTCTGATGTTTCTCTTGATTGGTTTTTATCTGAAGACTCACCTTTGGATGATATGTTGGTTTCGTTTGAAGATGTTGCTTTGGATTTTGATGAGCTTTTTTCAAATAGGGACTATGTGCATGTTGTGCATGATGCACACTGTTCTTTGGATCAGGTTGATGTAGTTTCTGAGATTAATCTCTCTAATTTTCCACGTCACACTGCTTTGGTTAAACCCTCTGGTTCATCTTGGATTAAAGTCAGAGATCAGTTTCTTCAAGATGATGATTTCTCTTCTCCTGCTTCTCTTAGCTTGATTTCTCTTCCTGGGGTCAATTGTGATAATAATGCGGCATGTGTTGATTCTGTGGTTGCTCTTGATGTTGGTGTGAGTTCGGATGGGGTCAATTGTGATAATTTTGCGGCAAGTGTAGATTCTGTGATTGCTCTTGATGCTGGTGTGTGTTCGGATGGGCTTTTTCCTGTTCTGAGTGGTGAGGCTGTTGGCAATTCAGTGCCTTCTTTTTCTTCGTCGAAGAGAGGTAGGCGTAGAAAGCATGTTGCTTCGAGTGGTTTGGTTCGTCGCAGCGTCAGGATTAGAGGCAGTCGGTCTCAGTCGTTGGGTGAGTTTCCTGGTTCAAGCACTACGAGCAGTGTTTTGGAATCAGGCTCTAGTACGCGTTTTGATTTTGGTAACATTTATTCTTCTTATGCTTTGGGTGATTTATCTGCTTATGAGTTTAGTCAGTTAGCTAGTAGCTCCGCTTTTATTTTTTCTGATATTGAGTTAGATCGTGAGTTTATTAGAAGTAAGGAACTTGATAGGGCTAGATCCATGGGTTTATGGGAGTCATCAGTTGGAATATTAGAGGTTTGAACGATCTTAATAAATGTGATAAAGTTAGAATCTTTTTTAAAGACTTTTCTATTGATATTGCTCTACTACAAGAAACAAAACTCGAGTGTCCTGATTTTCGTTTTTTAGAAGATTAGGAGGCTTTCATTTTAGGAAATGGGTTTTTCTTCCTTCTGTGGGCCCTTCTGGTGGCCTTATGATTGTTTGGAGAGATAATTACTTTAAATTACTCCAGTGTATTTTTAAGCATCATTCTTTACATATTATTTTGCTTAATTTAACTGATAATTCTATCTTAAATATTTCTAATGTTTATGGGCCTTGCTCTAAAATTGATAGACGATTACTCTAGAATGAGTGCCTAGAGTTTAGATCTTTTGCTCCCAGATATTGGATTTTAGGGGGTGATTTTAATGTTACTCGTTTTTTGGGAGAGCGTTCTCCCCGGGAAAGTGATTATTTGGCTATGGAGGAATTTGATCAATTTGTTATTAACTCAAATTTGATCGAAATTCCTCTATCCAATAGAGATTTTACTTGGAGCAATAATAGGGATTCTCCCTCTTTTGCTCTTTTAGATAGATTTTTTATCAGTGATGAAATTGAAGATAAGTTTCCCATCTGTAGAGTGTCAGGTTTACCTTATACCCTGTCAGATCATTATCCTATCATTCTTTCTTGTGATAGTCATAGATTTTTTCATAGAGCCTTTAAATTTGAAAAAATATGGTTTCTTGAGCCTGGTTTTTCTAATTTAATCATCAATAAATGGTCTTCTATGAGTTTTTACAATTTCAAGTTTAGTGACAATTCTGCTAAAGCTTTTGTGCTTAAGCTTAGAAAACTCAGGACTTTTCTTATAAATTGGAATAAAAATGTTTTCGGTAATATTAAAATTAAAAAAGATAATATTCTCAATGAATTGCTCAAGCTCAACAAGATTGAAGAATCAAGACTTTTAAGCTTAGGTGAGAAAAATGTTCTTAATAACTTAAAAGGTGAACTCAATTCTATTCTTGAAAAAGAGAAAGTTATGTGGAAACAGAAATCTAATTTTCAATGGATTAATGAAGGTGACAATAATACCAAATTCTTTCATAATATTGCTAATAATAGAAAACGTTGTAATACAATTAATTCCATTTTAGTTAACAATGTGGAATTAGTTGAACAACATGATTTTAACATTGCTTTTACTGATTATTATAAAGAAATCTTTGGCGGTAAAAGAAATCATAGAGTTAGTGTTAGATGGAATGATCTTTATCCATCTGGCTCTAATATTAATCTTTCTGATTTAGATATTCCTTTTTCTGAAGAGGAAATCCATAAAGCCATTTTTGAATTGCCTGGAGATAAACCTCCGGGCCCGGATGGTTTTCCTATTTTCTTTTATCAATCTTTTTGGGAGGTTTTAAAGTTTGACTTAATTTGTATGTTTAATGAATTTTATAATGGTAATCTCCAATTAGGTTGTTTTAATTTTGCTAATGTTATTTTATTACATAAAAAAGTTGGTGCTAATTCTTTAAAAGATTTTAGACCCATCTCTTTGATTAATTGCTCTGTTAAAATATTCTCTAAAGTTTTAGCTAATAGGCTTAGTTTAAAAATGAATGATCTTATTGACTGTTTTCATTCAGCTTTTATTAAAGGTAGGAATATTACTGATGGTGTAGCTGTAGTTCAAGAATATATTAACTTTTGTTGTAAAAATAATATAACATGTGCTATTTTAAAATTAGATTTTGCTAAAGCCTTTGACTCGGTTGATTGGGATTTTCTTATAGATATTTTCCTTGCCAGAGGCTTTAGTAAAAGATGGATTAATTGGATCACTAACTTACTTAAATCGGGAAACTCTAGTATTATGGTTAATGGTGTTTTAGGTAATAAAATTCAATCCAAGAGAGGTTTAAGGCAAGGGGACCCTTTATCGCCCCTTCTGTTTAATTTAGCGGCTGATGTCTTTTCTAAAATTATTAAGAATGCTGTTAGCAATAATCTTTTGGGTTCTATTGGTAATGATATTTCTAGTTTTGGTTTATCTGTCCTTCAATTTGTTGATGATGCTCTTCTTTTTTCCTCCCATCTTCCCAAACATATTATTGCTCTCAAGTTTATTCTTTATAGTTTTGAACTTTTATCAGGTTTAAAAATAAATTTTGATAAAAGTTCTATCTTGGTTTTAAATGATTTTGATCATGTTGAAAATTTAGTTGCTATGACTTTAAATTGTAAAACTATGAATTTTCCATTCGATTATCTTGGTTTTGTAATTAGACCTTCTAAACTTAAGCATGATGATTGGTTAATTATGATTGATAAAATTAAGAATAGGATTTGTAATTGGAATGTGAGATTCTTATTTAGAGCTGGTAGACTGGTTTTGATTAATTCTGTCTTATCAGCTCTCCCTATCTATTGGATGTCTATGCACCTTTTTCCTGATTGGGTGATAGATAAAATAGATAAAATTAGAAGGGATTTCCTTTGGAGTGGTGATAATCCTAATAGTAGCATTAAATGTTTAGTTAACTAGGATGCTGTCTGTAAGTCTAAAAAGGAGGGTGGTTTAGGAGTCATTAATTTACATAATATGAACCTATCTCTTCTTGGTAAATGGTTATGGAAATTCAGAGATTCTAGTGATAATGCCATTTGGAAGGAGATTATTTCTAAGTACTATTACAATGGTAGTTATAATCTCTATCAGATTAGTCCTTCGAATTATAGTAATCTTTCTCATTTTTGGAAATCTATTTTAAAATGTAGTAATATTTTCAATTTAGGTATTAATATTGTTGTTCACTCTGGTAATAACACATCTTTTTGGCATGATAGTTGAATTTCCTCTATTCCTCTTAAGAATGAGTTCAAAGATTTATATGATATTTGTAACTTTAAATTTGCATTTATTTCTGATATTTTTAACCCTAAAAGTGATCCTCCCTGGAGTTTCAATTTTAATAGTATTTTAGAAGGCTCCACCCTTAGTCTTCTTTATTTGCTTTATGCTAAGCTTAATTTGTATAACATTGATAACGAGAATGACTTTATTAGTTGGGAGTGGGATAAGAGTAAGAAATATTCTGCTAATTCCTTTTACAAATTTATTAATTTTTCGGGGGTTTTTGTTAATTGTTTTAAATTTATATGGAAATCTAATGCTCCTCCTAAATCAAAGATCCATATGTGGCTCATCATTCATGGTAAATTAAACACTATTGAATTTTTAAAAAGGAAAAATATTAACAGTGATAATAAATGTTATTTTTGCAATACACACTTTGAAGATATTAGCCATATTTATTATGAATGCATGGATACTCATTTTATTATTATTAAGACCCTTAATATTTTTGAGTTTAATATTAGTTCTAGAGTTTCTGATTGTTTTTTCTATTGGAACTCTTTTAGATTCAAGTTCAATAAGGATTTTAGATTCTTGCTTGATACATTATTCAATATTTCTTGTTGGTTCATTTGGTTTGAAAGAAATCAAAGGATTTTTAATAATAAACATCAACAATATAATAATCTGATTATTTTAATTTCTAATTTCTGCTTAAATTGGATTTCTAATCACAAGTATAAATTATTCAAAAATAATTCGTTTAAGGATTACCTTATCAAGGTTAGAAATAATATAAAAAATTTCAAATTTAACAACAATAATTTTGTTTCCAATTGTACTTATATTAATCCTTATTTTGATTTTAATAATGTTCACATGATGCATCATAATTCTCTTCCTTTATTAGGCCCTTAAATTTATTTCTTCTTGTTTGTTTTTGGTTCTCATTTATCCTTGCTTTAGTTTACCCTTTGGTTTTTATTCTCATATATGTAAATTTTATTTATATACATATATGTGATTCATTCTAACTTGATTTCCTAGTTAAGTTTCAGGTTTGGTTTAGGTTGGTTGCTGGTTTGCAGGATAGCTTTCATTTTTTTCAGGATTGGCAGGATAGCTTTTCTCAGGGATTTGGATTGCATCTGGCTCTTCTTTTTGGTTCTCCAGGTCTTCAGTTTGGAGCTCTTCTTTCTGGACCTTCTATTGGAGTTTCTCTCTTTGGACCTTCAGTGGCGTTTTCTTGTCTTTTTGTTCTTTTGTTTTTCGGATTTTAGATACCTCTAATAACCTAGTATCGGGCGGTGGCCTTGCCGGAGTTCGGTATTAGGGTATAATGGGCGGTGGCTTTGCCGGAGTTCATTTGAGGGGTTTCTTTTTCTTTTTTCTTGATTTTAGTTGTGCCACCTGCCAGGCATGTTGGAAGCTCCTTTTATGTGTTATATATAGCGCTACATATGTGCTCTCCTCTTCTTTAGAGGATCACACATTTTTCTCAAAAAAAAAGTTGAATTTTGAATCCAAATGGTTTTGGAAATCGAATTGGGTCGAGTATGAAAAACTTTTGAAAAGGAAGTTTTGAAATTTGAAATCTAGTTTTAATTAATACATCTTGTTTAATTTTTAAAATTATTTTGGAAACTAGGGTTTGAAAAGGTATACAAGTTATACAATAATATATATACGGATTTTAAACCTTTTTAAAAGTATTATTCTGGGAATTTAAAATCAACCCAAGTTTTATACTTTAAAGGCCATATTTAATCGGATTTTTCTGAAAGAGAAGGTCTTTGTTTTCAAATGATAATTGCTTTCAAATAAAGAAAGAATTTCCAGTTTTCGTTGAAAGGATTTCAGTTTTGAAATGTAATTATTTTGAAAGCTATTGATGAATCTTTGTTAAAGATTTGTGAACTTTGTTTCCAAAGTGAAAAGGATCTTAAAGGTGTATCTTTCGTATAAAAGATTTGAATTGTAAACAATTTTTAAAGATATGAATGAATCTTTGTGAATGATTGGTGAACTTTGTGAAGTGAATCTTTTTGTTTAAAGATTTGAAAATAGTAATTTGTTTAAACCATTTGAAGAAATGTTTTTGGGCTTTAAGTTGTGACTTAACTAAGATCCTAATATCCATATGTTTTTAAAATTGAGAGCTCATTGTTCGGTTTAGCCGGGAGAGGACTTTGTGTCATAAAACCCATTCCGAATAATCATAGGACGTTATGGATAGCATTTGAAGACCGGTGGTGAAGACTGGTCGTGAAGATCGGGTATTTTCAAAAGCGAAAGGATAACCCGTCGAATGTCTCTGCACCAATTGGTCCCCGATATAGAGATTTGATCAGCCATTGTGATGGGAAGTCCGGACGTGATTAGGGATTATACAGATTTGTAAGGGCTTCTTTTGAAGTGCCTTTGGTTCTGTTCGAGCTGGGAATAGACTTGTAGGGATGTATGTATGTCTGACATTATACTTTGAGATGAAAAGCTGGTTTCTATCAAATACGTTTATGTTTGGTGGTGGAGAATTTATTCTCTTAGCTTAACACCCTTCTCTGAGACGTACGAGCTCAGAGTTTATGTAGTTGATGCTTACTAGTGATACATTCCCAATTTGGTAATGTGGCGTACAAAGTGTTGTTGATCATGTGTTGATCGAAGCATGGCTTTTGTTAAAAGCATAGCTTTGTGGACGAGACCTCGTCGAGCATCACAACCCGAAATGGTCGAAACAGGAAAGATGCAGCAAGGTTATTTGGGGTAGAGCCCCCTGAGGGTATGTCCATTTCCTTTTGGATAGAGGTGGTATCATGGTATAGAGCCCAGATATTTAACCTATGTGGTTACTGCAAATACATTGCTTTGTGGTTGTTGTTATCGAGCGCTCGGATAAAGGTTGGTTACGACCGGGGGATGGCATACTCGTGATTGTTAGTTACCTAGTTACAGAGGTAACCCGGCCTTGTGTTGGCAAAGAGCTGGTTAAGTTCTCGGGGAGTCCCTCCAGAGGCGTACCCATGTGGCCCAGGAAGTTCCTTAGCCTGACCATTGTTGGAAATCCAATTACCAACACGCGCCTTGTACGGTTTTAGTTGTAGAACCTGTCATCTAGTATGGTAGCTATAGTAAGCATACTATAATGGTACATATGCTGGGTACGTATGCTGGCTAAGATTAATATTATACTTGCAAATGTTTTCCACTGTGCATTGATAATAATATCAAAATATGTTTGCATATCAAGCATGTTTGACTATCATAAGGAGAAATCTCCCCCAAGTGTGTGATTGCATTGTGTATGTGCCGGGAGGCCTTATGGTAGTTTCATTTTCCAAAAAGCATTGCAGATTTCTTTTAAATTCTTTTGTTTTGCTTTTGATAAAGATAAACTGTTTTCGTTTGCTCATACCAGTCCCATGACTGACCTAGAGTTTATTATTCCCTATCTAAACTCTAGGTGCCTACAATTTTCCACACGGGCAGCCTACAGTTGGGATTTTCAGATAATCAAATAGTATGTGTAGATTTGATAGCATTCAATCTTTGAACATTGGCAAATGCATCTGGATTGAGTTGCTTCACTTCAACATTGATGGTGGTTTTCGCTTCTTGGATTGGAGTCTTCGAAGTTTTTGGGGTGAGCTATTTGGTTTGGAGCATTGGAGCTTTGGCTATGAAGCTTCAGATATTGGATTATATCTCTCTTTCTCTCTTGAAGATCATATTGGTGATATCTTTCCGCTGCTGTTGTTATTGTTCTTCTGCTATTGTTTATCTTGTATCTTTGATATTGATATTCATTTGTATCAGATTGTGGTATCATTGTTGTAATTAAATGTTGTATATCAATGATACATTCATTTTCTTCCGCCGTGTTGTTATACTTAATGTGTTATAAGCTCCGGCAATTTGGATTTTGACGTTTGAATCTGCAGCATTCGAATACGGGTGAAGTATGGATGTCGATTTTCGAACGCGAAAATCTAGGTCGTCCCATTTGGTATCAGAGATGAAGGTTGAGTACGAACTTTAGCTCGGGAGTATAACACATTAGGTGACTCATTAGAGATAGGGTGAAGTGTACTGTAGAATAAGTATATCCCTAAGATATCCGTCTGAATGCCTCAGTAAATTCTCTTACTATTCACTGATAGTGAGTATGAGTGCAAGAAGAGGATGAGATAGGGGACAGAGGAGCACCACTATAAATGTCGATACCCTGTAACAACATGGAAATAACTTTCTCTATTAATCTCTGTTGATCGTTCCAATTTCAATTCTTTGGTGATTACTTCGTGGCAACTAGAAGAAGAAGCTTTGGTGTGGTGATGGCCCCGCGAATCATTGAAGAAAAGGTTCTCAATTCCTATTTCGTATTCTCTTCTTCAGTTACCTATCAGCTTTTCATTTTAAACTTTAATGAATTTGATATTCTATTTAAAATGAATTGATGAATAAAATATGATGATTCGTATCAGTAAAACGATTTCGATTAAAACCAAATTTGAAATTCTATTGTAATTTCTTGTAAGGATCAAAGTCCGAAGAGGGAAAAGCTAGTCTATATTTTGGGATATTCTAACCTGAGTTGGGTATTTGTTTGTCAATTCTTTGGAATTCAAATATGTTCTACGAATGGTTAGTTATCCTTCGAACTAACCAGTGCCTTGTATATCTTCGTAATCTTAAGAAGCATTGAATAAGTTGTTCTCATATTTGTTGATAATATTTTGATTTGGTCAGCCAAGTGCAGAATAAATTTTTAGCTTGATCTGGTAATTCATTTCTCTATCTTTCTATATTCTTTGGTTGTCTCCTTGCAAATTCTGAGGATGAAATTTTCTTAAGGGAGGGAATCTATAACATTCTTGGTTTTAAATCAAATTTAAAATGGTAATTGATTTAATTTTTGGAATAATTCGTGAATTAGTTGAGAATTAATTTGAAAATTTGAAATAAATATATTAAGAATAAATTGAATTCAATACTCTATATTTTAAAAAGTTTGTTTTCTAAATTTTAATATATATATACATGTAGTTTGAAATTTATGTTCTGAATTTAATACAAAATTTTCAAAAGCTATTTGAAAAGTTAAAATTTATATTTTAAAAGGCTTATATATATAAATATATAAATAAAAGAAAACGTATATAAATAAATATTTATTAGACTGGATAAAAAGATTTAATACATTTTCTTTTGAAATTTAACTAGAGATAAATAAAATTGTTTAAATAATCTAAATTTAACAACAAAAGTAATTTACCAAATAAAAGGGTATGAAATATAAATACTTAATTAAACGAGGGTTAAAATATAATTTGTAAATTAAATCAAGTGAGGGTTTAAACATAATATTATTACATTTGACATTTATATGTTTATAAATTTATGCATGAACAAGTGGTAACAAATATTAACAAGTGTAAAGATTTTTAAATACAATTAGCAAGTGTAACATATAAGAACAAGTGGCAAAACAAAATATTCTTAAAATTTAAAAGACATGAATAATGTGAATTAAAGAAGTAACCAGGCTACATTTCCTTCCATTCATCTCAAATTTGAAAACCTGAAATCAAAGAAAGGAAAGATTTTCTTCATCTACTTTCTCTTCATCAAAACTGAAAACTAGAAGAACAAAATCAAACAAAAAAATTAAAATCTTCAAAACCTAAAAAGCTTTCAACCTCAAATCATAAACCTGGAAAATGAAAAACAAACTAAACTTCAGCCTAGAAACAAATTAAACCAGAAAAATCTGAAAAAGAAATCAAATCAAAACCCGAAGCAAAAGCTTCAACCTGGAAACAATGGAAAAGAAGTCATCTCAGCATCAACCTAGAATCAAAATAAAAAGCAGCTTCAAAAACATCAGGTACAAGATCATTTCTACTCAACAATCAAGTATAGATGTAAATCAAGAACAAATTCCAGTTTTAAATCAAAGTTAGGATCCAATTCCAGGTCCTCTGTCTTCATCTCACAGGTGAGCAAACTCGCTTATATCGCCTCTATGTTTTGATGTTTGTGATTGATGTTATGAAAATGTTGCCTAGCTGTTAAATATGCTTGCATGTTGTGTGTGTGTATATATATACACACATATGTATGTATGTATGTATGTATGTATGTATGTATGTATGTATGTGGATGTGCATGTCTGGGAATATCTCTGTTAAAATTTGCTAAAAAAAAATCAATAACACTTCCTCCAATTCATTTTAGGGTTTAAAATACAAATGAAATAGGTTTATATAATCAAGATTTAAACTCTAAAAATATATTCAAGTTAAATTTGAAGAATATATGGTCTGGGTAGAAAATAAACAGTGAAAACATAAAATATGTTGAAATTAAATCATCACAATTCTATGATTTTTTCATATAATCTGAATCCCGTTAGAAATAATTATTTTTAAGATTTAAATCACGATTTTTAGTTTGGGATCGAGGGAGATATTTGTAGTCGATCGGATTTGGGATTTTGAAGCTTTGTTGGTGATCGACGAAGGATTATGGATCAGGACTAATGGTGAAGGTGGCTTGGGTGTTGAAGGTTGAGGGAAAACTAGTTAAAAAAAATTTGATGAAATACGTGGCGAGGGTTCGACGAAATAGGGTTTAAGGACATGATTTTATCGACGTTGTTCTTGAATCGATTTTGTAATCGATAGTAGATCGGGGTGGTCCAGACTGGGGGGAAACTCAATGTGGGCCGAAGGCAAAGGCCTGGGTGAAATGGCGTGGTCGATGGTAGCCGAGACCGTCAGCAATGGTTGGTTTTGTCGATCGAATGTGGTTTCAATGTTGCTGTTGAACTCGATTTCGAGTTTATTGTTGATCTCATCAATACTAGGTAGAGGAGTTCATTGTTGAGGTCAAAATTGACTCGGGGGTGGTTGCGATGATGGTCGGAGATGGTGCTGGTGATCGTGCACCGGTGCATCTGGATATCTGGTTGTTGCGAGAGTGTAGAAGATGAAGGTGGCTTGGGGTTTGTGGGCGGGGAATTCAGGATTTGGCTTGAAGTCGAGTTGATACGGGGTAACTCGGGTTTGTCTCGAGTATTTCCAATGGTTGGCTCGGGTTTATAGTTTTGAGCATAGAAAAAACAATTTATAATTTTTAAAACAAATCAAGTTCATTTTAAACAATTTTTGGTTAAAACAAACTCTTTGGTAAATGTTAATCCTAATTTTGAATTGGTTAAAAGATTTTTAATTATTAATATTAACTTAAAGGTTTTGAGATAATAAGTTGACGATGAATTTATTTCACAAATTTTTAATAAAGATTTTAAATGATAAATAAATTGATTAATAAAAGATAAAATGGTTTATCTTAAAAAACTAATTAGGTAATTAATGATTTGTTAATATACGTAATTAAAGATAATTACTTAAAGAATAATTACTTAATTAAAGATTAGCTAAGGTTAATTATTTAATTATCAAAGGTTAATTAATTTATTAATTAAAGATGATTAATTAATTTAAGGATAATTAATTAATGGATAATTAATTAATTAAAGGTAATTAATTAAGGTTATTTAATAGCTTAAAGATAATTGCTTAATAAAAGTAATTAAGGATAATTAATTAATGATTAGAGATTGATTAATCAAGTGATTAAACAATAAATAATTAAAGGATAATTAGTTTATGTTGTTAATTAATTAAGATAATTAATTTGAGGATAATTAATTAATTTAAAGGATAATTAATTAATGAAAGTGATTAAGAGATGATTTATTAATTAAGGGTTAATTAATTAATGTAATTAATTAAGGATAAATAATTAGTGATTAAAGGTTAATTATTTAATGATTAAAGATTGATTCATTTATTAATTAAGGTTGATTAATAATTAAGGTTGATTAATTAATAATTAAAGGTTGATTAATTTATTATTAAAGGTTAATTAATTAATGATTAAAGGATAATTAATTAATATGGTTCGTAATTAATTACTGTTAATTAACCCAGATTAGTAATTTATTCATAAGTAATTAATCTGATTTAAATTAATCAGATAATTAGTTGATCTTACTTACGGATGTTTGGATTCGATTGAATGTTGAATTGTTTGATATCCCTGACGTGTAATACTTTGTGATATGAATTATTTTGATTTGAGCTGTGATGAACGTAATTTATTTATCTGTGATGAATCTATATTATTTATTTGTGAATATGTGAATGAAGATAAGCGTTATAGGATTATACCGCTTATCGATAATTGTCACGACCCGAAATTCAGCATTCAAAAATCGACATCAAATACCTCACTTGTATTAGACTGCCGAAGATTCAAACGTTGAACTCCAGTTCGGATGGAGCTTATAACTACATTAGATGAATTTAAACAGCGGAAACAAAGGATGATATCATTTATCACAAGACAGATACGACATTGTACAATATTCATTACAATATTTATCACCAACATCGGAGTGCTACACATATGATGAAAAACAAAATGGTAAGTCCACAACGGAACAGCAGAGTTATCATAACTTCAAGAGAGTCTTCAAAAAGAAAGAGAGCGAGAATCCCAACTAAGCACCTTTAGATCCAGAAAAGCTTCCAAAAGATTTTCAAACCAAAGTTTCCAAAATAGCTTCCAAAAGACTTCTAAATCCATGCTAGCTCCAAAAACATGGATAACCTGCTTCTAGGCCGCCCGTGTGCAAGTTATGGGCACTCATAGTTTAAAAAGGGAACAGTAAACTCCAGATCAGTCATGAGACCGGTATGAGTAAAAAAAATAGTTGTTTGTACAAAAACAATTTATAAAAGAAAACCCTTTATGCTTTTGAAAAATGAAACTACCATAAGGCCTCCCCGACACACACAATGCAATCGCACAATTGGAGGAGATTTCCCCTTATGATAGTCAAATATGCTTGATATGAGAAAATCCTTTGATATTATAATTAGTGCATAGTGTGAAAACATTTCGAAAGTATACTATTAATCTTAGCCAGCATACGTACCATTATAGCATGCCTACTATAACTATCATATTAGATGGCAGGTTCTACATATAAAACCGTACTAGGCGCGTATTAGTGATTGGATTTCCAACAAATGTTCGGGCTAAGGAACTTCCTATGCCACATGGGTAGTCTCTAGAGGGACGTCCCGAGAACCAACCCGGATCTCTACCAACACAAGGCCGGGTTACCTCTGTAACTAGGTAACTACTACACGAGTATGCCATCCCTCGGTCGTTACCGACCTTTATCCGAGGGCCCTCAACCACAAAGCAACAACCACAAAGTAATAAATTTGCAGCAACCACATAGGTTAAATATCTGGGTTCCATAACATGATATTACCTTTTTCCAGAAGGAAATAGACATACCCTAAAGGGCGAGACCCTCGTAACCTTGCGGCATCTTTCCTACTTCGACCATTTTCGGGGTGTGAGGTCCGACGAGGTCTCGTCCACAAAGCTACACTTTATACAAAAGCCATGTTTTGATCAACAAATGATCAGCGGAACTCAGCAGCACTCGGCATGCCACACTACCAAATTGGGAGTATATTACTAATAACCATCAACTACATAACCTCTGAGCTCGTACGTCTCAGAGATGGGTGTTAAGCTAAGGGAATAAATTCTCCGCCACCAAACAGAAATTTATTTGATAGAGATCAGCTTTATATCTCAAAGTATAATGTCAGACATACAACCACACAAGTCTTTTCCGGGTTCGAACAGAACCGAAGGCACTTCGTCCAATAAAGGAAGAAGCCCTTGCAATCCGGGTATCCACAATCTCGATCGGACTCGCCATCACATATGGAGATCTCTATATCGGAGCAACTCAGTGCAGAGCCATTCGACAGATTATCCTATCATTCTTGAAGATACCCGGTCCTCACCACCGTCTTCAATTGCTATCCATTTCGTCGTAGCACTATTCAGAATGGGTTATATGACACAAAGTCCTCTCCCGGCTAAACCGATAGTGAGCGCTTAATTTAAAAACACATGGATATATCATTCTCAAAGATTCACCACTAAGGTTCGATGTAGGTTTCGGATATGCAACTGGAATCCAACTCCGTCGCATCGAAATTCAAATGTCGTTTTACGGGCTAAGGGGTTTTCACATTCACACAGTAATATGTACACAGATATCACAGTTCAGCACAAAGCAGTTCATATCACATAGTATCGCAACCACATATCAGGGACATCAATTAATACAAAGCGTTCGATAACAATCAATCATCTATAATTAAGATGAACTAATCGTGTGATTTTAATCATTTAATCACATAATTATTTTCATTAATTAACCTTAATTAATAATTAATTATCCTTAATTATTAATAATTTAAATCTTAATTACCTTCATTATTTATTTATTTATTAATTAATTACCTTAATTAATTAATCTTTAATTATAAATTAATTACTTAATCAATAATTAATTCACCTTAATTATATAATTAGTTAACCTTTAATTAAGTACTTATTCTTTAATTATTAAATAATTATAAATTATTTAACTCAATTATCATTTAAACTTTTATTAACAAACATTGTAATTAGTTAATATTAACACAAAGATCAACTCAAAATATTTAGGTTAATTAATGATTTAAAATCATTTCTTATAGTTAACTCTTTATTTTCGTTATTTATTTAAAATAATTTTTAAAATTAATTTATAAATGGTGATCACATAATAAAATAAAACTTAATTATTTCTTCACTAACTTTAAACTTAAATCAAAACAACTAATAAATGGTTAATTAATGTTTTTAGATCGAACCCGAGATCTCCTCGAGCATCACCCGAGTTAAAGAGCCATCTGCTTCAAGTCTTTTTCAAAACCCACCCGGGTCACCCTTTCAACTTTAAAATTTGTTTAAGTTTTAGAAAAAATCCGGGTGCAACTCAAAAATACTTCAAGCCTATAACCGAGCATGTACCCCTATAACCCGAAGAACAGTTCGAGTCACGACACTATCTTCCCACACCATAACTCACTAACACAACCCAACCATTGTGCATGTGCACAAAGACTCCAGCGAACTTCGATCGATGCCGCGATGATCGACGAGTCGATGACGATCTCCCCTAGCCACCGGACCACCCAGTAACCTCCGACCATGACGAATTTTAAATTAAGCTGCACGACCCAAAAACTGGAAGAAACACGACTGCCAAAACTCAATCGCCATGCCATCTCAGCGTAATAATCCGGATTTCTAGACAGCCGTTAATTGATAATTAACCGGATTGAATTAATAAAAATACTGATATATATGTTAATCAAATAAAAAACTTTTGCTAACTAATGTATCTATAAATGGAATTCTAATAATTTTCAAAAGGTAATTAAGGTTAAATTCTATTTACATTTTTTTTATAAAAAACCCGGTTTCAAGAGCTATTCAAAATGTAAACACAAAATTTAATAAAAAGGATTGAAATACTTTCTTTTTTTTAAAAAAAATTATTTCAAAATTAAGATAGTTTATGTGTATAAGGATTAAAAGGTTAGTTAATAAAAACATAAGGAATATATACACTTGTCTTTTACACTAAATATAGACATAACACATAATTTATTTAAAACATAGGTAATTAATACAATAATGAATTCAAAACAATTATAAGCTTGTAATACATGAATTAAACATGTGTAAGCTTAGGGAAAACATGCATTAACATGTGGCATTGGGTTCTTTTAATGGAAATGCATATTGATGAAGTGTTAAAAAAAAAGAGGAAAAAAAATAAAACTTTATGCATCTTCATCCTGGAAAACCCAAAGCAAAATATGAAACCCAATAAATTTATAAAAAATTTGGAAACCCAAAAAGAAAACAGCTTCAACAAGTAGCAATTCCAGATCAAAATAAGCAATGAATCAAAGTACAAATTTAAGCTGAATCAAAGCAAGATCAAGGCAAATCTGGTTCAATTCAAAGGATATTCAAAACTAGAATCTTAATTCAGACCAAAAGATGATTCCAGTCTACAAGTTTCAAAAAGGATCAAGCATACCCAGTTATAACTTCTTTGTTCTTCTAGAAATTGTGAGTAAACAAGCCTTTAATATGTTTTCAGTCTTGTTGCATGTAGTGATTTTGAAGTAAATTAGTAATTAGTGATTACATGATTACTTTATGTGATCATATGAGTATATATGTGAATTTGATTGGGTGTGCATGCCTGTTTGCAAGATTTTTGTTCTGTTCTTGTTGTTCAGGGTTCAAAATCTGAAAAAGATTTAGTTTTCCTTCTCTGTTCTTCCTTAGAACATGATGTATATACACAATCTGTTTATTGTAACAGGGTATAAATTTTAAAAATATTCTCAAGATCAAACAGGAACTAGTTTTAACAAAGAAGTAAGAAGAACAGTGGATTTTAAAACCTATCAGAAATCTCGATTTAAATAATTGGTTGATTCTAGTGTATAATCTATTTTTCCATCAAAAACTAGGATTTTTTAAATTGTAATCAAGATTTTCAGAGTTTTAATTCAAGAGAAATGGCATGATGAATGGGTTTTGGGTTTGGGGTAATTTCTGTTGATCGGAAGATCTTGGGATCTCGTGTTCAGGGAGGAAGATAGTCTGGAAGTAGGCGAAGTCGTTAAAAAGGGTCATGGAGTTTTTAAGCTACCGTGGCGACGGCAAAACGTCGATCTAGGGTTTTAGTTGATTTTGACATAGCACCGGTTCCAAGTCGAATAGCGTAGCACGAGGGGGGTGTTGTGAAGGCTGTGCACATAGAGGACAGACTACTGGAGGAGGAGACGAGTATGCCGATGAAGTTTAAGGGTATTCGATGGCAGGAATGGCCGGAGCGTGGCGATTGTTTACTGATCATTTCCGGTAGTAAGAAGGGTCAAAGCTTGTTTTCGATCATGGGCGGTTCGTCGAGGCTTGGGTAGTTGAATGGGATGAGGCGACCATGCGAGGCTGGTATGGATGATCGACGGCAGGGAATGATCATCGGAGGGAGCGTGCACAGATACATGGACAACTTTGTGTTCAATCCTGCAGCTTTAAACTGTTTTGATGAAGGAGAAGAAGTAGGGGGTTTCGTGTAGTCTGGATTGTGGCTCGAAGCAGTAGGGTGCTGGGCTCGAGTAGGGATCGTTTTTTCTTTTGTTTGAGCCGTGAATTTGTGCAAGGGGATTAATGTATGGACCAAAAGTTTTAAAATGGTTGACTTTTGGTCAAGCTTTAAAGTAGGATTCAAAATTTAATATTTACTTGGTTTCATAGAAATATTAACGCATTTCAAAGCAAGTTTCCATGATTTAAATTTTAAGGTAAATGTTTTGAATTTAAATTGTCTTGGGTTTGAATAATTATATACAAGGAAATTAACTTGTGCGATTTATTAAAGATAATTAATGATTAAAATTTATAAATGCGATTATTTCGGTTTAATTAATTAAAAAATTAAAGGATAATGATTCTAAAATAAATCAAATTTCAAGTTTTAAAATTTAATTTATTTTAAAATGGAAGTTAAGAGTTAATGTAATAAATGGTTTACCTTAATTTAATCATGTTTTAATTACTAAAGTAATTAAAGTATAATTACTTAATTAACTAAGATGAGTAATTTAAGTAATTTAATCAAGATAAATTAATTCGTGTAGTTAATTAAGTGCAGTTAATTACTTAATTAAGGATTTATTAATCAATATTAAATAATTAATGAATAATTAAGTAATATGTCATTCGAGGTTAATTACATAATATTAAAGAATTACTAAGAGTAATTACTTAATAAAGTAATTAAAGGGATTAATTACTCAGTGTAATTAATTAAGTTAATATGGTTAATTTTAGTTAATTAATTAAATAGAATTACTTGATGAAGAGTTAAGTGTAATTACTTAATGTAATTAATGAAGTGTAATTACTTAGTGAGGTAATGGATAATTACTTGATGTAATTAACTAAGGGAAATTACTTGATAAATAGTAATTAAGAATTGTTAATTTCTGAGTGGAATTATGTTTTATTAATTAATAACTAGGTTTTATTAATTAATACTTAAAGGATGATTAGTCTATAATGAAAGATTAATCAAGGGTAATTAAAGATTAATCAAGGGTAATTAAGGATTAATCAAATGGTAATTAAGGATTGATTAATTGGTAATTATGGATAACTAAAGGATGATTAATTAATTAGTTATAGTTAATTAATGTAAAGTAATGGTAATCTAAGTGACTAAAGTTAGTTATTAATTTAATTAGAGATGAATTAAATTAATTGGAAAGTGATCGATCTTGTTTATGAATGATTGAATGATGTTAAATGCCTTGAATTGGTTGATATCTTTGATATGAAATGATTTGTGATATAATATGTTTGGTTTGAACTGTGATAATGTGCTTATATATCAATGATGAATTGCTGTGTAAAAGTGACATCATGTATTTACAAAGTTGAATTAGATTTAATTAAATAACTTGGGTTAAGATGACATGAGATTCGAAGAGACCGGAGTTGAGTATTAGTAAATACCCGAAACCACTTCGATTTGTAATCTACAAAATTCTTTATATTGGATATGTGGTATTAAATAGGCTGGAATGGAATGAATTGTGTAATATGGATATTTAACTTGAAACTGTTGTGTGGTAAATGTTGACTAAGAGAGCTCGTAAAAGGGTACGAGTTACCTTGATATTCTCATGTGATATGGTTTGGTATTTCATATTATGTGGGTTTACTCACGCTGGTTTCCAGCCTGACCCAGGTGTTACGTTGATGTAATGCTCAGGTCAGACCGAATACTACAGATTTTCAGAAAGGGACATTCTGGAGCTCAGGAGGCGAGCTGGGTGGCAGGACGTATGGTGTATTCCGCCGTGTTATTGTTACTGTTTGTATCTGAGATAAGTTAACTTTAACTGTCCAGCATTTGTGTAATGTTGTAACTCTGATGTATTAATGTAAATTAACTGATATGGTTTTTTTCCTTATATAACTATTATTTTTATTATATATTATATTTTGATCCGCTGCGAATGTGAGATTCTGTGTTTCACTTCTGTTTCTTCTTCTATCTCTTTTCTTCTTTTCGTAACTATCTGGAATTTTTGGGATCGAAAATTCTAGGTCGTTACATTTGGTATCAGAGCTGAATGTTAGGCGAGAATCTTAGCTTTGGTGGGATTACTCATTAAGGATAGGGTCAATAGTACCTAGAATGAGTTGAGTGTATAAATATATGAGAGCGTACTTATTAGTTTCTTATATAAAGATTTTAAATGATTTTATATAAGAATATATTTTGACATATAGCAATATTTCTTTCTAATAAATATTAAGGTAATTGTTTGTTAAATTATTGGAATTAAATTAAGTACTAATAGAAATTCAACCAAATTGAAATTGAATAAAGATAAGTTTGAAATTGATTCAAACTAAAATTAAAATTGAATTTGGAGAAGAGTTTTAAAATAAGATAATAATGAATTGATTTCCAGATATGATAATCATGGTTATTATCATAAATGATTGTTGTGTTTAATAATAAGATGTGTATTAATGAGTAAGCAAAATGAAATGTTTTAGTGAAATAAAACATTTATGCGAGTATGACTTATAAATTGGAATTAAAGATGATCTAAATTATGAAGTTTTAAATCTGGGACCAGAATTTGGAAATTGTTTCAAAGTGGTAAAGAAATAATAAATAATGTTATTTAACGTATTTTAATGAAGGGTCCTGTTTCAAACAGGAGTTCTTTGAAAATTTAAAGAAATTTGTTTTGAATTAAAAACCAAAGGTGGTTTAAAATTTAAGGATAACTTAGTGTGCAAAGGAAATAATATGTATATATGAGGAATATACATAATATCAAAGATGGTTTGAAATAAAATTCTAAATGTTGAGTTTTAAATTTGGAATGTGATGTAAAACCCAAAGTGATATAAGTTTTTGAACTTATAAGTAGGGAGATTATTTATGAGAAGCTTAAAAATTTGATATGGAAATTCAAATTGTGTAAAATTGATTGGATTAAATAAATTAAAATTTAACTTTGGGGAAGTTAAGTAAGTTTAAGACAAACAACACGAATTGGAAATTTCAAGATGAAATTGGGATTTAACTTGGGAAATTAAATGGTTAATTTGAATTGGGAGTTTGTGTGATCTCAAAATGGGTTTGAGATCTAGAAATTGGAAATGGATGGATGTTTTAAAATAATTTGAATGATACCATCCTGTTGTTATTAATAATCCATAGGCTAAAATTGGATTTGTTGAAATGAATAAAGAAATGGGGTGTGGTAATATATCCATTATTAAGATAAAACGGAATCATTTTGGACTTAAGATTTGAATGTTTAAGATAAAACTTCAAAGGTTTGGTTTCAAAATTGAAATTTGGTAATAAATTGAGTTTCAAAGATTTAGATCTAAAAGAAAAAAGATTTGAATTATTATTTGACTTTTGAAATAGGTTAAAAATGGAATTTGGATTCAAAATTAGACGGTTTAAAGATATAAGTTGATTTGACTTAAAAGATTAAATCAACATTTAAAAATTTAACTTGAATTTATATAATTCGGGATGGTTTAAATTTGAAATGGATTAATTTGAAATGAAGTTAAAGTTGAATGAGTTCAAATTCAAATGGGAATTAGGATTAATTCAAACTGGAATTGATATGAATTGAAACTGGTTCAATTTGAAATTTATTTGAATTAATTGAAATTGTGATTAAAGTTGAATGAGTAATTTCAAATGGAATTTGATTTGAATTTAGGAAAGAAATTGAGGATTAATTCAACTTGAATTGGTGTTAAATCAATTTCAATGGAAATTGAAGTTATTTAATTTGTAATTGAGTCAATTTAAAAAGAAGTGGAGATTTAAATTAAATTGATGGGAATGGAGATTGGAAATTGAACAGTTTGGCTCTGAACTATTTTCAAATAAATTATTTTAATATAAACTATTTTAAAACTATTTTTCCAAATTATTTACTATATACAATCTTTCTTTTTAAAGCCAAACTATTTTATACCTATTTTACAATTATTTTTGGAACTATTTAACTATTTTACAACTGTTTTATAAACTAATTACTATTTTACAACTACTTTGCAATTATTTAAAATTTCTATAATTATTTGACTATTTTCCAACTATTTTACAATTACTTAACTATTTTATAGTTGTTTTACAAACTAATAATTACTTTTCAACTAGTTATCTATTTTAAACTTTTCAAGCTATTTTCTAAATATAAGTTGGTCAGAGTGCAAAAAGTTTATGATTAAAAATCCATTTGAGATAAGAATTGAGGTGATAATCCAAAAGGGGATTGAGGCAATGGTGAATATATGAATAATAACCTAAGGAAATGTGAATAGAAAAGAGAATTTATTTAGTTAATGACCAATGAAAATAAATACGTACGATGTATGTATATTATTCTATTCGCATAATGATTTTATTCGGATTCGAGCATAGAATTTCGAGATAGTATATCGATCCGAGTTGGGATTTTTCGCTCGATTTTCGATGGCGAACCTGGATATGGATTGTTGATTGGTTCTGAATATTCTCTATCATAGTTAGGCTATGCAACGAGAATGATGGTTTCTGATCAAGAAACCAGATCTGAGTCCGCACAAGGAAGTCGGGAGGACAATACTAGTTCGGAATTGAAATTGTGTGATCGAGTGAGCGATCAGATTAATATAGCGTACGGATGATATGTGTACATCATACGGGTTTGAATGAAATTGATATTGGGAATTTGAGGATAAGAAATGTGAAATGATTTTTAAAATGAAAAGTATATTTTGTGAAATATACAATGAAGTAAAATGGAAATCGGATATCTCTATGATTGAAGGTTCACTTTATGAAGATAAGTAATATGTAAGTGACTTTTAGAGTAATTAAATTTGAATATTTGATTTGGAAAAAGTTATATATGTTTGTTATATAAGATAAATTTCCCCTTGTTGAATCTATTGCCGGAAGAAAAGGGTTTTTGAAAGTACTTGAAGTATAAAAAGGGAATTTATACAAGTTTGAAGTATTCCAAAGATTTTTAAAGTTATATATATCTATATAAATATATAAGGGTCTTATGAGAATGATTTTGAGAAAATTTTTATGGAACCTATGGATTTTGGAAAGGCTTTTGATTTTTGGGTAAAATCAATATTGGAATTTGGAAAAGCCTAATTTGAGAATTATCGATTTTGAGAAAGAAAATTTATTTGAGATTCATACTAGGTGTATGATTTGGAAGATACTATATGTGTATAGTGTAAAGTATTTTGGGAAATGGCTCTGGGGAAAAAGACGCTCCCTTGAAATGAACTTCTCAGGAGTACCATAGGTTGGTGCTGCCTTGAACCCTAAGGGGGGTTCTAAAGTTGATCCTGTGAGGAGTCCGGACAAAACTAGTTCCTGAGGATTATGTGTAGTGTGTAGCGAAAGTCGAGGGCGATGATGCCTATAGAGACATTTGGGTTATTCCGTGACGACAGTTTAACTCGATGTCACTACGATCTACTACAGACCATAGCAAAAGTCGTGTGTGCCGCTGAGAGCCAACAGTCTATGTTTGACTTTATATCGGTAGACTGCGACCTATGCTAATATAGCGAAAGTCATGTGTGCTGCTGATAGCCAACAGTCTATGTTTGATTTTACATCGGTAGATTGTTACCTATAGAGACATAGCGAAATTTGAGAGGCCGTGAGAGTCTATGGCTACATTGGGACTTGACTGATGTAGTCTGCGACCTATGTGGGAGTGGATAAGTTTCATGTTGGTAGAAAAAATCGAGGGCGTTGATGCCTACAGTTACATGGACTTTTGCTGTGATGGAAAAGTAACCCTGGAATGTAACTGCGATCTATGGCGGCTTCCATGGCGTAATCAAGGGGCGCGGAGTGCCTATAGTTACATGGACTTTTGTTGCAATGGCAACTTAACCCAGGATGTAACTGCGACCATGGATGGGGGTGATGATTTCCAGAGCATTCTCACCAAAGATGTTTTCTCTATTTCCATTTTTTTTATATTTTCAATAAAATTATTTTCCAAGTATTTTCGCTGGGTGTTGAAAATGGGTCTGCTAAGTACTTATAGATTTTCAGTCGTACGCCTGATCAACGTATGATCGAATTTTTGTAAGAATAAGGATAGATTGGTTGAGACATCGAGTTATAAAAAGTATTTCTATAAAAACTATATTATAATATTATGTAAATTTTAAAAAGTGTTTTAAAATTGATAAAAGAATAATTTTTATAATAATAAGTATTTAATAATTCTGGCTTCGTTTTTTTTCGAGGACGAAAAGCTTCAAAGGGGGGAGGAATGTAATAACCCGGATTTCTGAACAATCGTTAATTGATAATTAACCGGATTGAATTAATAAAAATACTAATATATATGTTAATCAAATAAAAAAAATTTGCTAACTAAAGTACCTACAAATGGAATTCTTATAATTTGCAAAAGGTAATTAAGGTTAAATTCTATTTTAATTTTTTTATAGAAAACCCGATTTCAAGAGCTATTTAATATGCAAACACAAGATTTTATAAAAAGGTTTGAAATACTTTCTTTAAAAATAATTATATTTAAAATTAAGATAGTTTATGTATATAGGGTTTAAAGGTTAGTTAATAAAAACATAAGGAATATATACACTTGTCTTTTACCCTAAATATAGACAGAACACATAATTTATTTAAAACATAGGTAATTAATACAATAATGAATTCAAAACATTTGTAAGATTGTAATACATGCATTAAACATGTGTAAGCTTAGGGAAAACATGCATTAACATGTGGCATTGGGTTCTTTTAATGGAAAATGCATATTGATGAAGTGTTAAAAAAAGAGGAAAAAAAATCAAACTTTAAGCATCTTCAGCCTGGAAAATCCAAAGAAAAATCTGAAACCCAACAAACTTATAAAAAATCTGGAAACCCAGAATGCAACAGCTTCAACAAGTAGCAATTCCAGATCAAAATAAGCAATGAATCAAAGTACAAATTTAAGCTGAATCAAAGCAAGATCAAGGCAAATCTGGTTCAATTAAAAGGATATTCAAAACTGGAATCTTAATTCAGATCAAAAGATGATTCCAGTCAAAGCTTCAAAAAGGATCAAGCATACCCAGCTATAACTTCTCTATTCTTCTAGAAATTGTGAGTAAACAAGCATTTAATCTGTTTTCAGTCTTGTTGCATGCAGTGATCTTGAAGTAAATTAGTAATTAGTGATTACATGATTTCTTTATGTGATCATATGAGTATATATGTGAATTTGATTGGGTGTGCATGCCTATTTGCAAGATTTTTGTTCTGTTCTTGTTGTTCTTGGTTTAAAATCTGAAAAACATTTAGTTTTCCTTCTCTGATCTTCCTTAGAACATGATGTGTATACAAAATCTGTTAATTATATCAGGGTATAAATTTTAAAGATATTCTCAAGATCAAACAGGAACTAATTTTAACAAAGAAATAAGAAGAACAGTGGATTTTAAAACCTATCAGAAATCTCGATTTCAATAGTTGGTTAATTCAAGTGTATAATTTGTTTTGCCGTCAAAAACTAGGATTTTTAAAATTGTAATCAAGATTTTTAGAGTTTTAAGTCAAGAGAAATGGCATGATGAACGGGTTTTGGGTTTGGGGTAATTTATGTTGATCGGAAGATTTTGGGATCTCGTGTTCAGGGTAGAAGATAGTCTGGAAGTAGGCGGGGTCGTTAAAAATGGTCATGGAGTTTTTAAGCTACCATGGTGACGGCAAAATGTCGATCTAGGGTTTTAGTTGATTTTAACAAAGCATCGATTTCAAGTCGAATAGCATAACATGGGGGGAGAGGGATTGTGAAGGCTGCACACGTGGGGGAACATAGTGCTGGAGTAGGAGGCGAGTCTGCCGATGAAGTTTAAGGGTATTTGATGGCAGGAATGGCTGGAGCATGGTGATTGTTTACTGATCATTTCCGGTAGTGGGGAGGGTCGAAGCTTGTTTTCGATCATGGGCGGTACGTCGAGGCTTGGGTAGTTGAATGGGATGGGGCGACCGTGCAAGACTGGTATGGATGATCTAGAAGATACCCGGTCTTCACCCCTGTCTTCAATTGCTATCCATTTTGTCATAGCACTATTCGAAATGGGTTATATGACACAAAATCCTCTCCCGGCTAAACTGAATAGCGAGCTTTTAATTTTAAAACACGTGGATATATCATTCACAAAGATTCACCATTAAGGTTCGATGTGGGTTTCAGATATCCAACTGGAATGCGACTCCCTGTCGCATCGAAATTTAAATGACGTTTTACGGGCTAAGGGGTTTTCACATTCACACAGTAATATGTACATAGATATCATAGTTCAGCACAAAGTAGTTCATATCACATAATATCACAACCATATGTCAGGGATATTAATCAATACAAAGTATTCAATAACAATCCATCATCTATAATTAAGATGAACTAATCGTGTGATTTTAATCAATTAATCACATAATTATTTTCACTAATTACCTTAATTAATAATTAATTATCCTTAATTATTAATAAATTAAATCATAATTACCTTCATTAATTAATTATTTATTAATTAATTACCTTAATTAATTAATCTTTAATTATAAATTAATTACTTAAATCAATAACTAATTCACCTTAATTATATAATTAGTTAACCTTTAATTAAGAACTTATTCTTTAATTATTAAATAATTGTAAATTATTTAACTCAATTATCATTTAAACTTTAATTAACAAACCCTGTAATTAGTTAACATTAACACAAAGATTAACTCAAAATATTTAGGTTAATTAATGATTTAAAAAAAATTCTTATAATTAACTCTTTATTTTCATTATTTATTTAAAATAATTTTTAAAATTAATTTATAAATGGCGACCACATAATTAAATAAAACTTAATTACTTCTTTACTAACTTTAAACTTAAATCAAAACAACTAATTGAAGCATGAGTTAAAATGTTTTAAATTTAGTTTAAAGGTGAAAAAATTGTTTTTAGATCGAACCCGAGATCTCCCCGAGCATCACCCGAGTTAAAGAGCCATCTGCTTTGAGTCTTTTTCAAAACCCACCCGGGTTACCCTTTCAACTTTAAATTTTGTTTAAGTTTTAGAAAAAATCCCGGTGTAACTTAAAAATACTTCGAGCCTATAACCAAGCCTATACTCCTATTACCCGAAGAACACTTCGAGTCGCGACACTATCTTCCCACACCATAACTCACTAACACAACCCAACCATTGTGCATGTGCACAGAGACTCTGGCAAACTTCAGTCGATGCCGCGATGATCGACGAGTCGCCGACGATCTCCCCTAGCCACCCGACCACATAGTAACCTCCGACCAGGATGAATTTTAAATTAAGCTGCACGACCCAAAAACTAGAAGAAACATGATCGCCAAAACTCAATCGCCACGCCATCTCAGGCCACCAGAGGCCACATGGTTCTGGCTGAAACTTCGCCAGACTTCAACGCATCATTCCCCACCGGTGTGATCGGCTACAACGCGAGGATGAAACTGCAACGACCAAAAACTTCATCTTGACCAAATTTAGGGTTTAAACCCTAGATCGACTCTGATAACCATCAACGATGGATTATAATTTCATATCACATTTTTCTCGAGTTCGACGACCACCCAAGCACCTCTGGAAGCTACCCCGACCCCCAATAGTTCCCCGATCACCATAACTTCGTGAAAAACGTGATTCCGTTCATCCTCGATTTTCACAGAGGATACTAAAATTATGATTTTGCTTTTAAAAATCATTAATTTCAAAAACATTTCGACTTATATACTTGAGATCAGGAATCATGATAATTAAATTTTTAACAGGTTTTAAGTTTTCCTGTATTTTTCAATTTTCCAGAGAAATCTTTGATTTGATTTACTTAAATTTATTTTTAAAACTTGAATCATGCTTAAACAGCAATTCTTGTTTAGATCCTATAGCCTAAAATTAATCAAAGGAATGGAAATTGATTTTTGAACAAACCTGATGCCTGTAAACCTGGATCCAAATGCAGATGTCTGATTTCCAGACATGCACAACCAATTCATACACATACATGCACAAATTTATACATGCAAGTAAATTTTTCAACCTACTTTAAACATGGTTTCAAACAACAGATCTAAATCCAGATTATAAAGGGTTTACTCACATGGTCTTGAAGAACAGGGGAGAAAAAACATGGAAGTTTGATTTTTGAAATCTGGAAAGCTATTTTAAATTTGATCTTGGATTTTTTTATTTGCAGCTAGTTGATGTAAATTTGCTTAGCTTCTGATGGATTAACTTGCTTGATTTCTTAACAACAAATTCAAATTCAAATTCTTAAAAGGATTTACTTACAGTTTATTTTTATGAAAGAAGAGAAGAAGCCTGGGTTTGAAAACTTGAAGATCTAAATTCAAAAATATGAGATGATTCTGATCTGTTGTTGCCTGATCTTAAAAGCTTGATTTTTGTTGAGTTAAAGATCTTTGAGGTTGTAGTTGAATTTTTGAAGAGTTTGCCTTACTAAGATTTTTTATTTTTCCTAGTTTCTTTATGTACAAGTTTTCTCTTTTCTCTTTGATTTTCTTTGCTTTGGTTTTTGATTACAGGTTGTATAATTTGAAAATGAGGATTAAAAGAAATGAGGGAGAGGAGGAAAAGATGTATATACCCAATATTTTCTTCTTTAGCTAAAATAAAAAGAAAAAAATAAAAATTAGGACACATGTCCAATTCCTATCTTAAAATCCTAACCCTTGTTTAACTGCATCATAAAACTTTTACACTTGTTAATTAATGTGTTAATATTTTTACACTTGTAATATTCATGAGAAAATGTATTTATATTTTCTTTTAGTTTTATGAATTAACCTATATATAATCTATGTATTTTTCTTTTATATACAAATTTATACATTATATTTTCTTTAATTTAAATTTATATATCCTTAGAGAAATAATTTGAAACTACTTTATACATAAACAAATAATCATATTTACTTATATGTTTTTTTTCTAATTCATTTTTAAGCTATTTATATTTGAATTTCAAATTCAAATTTCTACATACAATTTTCTCATATATAAATATATAAAAAAGCACCATTTTTTTTGTTTAGAAAATTTCCAAATTAATTCCCAATAATATTCAAAAGTTTATATTAATCACTAAATTAATATTGACCTAAAATTGGGATGTTACAATAATTGTTGTGCTTGAATATGTAATGATTGATGATGTTGCACTATTATGTAAAACCCCTGGACTACACCATACACACATAAATATGGATTTGCACGAGGAAATCAGTAAATTCATAGATATTTTAAATTTAAATATTATTTTGTTTAAAAGTTGAATTTTGAATCCAAATGGTTCTGAAAATGGAATTGGGTTGAATATGAAAAACTTTTGAAAAGGAAGTTTTGAAATTTGAAATCTAGTTTGAATTAATACATCTTGTTTGAGTTTTGAAATTATTTTGGAAACTAGGGTTTGAAAGGGTATACAAGTTATACAATAATATATATGGATTTTAAACATTTTTAAAAGTATTATTCTAGGAATTTAAAATCAACCCAAGTTTTATACTTTAAGGGCTATATTTAATCGGATTTTTTCGAAACAAAAGGTTTTTGTTTTCAAATGATAATTACTTTCAAATAAAGAAAGAATTTTCAGTTTTCGTTGAAAGGATTTCAGTTTTGAAATGGAATTGTTTTGAAAGCTATTAATGAATCTTTGTTAAAGATTTATGAACTTTGTTTGCAAAGCGAAAAGGATCTTAAAGGTGTATCTTTTGCATAAAAGATTTGAATTGTAAACAGTTTTTAAAGCTATGAGTGAGTCTTTGTGAAAGATTGGTGAACTTTGTGAACTGAATCTTTTGTTTAAAGATTTGAAATTAGTAATTTGTTTAAACCATTTGAAGAAAGGTTTTTAGGCTTTAAGTTGTTACTTAACTAAGATCCTAATATCCATATGTTTTTAAAATTGAGCTCTCATTATTCGGTTTAGCCGGGAGAGGACTTTGTGTCATAAAACCCATTCCCAATAATGATATGACATTATGGATAGCATTTGAAGACCAGTGGTGAAGATCGGGTATTTTCGAAAGCAAAAGGATAACCCGTTGAATATCTCTACACCGACTAGTTCCCGGTATAGAGATTTGATCACCCTTTGTGATAGGAAGTCCGGATATGATTAGGGATTATCCAAATTTGCAAGGGATTCTTTTGAAGTGCCTTCGATTCTGTTTGAGCTCGGAATAGACCTGTGTGGATGTATGTCTGACGTTATACTTTGAGATGCAAAGCTGGTTTCCATCAAATACATTTCGGTTTGGTGGCGGAGAATTATTCTCTTAGCTTAACACCCTTCTATGAGATGTACGAGCTCAGAGGTTATGTAGTTGATGATTACTAGTGATACATACCCAATTTAGTAATGTGGCATACGAAGTGCTGCTGATCACGTGTTGATCGAAGCATGGATTTTGTGAAAAGCGTAGCTTTATGGACGAGACCTGGTCGAGCCTCACAACCCAGAATAGTCGAAACAGGAAAGATGCAGCAAGGTTATTTGGGTGTAGCGCCCCCTGAGGGTATTTCCATTTCCTTCTAGATAAAGGTGGTATCATGGTATGGAGCCCAGATATTTAACTTATGTGGTTACTGAAATTACATTGCTTTGTGTTTGTTGGTATCGAGTACTCGGATAAAGGTTGGTTACGACCGGGGATGGCATAATCGTAATAGTTAGTAACCTAGTTACAGAGGTAACTCGGCCTTGTGTTGGCAGAGAGCTGGTTAAGTTCTCGGGGCGTACATCCAGAGGCGTACCTATGCGGCCAAGGAAGTTCTTTAGCCTAACCATTATTGAAAATCCAATCACCAATATTCGCCTTATACGGTTTTAGTTGTAGAACCTGCCATCTAATATGGTAGCTATAGTAGGCATACTATAATGGTACGTATGCTGGCTAAGATTAATATTATACTTGCAAATGTTTTCCACTGTGCACTAATAATAATATCAAAAAGATTTTCGCATATCAAGCATGTTTGACTATCATAAGGAGAAATCTCTCCTAAGTGTGCGATTACCTTGTGTTTGTGTCGAGAGGCCTTATGTTAGTTTCATCTTTCAAAAAGCATTGCAGATTTCTTTTAAATTCTGTTGTTTTTCTTTTGACAAAGATAAACTGTTTTTGTTTGCTCATACCAGTCCCATGACTGACCTGGAGTTTATGGGTGCCCACAATTTTCCACACGGGCAACCTAGAGTTGGGATTTTCAGATAATCAAATACTAGGTGTAGATTTGATAGCATTCAATCTTTGGATATTGGCAAACGCATCTGGATCGAGTTGCTTCACTTCAGCATTGATGGTGGTCCTCACTTCTTGAATTGGAGTCTTCGAAGCTTTTGGGATGAGCTATTTGGTTTGGAACATTGGAGCTTTGGCTATGAAGTTTCAGATATTGGATTCTATCTCTCTTTCTCTCTTGAAGATCATATTGGTGATATCTTTCCGCTGCTGTTATTATTGTTCTTCCGCTGTTGTTTATCTTGTATCTCTGATATTGATATTCATTTGTATCAGATTGTGGTATCAATGTTGTAGTTAAATGTTTTATATCAATGATACATTCATTTTCTTCCGCTCTGTTGTTATACTTAATGTTATAAGCTCCGGCAATTCGGATTTCGATGTTTGAACTACGGCATTCGAATACGGATGAAGTATGGATGTCAATTTTCGAACGCGAAAATTCGGGTCGTCACACGATCCATCCTCTTTCTATCGACATCGAAGTCGACATCGACTCTACACTCCAGACTGCCGCACTTGCCGGCCGACAACGCGATGCCCTAGACCTCGCATTTGAGCTTCGAATCAGAATAATTGTGACAAAACTACGATTCCATCTCGCGACCGAGCATACATCGAACAATTTCAAGTAGAGACGAACGGCAACCTCGCGAATTTTGATTCGGACGAATTTGATTGTAATTTTATTACGGCCATTTTTTTCGTTTATATTCTGAGGCGAAATATTTTCGCTCTCCCCTTTTCAAATTATTTTTAATTGTTTTGAATACAACGTGCTCGGCTAAATGTAAAAGGAGAATGGGGGACCAAGCTTGAAACATATTTGATTTCTTATTGTTGAAGGGACACATGCTGTTAAAGGTAGAAAGGTGTTTAATTTGTCTGTGGTGTACGAATCTGTAACATTCCCGGTTTTTAGCCAGATTTAAATTTGATAATTAATACAAATTTTGAATTAAATTATGGATAAACTTGAAATTTTCTAGGAACAAATAAAAATATATGTTTGTTCATATATATGAGTAGATTTCAAATAGAATTTCAATTTGAAATTCAGGAATAAATATTTTAGAAATAAAATTTGACTTTTTTTCCAAGGAACTAATGTATATGAATATTTATTAGTAATTTATAAATTTTATTTCAAATCATTTTCTTCAAAAATTGTATAAGTATAAATAATATAATGTATAAAAGCAAATGTAAGACAAGAATAAATAAAAAGCTTAAAAACATACATATATTTCTCTTTTGAAATAAATATAGTTGTATATTTATAAATTGAAAATATAATACTTATATTAAGGAGTTATGACATTTGTCAAATTATATAAACATAAGTTAAAAATATATACCTATATATGTAACATTAAAATACGATTCATAAATTAAAAACATAAAGGGTTAAAACATAATTTATAAATTTAATATAAAAATTAAGTTAAGGATATAAACACAATTTTATCATATATGACATTTGTAAAAATTTAAATTCATGCATGAACAAGTGTTAATAAATATTCACAAGTGTAAGCATTTTAATAAAGAGAATAACAAGGGTCATCTTTTAAATATTCTTTTCATTTTCAAATTTAAGAAATAAGGAAAAACTATTATACTCTTTTCAATTTTGTTTCATGCATTCCAGAAACAAAAGAAAAATAAAAATCTCAAATCCGAAAAGAAAATAAAAACAAAGTATAATTCAAAATCAAACAAATCTTCAACCTGCGATAATTCAAAAGATCCAACTTAAAATTGAAAGCAAGTACAAATTCAAAAAACCTACGAAGTTTAAAACCTGAAGCAAAAAAAAAAAATTAAACCCGCATCAATAGACAAATCAAACTGCAGATTCAAATGCAATTAAAGATCAGGACTAGATACAAGTAATCAAAACAAATTCGAGTAGCAGATTAAGAAAATTTGAATGCAAGATCATTTCAAAAAAAGCAGAAGATCATTTCAAAGTTTCAGATCCAACAAGCTAGCAATCCAAATACATCAGGTTCTAGAAAAAATAATCAAGTTTTCAGATTCAAACAAAATACTGGTCCTCTGTCTTCATTTCCAAGTGAGCAACTAACCCATTAAAGAGCTTGAATCTGTGTATGCTTGCTTCTGTGAAATAAAGTAGTGAAAATTGTTTGCATGGATGAAAAAATTGTTGGTGTATAGATAAGTATGCAGTTGTTTAAACATGCATGCTTGTACATATGTATTTATAAGGTTCTGTTTTAGTTAAAGGTTTAAATAAATAAATTCAACAATCAATTACTCTTCATCTGATCTCATATAGGTCATGATTTATAAAAAAAATATGTTTTTAATAACAAGATATAAGGTTTAGAAATATTTATTAGTAAAATCAGTAAGAAATTTTACTAAAAGAAGAAAATATAGTGGGAATTGGTTCAAGTCAGTAAAAATCAATTACCTTAAATTCAAGTTTTGATCATATTAACCAATTCGAATTTGAATATAATGAATTTTAACAACATTATCTGGATTTTTAAGTATGTGTTTGTTGTGAATTTTCGAGTTGACCTGAATTTGGGTTTTCGTCAATTGTTGACGAATGAGGAGGTATTGGTGGTCGCGATCAAGGTTGGAGGTAGTGTGAAGGTTGTTGATTGTGGGAAAAATAATGGTAGATTTTATAATTAAACGTGGTGGCCGTTCATAGTTGAACTAGGGTTTAGAAGCTCGTTTTGGTCGAGGTTTTTGTGAGCTCCATATGACGTCGATCAATCACCGAAGGTGATCGCATGCTGGGGTGAGAAATGTGGCAACGTGATGAATCTCTGATGGGGTCGGCGAGGGTTTTCAAGGTTGGGATCGTCGGCAATTGAGATTTCTCCGATCAAGGTTGTTCCAATTTTTGGTTCGAATGTCTTATTTTCGATTGATGATCGATTTCGCCAATCTGGATGTTAGCGCCAATAATGGTCACTAACACCCAAATCCAGATGAAAGCACCAAATAACAGTCACAACTCACAAATAGATTATATGTGGAGACTAATAATGTGAAGAACATTCAAAATTAAAATGAAAGCAGTAAAGAACAACAGGTTTTATAGTGGTTCGGCTAACTCTAGCCTACATCCACTCCAATAGTTTACTTTTTATTGATGTAAGAATCGGTTACAGTTAAAAAATGGTAGAGTGACCTTAGTGTTAGGAAATAAAAAGTTAATAGGCCAGAAGAAGATGATCCTTTTTCTGAACCCCCACACGTTGTATTTATAGTCAAATCTTGAGTTGTTGGGCTTTATGAATGTCATAGGCCCATCAAGGCCTTCCACCGAGCCATATACCTCTTCCATGCCGAGCCACACCGGCCTCACCACAATTCCAAGCCACACTGGCCTCGCCACAATGCCGAGCCACCTTCCTTTATAATGCCGAGCCGTCTCACCAATGCCGAGCAAGGTGCGATGCCGAACGAGGTATGATGCCGAGCGAGGTACGATGCCGAGTGGGGTACGAAGCCGGATGAGGTACGATGCCGGGCGAGGTATGATGCCGGGAGAGGTACGATGCCGAGCGACATCTACCGAACCACTACCTTATGCCGAGCGACCCTGACTTCTCTGCAATGCCGAGTGACCTTACATAGGTCGAACCACCTCATAAAGGTCGAGTCGTGCCAACAATGCCGAGCGACAATGACGAATCCTCAATGTCGAGTGGCATTACCAGGGCCGACCGGCACTTAACCTCCACACCGAGCCATGTAACCTCTCCACTTCTCGACCGAACGACATCTCCAAGTGAACTTCATCATTTTAAACCGAATCCATTGTACTTCAGCCTCGATAAACGAGAAGCTGACTTAGTTAAATCCGCCTATCTGTGGCCTTGCCGAAAGGCGGGTTAACATTTGCCTCCGAAAACATGTCTTGCTATTTGAAGGTGTGTTTTGAATAGCCTCGAGTCCGATATCTGAAGTTTGTATGTCATCCACATCTACACTTTCCGATTCATAATCCAATCCATTTTATCCAAGTACCATCACCATATCCTTCTCTGAACCTACCACTGCTCCGAGTCGATATCCCGTTTCGAATCCAGTAGCCAAATCCTCAGCCAAATCCATGTCCATCTGAACTCGACGACCGAGTTCTAATCCATCAATAACCAATAGCCAAACATATGACCTCACTGGGTCTATTCTTTGAATCCGTAGACCTCGCCGGGTCGCGTTATACCGTTCTTGCCTCGACTCTCCGATCAAAGGCTTGTACATTCCCCGGCCTCGGCTCTCCGGCCAAGGGATTGTGTATTCACCAACCTCGGCACTCTGGCAAAGGACTTTGATATTCACCGGCCTCGGCACTCCGGCCTAGGACTTTTATATTCACCGGCCTCGGTACTACAGCAAAGGACTTTGATATTCACCGGCCTCGGCACTCCGGCAAAGGACTTTGATATTCACCGGCCTCGGTACTCCGGCCAAGGACTTTTATATTCTGTTTGAGTCCATTCCATTACTCTTCGATGAAGGGACTCGTAAATCACAATCACTGCCCTGTCTCTCTAGTCGGGATAGTAATTGCAAAACTTGAACTTTTTATTACATTGATCCGAATTCAATCATAAAACCAGAAATCCATATCAAAAATCAAACATTCAAACTAAAATGGTAAATCACAAAACCAACCAAACCAGGAGTTCAATGCAAACTCCAAAACCATACCAAAGAAAAGTAAATGTCCAAAGTACCAAAGGGGATACCAGAATTTGCAGAAAAACAGAAAGAAAACAGGATTTCATAGACCCGAGCAGTACGGTTTTTCATCATCTCAGAGCATGCCTAGGGACCGTCCTCGATCCAGTATGTGTGTAAGTGACCTAGCCGTATTACTTTGGATACTATTACTTATTCAGAACCATAAAACCATTCAGTTTATAACAGGCTGGCGTTGATAAGATCCAGTACCACAATCATTCGAGGTAGGCGGTGGCCGCTCTTGCTCCCCTGCCATAGCTCGATTCCTTATGTATTGTTGCAGGTGACCATACTTTACATGCTCCTCCATGATATCTCTCAAATGCATGCAGTCCTTTGTGTTGTGCCCATCCAGCTCATGGAATAGGCAATGCTTTGGTGGTGCCCTCTCGTATTCAGAAGGCTCTCTCTTTGCCGGCCTTCAATATTGGGGGCGCCATCGAGTATCCAAGTAAATCCTTTCTAGAGTCTTAGTTAAATCTTTGTAAGAAGAAAACTTTGACTCCCTTCGATGCCTCTTTGAAGTGCCGTTATTGCCATTTGTTTTCCTTTTTCCTTTATCGTCTTTACTTGTAACCTTCCCGGGTGGACCTCTACCCCTCACTACATAAGCTTCAGCCTCTCTTCCTACTCTCTCAGCTGAACCACTACCTTACGCCGAGCGACTCGGACTTCTCTGCAATGTCGAGCAACTCTACGTAGGTCGAACCACCTCACCAAGGTCGAGCCGTACCAACAATGCCGAGTGACAATGACGAATCCTCAATGCCGAGCAGCATTACCAGGGCCGACCGGCCCTTGACTTCCAGACCGAGCCATGTAACCTCTCCACTTCTCGACCGAACGACATTTCTAAGTGAACTTCATCATTTTAAACCGAATCCATCGTACTCCAGCCTCGATAAACAAGAAGCTGACTTAGTTAAATCTTCATGTCTGTGGCCTTGCCAAAAGGCGGGTTAACACTAGATGATCGAGAGAGTGGGCAAAGTCGTCGATGACTTGTCAAGAGTCACGACGTCGATCTATGGTGGTCGGAGTGACCGTGCATGTGCGTGTGCACATTTGTATATGAAATTGATTTGAGCTTTGGTGAAGAAGCGGTTCTCTTGGGTCGAACTCGAAGTTATTCGCGTGAGTGTCTCGAAGTAGAAGAGGGTAGGGTGAAGACTCGAAGTGGTACTCGGGTTAACCTCGGTTTGAGCTCGGGTCTGTGGATTTAATATGAAATCAAATTTTAACTTTAAAAACAAATCAAGTTTATTTGGAATAATTTTGTTAAAACTAGTTCTTTTGTAAATAATAAATGATTATCCAAGTTTAAACTGGCTAAAGGTTTTAAATAAAATTATTTTAAATTAACTAAGTTTAAATTTGTTAAAGGTTTTTAAATAAAAAAGGAATTATTTCAATTTAATTAAGTTTTGAGTGTTAAATCTATATAACCTTTATTTTAAAAGTTCATTTTAAATAAACTTAATATTGTAAGTAATTAAAGATGGAATGTTTTGTTATATAAAACATTAATTTAATTTAAAGGGTTTAAGTTAATAATGAATTTATTTCAAAGATTGTCTAAAAAGACTAATTAATTTGTTAAGAGTTAATTGATTAATGAAAATAATTAAGGGTAATTAATTATTTAAAGATAATTACTTAATTAAAAGTAATTGATTAACGATTAAAGTGGATTAATCAAGTGATTAAAGAATAATTAATTTAAGGATAATTAATCTATGTGATTAATTAATTAAGATTATTAATTTGAGGATAATTAATCAATTAAAGATTAATTAATGAAAGTGATTAGGGATATTCACTTGTTGGAATTTATTAATTAAATGGTAATTAATTAAGGGCTAATTAATTAATGTAATTAATTAAGGATAACTAGTTAAAGAATAATTGAAAAATTATAGATTAATTATTAATTGATTTATTAATTAATTAAGCTTGATTAATTAATAAAAAAGGTTAATTAATAAATGGTTAAAGGATAATTAATCAAAATGGTTGTAATTAATTAATAATCAAATAACTAGGATTTGTAATTTATTCGTAATTAATTAATATGGTTTAAATTAATTAAAATCAGAGATTAATTAATCTTACTTTTGGATATTTAGATTGTATCGGATGCTTTGAATTGTTTGATATCCCTGATGTGTGATGCATTGTGATATGAATTATTTTGATTTGAGCTATGATGAATGTAATTTATTTATCTGTGATAAATTTATATTATTATCAATGAATCTGTGAATGAAGATAAGCATTATAGGATTATACCGCTTATCGATATTGCTGTGCTTGAATCTGTGATGATTGCTGATGATTGCACTATTGTGTAAAACCCCTGGACTACACTATATGCACGCAAATATGGATTTCATGAGGAATTCGGTTAAGTCATGGATTTTTTAATTTAATATTATTTTATTCAAAATGGTTTTGAAAGTTGAATTTTGAATCCAAATGGTTTTGGAAATGAAATTGGGTTGAATATGAATAGCTTTTGAAAAGGATTTTTTATTTTGAATAACTTGTTAAAGTTTTGTAATTTAAATGGTTCGATTTGAAATTGAATTCAAGATTTGAAGTTGAATACTATGAATATATGTTTGGAAACTATGGTTTAAAATGGTTATGCAAGTTATATAATGTATATATAGATTTTAAACTATTCTGGAGTATATTAAATAAATTATTTTGGGGAATTTGGATTTAATTCAAATAGGACTTGCCAATAATACGACAGTTTGTTGATTCTCTGGTTTATACTTTTAAAGGTTATAACTTATGTATATTTGACCAAATTTTTCCGAAACAAAATGTATTTGTTTTCAAATGATAATAGCTTTCAAATAAAGAAAGGATTTTCAGTTTTTGTTGAAAGGGTTTCAAATTTGAAATGGAATTGTTTTGAAAGCTATAGATGAATCTTTGTGAAAGATTGGTGAACTTTGTTTTTAAATTGAAGAGGACTTTAAAGGTGTATCTTTTAAATAAAAGATTTGAATTGTAAATAGTTTTACAATCTATGAATGAATCTTTGTGAACGTTTGGTGGACTTTGTGAAGTGAATCTTTTTGTTTAAAGGATTAAAAGTGGAAATTTGTTTAAGCCATTCGAAAGAAAAGTTTTGGGTAATAAGTTGTGACTTAACTGAGATCCCAATATCCATATGTTTTTAAATATTGCGTTCATTATTCGGTTTAGCCGGCAGAGGACTTTGTGTCATATAACCCATTCCGATGAAATGGGTAGCATTTGAAGACCGGTGGTGTAGACCGGGTATTTTCGAGAACGAAAGGATTACTCCTCGAATGACTCTGCACTGAGTAGCTACGGTGTAGAGATCTCCATATGTGATGGGGAGTCCGGTCGGGATTGTGAATACCCGGATTGCAAGGGCTCTTTTTGAAGTGCCTTCGGTTTTGTTCGAACCCGGAACAGACTTGTATGGATGTGTGTCAGACATTACACTTTGAGATGTAAAGTTGGTTTCTATCAAATACATTTCTGTTTTGGTGGCGGAGAATTTATTCTCTTAGCTTAACACCCTTCTCTGAGATGTACGAGCTTAGAGGTTATGTAGTTGATGGTTACTAGTGATACATTCCCAATTTGGTAATGTGGCATACGAAGTGCTGCCGATCATGTGTTGATCGAAGTATGGCTTTTGTGTAAAGCGTAGCTTTGTGGACGAGACCTCGTCAAACCTCACAACCCAGAAATGGTCAAAATAGGAAAGATGCGGCAAGGTTATGAGGGTCGTGCCCTTTAGGGTATGTCCATTCCCTTCTGAAAAAGGGTGGTATTGTGGTATGGAGCCCAGATTTTAACCTATGTAGTTACTGCAAATTCATTACTTTGTGGCTGTTGGTGTTGAGTGCTCGGATAAAGGTCGGTAACGACCGGGGATGGCATATTCATGTAGTTGTTACCTAGTTACAGAGTTAACTCCGCCTTGTGTTGGCAGAGAGATAGTTAAGTTCTCGGGGTGTCCCTCTAGAGGCATACCCATGTGGCCCAGGAAGCTCCTTAGCCTGACCATTTGTTGGAAATCCCAAGAAACAATACGCGCATTGTACATTTTTAGTTGTATAACCTGCCATGGAATGTGGTGGTAACCTGCTATTGAACATGGTAGCTATAATAGGCATACAATAATGGCTGTATGCTGGCTAAGATTAATATTTTACTTTCAAAAGGTTTTCTACACTATGCACTAAAAATAATATCAAAAAGGATTTTGCGTATCAAGCATGTTTGACTATCATAAGGAGAAATCTCCTCCAATTGCGTGCTTGCATTCTGTGTGTGCGGGGAGGCCTTTTGGTAGTTACATTTTCCAAAAAGCATTGTGCATTTCTTTTTATTTCTTTTTAAAGATAAAACTATTTTTGTTCGCTCACATAGTCCCATGACTGACCTGCAGTTTATTTTTCCCTTTCTAAACTCTGGGTGCCCACAATTAGCAGATATCTTTACAAAATCGTTAAATGAAAATACTTTCATCAATTTAAGACGAGAACTTCAAATCGTCTCTTTTAAAGATTTATAAGTTCGAATATTTTTTTAAATTTTTTTATATATTTTTATTTCAAATTCATAGCTTCTTTCAAAAGAAAATAGAAAGTGCTGTCTAGCAATCGAACTCAAGATCTCATACTCAGTAGTCTTCTACACTACCACTTCACTCTCTATTTTTTTTCTGAAACATAATGTTGTTATTGAATTCATATTTAACTTTCATTATCACCTCTTTTTACTATGGCCATTATTCTTCTAACCATACAATGTTTTCTCTATTTTTATATAGCTTCCACCTATATATTCTCTGCATTCTTCAATTCTTTTCACCAAGAATTTATTCAACTTTCTTTTAAATTTTCAAAAATTACTGTTCAATCATGTCATCTCAATATAACTCTGAATCATCTGAGCTATCTTACACCTCTCCTTCCTCGGGATCGAAAAATCAACCAACTCCTACTCCAATATATGAACCGGTTCCGATTGTTCCACCCTCAACTTGTACTGGATATACTCCACCAACTAAAAGAACAAGACGGTCTCTCTTTTTTGGATCACCATCCACAAAAGAGAAAATCGATGATATTCGTAACTATCAGAGAGAAACATTAGACTTACAACGTGAATTATACTATGAACAAAAAAGTTAATGCCAAACAGCTGAGCTTTTTGGAACAAGTAGCGTTAAAGTTCTGTGGTTCTTCATCAAAAGATACTGTTCATCAACAGTCTAAAGCTCATTCTCCAAGTCATCGCAATCCTTGAGAACCATCACCACAATGTCCACCGACAACTCCAAATTCTTGGAAACGTGGTAATAGATGGTCTCCACTTCGACCATTTGTAGAGAACACTAAAGTTGAAGAAGAATCATATCATACTCCATCCTCTTCTTCAAAATCTCTTTAATTATTTCTTGTTTTTTATATTCTATTGTCTTTTTGTCATTTCAGTCTGTTTATTCTAAAATTGTAATATTTAAAAATTTCAATAATATATATTATTTTCTTATTCTTTCTAAAGCCAACTTATGCCACCGAACAGAATTCAGACGGCTGTTCTAGTTGAAATAGACGTCTGAATCTTCGTAGCAGAAAATTTTTAGCCCCATATTCAGACGTCTGAATAAGACTAATTTTGAACTAATTCCTTAAGGGTTGCATTTCAACTCAATTCAAACGTCTGAATCGAATGATTCAGACGGTTGAATATTTCTGAGCCTATTTTTTTAACTATTCTTCTTTATTTTCTTTACCATTATACCCCTGCCTTTTCACCCTCTATATAATGTCTTTTTCACTTCTTTCTTACTTACTTCAGAACCCTAGCCCCCATTTTTATCTTTCTCAAAGATTTTAACTTTCCTTTAAGTCTCCAACGGCACCAAGATCAAAGAGAACTAGAGAATCAACTTTCGGACCATCCAAAGACCAAATCCGGCAATGGCTATGGAACGATGTTGTTGTTTCTCGATTTAATTCTATGAAGAATTCCAAAATCTTCGAAGGAGCATTCATGAAATTCTCGGATTTCACAGCATATCGTATTAGAGAGTTAGCGGAGCAATTTCACTTTGACAGCTTGATTGGGTATAATCCTAACAATGTTAAGATTAATCATCTTATGATTAAACTTTTTCTTGCAAACTTAAATTTGGATCATCAAAATCCTCAAAATCATCAAGATTGTGTTTGGTCATTAGTTTGTGGCGTAAGAATCTTCTTACCTTTACAAAGACTAGGTCATATTTTAAATTGCCCTTATCAAGGAATTGATATTAATGAAATTGAAGTTGATATGGATCATCGGGATGAAGTTTCACATCAATTTTTGTCCGATCAACTTATAAATTTGGGCAATTTGAAATCTACCTTCTTAAGGCCACAAGCTAGGCTAATTCACCGTGCACTTATTCATTCTCTCCAACCAAGGACGGAAAGCTATGAAAAAGTGTATGAAGAAAAATTCCAAGCACTTTATTCTATCTACTATAATCAACAAGTGAATTGGGGGGAAATTATTTTGGATGAATTCCAAGACATCACAATCCGAAGAAAGTATAGAACCATTCGTGCCTATATTATGCGCATTCTCCTAAATATCGGTGTACCAATGCTTGACTTCGATTTTACAAGTATTAGTGAGTTAGGCGCTAAAACTTTAGGATTGATGGGTCTTCCTACACAGCCTCCTCCTCAACAAATTATTTCCTTCCACCATGGTCACAAAATGTTCAACAAGGTGTTCCTCAACCTCGAGACACTAGTGTTGCTTCTTCTTCTCATACTCAACATGAAGAAGAAGAGGAGAATGATGACAACATCTAAGAAATTGGCCTGGATACTTCTTCAAAACAAGCCATCATCACTCTCTCCCAAAATCAATCAAAGATTCATCGGGACATAAAGGCACTTGAGAAGAAGACGGAAAGAAAATTCAATTCTATCAAAGGCTTTCTCAATAAAATATGGGATCGAATTTCTTGTTCCGGCTCTTCATCCACTCAAGCTTACAATCGTCTCTATTTGAGTGGTCTTCCTCAAGCTCAAGTTCTAATCACAATGATCCATCTCTTTCAATCCAATTTTAATTATCTTTGTCTCTTTAAGTTGTTATCTTATGTTTTACTTGTAACTTTGATTGACTAGTTGTATGAGAAATTTCTGAAATATTAACTCTTCATGTATTATTATCTACTACTTTGTTTTCTTTAATGAAATGTATTATCTATTATTATCTATGCTCTTTCTTTTTGTCGATGACAAAGGGGGAGAAATTTAAATTTTGCATATTGACGGGGGTGTAACAATACTTTAAAAGTTTATTAATTTTATATAGTTGTCATCATCAAAAAAGGGGAGAATGTTGGAATCTCGATTTTGATTGTGATAATCTATGTAAAATGCTATGTGTATGCTAACCTTCTTTGCAGGGGATTTATTGTAGATTCCTCTTCAGATGTTTTAAGTTGAGTATTGTATGTCTAGAGTCTGTACTTTACTTAGAAATTTGTTAAAATCTCTCCTGAAATGATATATATATACACACACAAAAACATGCACACACATGCTCATACATGCACAAAAGAGCAAACTCAGACGTCTGAAACCATTCACTCAAACGTTTGAATGCTGAAACATGAATATTGTTTTCACAATATTCAGATGTCTGAATGAAAATATTCAGACGTCTGAAAATGGTCAAAAATTGCCTAATTTCTTGCTGTTTACATTTTAATCCAATTCAGAAATCTGAATTATTTTATTCAGACGTCTGAATATATGTAACTGTTATTTTCTTGAAAAGTCACTTCTCTTCACCGAAGAGAAACGATTTCAAAATCAATGGTTGCACATGTTCTTTTCAATGTAATTTTTCATCCATAGTTGCAACTCTTTATATACTATAAATAAATTATAGAATTCAACAAACAATTCACCGAATTTACTTTTAGCATTCTTTCAAATTGCACTTAAATTACTTACATACTTTGACCATTGATCGCTTTATCTTCCACAATTCTCAAAGCACATCACTATATATCATAAAGGAGAAGATTGTACTCAATTGACTTATCAGTGTTATTTAAGAACATATTATAGTCAGATACATTTTTTATTTCTATTGAAGTCCTATTCGGTTGCTGAGGCGGGTAAAGTCCTGTTCGGTTGCTTAGGCAGTGTAAACCTTTTCCTCCGGGTTAAGTGAGGGTTGTTATAGTTGAAATTCCAGAAGGAGTCTGGGACTGGATGTAAAACGGTAAGTTCGAACCAGTATAAAAATTCTCGGTGTGCTTGTTTTATTTTACTTATTTTCATTTACTTTGCTATTATCATATGTTCCCGCATTTAGATTTAACTATATTCCATATTACACGATCCTAAGTAAGAGCTAGCCACACAGTAGTTATTTTCAGATCCACGGAACTATCTACATACATAATACAACACGCTACATAAATAATGTCTACAGTAAAGTAAAATATTAAAATAGCGTTAAGGCATTACCCATATCCCCCTTAACGCATTTTTATATAAATGTCGTAGTCTATACAGATGCTATAAACTCCAGCCGTAGGTGGGTTATCAGGGAGCACTCTATTGGTACGACACAAACCAAACTCGTAATGGGCGCGATAAGACATGTGACAAGGCACGCAAGGCAATGCCTAGGGTAGCATTCTACCGTTTTGCAAATCTAGACTGGCGGTAACGCATAGCTGCTACTACCGCCCATCTCGAGACACACTCCCAAATCAAATCAAAGGGTGGCCACCAAATTAATCGAAAAGTCATAATATGGTATCGAAGAAATATGCCCGATAGGAGGAGCGACCTCACTTGGCAGGGCATGGCTCCTGTTTTAGCCAGATCAAGCTGACTCGAGGGGGTCAGGGCTACATAATACCTCATACAGAATCGTTCGCCAAACCAACCTACTTCATTCTAGAATATCCACCGCATATACAGCTATTAAAGTGGTTTTCGGTATTGGTAGAGAGTATGACAATATCCGATCCCGGTCTCTTTAACAACCAAAAGCTTATTGCACACCGGATGGTTCTTTTACATTTCCCAAAACCAGTTCCTAGTAATATCAAAATATCATATTCACTTCGAAATCATATCACTTTCGAAATCATATTCACTTCCAATATCATATTAATTTTCAAATCATAACCACAAAACGGATTAAACCATCATCTCAAAATATATGCACCTTAAATCAATTAAATCTAAATCATAACAGTTCCAACATTAAACATTTTGAATATTGAAAGTAGTTTATATATTGGAATAGTTATACATTAAAAATAGTTTATATTTTAAAAATAGGTTATAGATTGAAATAGTTCATATACTAGAAATAGTTTATATACTAAAATAGGTTATATATTAAAATAAATATATTAATTTAAACATTTTAAACATAATGTATTTTACTTTTATTAAATTTTATTAAATTAAATCTTATGTTATGAAAAAAGTAAATAAAGTTATAAGTAAAACCGTAAAATTTAGATTTTAAAACTTAACTTATAAATTTAGAATTCTTAAACAAATAGTTTTAAATTCTAAATTTTACATATATGTTTAAAAATAAAATCTTTATATTAAATTTAAAAATCATTTTTTTTTTCAAACACAGCTTTTCAAAGTTTCAGAAATCACTTTAAAAAAGACCATCGGTGTCCATACATAGTTTTCTATCCTAGGGTCAAGTGATATGGATATTTATCATTTCAATCCGCAATAATTTAAAATTTACGGGTATATATCATTTCAACCCGCAACCCCAAATTTTCAAAATCAATAAAAGCCGCTTGGTTTATCATTTCAACCCATAATGATTTTTCCATATTCTGAAGATCATTCGGGTGCGAATTTCAACTCACGGGGTGATGCAGCGCAATCTAATGTGACTTTAGGTCACGAGCGACCTAACGAATGGATGGGTCGCCCAAGCGACCTTGCGAGTTATGAAGCAAGTTATGACAGGCAAAACGAGACATGACCTAAAGAGTTCCGACCTAATAAGTCTCGACCTAAGACTAATGAGTTATGTTTTAAAACACTCCAGCGACCTAACGATGGTAACGAGTATGCTCTAAGTCCCTCCAGCGACCTACCGAGTCAAACAACTATTTGAATCGGCCAGATTTCTTAGGTCGCGCTGAAGTTTCAAGACGCTCCACTCATGCTGCTATTTTTCTAAGGTCGTGAACGATCTACCTTAGGTCGCTGCCGAGATTTCTTATGCCGCTGAAGCCTATATCGCTAAGCCATCTTCTTAAACCGAAGTTCTTAGGTCGCTGTCGAAGCAAGGTGTTGTTTGATGAGTCGCTTTATGTGTTGTAATTTCTTAGTTCATATGTCGCTATTGTTATATCGCTTGTCGTGTTGTAAAACGTTGTACTTAGGTCGTTTACTGTGTGTGATGTAACCTGTATATGTTAGGTCGTTTTCGACCTATGTTAGGCCGCGTCACCTGGGTTAGTTCGGCGGTGTGTTGAGTTGTAATCCTATAAATAGTGGGTGAGTTGTATAATTTTGGATGGTTGATTTTGAATAAAACTTTGTGTTTGTGTGCTTTGTGCCACTTTTAAAATTTGTAGTTGAGGGTTATCTCCTATCTCCATTTGCGGTATTCGAGTGCGCTCGAATCAACGTTGAAGAATCGCAGATCTTTTAACATGGTATCGTGCGCGATCAACGTGTTGGGGATAGCTAGAATTCGGTATCTTTTGGAGATCAACGAATTTGGGCATTCGGTTTCTTTCAATCCATCGATTTATATTGTTTCAACTAATCGTTCTTCGATTAGTTTGACACGAAATCCTCATTTCGTCGTCATCCTTTATAATCCGCTGCGTCAGTTTTGGTATCAGAGCTTGACTTAGCCAATCATAGCTAAGCCGAGTCCCTGGAACCAAAGAGAAGAGTTTGAAGAGTAGAGCCGAGCTTGTTCAAGTTTGTGGGAGATTTGTTCAAGCCAAGAGTAAGTAGAGAAGGTAGATCTGAGCTATAAGTGGAGGCGTGTGTCACTTGTGTAGATCAAGGCTGAAAGTTAGTTTGGTATCAGTTCAGTTGAAGAAATTAAAGCCGAGTTTGTTGAAGTGTGTATGAAGATTCGATAATGCCGCCAAGAAGAGCTAATCACCATCAGAATGTTGAAGCGTTGTATTGAAGAGAAGAAGCTGAGCAAATGGAACAACGTATCAATGAGAAATTTGATGAAGGAATCGGGAAGTTAGAGAAATTGATGAATGATTTGAATCAAGGTCAAAGGAGAAGGTCACCAATCTCGAACTATGGAGGAAACAGAGATTCGCCATCGGTTGCAGAAGCGAGGAGGGTGTCACCACAATTCCATCGAGATCGAAGAGAATCATCAGTTTCTATGAGGCAAGAACATCATGAGTATCGAGGTGAAGAGAGAAGAACTTATCATGGATTTGAAAATGAGCCATATCGTGATGTTGAAAGGCATAGTAGACGAGATATGCATGATCATAGAGATGTTGATGGTCGAGATAGATATCGAAGTACATTTGATTGTGATGAAGATGGTGATAGATATAGTGTTCATTATCGAGATCGAGACCAAGTACGAAATCACTATCGGGAAGTAGAAGATGATCGTAAATGGGAGTCGGGGATGAAAAAAGAAATTCCATAATTCAAGGGTGGAATGGTAGCTGAAGAATTTCTTGATTGGTTATCTAATGTTGAAGAAATTTTTAACTTTAAGGAAGTTCCTGAGCATCGTAGAGTTAAGTTGGTTGCTACACGTTTGAGAGGGAGAGCTATGGCATGGTGGCAACAAACTAAACTTACACGGAAAAGGATGGGAAAGTTAAAGATTACTTCATGGGAGAAGATGAAGAAGTTAATGAAAGCTACTTTCTTGCCTTATAATTATCAATCTCTTATGTATCAGCAATTGCAGAAATTGAGACAGGGAACAAAGTCGATGAATGATTATGCGGATGAATTTTATCAATTGATTGCCAAAAATGACATCATGGAGACAGAGGAACAATTGACAGCTAGATTTGTTGGAGGGTTGAGAATGCAGATCCAGGACATGGTGAATATGTTTGATCCGAGATATGTTGCAGAAGCACACCAGAAGGCGTTAGCTTAGGAGAAGCAAAGAAGAAGAGGTGGTGGTGTGTTTACAAATTCCAACAATCAAGTGAAATGGGGTAGTAGCAATGAGAATGTTTCCAAGGCTGTTGCAAAACCAGTGGTTAGTGAAGTTGCTAAGACCAAGGTCAATAGTGGTATCAAATGCTTTAATTGTCAGGAGTTTGGTCACAAGAGCAATGAATGTCCGAAACCAAAGAAGCGAGCGATGGTTGCTGAGGTTGAGGATACAGAAGTAGAATGTTCCAATTCGCCACAAGCTGAGGAGGAAGAATTATTGTCGGGAGACGAGGGAGGTAATTTGATGATGAGGAGATCTTGTTTGACACCAAAGCAAGAGGATGATTCAAGTTGGTTGAGGAGTAACATCTTTCAGTCAACGTGTACTATCTTGGGAAGGGTGTGCAAGTTTGTTATTGATGCGGGCAGTTGTGACAATATCATCTCTATAGAAGCTGTGAAGAAATTAGAGCTAAAGACGGAGAAGCATCCTAAACCATACAAATTAGCATGGTTGAGGAAAGGTGGTGAAGTGAAGGTTAATCGAAGAGCTTGTGTAAAATTTTCGATTGGGAAGAAATATAAAGATGAGATTTGGTGTGATGTTGTGGATATGGATGTATGTCATCTATTGTTAGGGAGACCGTGGCAGTATGATAGAGCAGCGCAACATGATGGTCGTACTAACAGTTACAGTTTCATGTTCAAGGGCACTAAAATCACTTTGGTTCCTAAGAAATGACAACAAGAAGAAAGCAAGTTGGAGGAGATTGAAGAGCTGAAAACTTTGTTGACTTTGAAGGAGTTTGTCGGAGAAGCAGAGGAGAGTCCAGAGGTGTTCTTGTTAATTGGACATGAAACTACTGAATCTGTTGAAGTTCCAGAGGGAGTAAAGCCAGTATTGGAAGAATTCAGAGATGTGTTTCCTAAAGAGTTGCCAAAGGAGTTACCACCGTTGAGAGATATTCAACATCAGATTGATCTTGTGCCAGGGCAGTATTACCTCACAGGCCACATTACAGGATGAGTCCTAAGGAGCATGAGGAACTGAGAAGGCGGGTGGAGGAGTTGTTAGAACAAGGGAATGTTCAGGAGAGCTTGAGTCTTTGTGCAGTGCCAGCCTTATTGGTACCGAAGAAGGATGGTTCGTGGAGAATGTGTACGGACAGTCGGGCTCTAAACAAGATCACAGCGAGATACAGATTTCCTATGCTGAGGTTCGATGATTTGATTGATCAGTTGAGTGGGGCTGTTGTGTTCTCAAAGATTGACTTGAAGAGTGGATACCATCAGATTCGTATTAGACCGGGTGATGAGTGGAAGACTGCTTTTAAAACTAGGAAAGGTCTATACGAATGGTTGGTTATGCCGTTTGGCTTGTCAAATGCTTCTAGTACTTTTATGAGAGTGATGAACCATATTTTCAGACCATTTATTGGGAAGTTCATAGTAGTTTACTTTGACGATATTTTGATCTATAGTGGGAGTATAGAAGAGCATATCCAGCATTTGCGAGAAGCGTTGTTTATTCTACGACAGGAGCAATTCTATGCAGCAGCGAAGAAGTGCGTGTTCATGACGAACAGTGTTTTGTTTCTGGGATATGTTCTGTCAAAGGAAGGTATTCAAGTGGATGAAAGCAAAGTGGAAGCTGTTAGGAGTTGGCCACAACCCAAGACAATTACTGAAGTGAGGAGCTTTCATGGGTTGGTATCTTTTTATCAAAGATTCATTCCACATTTTAGCAGTGTGATGGCACCAGTTACTGATTGAATGAAGGGAAAGCAACTTTTATGGACAGATGAAGTAGGATTTGCTTTTGAGCAAGTCAAGGAACTTTTGACGACAGCACCAATTCTAGTTTTGCCTGATTTTCAGTTGTTGTTTGAGTTACATACTGATGCATCGAAGGTTGGGATTGGAGGGGTGTTGAGTCAGAAGGGACGTCCTATTGCTTATTTCAATGAGAAGCTTTCGGGAGCAAAGATGAGATATAATACATATGATGTGGAATTTTATGCTATTGTGCAAACCGTGAAACACTGGAGACATTATTTGTTCCATAAGGAGTTTGTTTTGTATACGGACCATGAAGCGTTGAAGCACTTGCAAGGGCAGGACAAGATAGCAGCTAGGCATGCATCGTGGATTGCATACTTGCAGCAATTTACATTTGTAGTGAAACATAAGTCGGGAATTACGAATCGCGTGGCAGATGCATTGAGCAGGAGAAATCATTTATTGACTACAATGAAAGTTGAAGTGACCGGGTTTGATGTGTTGCCAGAATTGCTTGTGGATGATCCTTACTTTGCTAAGGTTATGGATGAAGTCACAAAGGGGAAGATGGATGAGTATATTTTGGTGGATGGTTTTCTGTTCAAGGGAAATCAATTATGTATACCCGAGGGAAGTTTGCGAATGAACATTGTAAAGGAGTTGCATGAAGAAGGCCATGTAGGTAGAGATCGTACATTGCAGTTGATTTCTCAATCTTATTTTTGGCCTTCCATGAGAAAAGAAGTTGAAAGATTTGTGGAGAGATGTCACATATGTCAAGTTTCCAAGGGAACAGCTACTAATGCGGGATTATATATGCCATTACCTGTGCCTACCAGACCACGAGTTGATATCAGCATGGATTTCCTTTTGGGTTTGCCAAGGACTCAGCGTGGAAATGATTCCATATATGTGGTGGTAGATAGATTTTCGAAAATGGCACATTTCATAGCTTGTAAGAAGACAGCCGATGCCGTCCGTGTTGCTCAATTATTCTTTAAAGAGGTGTATCGACTACATGGGCTACCTGAATCTATTGTTTCTGATCGGGATACTAGATTCTTAAGTCATTTTTGGATGAGTTTGTGGAAGATGGTTGGAATGAAGCTGAATTTTAGTAGCGCCTATCATCCGCAAACAGATGGGCAAACAAAAGTGGTGAATAGATCATTGGGAAACTTGCTGAGATGTCTTGTGAAAGATAATTTGAAGAGCTGGGATATGAATTTGTGTCAAGCAGAGTTTGCACATAATCACGCTGTTAATCGGAGTACTGGTTTCAGTCCGTTTCAAGTTGTTTATTCAGCAATTCCAAAGGGTCCGTTGGAGTTGGCGACAGTGCCATATCAGAAGGGATTTGTTAAACGAGCTGGTGATTTCATGAATAAGTTGCAGGAGTGCCACAGAACTGTTCATGAACGATTGCTTGCATCAAATGAGAAGTATAAACAACTGGCCGATAAGAAGCGAAGGAGTGTAGACTTCAAAGAAGGTGATTGGGTTTACGCAGTGCTGACTAAAGATCGCTTTCCAGTAGGAACTTACAACAAGTTGAAAGCTCGAAAAATTGGTCCAGTAGAAATCCTGAAGAAGATCAACGATAATGCATATCGGTTGAGGTTGCCGGATCATATTCACACAGCAGACGTTTTTAACGTTAAGTACTTGATTCCATATCATGGGAATGAGCTCGTTGAGGAAGAGGAAGGTGCAAATTCGAGGTCGAATTCTTGTCAACCGGGGAAGGATGATGCAGCGCAATCTAATGTGACTTTAGGTCGCGAGCGACCTAACGAATGGATGGGTCGCCCAAGCGACCTTGCGAGTTATGAAGAAAGTTATGACAGGCAAAACGAGACACGACCTAAAGAGTTCCGTCCTAATAATTCTCGACCTAAGACTAATGAGTTATGTTTTAAAACACTCCAGCGACCTAACAATGGTAACGAGTATGCTCTAAGTCGCTCCAGCGACCTACCGAGTCAAACAACTACTTGAATCGGCCAGATTTCTTAGGTCGCGCTGAAGTTTCAAGACGCTCCACTTATGCTGCTATTTTTCTTAGGTCGTGGACGATCTACCTTAGGCCGCTGTCGAGATTTCTTGTGCCGCTGAAGCCTATATCGCTAAGCCATCTTCTTAAACCGAAGTTCTTAGGTCGCTGTCGAAGTAAGGTGTTGTTTGATGAGTCGCTTTATGTGTTGTAATTTCTTAGTTCGTATGTCGCTATTGTTATGTCGCTTGTCGTGTTGTAAAACGTTGTACTTAGGTCGTTTACTGTGTGTGATGTAACCTGTATGTGTTAGGTCGTTTTCGACCTATGTTAGGTCGCGTCACCTGGGTTAGGTCGACGGTGTGTTGAGTTGTAATCCTATAAATAGTGGGTGAGTTGTATCATTTTGGATGGTTGATTTTGAATAAAACTTTGTGTTTGTGTGCTTTGTGCCACTTTTAAAATTGTTAGTTGAGTGTTATCTCCTATCTCCATTTGCGGTATTCGAGTGCGCTCGAATCAACGGATTTGAAGCCGATTCACGGAATCTCATGCGCGAGATCAACGTCGAAGAATCGTAGATCTTTTAACATGGTATCGTGCGCGATCAACGTGTTGGGGATAGCTAGAATTCGGTATCTTTTGGAGATCAACGAATTTGGGCATTCGGTATCTTTAAATCCATCGATTTATATTGTTTCAACTAATCGTTCTTCGATTTGTTTGACACGAAATCCTCATTTCGTCGTCATCCTTTATAGTCCGCTGCGTCACGGGGAATACCTAAAACTAAGGGAACATGCAGCATGATTTACATAGAATAAATAACATAACACAACATCATACATAACATATTACATGAGGGCACATAACTTACATAACAAATTGCATAAATAACATATGACTTACATAACAAATTGCATAAAATAGCATACAACTTACATAACAAATTACATAACATAGCATGTAACTTACATAATTAATTACGGAACAAGCATGTAACTTACATAATTAATTATAAAACATAGCATGTAACTTACATAATTAATTATTATATAATTAATTACATAACATAGCATGTAACTTACATGATTAATTATAAAACATGGCAGGTAACTTACATAATTAGTTATAAAACATAGCATGTAACTTACATAATTAATTATTACATAATTAATTACATAATATAGCATGTAACTTACATAATTAATTATTACATAATTAATTACATAATATAGCATGTAACTTACATAATTAATTATAAAACATAGCATGTAACTTACATAATTAATTACATAACATAACATGTAACTTACATAATTAAGTACATAAAATAGCAAGGAATGTGATATAAATTTTCTACCATAACATAACCCAACATGCAATCATTTCCAATATAGCACCTTAACTGATTTCCTATATTACAATCATACTACATTTATGCATACAAATTTTATTCGTTTTCTTTTTTTCTTTTTTTCTTCATCTTTTTCACACATAAATTTCACATAACATACTAATGACAATTTCCATCACAAAAGTGTCAACCTTTAAATCAATATAACATTTTCCTTTTTTTTCCTTTCAACATAGAAATTTAATATTAACATCATGATGCATATTAATAAACGTATCATCGCATCTAGTTTTATAAATAAACAACATAACATCATAAACATTTTTATATCAAAAATAATAAGGGAACATTGGTGAACCTATGTCATATCAAATCATAACCAAATTACGCAGAATTTCTTAACTACTGCAACATTCCAATAACATATCAGTTTATATCTATTTAATTAACATTAGATTGTAAATCGTGAGTGAATAGCTCACTTTTGAGGCTAGGAAAATTGATGACAAAAGGCTATGAAGTTGAGTGGCGAATTCTAAAGAAAATCAAAGCGGACTTGAATTGATGCAACACAAAAATATATGGATATTATTTCATTTTCTTATATAAAAGAGAAGAGGAGAGGGGTTAGGAGGCTTGGCCTAGGGTTAAAAGGATGGGTTTGGATGCGGCTAAGGTGGAATAGGGTGGAAGAGATGGTTTGGCTATGCTAGGGGAGAAGATAGTGGTGATTTGGGTGGGATTTGGTTTAGATAGGGCATGGCTATAGGCTAGGAAAGAGGGGATGATTTTAGCCTTGCATGGAGGAAATGGTGACTAAGATGAAGGTGAGGGAAAGATGGCTTGGATGGTGGAGGAGAGGTGGCAATAAGAGAGGAGCTGGAAGGAATTTGGAAGAGAAAAGGAAGGAGTTTTGATTTAGAGAAATTTGTGTTTTTAGATCTGGAACTCTCTGTAAATTTGGAGAGGAAGAACGGAGTGTGATGAGAAAGTTTTCTCAAGAGAAAATTATGTGCATACAAGTTAGTCAGAAGGAAACAAATGGTCGTAGCATAGAAATAGACATAAGTCTCTTGGTATGTTAGACACTCTTGGTTAACCAAGGCCCATTAAGAATAAACCAACCCATTAGGACTTAGCCAAATTTCATCACTAACACTACAAACTTATGTCAGTTTTTCATAAAAATTCAAATACTTAGAGCAATAGATATTTGATTTTGGCGAAACAAAAAGAGGAGAAAAGATCAGTATACAGTCTATTATCATATAAAAGGAATAAAATTTTAAAATTCAAATTTAAAATTTTCAACCAAAGGTCAAATTTCCACTAAGTTTGACCAAAATTCTAAATTTTAGAAAATTTTCTATTTAATTGAATTTGGAACAATATATTACTCAATATTTCAAAATTTGTTCTTAAATTTTAACCTTTAAATTTTATTTAAATTCAAATAATAATATTTTTTAAAATGGACTAATTTGGACCTTTATTTTATTGACATTGGTTTGTCTTCATTCAAATGTTTATTTTATTCAATTCAACATATATTGCTTATTCTTGGCTGAATCAATTACCATCCATTACTCTTTACCTTAATTAAAAGATTCAATTCCAGTTTATTCAATATTAAATTTTCAAATGAATGTTGGTTACACATTAATCGTTTTATTTTCATTAAATAATTCAAACAAAGTTTAATCCTTTTATTTCCATTTACATATTCTTTATATTACATCAAATTTCTTTTTCAATTAAAACATATGTTTCCCTTTTATTTCCTCAACCTCCACTTTTATTTTAATTCAAACATATGCTCTATTATTATGTTCATTAATTACAGTTAATGTTCTCTTTCCTTTTATTTGAAAGATTTCATTACATTTAATTCCTTTAATTACAAAATAAATTCCCAAGCGGATTAATCAATGGGATGAGGAGTAAATCAATTGTTACAACTTAGCAATTCATATCTATTAATTTATTATTTACACAGGGATTATAAATCTACTTACCAAATAATTGATTTCTTGTTGCATGCTAACATATTTAGAATATTGTTTATCCCATTCTTAACTAACATTTATTGTTATAGTTGATTGAAATTGAATTAATACAGTTGTCAATTACATTCAATCAATATTATTAAATTATATTCTAATACACGTTACCACCTTCCATTTCAATAAAGATTAGCTGTTTTAGAATTTTATCTAAGATCATGTTTTATATTCTAACAAATTTATTATTATTATTATTATTATTTAAGCAAAAGCTAGCGGGGTTTAACAGGGCCCCTACCTGATTTTATTGCCAGAAAAAACAATAAAATACAATACTTGCTCAAAGAAAAAACAAACAAGCAAGAAAAAGAGAAAATACAAACACACCGAGATAAACAGCGGGAAAAAACAAAACACACAAGGCAAAAACAAAACAAGATACCACCCAAAAAAAACCCAACTATCTCCAAGCATCCTTGTAAATCGCTGGAAAATTGGATTGCATCTTCAAAGTTTTGTACATTTCATTCTTCAAAACCTTCCATAACACCTGCCCATCTCTCCTCTTACTTTCAAAGCAAATCATATTCCTTTCATACCACACCACTGTCATATACTTCTTCAAGCAGATGGTTAAGTATCTCGCTTTCAATGTTCGCCACCTTGTTGCTTTGTATATCATGTCAAAATCCAGCATTGTGAGACCAGCCAACATTCTACTCCCAGCAACAAGCATCATATTGTCAAATAGCATCTTTGTGGATGGACATTGCAGAAACAAATGGTGCACAGTTTCTGGTTCATTTGCACGGAACACACAAGTTAACCCCGTATCATAACCTATCTCCATCAATTTGTTTCTAGTCAACAAGGCATTTTGCAGAACTTTCCAAAGCATTAGATTATCCGCTGGGGTTGAATCAGTGGTCCAAATAACTTTGCTCCACTTGAAGTCTTGATCACCTAATTTGTGCAGGTGCTTGTACACAAGCTTGACAGAGTGAGGCCTTTCATTCCAAAGCACCTCATCAACATCAACAAGAGGGTAGCTATTACATTGTATATCATTCCAAACAGTCCTTATGCACTGATTTGACGAAAATGGCAGATGCAATATACCATGGAAAATAAAGTCCACAGCTTTTGCATTAATAGGAATACCAGATTGTTGCAGCTGTTGATAGGTGAGCAAAGAATGAAAAACCACCCCCTTGGCCACCCAAGGATCATACCAAAATTTGACTGCAGATGAGTTTGACAACTATGAACAATTGTGGGAAGCAAGCTATCACGTAAACTCAGAAGCTTTCTCCAAGACCAACTGCAAGTTTGAGGTGTGGGTACTGACCAGAAACTTGCCCTACTTAATCTATTTTCCCAGACCCAGTTAACCCACCCAGAATTATCCTTGACAAGAATGGAGTTAAGATGAGTACTGAACGCTGCAATATTCCAGTTCACAATGTTTATAACCCCCAACCCTCCAACATTTAAACTCTTCTCAAAAAGACTGTAGGAACATGGCAATGGCTTCCTGTTATTGATGGAACCTGTCCAAAAAAATCTGAGCATTGCACTTCTGACTTGGTGCAAAAGTTTTGCAGGCAAGACAAAAGCTTTAGCCCAAAAAACTGAGCAACTGACTTGATAAGTACAAGCCTTCCTGCCTGGGTTAAAAATCTGTTAGACCACCTGTCAAGAATGGCCACCATCTTGGAGTACAGGGGGAGGCAATCGGCATATTTCAGCCTAGTAGTCAAGAGGGGGAGGCCAAGATAAGTCATATCAGTACCCATGCTTTGGAGACCAGTGTGTTGGATTAGACCATTGGAAATACTGGTGATGACCCCAGCAATTGCTATACTTGATTTAGAATAATTAAGTTGCAATCCAGTCATCATATAAAAATCAGTCAACGTATTAATAACACACTGCAACGGGGGGAGATGAGGCTTTGTAAAAATCATGATGTCGTCAGCAAACATGAGAGTAGTAACATTTGTTAGTTTGCACTTGGGGTGGTATTTGATCTGCCCAGCAGCATATTTAGTTAACATATATCTAGTGAGCACTTCCATCACAAGAAGGAATAAGTACGATGAGATCGGATCCCCTTGCCTAATACCCTGCCTACTCCTGAAATAACCAACAGGTCATCCATTAATAACAATGGAGAACCTAGCAGTTGAAATACATTCGTAAACCCACCCAACAAATGGCTTTGGCAAGTTCATTAATGCCATAATTCTCACAATGGTGGACCAGTGTATGGAATCATAAGCTTTAGTAATGTCAAGCTTTAGCATAGCAGATGGTGGAGTATTAGATCTCGAGTACCCACAAAGAAGTTCTTGAGCCAGCAATATGTTGTCAAAAATACTCCTTTTGGGAAGGAAAGCAACTTGATTTTGTGAAATAATTTGGGGGAGGACTTGCATTAGCCTTGAGGCAATAAGCTTAGAAATACACTTATACACAACATTACAGCACAAGATTGGTCTAAAGGAAGTGACAGTGCTAGGATCAGAACATTTAGGGATAAGTACTATATTAGTTGAGTTGACTTCGGCTAGCAGTGTGCATTTGTTAAAAAATTTTGCACTGCCCTGCAGAAATCCAGCTGAACTATGTCCCAGCAAGTAACAAAGAAGAGGACATTGAAACCATCAGGCCCACCACATGACTTTCTATTCATGGCAAAGAGAGTATTTTTTATTTCCTCATCAGTAACTTGATTAACCAGCATGGCAGCTTGCATTGTGGACAACGTTGGAAGGGGGATGTTGTTCAACATGTCAATTTCAGGAATAAAATCAGAGTGTTACCAAACAAGTCTTCAAAATATTGAACAAAATCAGCATCAATTAAGTCAGGAGTTGATACAGAAGTACCTTCAAGTGTAGTTATTGTGTGTATGTTTTCTTTAGCTTGTTTGATTTTGATCGAGGAATGAAAAAACTCAGTGTTACGATCACCAAATTTATACCACTTACTATGAAACTGCTGTTGTTTCATTCCTCTTTCAATTTCAAGGGCTTTATTTAGAAGTTCACATAGCCTTCCTTCCTCTTCAGCTGCACTTTGATCATGGGGGTTGTTCATCATAAATTCCTGGACCTCAGCATACTTTTTCTTCAATATATTTGTTTGCTTCAAACCATCACCATACTTCTCAGCTGCCCAAGCCCTCAAATGCTTTTTAACATGTTTAAGTTTCCTGCAAAGTATAAACATTGGGTTACCATAACAATGCAAGGACCAAGCTAAATTTACAGTTGGTATGAATTCAGAAGAACTAATCCAATCATTAAAAAATTTGAAACTTCTTTTTTCATTTTTCATTTTGGGACCATTAGCAAGAATCAATGGGGAGTGATCAGAGAGAATGGGGTGGATAAGATTGACAGTGAGATTAGGCCAAACAGAAAGCGCTTTGTAGTTGTAGAAAGCATGGTCAATGGTAGGGAATGTTCTGACACCACTCCTACATTTATTGTTCCATGAGTATCTTGCACCATAAGAGTGTATCTTGATGAGATCAGAATCATTTATGGCAGTGTTCAAAGGTAGTATATGCTTTGGAAATAATGGTTGGCCACCAAACTTGTCATCCAGCTGAAGGCAGCTATTAAAGTCCTCAACAACCAGCCATGGATGTGATTCTTGCCTAAGATTTGGTAAGAAGTCATAAAGTTTTTGCCTAGAAACAGCAGTGTTATCTGCATAAACAAATGTAAAGTAAAAGGAAGTTTTGGTTTGCTGGTGGATGATTTTGGAGTGAATGAATTGCGTAGATGAAATTACAGAGGAAATGGTATATACTGATGGATCAAACAGGATGAATATCCTACCATAATCAGCATCAACAAGGTTATGGATAAAATTCCATGATGGATTGATGTAATTTGCAGCCCTAGAAGTTAAAGCAAGATTGAGTTTTGTTTCTAAGATAGAAAAAATTTTAAGATTATGATATTGGATAAGATTTTTGACTTGGTCAAGTTTCAATTGCTTATGAGCACCCCTTATGTTCCAAACACCTATATTTTGTATCATCATTAACTGCAGTGATTGATGGATTATGTTCTTTCTGCTCCTGGTAGCAGGAGATTGGGACTCAGTGGATCCAGTCTTTGTTTTCGTTAATTTCTTTGCTGCCACTCTAGTATTGGTATCTAGATTTCCATGGCAGTTATCTTCACATGCTTGCTTTCCTTTATTATACCAACCTGGAATAATAGCATTGTTAACGTAAGGGAATTGTGATGTTTTTGGTAGAGATGCAGAATTTGAAATTTTATTGAGTGGAACAGAAGTTGATGTAGATGGGACAGATGAAAGTGGCACAGAAATTAATGGAGTAGAAACTGATGGATTATCATGCATTGAACAGACAAGTTCAAAAATGCTATTTGCATAGTTATTGATGAGACTGATATCAGAGGAAGGCATGATTTGAATGTTTATGTCTTTATTTTTTTCCAATTGAGTCTACCCAGAAAATGTTTTAAGGGTTGCTACATGTTGAAAGGACTCAGCACTGGTGTGCACATGCACAGTTGGGTCAGCATGCACATGGATGTCTACTTGTATTTCTTCACTATCAGGTACTTGGTTGTAGCACTCAGTAAAAACCCTACTTTCTTCATGTATAAGTCCTTCCTCAATGCCTATTACTTCATCAGTTGCTTTTACCTCTTCCACCTGCTTAACACAAATTGCTGCTCCAGCAACTTGATCTTCAAGCACTTGGAAACTGTTAACCATACTTATTTCACAATCAGAGGCAGGCGGAGATTTATGCTTATCAGTATCTTCACTATCATTGGTACTACCCACCACATTTGGATCAGTACACTGCAATAACTTTGCACCAACATTATCACCTTGCTTTTCACCAACTTCCACCTGACTGTTTTCATTGTTTCTGTTTTTTTATAACTAACCTTTTTTCGAACCTGCTTTTGAATTCTATTTGTGCTCAACATCCTTTTCTTGCCATACACTGCATCCCTTTCATCATGGGTTTCAATTACTTCATTTTCAATGACTTTAGCATCAGACACTGCTAAAGAACAGTTACTGCCAGAATGTCCAAATTCTTTACAATTAACACACAATTCTGGTTTCCATAAGTACTTAACTGCAACCTTATGATCAGAGCCATCCATCAACTTAGTCAAGAAATTATCCACCAGCACCTTGTCAGGTGTTACCTCAACTAAGCATTTTGCATAAGTTATCCTTTCCATTCTCTCTATTGACTGATCCATGCACAGGAATTTTCCCACCCTCGTCGCCAACCAGTTAATACCATAATGAGACCAAGCATAAAGTGGAATATTAAATAACTTTATCCAAACAGGAACAGAGCGTATTGTTCCACAACTATTACCCACCGATACAACCCATGGCTTAATAATAAAAATTTGTTTCTCATGATAATAGGATCATATTCAGAAATCCTTAGCCTGTCTTCAGCTGATGAAAAACTGAAAAGGAAGATAAAACCATCAGACTTAACTTTGACTTCTCCCCTGAGCTTCCAAACTTTCTTCAGATGATACACCACACTCACATAAGTCAGTGGTTTATCCAGGAAAAAACCAACAAGGTAGTCTTTCCACACAGCAGTACCAGCCTGAATTATATCACTTGTAGGCACAAGTACATCACCAGTGAACTGTAGAGGGTTCTCCTGGGGAACATACGTTCATGCATTACGAGGCTTAGATTTGAAAAGCGAGGACCAAGGCACCGAGTCAAGAGATGAAGAATGGGTAGATGGTGGATTGGGACAGGGGGGGAATAGGAGGAGACAAACTAGACAGGACATGAACAGAGTTTTCAAGAGGAGGAGGATCAGGCGATGGAGGAGGAAGAGTGGCAGAGCGAGAAGAGACAGGGACATGATGTGACAACAGGTAAGAGGGACTGATGGACGGCGGTACGGTAGAGGGTGTGGGAAGGACAGTGGATGGAACAGAAGAAAGAATGGGAGGTAAGGGGGAGGAAACGGTCCCTATGAAAAATGATTCTTTTTAAAAACGATTATTTTACAGTAATAATTGAAAATTCTTTATTTCTAACCATATTCTTCACAACAATTATAATTACTATTTTTAAAATTTGTTTGAATTTACAAGTCGTTAAAGTTTCTAACCTAATGGTGATGTATATTATAAATCATTTTTGTGATATTTCAATGTCAGAAAAGCTAGCTCATGCAATGCCAAAAATGGCAATTTGAAATCAAAAATTTGCTAAAAAATTCGTTTTTAAACAATTTTGATTCTGTGTAAACTGTCTTAAGCTGCAACTTTGTGTAGTCCTATCTCTCTATTCCCGCAATGAAATGGTGCCTTGTTTTTTTGTTTTGTAGACCATGTTTTGTAAATTAAGAATATCAAATTTCAGTTCATTTCGACCTATATAGCTTATAGAATTATGCTGGTGAACTTTGAATCGGAGCATATTTTTGCCCACATTTTTACAGTGAAAACACTACCTGGGTTCAACTTTAAAACATCTTAACTTTCTCATACCTTGTCTAAATTGCATGATTCTTTTTGCAGTTTAAATTATTGTTATTGTGCTTTATGCTTGTTAAATTTCAAGTCATTCCGGCTTGTGTAGCCTATAGAAACGTGCCGTCAAACTTTGAATTGGAGCATGTTTTGCTCCAGCTATTGACAGTGAAATTTGGCTGCATGTCCAACTTTGAGAGATCTAATCTCTTATCAGTTTTCATTTAAACTAGAGTTATTAAACTTTATGCCTGTAAAATTTCAAGGCTTTTAATCCTTTGTAACTGGTGGAAAATTTGCTTGGAACTTTGAATTGGAGTATGTTTTGCTCCAGCTAAACATTTAAATTGTTTTACATGGATTTTTTTTCAATGATGTTTTTGATCGACTTGATCCTAAGATGGAAGAGCAAAATTACCATTTATCCGTATTTCAAATTGGTGAGTTTCTAGGAGATTTTCGTATGATGATTTTATGAATTATCTCATTGAATTTTTGTTGCTTCTTTGCACGTGCTTTCTAAACCGTTTTTGGGGTTTTTTAAGCTTTAGAAATAAATATTTTACAGTATTTATAATTAATTTAAAGCTATTAAAATTATACATTATTATAATAAGAGAATTTCAAAAGTTATTTTTCAAATGATTTCAAAAAGTAGTTTTAAAAGCTTGTATTCTATAATAAATTATTTTCTATATAATAATACATGTTTTTTATTTTTCGGACGTATGAGAAAAAGAATCAAATGATTTAGTAAAACGTGCGGTATGAGAAACCCGAGTTTACTTTTTCGGTTAATTCCGGACATGTACGATCGAAACCTTTTGAGTATATTGTTTTGAGTTGAGAATTGAGATTTAGAATTTCTATTATTGGAACTATCCAAGTTAGCCAATATTTGGCGAATTGAGAGGTTCGAGATCACCTATTATAGGGGTGATAATCGATGAGAACCACTTATATACGTTGTTTTACTCATCGATGAGACGAGGCGAGTCTTGAGATGAGATTTTCTTTTTTGGGAATTATGGGTTATGAGAAACCACTATGAGATTTATTTGCACTTGTTAATGATACGAGGTAAGATATATGAGTATTCTGATATTTCGGAGGTTTGAGATTTTATTTTTATGATGTGGGGTTAACTAGTGGTTAGTAAACCGTTTAGTGCAAAATTGTAGTATGGGACGCACATTAACACTTTTCAAGTTCCTTTTTGAGAGTTTGTGACACATCCATGAGTATGCCAGTGCAATAGATCTTCCGGTCATCTGAGTTATGTGACTTCGGTCACCACGAGTTATGTGACTTCGGTCACTAAAGGTTATGTGACTTCGGTCACTACGAGTATGACCTTTGCGTCCACGAGTTAGGTACGTAAATTAGAAATAGCATCGGACAAGAGTTTAGCTCATGATCATTGCTTTGGCATTGCAATCGGGGATCTGGCCAATCCGGGTTTTCGGAGTTTTTTGAGTTTTATATGATTTCACCATTTTGAGATATTTTTGTTACATCGATAGCCTAGTGCTACATGAGATGTTATATAGGGTGATTTTGTTTTTATGAGATTTGAACTCTATCCTAAGTTCCATGAGATTCATGTTGGAATTTTGATGAGTTTCTCTTATGACTTTTGTATGATTCCTTGCATTTGAGTTGAATGCAATTAAGTATGGATTTCTTATGTTGAATTAAACCTATTCACGTGACTACCCTTAGTGAACATATACCATGCATTGAGATGATACTATACTTGTACCCTTCCTTTATAGTTAAAGAAAGAATTCCCTTATGCTCTTATATTCCTTTTATTCTTATGCTAATATCAAGTTTTAGCTAGCCTGACTCATGTATTTATTATTCGGGTCAGACCAAGTTGCAGGTTAGGTAGTTGGACCCTTAGCTTGCTTTACCTTTTGGACTTCACCATTGAATTAGGATATGTCATAGTTTTCGTATAGTAGTCTTTATGTTGGGAAATGGGGATGTATATATTCTTTTGTGGGGAATGTATGTATATATTGTGGTCATATACCACTAATGGCATGTTATATTACATTTGATGTATGTATTTATATGTATCATTTTTGTGTTGATGTTTTGTGACTTGTAATTGATATAGTTATTATGTTTTGTTAGACACTTTCAAAAAATTTGAGCATAGAGGGTCGAAATACCCAATTCAAACTCATGGCCTTGAAATTGTGACTTTCTATGCTAAGCGTAGTTGGTAATTTGAGCATATCTCTTTCATTTTATGTTGGAATTTGATTTTCTTTGAAATTCTAGAAAGCTTGAAAAGAGTTTGACAATTTCATGTTTTAGGAATTGTTAAATTTTGACGTTTACATGGTCGAAAGTTCATTCTAGTGTCACTATCCTGAAACTAAAATGACGGCGTTAGTGAACTTCAGATTTGAAAATTCTTTTAGTCATAATTTTTTCATTCCATGTTGGAATTCAATAATTCTTGATGTTCTACAAAGCTTAGGATATCTTCTACAACTTTCTTGTTTTATGTTTTCTCAAATTATGGGGCGTCACAGCTTGGTAAAGAAAATTTACAGCTTTATGAAAGCTTTTTCATTTACAAAAAGTTTGAACTCATTCAGAGTTATAAATGTTATATTATTGTCATTTTAGCATAGAACTTTTCCAAATCAAATTTCAGCTTTCAAATCAATATAGAATTTGAAACATTTCTCCAAACCATTTTAATTTCAAACTATATTTTCAAACAAGCTTTTTGCTAAATCATCTGTTGAATGATCTTCTTTTTCCCGGGAAGCTAAGACATCCAAAATTATGATCAACTCTATGAAATCATTATAAAAAGAAACAATTCATTAGTTGTAAATATTTTCATTACTTTCCAAAATCTAACTTTAAAGCAGTTAACTAAGAAAACTCATTTTGGAAGAGATAGCTAATCTCTTTCATTATCAAGAAATGATTATTGATTATCCATAAAAATAATTTTTTGGATATATATATATATATATAATGTTTAAAATCATTCTCACAATTAAAATGATTATACTACATTGATGGTTCATTTATCAAGGCAATTCAAATTCACATTTCCACTTTGTGACAAAATTAAATTTCCAACTAATTATTAACATAAAACTAATTAAAGTTGATAATCAATTCAAACTTATTTCCAAAATAATTTATAAATTCAAACCAATAAATTTTTAATACAACCAAAATTCAAAACAAACCTAGCTCACAAACTCATACTTAAAAGTTAAAAATTAGCATAATCAATTTCAAATAATACAAGGGTGTTGCCTGGCCATTGATTTATAGTGAATGACCCCGTCGATTTGCTGTAGAGATGACCAAATGATCAAAACTGCCTCGCACTCATCCAACACTCACTAGGGTTTAATGGTTGCATTACATATTCAAAATAAGATTTACTTTCTCGAACCATATTAATTTATTCTGAACTTTACTTATTAATACTCAATTTAGAGTGTCTGGCTGTCTCATCATAGCGTTAGGAAATTCCTATCGATAACATTGATCAAGCGTATCGACCAGAATTCTTAAAGCACTCGATGGACAACCCAACGCAAAATCATTTTCTATAAAAATAAATGCCTCTTATAAAATTTCAAAATATTATTTTCTTATCTCAATGAAAAATTCAGTTTCCTTTAAAAACATATCTTAACTTTGAAAATTTTGAAAATTCAAATAGTCGCTTGCATTCAAATCAAGGAACACAAGAAGAACTCATCGAGATATTCCCAGAATACTCGATTCATAAGATTGACTAATACACTGGAGTGTTTCCCAAACCGAACGGTATAATGAGCCACTCACAAGAACCATACGAGTGCAGATTTCATTAAAAGGAATGCTATTCTCTATAACTCGTAGTTGATGAAAATCGGTGTAAGGTCAAGCCGAGGAAAGATCCTAGCACCACTCAATAGATCGAATATGTCATTAATCATAAACAATTAATACTCATTCTAATGGTTAACTTATTAATCTTGTGAAAATGATTGCAAAGCTTAAGAATACCATCAGATTTCTTTAACAAAGATAACCGTGGCACCCCGCGGTGAAAACTGGACGGAATGAATTGCTTGATTCACGCTTCAGCAATTACTTCTATAGTTTCTCATTTACTAGTGGACATCATCGTGGAAGGATGACTAACATGCTAAGAACCAAAAATGAGTTCAACACAAAACTTAGTTGCCTGACTGGGTAGCAAACCCGTAACAGACTCATATGTCAACAAAATCACAAACAACTAGAATTTGAGATGCACCATCATCTCGAAACTCAAGAACAAATAAAGACACTTCAAAATTATCATCAACATTTAGAAGAACTAGAGATACTAATCAGCTGATTTAGGATGCCTAAAATATAGGAAACTTTCATAACATAGGATTGGGGTTTGATAACGAGCAAGCTAATCCATCCCCAAATCATATTAAACCTAAAGTGATGACTAATGTGCAGATTTGCATAGAAACGAAAACTACAAAGAACAACCTTAATATTGTCACATAAGATGCCAAGTATTGCGGATCCCCTCAATAGGATTCACAATCCTCAAAGAAGTAACAAGATAAGAAACATCCAATGGAATCAACAAGCACCTTCGATACGAATGTGTGTCAAGCACCCATATCGAAGAGAACTAGAATAAAATAATCACGATAAGGATTATTCATATGGTAAGATGTCATTAATTCAATTACGGAATACTACAGAATAAAATATATTCCTAGACATATTCCAAACTCATATCTACCCCACAGGACACGAAAAAGGCTAAGAACACGATGATTAGGGGATTCGTAACACTCATATTGTACTTTGATGTACCATAATATATGTTTATGTTCTTTGTTTATCATATTTTATTCTGATCTCAACTATGATACCAAGCTGTGATGCCCCACCTCGAGACCCACATTGACAAAGAGTATTACTAGGTAATACAGAGAATAGGGCTGGTTAGGAGCGACCATCTATAGTTTTCTCTTAAACATCTATTAAATACGTCAATTAATGTTCTAAAAAAATTTTCTATCTTAAGTAGATCGACATATTCAACAAATGCTTAATACAAAACTACAGGTGTCTAATGGATCTATCAGAACAAAATACAACAACTAAATGTACATTATATCGCATAACAGCAGATAAACATATCTATATTTACATATACAGTGATACATCACTAGTATAATACAAAATGATACATCATAAATGCTACGAAGACCACACTATATACAACAAGTCAAAACAATATATATACATATCAAAGTCAAAAAAAGGCTACAGGACTACACAAAAGGGTAATAAAAAGGTATCCGAGTGGAAGCATCAAAGCGAAGCTATGTCCAAAAGCAGATATCTAACTTGAAACGACTCGATCTGACCCGAGTATAAAATACGCGGGTCAGTCTAGCTAAAAAAATTAGATTAGCAATAGATATATGAAGTATAAGGTAAAGGTGAGGTATCTTCTCGAACGAGAAGAAATAGCATAAGTAAGCACATGTCATTATTTCAAGTGAAGTAGTATCCCCGAGCACATATATAGCCTCGAAAGAGATAAACTCAACAATAAAAGCAACTAAGCATAAGCATGCCTCATATCATTGGCATAAACCTAAAAACAACTATAATGGTTTAGAGAAACCATAACTCCGAAATATGAGAAATCCCAAAACTCAAAACTCGCCATAAATGGCAATCCTAAATATATTCTAAAAATAGAGAAATCTCAAAACCCAGACTATGCCAAAAATGGAAAACGCATACACACATACACACACACTTATATATCTCCTAAAAGAAGATTACAAATCTCATATAAACGCCAAAGATGGCAAACCCAAATCTCAAATATAGAACTCAATAAGGAGTTCAAACTCCAAAGATGTAATCACTATATATAATGTCTCGAACGACTCAAATGGCTAATAATGTAAAAAGGCGATACACTTGGAAAATCATAAAGAAACCAATGAAATCATCTCAAAGATAGCACATGCTGATAAAATGGTCGAAGCCCGCCAAGTACTGTTCTCTCAAAATAAGGTGCCACATCTCTTAGACTAACATCCCGAAGGACAACATTCTGAAGGACAAATAAATACATCTCTTAGAAAAACATCCTGAGGGACAACATCTCGAAGGACAAATATGTCTCAATGGAAAAATATGTCTCTTAGACAAACATCCCGAAGGACAAATGAACTGAAGGTCTAGTACTAGGAAATACATCTCTTAGAGAAATGTGTCACAAACTCTCAGATAGGAACCCGAAAGTGTTAACAGTATGTCTCATACCACATGTTCACACTAACCGGTTTACTAACTGCTAGCCAATGCCACACCAGAAAGAAGTAATAATATTTGCCTCATCTCATCAGCAAATACGAACCAAAAGTCAAAACGATCAAACGGACAAGTCATGAATTAACCGAAAAGATAAATGCATGTGTCCCATACTGCGTGTTTGACCTAATCGTTTAGCTCTCCTTATCATTTGCTCGAATAGTGCAAAAATGTGTATTTTATATAGAAAATAGTTTGTTTGTGAAAACAAGCTTTTAAAACAATTTTTTGAAATCGTTTTTGAAAAACAAACTTTAAAATTCCTTATTACTGAAAATATATAGATTTTTTAGCTTGAAAATAATTTACAAATATTATATAATAATTCTTTCAAAAGCCAATTTATTTTAAAAATTACTTCAAAATTAATTAGAAAATCCCGTGCTCGAAATCAAGGAAAAACATAGAAAATTCCCAAAAATCGACATTTGAATTCATCTCAAAAATGATTCATTTTGAATGATAAATTCTCCAAAATTTTGGATAGCCTATTGATAGGCATCATAGCCTTCAAACCAGTTCAGAAATATCACAAATGCAGGATGCAGAACTCTGAAATCGGACGGAAAATGAAGGCAGAATACAAAAAAATGCACAGGCAAAAACAATATCCAGGTCTAAAATCTTCTTCGGGTTCAACTATCAAACATAATTTGAATGGATTAATGACCTCAGAATGATCTGACATTTGATATACACAGACTAGAACAATTTATCTACGAACTGGAAAATGATTCACAGAATTCCAAATTGAAGTGGTAAATATATGAAATTTCAAACATAGACTCTGGCCATGTTGAATTCTGCCCAGGTCTGAAAAACCTCTCGGGTTCAAATTACAGACATGAAACAAGTGACCAAACTACCTCTGCTTGAATTGAAAATTGGTATGAGCATATTAGAAAACTTCAACTTTCAAATAAAAAATAATCAACGAATTCTGACAGGAAATGAAAAAGATACGCTACCTCAAATATGGACTCAGGCAATGTTTGCAGCAGCTCAGAAAACAGAGTTGCACCCAGGCCTGAAAACCATCTTGGGTTCAACTTACAAACATGAAAATGAGGACCAAACGACCTCTGATTGGACTGAAAATTGTTATGCAAACAGCAGAAAAATTTAACTTTCAAATAAGAAAAAATCGATGAATTCCGATAGAAAATGAAAGAGATATGTTGTCTCAAACATGAAATCAGACCATGTTTTCTGGAACTCAGAATTGTGTGCAGGCTTGTAAACCATCTCGGGTTCAACTTAAAGGCATGAAATAGAGGACCAAACGACCTCAAATTGAACAGAAAATTGATATGCCAATAGTAGAAAACCTTAACTTTCAAATAAAAAAAGAATGGATGAATTCCGATAGAAAATGAAAGAGATATGTTGTCTCAAACATGGACTCAGGCCATGTTTGCAGCAACTCAAAAATTAGAAATGTGTACAAGCCTGAAAACCATCTCGGGTTCAACTTACTGGCATGAGATAGAGGACCAAACGATTTCAGATTGAACTGAAAGTTGGTATGCACATAGTAGAAAACTTTAACTTTCAAATAAAAAAGAATCAGCGAATTCCAACATAAGAATAAGAAGATATGGTCATACAAACAGGTAGCCCAAAATAGTTTATCACATAAACAAAATAACTACAAGAAACAATAATTAGAGACTAGATTTGCATAGGTTTTTGGTATTTGCTTCAGCTAGAATTGTGAGTTTATTAACTCAACTTTGCAAATCGAAGGGCAAACTTGAATTAACTGAAGAAAGTTGCGAGCTTTGGGTTGGAATTTGCTTCAATAACCTATAAAATAAAAGAGCAAATATATGCAAAGAAGAGAAAAAAAGATTGGACAAACCCAAAATCTCAAAATCAAAACTTGATGATATAATCTATGTTTTGGAGTTGATTACCTGTGGAAAAGAGCTTTAATTTGATTGTTTACAGCAAATTTAGTGAAGAAATTTGAGATTTAGTTTAGGTTATGAAAAGAGGAAAACCTTCTTCTTTCTATTTTGATTTTTACTGTAAGAGAAAAGTATACGTATGTTTTGAGGGAGGAAGACTTTCTCATTATTTGTTCTGGTTAGAAAACTAATTGGGCTAAGGCCCAATATGTAACGACCCGATTTTTCAACGCCCAAAAATTGACATCAACACGTCCACTGTATAAAATGCCGAACAATCGGATGCCAGAAAAACCGAACCATTAGGGTTAAAGAAGAAGGAGGTAGAAGAAGAAATAGAAAACAATACCAGAATCTCACAATGGCAACGGAACAATATATAATAGACGAATGACTGAATCTTCATACAAAAGAAAACTGTAATTGTTTTATATATACATCATCAGAGTACAACATCAACAAAATTCATAACACACAACTGGACAGTTATCATAACCTTTCCTCACAAAACTGACTATGAAGTTATCAAACACAGTGGAATATTCATCAAATACGTGTGATACGTCTCGCTATCCAGCTCGTCTCCTGAGCTCCATAGCTGTCCATCCAGAATTTATACTCTATAATACTCGGTCTGACCCGAGCATTATAGCGAAATAACACCCGAGTCAGTCTGGAAAACTAGATTAGAAAACACACTCAATTGGATTATTAAAGTTTTCAAAATCTTTTGAAATCAAAGGTATCTCATAAGACCACGCCACAAATAAACAAGCCGGATTTTTACCTTACGATAACCAAAACATTTCTTATCAAATCCTATGATATTATAGTAGGTTTTATATACAAATAGTTATTCAAATAGACGAAATTGTGACATTGTTAAATTCTAGCAATACTAGGTTCTACAATCAAAACCGTAAAAGGCACGTAGAGAGAATAAATTTCCATCAATGGCAAGGCTACTGGGGTACTGCCCGTCACAGTACGTGGTCCAGATCATCGTACCGAGGATCCAACTTGATCCCTTGCTACACAAGACCAGAGCTACCCCTTACTGGATAGTCTGATTAAGTTCTCCCCGCGGTTGGGATCAGTAACCGTCCACATAGCCGAATAAAAAAGGACATCTAGACAGGGGTGACCTTACCCTAATTGGTTGCTAGCCATTTAGCCTAGTGTGCACCTCCCTTGATTTAGCCATTCCCGGTTGATAAGGCTCGAGGCTATGCGTTACCTTTTAAGCACACATTCACTTAGAATGCTCATCGTTCTCCTGACGATGTTCTGAAAGCGTTGGTCCATACAAGTTCGTTCCGGGTCCGAATGGAACCGAAGGCACTACTCCTACTACATCCATTTTGGAATCACCTTCAGGATTAGTAGCAATTAGCCCTTGCACTTTACTGCTCCATCTTCGACTCCAAGATCTTGTCTTCCTCACGAAAACATTCAAACCGGATCGAAGTGGTTTTCGGAAAATCAATCCTGATCCCGGTCTCTTCGAAGGGAACATGCATTGGCCAATATTGATAGTCGGTTGTTTAACTATCAAATAACATTCACAAACAACCATCAGGCCATAATAATTTCCAAATTATTTATTTCAAAATATCTTTGCAATAAATTTTTTTACACTTTAACCCTTTGAAAACAGTTTTCAAATCACTTTCCTCTTGCGGAATAAATTTCCAAATATTTTTTGTTCCCACTGAAAATCTCCAAGTCTAAATACTTTAGATTTTAAAATAATTTAAATTACTTTATCCAAAAACATATACTTTAAAACACTTAAAATAAAAACTATTTAAAACAGTTTATTTAAAATACTAACTACGAAATTTTCTAAAAATTCTCAAGTAAACATAAGCCAAAACAAATTTTAAAATAAAAATAAAAATTATGAAATTCTGTGCAAGTTTCAAATAAAAACTTTAGCCTAACTATCTTTAAAATAAAACTACTTTATAAAATATAAATATTAATAATTATCTTTTTAAATCATAATATCAATTAACCTTCCAAAATAATTACTACTATAACTAATTTAATAAATATTTACCTTTAAAATTTTAAACCACTTAAATAATAATTTCTCAAAAACATTCTTTTAAAACAACTTTAAAACTTTTAACTTTTACTTAAAAATCTTTTTCGCAAGCGTACTTGGCTTTTCAGGGAAACACACTTTCCTTTCACACATTTAAAAATAAACCACTATTCTTTTTTAAATCAAATTACCCATTCCTTATAAATTCCTACCATGAATTTATACTTCCAAATATCCACTGATATCTTATTTCACTTTATAAACCCAGTTTATAAATTTCATAGTCTCATAATCCTTTTAAATCACAGTTTCAAACATAATCAATTTTCAAATTGAATTTCAAAACTAACTCCATTTTTAAAATAAATTTCTTTACTTGCCCAAATTTATTTTAAATTAATTCCATATTTATTTCCATATTTATGATTTAAAATCTTATTTAAGCTGAAAATACCAATTTCATATTTATTTCAAAATTCTTCTATTATTTCTTGCTAAACCATTTAGATTCTAAATTTAAAAATAAATCTTTTATTCCTTTAATTAATATCCCTTAAGCTTAAAAATCCATTTATTCCCATTTATTCAATAATCTCCTTTCCCATACTTGGAATTTATTTATTAGAATATAAAAATCAACTTTTATCCTTTTCCAATTCATTCTTTAATTTATCCAATTTCTCTATAATTATTTTACTTAAAAATTCTCTCTTTTATTTTCCCTTCAAAAATCTAATATATATATTTTTGATAATTCGGTATACCCAAATATATTAAATCAAACCATAGCATCAAATATTTTTAATTACTAATATAATCTATCCCGGATTGTCAAATAAATCATATCACGGAATATTAAAACAATGTAACTATTTTGAGTAATCCAGTTGGATCCCTCCAACCTGTTTCCTTGCATCCATAAATGTTAGCAAAATAATTTAAAACACCAATCCCTCTTCAAGGCGGGATATCGCGGTATAAAGGGTCATCCGCTATTATGCGGGGTGCATAGGGTCTCATCCGCTATAAAATGCGGGTAATCAATCACTCCAATATATATGTACTACTATATATATAATATACCACATCCAGACAGGTAATAAAACATCGATTCAAGCAATCAATCCAATAATTTAAATTTTAACTATTTAAATTAACCGGTAATCCAAATGAGTAAGATTAACTCACCTTTGTTTTATATGCAATCCATTTCCATCTCGCCTTGTTTTCTTCACTATTTAAGACCTTGTACACTCATTTTAAATAAATCAAACAATCAATTATCTTCTTTAATAAATTCAATTAACTAAGAATTTAATTAGATAATTTCCCTTTAAAAAAGTCTTTTAGTGACAATAATAAATTAAATAAGTTAAGTGATCAATTTATTTTTCAAATCCAATATCTTAAAATAAAATAATAAATCTAAAATGTGTGTATATATATCCTAATCAACATTGTACATTTCTTAAAATTAAACAGCAAGTTAAATATACATATATCTGAACCTATCATATATATATATATATATATATATTCCTCTATATACATATATATATATATATTTGTGTGTGTGTGTGTGTATTCTTTTCCTAATCTATAAATATATTCATTAAATTAAAACATATTGTCCTGTATCTTACTGTTGAATTAAAATCCCATCTTAGATTAAACAGATGTATACCTTGCTGACCAGAATCCAGCTCAGGCAATTAAAGATGTCGCTACACCTGCTCCTCCCAAATCGAATGCATGCAGCTCAGACCTCCGTCGCAACGATGCCTAAATCTGTAATCTACTGCTTGAACACAAAGATCCTGATCGACCACTAGGAACACCGGCCTCCAACGAGCACGCGACTCCTAATCGCCATCCCCAACCCTAAGTCGACCATACTACAGACTAGCGCCCTAGCCGACGCGTTACCCTAGCTCCATGGCGGCAGCTAGCCGAGCTTCCCTAACCGGCGACTTGCCCTAATCGTGCAGCCGCGTCGCTCGTGACTCCCACTTGACGCGATTCGATCTATCCACCCTACCCACGAATGTGGCTCCCTCTCGACATAGCCCTACGGCCACACGAATTGTTTTCCCCTATTCCCTTTCGATTAACTCGCGCCCTTGCCCGATAACCACTACTGTATGAAAGCAACTCGGCCGCCTCTGATTTTAAATGAAATCGATTTGATTTCATTCTTATTTGAAGAGGAATGTGAATTCAATTTGAAGGGAGATGCAACATTTTCTTCTGCCATTGATTTCTTTTGAAGCTACTGTGTTTTTGTTTTTAACGAAAATGGTTTTTATTTGTTTTTCTTTTTGAACGAGATATTCAATATTTTTTTAGAGGACGTGTGCTAACCGAATTGAATACGTGTTTGAAATTTCTCTACGTGTCTCATGCTATAGTGCTTCGATGCATTAATTTTATTTTTATTTAAATTCAAATTTTAAGTTGTTCTGAAATCGTAGCTTAAAATTTTTACATCCTATCGAGGCATGTCGTTAGGCGTTCATAAGGTTATATCCCTATTCCGAACGTGATGGAAAAGGTTCTAAGTCCTAATTCGATTGTATGGGGAAGATAGCTTTTTGGACCTAGTTATTATATTAACAGGTAAATAGGCACAAGGAATAAGTTGCAAAAAAAATCAGTCTTAGAGACAACAAGTTTGCTTATTAGTCTGAAGGACACTTTTTAGTGTAAGCTGAAAATGATAGCTACAACTATCATTCTGTGATTTCCACTGAAAAGTGTCCTTCAGCCTTAAAAACAAACTTCTTGTTCCTGAAACTAATTTTTTCTGTAACTTTTTCCTTGAGCCTAAAAATCCCTTATATTAAATTTTCGATAAAAATCTTAGCGCGTTTATCTATCGTACGACCACATCCAAACATTACGAAAATTAAAATTCGATAATAATACTCTATTACAGATCCAATGGAACGGGTTTCGTCAAAATCCAAGACTGTGCCTCGGAAGGCTATTTTTAAATATCAATTTAAACAATATATTTTCAAAACTGGATAAAACACTTTCAAATTCAATTCTAAAGCTTTCATTATCTTCAGTACTATTAATATAAGTTTTATAAGCCTTTGAAATATTTTTTAACAGGCATAAAATAGAAGATTAAATATTTTACCCAACTTCAATAATTAAATTTTATAATTTAATTACCAAATTCATAGTGACATTTTGAAATTCATGTTAAACTAACGTTCAAATATTTAAAATCAATTAAATATTCTACTTTCAAATATCCAGAAATTCCGGGTCGTCACATTCCTCCCCTCTTACAAGAATTTCGTCCATGAAATTACTAGTCAGGAAGAATGGTCCATCACCCGTTAACTATTTTCCTAAACCAAATCAACTTTCGAAAACCATCTTTTTATTAAAGACACACTATCAATTCTACTAACTTCCTAAACTTATCCATAACTTCCAAATAATATTATCTACTCAACAATTAAAACTAAAATTTAAAACCAAATTTTTTATTGTCAAAATTTTCTCAAAAATATTCTAACTCCCTAAATTTTCGAAAAATTTCACCAGTGTCTCCTTTGCGCAGCTAGCTCGGTACAACTACAAAATGCCTCTATGGGCTCTCAAAAGAAAGCAAAACACCAAGTAGCTAGACCAGAAAATCCTCAAATTTCATACAGAAATTTAAATACATACCTTTTTTCGAGCAATTCAATTTATCTTCTGAAATCAAAAATCCCAATTTCCTTTTTGTTTTTAAAACACCTGTATATCCTACTTAGCAATAATGTCCAATTACAACATCAAAATCATTTTATACATTTCTTTACAAAAGTTTCAATATTTGTTTTTCTTAAGTCGTACGATGCCCATATATCATCTATATGCAATACCAACTCTGATTGCTCACTCGATCACACAATTTCACTTCCGAACTAGTATCGTCCACCCGACTTTCTAGTGCGGACTCAGATCTGGTTTCTTGATCAGAACCTGTCATTCTCCTTGCATAGCTGCAAACTATGATTGAGAATTTTCAGAATCAATCAAAAATCCATATCCAGAGTTCGCCGTTGAAAATCAAGCGAAAAATCCCAACTAGGACCGGTATAACAACCCCAAAATTCTGTGCTTGAATCTTGATCAAATCGTTATGTGAATAAAATAATATACGTACATCCTACGTATTTATTTCAATTGATTATTATATATTTAAATTCTCTTTTTATTCACACTTATCATTTCACATGTCTTTATCAAATCCTCATTCAAATATTTACTTAGTATATTTTCAATACCAAATTTACTCAAGAATTCCTCCTTTATTTTTCTTAAGTTTATTATAAATATTCTATACACTTTAATATTTATTTTCACTTCATCACTTAAGCTTATCTATTTTTATTCAAATTGGATCTCCCATTTCAATTTACCTTCATTTTTAATTATTGAATTCTATTTGCCTCATCATAAACATATTTTTAATTATCTATTTCTTTAATTAGTTACATTTACTAATTTATTTCCTATCTCAAACCATTTTTACTTCCAAACTTTTATTGTTTTAATCCCCTTTTGAACTAATTCTTCAATTATTTTTTACTTTAGTTAACACAAATTTAAATTAAATATCATCCCAATATTTAATGTCCATTTATTTGCTTACCATTTAAATCAATTAATTTACTTACAAATTTTAATCTCAAAACTTTGTTTTATTTAGTCCAACTTGACTAATTTCTCATTCAAACTTAATTCCAACATTCAGTTTCAATTCCATTTGCTTACAAATTTAAATTCATTTATTCATTCAAAAATTTATTTCCAACTGATAAATTTTATTTTCAATAACTTATTTCATTTAGCCTACTTAGATCTATTTCCTTAACATTCACTTTTCATTTAACTTAGTTTAGTTACATTCTAATTCAATTCAAATTTTAAGCTTCTATAAGTTCTCCAATTTATTTACCCTTTATTTGCTAACTTCTTTTATCACTTCAATTTATTGGCTTACATTCTAACTTATTTCATTTTCTTACTTACTTCAAATTTTTAACTCTTCTTCAAGTTAAATTTTTCTAACCGATTCCAAATTTATAAGTTGTCAAACCCATTTATAATTCCATAAACATTTCCAATTTAGTTCCAGAATTTTAAACATTTTCACAACATTTAAAAATCACCTTTGAAATCAAATATTTCTTTTAATCTCAAACCCAATTTTTCAAACAACTCCAATTTAAAATCTCCAGGCAGCAGTTCTTCCCTTGGAAACTCGAAATGAACATCGATGATGCTATAGTCATCACCGAAGTTATTTTCCAGTGACCGAAGGGAGTTCAGTGCTTTTATTCTTTCCAAAAACCCTTCCCAGATGTCTTTAAATTCCAAATCTCACCAGATTTCAAATCCAATTCAAAAATATTTCTGAAATAATATCACTACTATTTCTCCAAAACTTTTTGAAAACCATTTCCAAATTCAAACGGAATTAAATTTTCTCAAAATTTCAAATCCCAAATCCTTTCAATTCATATTCAAATATAACTCTGGAATTTTTGTTTCATGTTCAATTACAAATTACATTTACAATTCACGTTCACAAATCCCATTTGTATATGATTTATTTCTTAGCTTTTAGTTATGATTTTCAATTTCTTATTCAATTTCTACACAATAACGATAATAATTTAATATTATCATTCCCTAACAACCAAGCAACCATATACTATAATAATTTACAGAAAATTATTTCCTTTATGTACAAAAATAATTGGAGTAAAATTATTTTATTTGTCATATTTTAAAACAATATTGTGTCGGTTTATCTTGTTTAGGAGTTTGGAAACCTCTATCGATGGCATGGCATCCCACATATCGACCAGAATCCATAAATACTCAACCGATAAGTCAACAAAATATAAAAACAATTTTTAAATTCACCAGCAAATACATGCTCACATCTATTAATACACTCAAACTCATTCTAGAGTACTATGGACTCTATTTTTAATGAGTAATCCCCACTAGAGCCAAGGTTCTCGCTTAAACTTCAGCTCTGATACCACTGTAACGACCCGATTTTTCGACGTTCGAAAATCGACATCAATATGTCCACTGTATCAAATGCCGAACAATAGAATGCTGGAAAAACCGAACCATTAGGGTTAAAGAAGAAGGACGTAGAAGAAGAAATAGAAAACAATATCAAAATCTCACAATTGCAGCGGAACAATATATAATAGATAAATGACTGAATCTTTGTACAAAAGAAAACAATAATTGTTTTACATATACATAATCAAAGTACAACATCAACAAAATTCATAACACACAACTGGACAGTTATCATAACCTGTCGTCACAAAATTGACTATGTAGTTAATCAAACACATCGGAATGTTCATCAAATACATGTGATACGTCTCGCCATCTAGCTCGCCTCTTGAGCTCCAAAGTAGTTCATCCATAATCTGTACTCTATAATACCCGGTCTGACCCGAGCATTATAGCGAAATAACACCCGAATCAGCCTAGAAAACTAGAGTCAGAAAACACTCAATTGGATTATTTAAGTTTTCAAAATCCTTTGAAATCGAAGGTATATCGTAAGGTCATGCCATAAATAAACATGTCGGGTTTTTACCTTACGATAACCAAAACATTTCTTATCAAATCCTTTGATATTATAGTAGTGTATATAAACAAATACTTATTTAAATAGCTGAAATTATGACATTATTAAATTCCAGCAATACTAGGTTCTACAATCAAAACCGTAAAGGGCACGTAGGGAGAATGGATTTCCATCAATGGCAGGGTTACTAGGGCACCGCCCATCATAGTACATGGTCTAGATCACCATACCGAGGATCCACCCTGAACCCTGCTACACAAGACCGGAGCTACCTCTTACTGGATAGTCCGAATAAGTTCACCTCGCGGTTGGGATCAGGAACCGCCCACACAGCCGAATAAAAAGGGATATCTAGACAGGGGTGACCGTACCCTAATTGGTTGCTAGCCACTTAGCCTGTGTGCACCTCCCTTGTTTTAGCCATTCTCGGTTGATGAGGCACGAGGCAATGCGTAACCTTTTTAGCACACATTCAGTTAGAATGCTCATCGTCCTCCTGACGATGTTCTGAAAGTGTTCGTCCATACGAAAACGTTCAAACCGGATCGAAGTGGTTTTCGAAAAGTAAATCCCGATCCCAGTCTCTTCGAAACGATCAGCGCATTGGCCAATATTGATAGTCGGTTATTTAACCATCAAATAACATTCACAGACAATCATCAGGCCTTAATAATTTCGAAATTATTTATTTCGAAATATCTTCGCAAGATATTTTTTTACACTTCAACCCTTTGAAAACAATTTTCAAATCTCTTTCCTCTAGTGGAATAAATTTCCAAAATTGTTTGTTCCCACTGAAAATCTCCAAGTCTAAATACTTTAGATTTTAAAATAATTTAAATTACTTTATCCAAAAATATATAATTTAAAACACTTAAAATAAAAAATATTTAAAACACTTTATTTAAAATACTAACTATGAAATTTTCTAAAAATTCTCAAGTAAAACTGTAACGACCCATAAAAATTTATAAAATTTTAATTGATTTTTTTTTGTATTTAACTGAATATTTGTGAAACTTTAAATAATTGAATTTTGAAATAAAAATTTTATATTTGGAATACGTATACGAAGATATAGCTGATAGTAAATTTTCACTTAATTATATGGAAGTTTATTTTATTGTATAATTCTATTTCAATCTATATCGGTTAAATATTGCTGATAATAAATTTATTTACAAGCCTGAATATTTTTACATAAGAAAACTCTAAATCATCTTCTGGCGGAGACGTCATTTTTCTTTTTTCTAAATTCGAACATCTTTAGCTCCGTCGATCTTATTTTATGGATTTTTCTGCATTTTCCCTTTGTAGAAAATTCGAATTTTATAATTCAAATCGTACCACTAATATCTGTATACCGTTTTGATCGTCTCGTCATGCTGATCCCAGCGGTATATTTATTTCTGTATTTTGAAATCCGGTTCACAACGGAAGCAATAAATTGTTCGTTGTAACGACACCAAAAATTGTGCCTTCTTAACTTCTCTTTGTTTTTTTTTCAAATTTGAAACGCACTGTCCAATCAGGCAATAAATTGCTTTAATTATCTGCCCGTTAATCTAGGGTACTGCTGTTACTTTTGGAATGAATTCTAGCCTTTATTATTCCAAACGTTGAAATTTATTTTAGCAAAATAAGAGCGCACACACTCCTCTCCTTCTTCTTTTTATTCCCTGTAGTTTCGTGCTATTTTATTGCTTTAGTTTTTCACCAAATCAGGGCATTTGATCGCTACTACTTTATCTTCATATGGTATCTGACCGTACATTTTTTTTTGAAAGCGCTTCTGATTGGTTCTGCAAACGTGTGATAAAATATACGTTTATTTTGTTGACAGCTGTTACCAATTGCCATAACTCCTATTTATTTTTTTAACGGTACGTTTCTTTTGGCCCTCTCTCTCCTTATTCATTATTATATAATATGAAACCATTCACTTCACTTCATTTTCTCCCCCTTCTTCATTTTCGGCTGGGTTTGAAAAAAAAAGCAATGCATTCTTTTCTCCACCAAGCGTCCCCTCCGCCGAGATCCCACCACCTCAGCCTTCACCACGCCCAGCAAGTGCCGCTCCTCTCCCCACCACGCGAGCCTCCCTATTGCTACACCCGAAACACTGCCCCTCTAAACTCCATGAACTCACAAAATGGACTTCGCCTTGCCCCATGCAAACTCCAACAGCCATGCTCGGTTCGCATCCACCTGCAATTGCCTCGACCGGCTTTTTCTATAGTCGTGTTTCACACTCTCTCCACGTGCAGCCGAGCTAACCCTCACCTCTCTTTTATTTGGTTTCCAGTTCATGTTTTGAAGGAAGTAAGGTAATATATATAGGTGGTAATCTGTCACTTAAAGTTCATTCGAGTCATAAAAGTTTATTCACAACATCTAATATTATAAAAGTTCACCTGTTAGTTGTATGCATGTTTCGTGTTATAACATACACGTTAGCATGTTAGTTTGGATATGATAGTTTCGGTATGTAAAAAAAAAGGGTATTTATTTTATGTATAAGCATATAGCTGTTTTGTATACAAACTGGTAGTTATATACATGTATGTTCGGCAGCAATGTATATGGGTTTCTTGTTGCCATATAATTGTTTTAAGCAATGCTTGATAATGCATATTTCACATAAGGTTACAGTACTTATATATTTTAAAAGTGTTATTATTACTAGTATATAATTTTGGGTTGGATTGTATGGGATATAGATATGATGTGTCTGGGTAGGTTCAAAGGTTACTATATACTTATTATAAAAAAAGAGGAAGAAGGAAAAATATAAAATAAAAGGCTCAGTGTGTCAATTTATATATGTGTTATATTAAGGGTATAAGTTGACATCTCCATTAGGTTGGCTGTCTGCATACATATGTTATATATAGGCTCTATTAGTATGGTAAAGGACATATATTTTTAACATACATCTAGGTGTTTGGTTTAATAACGTGATGTGTAAAGTGCTTTATGCAAGTTATTATAATTTTATAATGTGGTTCGGCAGATGTATATGTTAGTCGCATATTATATATTAGTAGATGTAAAGCTAGGTCTGCACATAATTGTATTAGTTCTAATGGTATTAGTTATATAATATGTTGAGCTACTTTTATATGTATGTGAATTTTTATAGTTTTGAACCGAATTGATCTTTTTATTTTTATAAGTATGTGTTTTATTTTAAATATATATATATATAGACAAATATATTTTTTATTTTAATTTTGTCTTAAATTTAAGTATTGATTTTTATAAAATAACAAGTATTTCTGTAAATACATCAAAACTGATTGATCTGTTTCATCGATTTCTGTTTATCAGCTTTGTCCATCGAATTCGTATCCATCGTGCTCTGCTTTGAAATTCGTGCTAGGATTCGTAACTCATCTCAATCTCGTTCGTCTCTCTAGCCTCGAAAGGTGAGAAATCACTCACGATTTACGTTCTTTTATTTATTAAATTTGATTTCAATTGAAACGACAATTGAAATATGAGGCTGTAGTTATTTAAATTGTTATATATGCTATTATCTGTAACTGTTCACTTATGGGATATGACACCATATCCTATTGTTTATATTTATTTTGATGATATATGCCTATTGTTATTATTATTTTCATATCTGTTATCACACTGCAAGTTCCCCGTTAGTATAGAAATCACTATGGGTTGAAATGATAATCCCAAGCGATTTTCATTTAATTGAATTTGGGATTACGGGTTGAAATGATATACACCCGTATATATTTAGAGTACGGATTGAAATGACAAATATCCGTAGCACTTGACTATATGATAGGAAATATATACAGACACCATTGGTCCATATATAAATATTTTTGAAAATGAATTCATTATTTTGGAAATAAATATATGGTTTAATAAATTTGATTCTTAAATTATTATATATAAATGGAAATTTTATATATAGATTTAATAATAATATTATTGAGATTGATTTAATCCATATAATATGTTTTAGTATTATTTAAGATTTATATTTCAAATTTTACCATTGTAAAAAAAATTGAATAATTAAGTTTGGGAGATAAATTTGGGTTTATTAAAAATGGTATTTAAATAAGGATTTATTTAATTAAATCGATCTGGAATTATTGAATGGGAAATTTAAAGGTATGATTTTGTAACTGGATTTTTGATTTAAGTGATTTAATGAATATTTCCCGTTTAAATAAATTAAAGAAATATTTGAGTAATATGTAATTTAAGGTTACTTAAATGATATTGAATCTAATGAAGGGGTATTTCAAGACTAAATAATAATAAGATTAAATCGAGATCTATATGAAACTGTTATATTTAACATTTAAATATTAAAGCTTAGAACTATATTGGAATTTAAATGGTTTATTTTGAGATTCGGATCTGTATTTGAAATCAATATAGCGAATTTGTTATTTAGAAACTAAATTGAATTAAAGTGAAAATTTAGGTTGAACCAAATTTGAATTTATTATTTAGAAAACTAAATTGAATAAAAATTTAGTTTGAAATGTTGAATACTTAAAGTTTTGAAATATATTGAAATATAAAGGGGTATTTGTGATCCGAATTTGAGATCGATAAAATTGAAGTGGTTATTTTAGGAAGTGAGTTGAATTTAATTGATAAATTGAGATTGAATTAAAATTGAATGGGAAGGTCGAGTTGATGTTGAAACGATTTGTTAAGTTGAGAAATTGAAAATAATTTACTTTATAAATATATAAATAATATTTTGGGAAATATAGAGATATTTGAAGTGAAAATGATATTTGGTTTTGAAATATAAATTAAGTTGAAAGGACCATGGTGTTATAGTGTATATTTCCACCTTGTAGATTGTTCCATGGACCCTTAGAGGATGGTTATCCCAAACATCCTTTAAGTTATTGTATTTCAGTTGATATTTCACTTGAGTTGGATTTATTGATATAAGAATGTTAATCCTGACTCGAGTGTTTTGTGTTTTGCTTTACGCTCGGGTCAGACTGAGTGATACAGCATTAGAGACTCACCTTTGGAGTTCGGAGCTTCATTTGGAGATCCAACTATCGATTCAGATTCCAGCCTTTCCAGTTGATAGGTTCAGAGAAGTCATCTGTTGCATTGGAGACTTCAGTGCATTTGAACTATTCGGTTGTATTTTATTTCTAACTCTGATGTATATAGTAGCTTCATGAACTACTATTCTTTATCTATTCCGCTGCATTTTATTACTCTGTGATCTGTGACTGATTTATTTACTGTATATGTTACGTTTTGCCAATTTTAAATTAATAATTCGGTATTTTGAATTATTCAAGTCGGACATGTATGGTTTTATTGTCGATTTGAATGGTTCAAAACAACGGGTCGTTACAAAAACATAAGCCAAAACAAATTTTAAAATAAAAATAAAAATTATGAAATTCTATACAAGTTTCAAATAAATACTTTAGCCTATCTATCTTTAAAATAAAACTACTTTATAAAATGTAAATATTGATAATTATCTTTTTAAATCATAATACCAATTAACCTTCCAAAATAATTACTGCTATAACTGATTTCATAAATATTTACCTTTAAAATTTCAAACCACTTAAATAATAATTTCTCAAAAACATTCTTTTAAAACAACTTTAAAACTTTTAACTTATTCTTAAAAATCTGCTTCGCAAACATACTTGTTTTTCAGGGAAATACACTATCCTCTCACACCTTTAAAAATAAGCCACTCGTTATTTTTAAAACAAATTACCCATTCCATATAAATTCCTACCGTGAATTTATACTTCCAAATATCCACTGATATCTTATTTCACTTTATAAGCCTAGTTTATAAATTCCATTGTCTCATACACCTTTTAAATCACAGTTTCAAACATTTAATCAGTTTTCAAATCGAATTTCAAAACTAACTCCATTTTTAAAATAAATTCCTTTACTTGCCCATATTTATTTTAAAATCCATTAATTCCATATTTGCTTCTATATTTATGATTTAAAATCTTATTTAAACTGAAAATACCAATTTCATATTTATTTCAAAATTCTTCTTTTATTTCTTCCTAAACCATTTAAATTCTTAATTTAAAAATAAATCTTTTATTCCTTTAATTAATATCCCTTAAGTTTAAAAATCCATTTAATCCCATTTATTCAAAAATCTCCTTTCCTTTACTTGAAATTTATTTATTAGAATTTAAAAATCAACTTTTATCCTTTTCCAATTCATTCTTTAATTTATCCAAATTCTTTATAATTATTTTACTTAAAAATTCTCTCTTTTATTTTCCCTTCAAAAATACAATCTATATATTTTTGATAACTCAGTATACCCAAATATATTAAATCAAACCATAGCATCCAATATTTTCAATTACCAATATAATCTATCCCAGATTATCAAATAAATCATATCATAGAATATTAAAATAATCTAAATATTTTGAGGAATACAGTTGGATCCATCCAACCTATTTCCCTACATCGACAGATCTTAGCAAAATAATTTAAAATACCATTCCTTCCTTCAAGGCGGGATATCGCGGTATAAAGGGTCATTCGCTATTATGCGGGGCGCATTGGGTCTCAACCGCTATAAAATGCGGGAAATCAATCACTCCAATATATATATATATAAACACACTACTATATACCATATACCACATCCAGACTGGTAATAAAACATCAATTCAAGCAATTAATCCAATAATTTAAATTTTAACTATTTAAATTAACCGGTAATCTGAATGAGTGAGATTAACTCACCTTTTATTGTTTGTAATCCATTTCCATCTCGCCTTGTTTTCTTCACTATTTAAGACCTTGTATACACATATTAAATAAATCGAACAATCAATTTGACTTGCGAACTGTTTCCCCCCATTCCCTTTCGATTAACTCGCGCCCATACCCGATAACCACTACTGTATGAAAGCGACTCGGTCGCCTTTGATTTTGAACGAAATCGATTTGATTTCGTTCTTGTTTGAAGAGTATTGTGAATTCAATTTGAAGGCAGATGCGACATTTTCTTCGGCCGTTGATTTCTTTTTATGCTACTTTGACTTTATTTTTAACGAAAATGGTTTTTGTTTGTTTTTCTTTTTGAGTGAGATATTCAACATTTTTTAGAGTACGCGCATTAACCCAGTTGAACACATGTTTGAAATTTCTCTACATGTCTCATTCTACAGTGCTTCGATGCATTAATATTATTTATATTTAAATTTAAATTTAAATTCAAAATTTAAATTGTTTTGAAATCATAGCTTAAATTTTTTACATCCTATCGAGGCGTGCCGCTAGGCGTTCATAAGGTTTTATCCCTATTCAAATGCGATAGAAGAGGTTCCGAGTCCTAATTTGGTCATATGGAGAAGATAGCTTTTTGGACCCAGTTATTATATTAAATTTTCGATATAAATCTCGGCGTGTTTATATCGTACGACCTCATGACAAATCCATACACTACGAAAGTTAAAACCCGATAATAATACACTATTACGGATCCAATGGAACTTGTTTCGTAAAAATCCGAGACTGTGCCTCGGAAGGCTATTTTTAAATATCAATTTGAACGATATATTTTCAAAACTGGATAAAAAACTTCCAAATTCAATTCTAAAGCTTTCATTATCTTCATTACTATTAATATAAATTTTATAAGCCTTTGAAATATTTTTAACAGGCATAAAACGGAAGATTAAATATTTTACCCAACTTCAATAATTAAATTTTATAATTTAATTGCCAAATTCATATTGATACTTTGAAATTCAAGTTAAACTAACTTTTAAATATTTAAAATCAATTAGGTATTATAATTTCAAATATATAGAAATTTCGGGTCGTCACACAATACCAAATTAGTTTACCAAAGGAAATCACAAAAAACATATATATACATATACTCATGTTAATAAATCAAAACATCATATTTTCATAAGATTTCTACCCAATAAAATTATACCAACACATTTTCATGTTTGACAAAACATTTACAACCGATAAAAAGATAATTTAGTTGTAAAAATATTTTTATTATTAAAAACTCTTATTTTTAAATAAATATACAATTTACACAAATATTTTACAAAACTCTACTTTTAACTCCAAAAATTATGCAAAAATTATTTTCTTATGTAATAAAATATAACAAATCATTTTAACATCGTTTTTGTATCTAAAGCGCATTTTAAAAAAAGTTCCACCGTTTTTTTATAATATAGACATATAAAATCAAATTCTCCATTTAAAATTAATAAAAGAAGGATTTGGCAATAATTACGTGAATTATTATTATTAACACAAATAACCAAAATAAAGTTTTAAGACTTTATTTTTCTCATTTTAAATTAAAAAACCATTGTTTATTTAAAATAAACAATTTAAAATCTCCAATTTACTTTATTTCTCAATATTAAATTATAGCCACTGTTATAATTTAATATTACAGGTAATCACCAAAACTAGGTTTGTTACAGCAACTTGCGGCTGGGTCACGTGAAACCCTATGGATGGAAAACGCTAGGGTGCGTCGGAGTTGGTGTTGGCTGTGGCGATGGGCTTGGCTTGCAAGTTGGAGTTGTTTGGTGATAGTAGCTTGATCTATGATGGCCGATTGGGATGTATTAGTGATACACAGTGTGCATGAATTGTTTTAGGTGATGTGATCTTGTTTTGAGGAAGAAGTATTATGGAGGGATTTGTTTTTAACATGGTAATTAAGGTTTAATGAATGTAATTAGTGTAATAATTATATTATTAAATTTGTGAATCTTGTAAACTAAATAACTTGTATATACAAGGACCTAATTGGTCGTGGTCAGTCATGTAGGACTCAAGGAATCATTAGCTATATCTTGGAATGGATTGGTTGAGACTAGAGTTTACAGAATTTCAAGCTAAATTCGAACGATGTTCGATTCTAGATGGAACCAGAACGCTTCGGCCATAATTGGAATTTTGGTGAGTTAAATCACCTTTTTGGTTATTCAGAATATCATATAGTAGATATAAATTCTTGTTTGAATACTTGTGTTAAGACCCGCACTTCGACCTTTGAAAATTGGCATCCAGTACATCACTCGTATTCAAATGTCGGAGATTCAAATGTTGGAGTTCGGTTCGCTGGAGCTATAACACATTAGATGATAATAACACAGTGGAACAAAAATAATTTTTATTGATACACCACATGGATTACAACATTCTACAAAAATGCCCAAATATCAACAGGTGCTACCAGTGAGAGAGTTCAACATATTGTATCTTCATTCCAAAGCTCCAAAGTCCAAACCAAAAGGCTCAAAACCAAAAGCTTCAAAGACTTCCAAATCTACATCTATTCTCTGACTTAGCTTCAGAACCTACTGATAACCTGACCCTAGGCTGCCCATGTGGAAAATTATGGGCACCCAAAGTTTAGAAAAGGAACAATAAACTCCAAATCAGTCATGGGACTGGTGTGAGCAAACACAAAAACAATTATTTGTACAAAAAGAAATAAAAAGAAATTCGTTACGCTTTTTGGAAAATGAAACTACCACACACTCAAATGCAATCGCACACATGGGGGAGGTTTCTCCTTATAGTAGTCAAACATGCTTGATACACAAAAATCCTTTTGATATTATTATTAGTGCATAGTGTGGAAAACATTTGCAAGTATAATATTAATCTTAGCCAGCATACGTAGCATTATAGTATGCCTACTATAGCTACCATGTTAAATGGCAGGTTCTACAACAAAAACCGTAAAGGGATCGTATTGTTTTGTTTGGATTTCCAACAAATGGTCAAGGCTAAGGAATTTCCTTTGTTCGAATGGGTACGCCTCTGGAGGAACGTCCCGAGAATCTAGCCGGATCTCTGCCAATACAAGGCCGGGTTACCTCTGTAACTACGTAACTAACTGTCACGAGTATGCCATCCCCTGGTCGTATCCATCCTTTACCGAGGCGCCATCAAAATTCCAACAATAACCACATAATAAAATATTTGGGCTCCATACCATGATACCACTTTTTATCCAGAAGGAAATGCACATACCCTGAGGGTCGCGAACCTCATAACCTTGTTGCATCCTTCTTATTTCGACCATTTCAAGGGTGCGAGGTTCGATGAAGTCTCGTCCCACAAAGCTACGCTTTACACAAGCCATGCTTTGATCAACCAATGCTCAGCACTTAGCATGCCACATTACCAAATTGGGAATATATCACTAGTAATCATTAATTACGTAACCTCTGAGCTCGTACATGTCAGAGAAGGGTGTTAACCTAAGAGACTAAATTCTCCGCCACCAACAGTAATGTATTTGATAGAAACCAGCTTTACATCTCAAAGTGTAATGTCATACATACATCCATATAAGTCCATCATGGGTCTGAATGGGACCGAAGGCACTTCGTCCAATTAAGAAAAAAGTCCTTGCAAATCCAGATATCCCCTAATCATGTCCACGCTCCCCGTCACATAGGGTAATCTGAATCTATATATCGGAGCAACTTGGTGCAGAGACATTCAACAGGCAATCCTTTCGTTTTCGAAAATACCCGGTCTTCAACCACCGTCTTCAAATGCAATTCCATTTCATTGTATCATTATTCGGAATGGGTTTTATGACTTAATGTCCTCCCCCGGCTTATCCGAATAATGAGCGTTCATTTTTAAAACATGTGGATAGAAATTTCCATTTTTTAATCTTCTTAACAAAAGATCACCTTTAAGATTTGATGTGGTTTTTAGATAACCATTTGGAATCCAACCTCCTGTTGTTAGCACCAAAATTAGTCACTAACACCCTTAGAAAGATTGTGTTGAGAGATTAATGAAGAAAGTAAATTAAAATAGTGAAGATAACATAAATTTAAATGCAGAGAACAAGAAAACCAAATTTATAGTGGTTCGGCGTAACTGCCTACATCCACTTTGAAGTTGATTTCCATTGATTTCCTTGATGGGTGATTACAGATACAATCCGTTTTTAGTTACTATAATACAATGGCAAAGTAAAAGAAATAAGTCTGGAATGAGTCTTGAAAATGGCAGGGTCTCTCCAGTGTTCTATCAAATTTCTCCCCCTTCTCTATGCCCCTGCCCCTCTATTTAAAGATAAAGGTGGGTTGGACTTCTCTGGTGGACCTGGTGGCTGAATAGCTCGATCCAAATAGGGCAAGCCCTGTATGCCGAACTGAGCAAGACGAACGGTCGAGTGCCGACCCAGCCTCTTTATGCCAAACGATACATTTGTTGTGGGGAAGAGTAGGCCGAGTAATGATCGGACTGGGTGTTCTGAGGAGAATGTCGAATCATCCTTGATTGCCGAACGTCTCGGGAGGCCGAATGAGAATGCCGAGCTTTCATGGGTATCGGACGCTCCTTAAAGCCGAACGGTGTGATGCCGAATGGTCTAGGTGCCGAATGAGGCGCTTGAGGTTTGAACGCAATCTTGACCGAACGAGCCTTTGGTCGAGCGATGCTTCTGGCCGAACGAGGCCCTTGGCCGAACGAGGCCTTTGGCCGAACGGTATTCAATACCGAATGTTCCTCGATGCCGAATGCTCCTAGATGCCGAGCATTATCCCTTGTCGAAAGATGTGATGCCGAACACCCTGAATACCGGATGGGGAATTCATGCCGAACGACCTTAACATGCTGAACGTTGTCCTTGGCCGAACGTAACCTGATCCATTCTGCCATGCCGAGTGTTATGGTGCTGAGCCACTTAAAGGCCGAGCGATGTGCCTGGCCGGACGGTCGCTTTGGCCGAACGATATCTTGGGCCAAACGATCTTAGGCCAAGCTTTCTTCTTCGGCCGGAAGGTATTCAATACCGGATGCTTCTTAATGTTGAACGCCCCATCTTGGACCGAACGATAGGGGAGGCCGAGTACTAAGTTGCCCGGCTTATTCCCTGGGAAACACTTTCCCCCCAAAGTGTATCGCGTTGACCGGACGTGATGTGCTTTGAACCATGAGTTGGTGTAATGCCGATGCCGAACGATGCTCAAATGCCGAACAAGATAACCAACACCGAACATGTTTCATGCTTTGGCCGGTTCTACCAGTCAGAGTCGTTTCGACTTTCTCTTTTCCCCTATAAAACCCGGTACTCTACTTCTTCTTCTCTTTTTCACTTCTTACCCGTGATTTCCCAAGAGCATGCAACTTATTTCCTTTAAGTTTCAATCATCCCTTCCGTTCCTCGAATCCAGCACGTCCTTCCTACAATCCCTTCCCAAGCTCCTATCATTCCACTTGGTAAGAATTTTCGCATATGTTCATTTAAAATCACAAACTGTAGTTAGACAGATGATAGGATGTAGGAGGTACGGGGATGAGGGAGGCGAGTTGGGTCTTGATCGTGCCCCGAGGCTGGGACTTGATTTGACCTTAGGTGATTCCAAGGCGGGTGGAATGGAGAGGAGAAAAGTGGACGGTAGAAGCACTCGAAGGCGGGAGTTAGTTGGAGGTGCGTGGCATTGGAGGTGAGACCCAGTGGTATGGGTCGGCCTTGCAATGGTTCGGCATGATCTTCTCGTGTCGAACGAGGTTGAAGAGGGAAAAGGTCAGGGCGACGAACGATCTCTCGGCCAAATAACATTTTAGCCGAACACTATTCAGGCCGAACGACAGTTCGGCCGACCGATGGTCTGGCCGGACAGGATACAGGCCGAACGATAGTTCTGTCGAACGAAAGTATGGCCGAACATAACTTAAGCCGAACGAACACAAATGCCGAACCACATCCTATCGGCCGAACATAACTTCAGCCGGACGAACACAAATAACAAACCACATCCTATCAGCCGAACATAACTTAAGCCGAACAAACAATTGCCTTGCCTAATTTCTTAACAGAATAAGGACAGAAATGCCAAGTACTACTAGTATATCGAACTGATTTGGACTGATAACCTCCTAGTTCTAGCAGATGTAAACTTGAACTTTACTTGACGTAATCAGATAACTTCCTCTAACGTTCCCTGAACTTGAAACTGTAATCGCCATTTGGCGGGCTTTTGGAGACGGTCAGCGATGACGGTCTTCGAAGGCAATGATCTTTAAGCTTAGTTTTATATCAGTAACCTTGCGACTCTCGAATTTCCAATGCTTATCCACGGTTGACCGCACTAGCTCACACACCACACAGGGGGAAATTTATGTTGTTAAGTCTAACATTGATCATTTTTTTAGTATAGTTCACACAAGTGCTCTGCAGGATTCGATTCCCGTCAAAAAATGTCTAAAAAATCCAGTTCCGCCACAATCTCGGACAGACCCGGGCCGTCTTCCAAACAAGGGGACGTAGATACTTCTAATCCGTCGACCTCCCCCGCTCATAACTTAGCTCCTGATGCCCTGGAGTCAACGATTATTTTGGATAATTCGATCGATTCACAGGCTTTGAAGATTAATGAAGCCGCGCTCCGGCGAATATGTTCGATCCATGGAATCCCTTTTGCCGACGTGTTGGTTCCGTCGGGCCATGATCGTCCACACCTGCCCCCAGTCGGATACACCGCCTGCAATGAGTTTATGTGCTGGGTGGGCAGCGTGCCTCCATTCAATTTATTTCTTCGGGACGTATTGCAATACATAGATGTCGCCCCGTCGCAGCTGCACCCAAACGGTCATGCGTTCATTTATAGGACCTACCTCCTTTTTATGGCCGTCTTCTCTAGGCCTCCAACTCCCGGCGACATCAGATATATTTATATGATCAAGAAGCGGAGAGATATCCCCTCCTTCGTGTTCCTTGAGCCGCACCACAAGTGCCAAATTCTAACCGGAGCATGGAGCAAGTTTTCCCTGTACAAACAGGAATGGTTCTACGTGCGCTGTCCTCCAGGTTTCGCGAGGAGATGGGTTGAAGGAAGTAAGTCTTCTTTTTAGAGTGATCCTCATATTTCGGTTGAGGCGATGCTTTTTCTAACTATTGTTTCATTTTTTCAGATATCAATCCACGTCCTGAGGGCCGCGGCTATTCAGAGGCTGTTGAGGCTATTTGAGCTCTTCCCGTCGAGGAACGAGACACCGAACCCTCATTTCAAATGAGTCACTATCATGGTTCGGGCTGTTAGCAGAACGTCGTCGGATGAGCCTTCCTAAGGGCGTCTCCATCCCCAAGCCCGCATTCGGTAAAGGGAAGAAGTTGGCTGAATCATCGTCACGCCATACCCCCGGTGCACAGGAGGAGGGGGAAATCAGAGAGGGTGAAGCACCCGAAACACAAGGTGAGAATGCGGGTCCTCCTCAAGATCCGCTGGTCGAAGTGCACGATATTGAAACGTCATCTTCCCCTTCGAAGGGGAAAAGACGTTGACATATAAGATTAGAAAGGATAATGTTGGCGGAACTTCCAGAGTTACGCTCATCCCGGCAGAGAAGGAGGCTTCTTCACAGCACGTTGAAAGTTCGCTAAAGGACCTTTCGAACCTCTCCATTCCGGAAGATCTGCTCAACTATGATTTTGGCGATCCGGAGGCATTCAAGTTCCATTTTCCCATCAGAGGCGATGTGTGCATTCCGATCCAAAGTCAGGGAGAGAAAACTCCTGTTAAAAAGGCTACTGGTCCGTCGGGGGGAAACACTAGGACACACACGAAAATTTGCACTTCAATTCGCACTTAAATTTTTGTTGTCACATCTCTCCTTGCTAACTCGTTGTTGTTTGAATTTCGTGCAGGTGACATGGGGCGCTCACACGGATTCGATCGTCTCTGTGGTTCTTCTATTTTTCATCCGTCCGGACGGGACTCGGGTCCCAAGAGATGTCGAGATAGAGATGGTGATGGTGATAGGGACCATCATTCTCGAGACTCATCATCTCGGAAGAAACCGTATTACCAGCCAAGCATCATCGACACCCCTCTTCTCATTCGTGGCAAAGTAAGGATAAGCCTGTTTACAAGGGGTTGCAATCTGATATCCCCCGATATCAACGCTCTGATTCTTCTTCCACTCGACAGTCCCGAGATTCTCATAGGACGGGCGAACTTTCAAAGCCGTCTCCTCCTGCTCCTACATCGGATCCAACAGTATCAGAGAGACTGAGCGAGCTGAAGGCCACATTTCCTAAGATTTGCTTCGATGGGTTGAAGTTCCTTCCGGCGATTCATCCTTTACCTGGAGATGTTAAGCAGAACGCCATTGCTTGTACCAACGACATCTATGTTCAACATGACGCGTTTGTTCACCTAGCTGAGAAACTTTCCGAAGTCTCTGTGGAGCGCCAGCATGAAATAGACCGTTTTAAGCTTTAGGCTACCCATGATAAAAACATCATTAAGGCCCAGGACGAAGAAATCGCCACTTATAAGTCTGAACTCAAGGTCGCCCATCGGAGTGCCAGGTATACTGCTAAGGCCGTCACTCGCTTCGAATCAACTCATAAGAAAGAGCTTGACGAGGTGGTTCAACGATGTGGGGCTTTGACCTTAAAGAAGGACTCCGTTCAAAAGGAGAGGGATGCGTTTAGCACTAGGGGTCAAGGAACTTGAGGAGCTTCTCCGCAAAGAGAAAGAGGAGAAGACAGCTTTCCAGGAAGAGTCGCAGCGATACTGTGACGAGATTATTGCCACCCGACTCTTAAAAGAACAGCTCGAGAGCAAGCTTTCAAGGGTTGAGATGTTAAAGAGCGAGGCCCACAAAGAGGGCAAGAAGATGGCGTTGATGGACATCGACTCCCGTCTTGAGGCAGCTAGGGAAGAAGGTAGAGGAGATCAAAACCGCGTTCGACCCATTCATTGCCGAATTCGACGCCCGCGTGCTCATGCACCATGACTTAACTTTTTTGGACGATGGCTATCTTGAATCATTGCTCGAGGCGTGGGAAACCTTAATTCAGATCAGGAAGGCCAAGCGCGGTGTCGAGGAGGTTGACGAGGAGGATTTGATAAAAGAATTTCTGAAGGGAAATGAGCCTTCGGACCTACCAACGGCCAAGGCCCTTTACTGCAAAGGCTCCCCCTCGAGGAAAGGGAAAGAAGTTGTCGCCAGTCCATCCGGGGCCGGGTCTTCTGTTCACGTGCTTTCCCAGCCGGCCGGTCGGCCGATACTTGATCCCTTTGAACAGCACATTGGCTATGATCCGGAAGCCCCTGGCCTGGGCGTTCATGTTTTGTCTCCTATCCCGGAGGGCGAAACCCCTTTGATGGCAGAGAGTTTGCCAGGGCCTGATAAATAACCTTTCACTTTTAGATTTTGAAAGTCATCATTCTTCGTGAAGTACTATTGCATTCTAATGCTCTTCTTCTCTGATTTTGTGCAGGTCGTTCCGATCCCGTTCCCACTCCGAGGAGTGATGTCGCCAAGGAGGCGGAAAAGACTAGTGGGGCTGCTCATGTTGGTGAAGTTCCTGGGCCAGATGCTCAAGTGATCGGGGCGCTTGACGAAGGCAAGTCTGATTCCTCCTCTGGGATTTATGAAGTAGAAGTCACAGGCGCCTCTGAGCATACATCTGAATTGAGCATGAAGGGGGGGCTCGAGAAAGAGAAAAGAGATACAGCCAAGGTCAAGGTTGAGCCGCATGACGTGGACCTAGATGATCCCCTGAACAAGCCATTGAAGGTCATCCTTCCTGGCAGGTCCAAGCCTTTGGATGTTCCCCCTACTTCTTCAGTTGTTACTCCTCCATCAAGGAAAGGTTCCAAGGGTAAACACTCCGGGAAAGAGTCATCCGGGAAGACGTTGAAGAGGCATAAGAAATGACTACGGTCCTCGTTCAACGAGAGTCAATTTAAGTCATGTAATAATTTTTTGTAATTTTTGTAGATAGAATGTTGGCTCCAAATTTTGGAGTGCTTGTAGCAGAAAACTTTTCATGAATAAAGTTTAGTTTCATTTTCTGTCTTTTCAAAAGATTCTTATTATTCAGTTTTCCTTGTGATTGTGATTTGAATCCATGCTGTTGTGCGTAACATAGACTTCTTGGTTTGTCTTTACATAGCCCGTTGATTCTCTGAGAGTTATTCGTTTTCCTCCCATGCTTCAAGCACTTATAACATTTTTTAATCTGTACAACGGGAACTTAGAATATTCCAGTCCGTATTCTGGGGACTTGGAGAATTTTTACCGTTTATACTCGAGTTCACGCTCCGGGGACTTCGAGTACTCCAGTCCGCACTCCGGGGACTTGGAGATTTTGAGTCGTTTATACTCGAGTCTGCGCTCCGGGGATATAGAGTACTCCAATCCGTACTCCGGGGACTTGGAGATTTTTATTCGTTTATACTCGAGTCCGCGCTCTGGGGACTTAGAGTACTCCATTCCGCACTGCGGGGACTTGGAGATTTTTATTCGTTTATACTCGAGTCCGCGTTCCGGGGACATAGAGTACTCCAGTCCGCACTCCGGCGACTTGGAGATTTTTAGTCGTTTATACTCGAGTCCGCGCTCCGGGGACTTAGAGTACTCTAGTCCGCACTCCGGGGACTTGGAGATTTTTATTCGTTTATACTCGAGTCCGCGCTCCGAGGACATAGAGTACTCCAGTCCGCACTCCGGGGACTTGGAGATTTTTATTCATTTGTACTCGAGTCCACGCTCTGGGGACATAGAGTACTCCAGTCCGCACTCCCGGGACTTGGAGATTTTTATTTGTTTATACATTAGTAATTCATGGGAAAGATGGCTTCAAGCCTTTATTAATGAGAGCAAGCTAATCGCTTTATTACATGCCAAGAATTAGAAATAAAAGCATACTGGAAATAAGTGCGGCTAATACATGAAAGAAATAGACTAAGTATAATAACGCCACAAGTGCTCGCTGTTCCATGCTCAGAGGAGTGTCGCACCATCGATGGTCGCTAGTTTGAAAGTTCCTTCTCCAAGCTTCCGTTCGATGACGTATGGACCTTCCCATGCGGGATTCATATGAGACAGGATCGGGAAAACTCGTTTCAACACGAGGTCTCCCACACTAAACATTCTTGGTCGGACCTTCTCGTTATAATATTTAGCGACTCTGTGTCTGTATGAGGCCGCTCTCAAATCGGCTTCTTCGCGTTTTTCATCCATAAAGTCCAATGATTCCAATAGGAGATCCCGGTTCGACATAGGGTCGTAGTGAGTTACCCGATAAGATGGAACTTCAAGTTCCACGGGTATGACAGCTTCCGTGCCATATGTCAATGTGAATGGAGTGTGGCTAGTCGCGGTCTTGTGGGTGGTTCTATAGGCCCAAAGCGCCGTCGGGAGTTCATCTACCCACTTGCCTCTAGCCTTTTCCAAATGCTTTTTCAATATGGACTTGATTATTTTGTTTACGGCTTCTACCTATCCATTCGCCTCCGGGCGAGCAACTGCTGCAAACCTTTTCTCAATGCCATGTTTCTGACAAAATTCTTTGAACTCCTAGGTTTCGAATTGAGTTCCATTGTCTGTTATGATGGTCCGGGGAAGGCCAAAACGACATATGATATTTCGTACAACGAAGTTAATGATTTTCTTGGTGGTGATCGTGGCCATGGGCTCTGCTTCTGCCCATTTGGTAAAGTAATCGACCGCAACTATTGCATATTTCGCGCCTCTTGTGGCTACGGGTAAAGAGCCGATCAGGTCACTCCCCCACATCACAAATGGCCAGGGACTAACCATTTGTGTGAGTTCCGTCGGCGGTGTTCTCGGAATTTTTTCGTATATTTGGCATTGTTACTTTTTCTCACATAGTCTGCAGCGTCCCGATTCACGGTTGGCCAGTAGTATCCATAGCGGAGCATTTTCTTTGCCAATGTCTGCCCCCGGTGTGGTTGCCACACTCTCCTTCATGGATTTCTTCCAGGACTCGTTTTACCTCATCATGGGCAATGCATCGGAGTAGTGGGGTCAAGAATCCCCTTCGATACATTATTCCATCCTGTATTACATAACTTGAAGCTTTACGAAGGACTTGGCATCTTTCGCTTCTCTTTTCTGGCAAATCCCCTTGTAGCAGGTACTATTTTATTGGGGTCAACCACGATTCCTTCTCAAGTTTGATTTCTAACACGAAATCTGTCTCTATTACGTCTATACTTGGAGCATAGAGGGTCTCAACAGGGATAATCCCATTTGCTGTGCATCGCCAGTGCTTGCGAATTTTGCCAATGAATCGGCCACTCTATTTTCTTCGCGTGGGACATGTGAGATGTCGTAGTATTCCAGATTCGTCAGCATCTCTTGAACCCGAGCGAGGTAAGGAGCAAGTCTCTGTCCCTTCGCTTGATAGTCTCATCGCACATGATATACTACCAGCTGTGAGTCATAGAAGATTTCGATTGACCTCACTCCCAATTCGATAACAAGTCTCAAGCCAGCAATCAATGCTTCATATTCGGCTTCGTTATTGTTGCATGAAACTCGAGCTTTAAAGCATAGCAGATTGATCGGTCTTCAGGAGATACGAGGATTATACCTGCCCCCGAGCAAGGGTCGTTAGATGCCCCATCGGTGTACATCTTCCATCAAACGGGGGGTATGATTCTGTGATTGCTCGGTTCATCTAGCACAGTGAATTCAGCAATGAAGTCGGCTAGTGCTTGTCCTTGTATGGCATTCTGTGGAAAATAGGTAATATCGAACTGACTTAACTCAATATTCCATTTCAGCATTCCTCCGGAAGTTCCCGGTCATTGGAGTACCTGTCTTAAGGGTTGGTCAGTGTAGACACCGATAGAGTGTGCCTGAAAGTAGGGGCGAAGCTTGCGTGATGCGATCACCAAGAAATAGGCTAGTTTTTCAATCTTTGGATAATTTCTTTCCGCCCCTGTCAAGCGTTTACTGACATAGTAAACTGGCTTTTGAATTTGGTCTTCCTCGCGGACCAAGGCTATACAAATAGCGTGCTGGGATACCGCCAAGTATACATACAACATTTCGTGGTTTATCGGCTTGGACAGTACAGGGGGACTTTCCAAGTGCCTTACCAGAGCCTGCAATGCTTCCTCACAGTCGGATGTCCATTTGAAGTTTCTCTTTCCTTTCTTTATAATGTCGAAGAAGGGAATGCACTTGTCTGTAGCTCTAGATATCAATCAACTTAGCGCAGCCACTTTTCCATTCAGGCTTTGCACCTGCTTTATGGTTCTGGGTACTTGTATATCTTGGATAGCCTGGATCTTCTTTGGGTTAGCCTCGATTCCCTAGGCATTCATAATGAATCCCAAAAACTTTCCTGATGTTACGCCGAATGAACACTTCAACGGATTGATCTTCATTCCATAATGCCTGAGTATGTCAAACATCTCCGCTAGGTCTCGGATGTGGTCGTTTGACTGTCGTGACTTCACTAGCATGTCATCCACATAGACTTCCATTGTTTTTCCAATCTGATCTTTGAACATTCGATTCAACAGACATTGATAAGTGGCTCCTGCGTTCTTCAATCCAAAGGGCATTACTACATAGCAATACAACCCCATATTTGTGACAAAGCTGGTGTGTTCTTGGTCCGGGATGTACATCGGAATTTGATTGTAACCAGAGTACGCGTCCATAAATGATAGTAACTCATGTCCGGCAGTTGAATCGACGAGTTGGTCAATCCTTGGCAGCGGGAAACTATCCTTCGGGCATGCCTTGTTTAAATCGGAGTAATCAACACAAGTCCTCCATTTTCCATTCGCTTTCTTTACTAACACCGGGTTAGATACCCATTCGGGGTAGAGGGCGTCGCGGACGAACCCGTAGGTTTTGAGTTTGTCCACCTCCTCTCTGAGAGCCACAGACCTCTCCGTGTCCATGCCTCTCCTTTTTTGTTTTACAGGAACATGTCTCGAGTCTATGTTCAACATATGACTCGCGATTGTAGAAGAAATCCCGCACATATCAGAATGCGTCCAAGCAAAAACATTAAGGTTCGCTCAGAGGAAGTCAGTAAGGTTCTCAGCTGCCACGGGGTCGAGCTGTGATCCTATTTTAAGAACTCGTGATGGGTTGCTGCGGCTAACTGAGATGTCGATGGTTAGTTTGGCCGGTGCCGCATTTGTTTCCCTGGGTTCCCCATCCTCGTCTCTCGGATCTATGTCTCTATGGATCCGAGAATGCCGCCCGAGCCAGGGCTCGGGCGCTAGTTGTCAAACGTCAGAAACTTGTATGCGGACAGGGCTGTTCGTAACCTTTCCTTTCTCCCTATGCCGTGCCTACCTGAGCTCAGCTACATAGCATGCACGACCGGTTGCCTGGTCGCCGTGTACTACTCCAACCCCTCTGTCTGTTGGAAATTTTAACGTCAGACACCAAGGGGCCAAAACTGCCCTAAATTCCGCCAGGGCTAGACGACCCAAAAATACATTGTACGGAGAATCAACGTCCAGTACCATGAAAGGTAAGATTCGCACCCTTCTGCGTTCACCTTGTCCCAGTTCAACTGTTAATTCCACATATCCCACTGCATCAGTCGCTGCACCATTAAAGCCATGGATTCTGGCTTTGGACGGCTTCAAATCCTTGGTCTCCAGCTTCATTTGGTCGTATGCCTTCCGAAAGATGATGTTAACGGAACTTCCGCAATCAATTAGAATTCTCTTTACGAATGACGGCCCGATGGTTGCAGCTATGACCATTGGGTCAATGGTAGGAGCCTCTACCTTATCCGCATCTCTATTCCTGAATACGATATCATCATTTATCGTGCACTGCTGCTTTGCAGGAATCCCATCCTCCATGTTCAAACAACACTCGTACTCCGCATGTCTTAAGGAGTTAGCATATCGCTCCATCTCCTGCCAATTCTTGTCTGCAGGATGAGGTCCGCCAGCAATCGTGTTAATAACCAATCTACCCACAGTCCGAGTAGGTTGTTCCGGTTGGTGTGGGGCTGGCCCACGTCTAGGGTTTTATGTTTCTTGCCTCCCATCCTGTGGGTCTTTGACCAATTCCTGCAGCTTCATCTGTCTAATTAGTTTTTCTATATCATCTTGGAGGTATCTGCACTCCTCCGTGTTGTGCCCATAAGACTCGTGGAAACAGCAATACTTCCCGGTCCGCTTCTGTTCTTCCGTCGATTCCTTTGGACGTGGCTTCCTATATTGGAAAGTGTTGCAAGTTGATAGATAGATGTTTTCAAGAGATGCGTTCAACGGGGTGTATTCATTGTATGTTGGGATTCTTGATTTCCATTTCCCTGTCTCTTTTTTCTTTTCGGGATTTCCACCTCCGAATCCTTTAGACTGCCTGGGCTTGTTCTGGATGTTAACTTGAGTTTTTCCAGGGCTATTTTCGGTTTGCTTCACGACGGAGTTACTTTTCACAGACTCTTGAACGGGTCCTGATGCCTTGTCTCGCCTTGTCCAACGAGCTTCCTCCCTTCTTATGAACTGATGAGCTTTCGAATAAAAACGTTCCAGCGTAGATGAGGGCTTCCCCGCCAACCAATCTCCAAATTCAGAATCCGGATCCACTCCACGCATTACTGCCATCAAAATCGTGTGGTCGTTAGGATTTCTCACCTCGGTAGCAGCAACATGAAACCTTTGCAAGTATGCTTTCAATGACTCTCCTAGAGTTTGAGTTACACTTGATAAGGACATCACGTCCTTTGGACGAGTGGTGTGTATCCTGAATTGTTCTACGAATTTCATTGCTAATTCATCGAAGCTGAATATAGATCGTGGTGGGAGTCGAGTGAACCACATGGTGGAAATCCCGGACAAGGTGATTGGGAAACACCTACACTTGGTTGCGTCATTAGCTCTTGCGAAATCCATCATCCATCCGTACCTCATCACATGCTGCCTGGGGTCAGTCTTCCCTTCGTAGGCGGGAATGGCGAGCATGCTGAACTTTCTTGGGTATTCGACCTGTAGAATGGTATCCGTGAAGGGAGTATGACTCTTAGTCACTCCCCAGTCTTCATTAGTTAGACCTTGGTTTTCTTTCATCAACTGCCTGACCATAGCCGTCAAATCCAGGGTTTGTATGGGAGATGGGAGGTTGGGTTTCGTTCCACGGGACCGTGCAGGTTGATGTCCCATCCGATTTGGATCTTGGTTTCTAGTCGATCGATCAGTAGCACCTGCATGTGCATCTTCGTCCTTACGACGTCTATGCCTAGGAGGTTCATCAGCAGAAGTCGAACTATCATCTTCAGAGTAGGGGACAGGGCTACCTCCAGCATTCTGATGCTGCTGCTGAGTAAGATGAGTCATGAGGTCAGCGTTGGCTTGCATTTGCTCAGCAAGTTTCCTTCTACTTTCCTTAAGTTCTCTTATCAAGTCATTGAATTCTACACGGGAAACAACTTCTATTTGGTTTTGGTGGGAGGGCCCTACACCTCGAATCGCTTGCTGATTGCTAGTTCCCAGTTGTTGCACACTAGCGGTTTCGTGGGCATCTGCATTTTGAGAGGCTGATCTAGTTCGTGGTCTTCCCATGGTAGAGTTGTTGGTTGTAACTTTGAGTAGAACCAATAGATGCCTTATAAATGATTATGGATCTCTTTCGGGGGATTTATGCAATCCAGTAGCTGCAAAGTAGATCCTAATAGCCTGAGAATTCAAATTCTCAGTGAAAGCACAAAAATGTTAGCACCAAAATTGGTCACTAACACCCTTAGAAAGATTGTGTAGAGAGATTAATGAAGAAAGTAAATTAAAACAGAGAAGATAACATAAATTTAAAGGCAGAGAACAAGAACACCAAATTTATAGTGGTTTGGCGTAACTGCCTACATCCACTTTGAAGTTGATTTCCATCGATTTCCTTGATGGGTGATTACAGATACAATCCATTTTTAGTTACTATAATACAGTGGCAAAGTAAAAGAAATAATTCTGGAATGAGTCTTTAAAATGGCACGGTCTCCCCAGTGTTCTATCAAATTTCTCCCCATTCTCTATGCCCCTGCCCCTCTATTTATGGACAAAGGTGGGTTGGACTTCTCTGGTGGACCTAGTGGCTGAATAACTCGGTCCAAATAGGGCAAGCCCTGTATGCCGAACCAAGCAGGCCGAACGGTCGAGTGCCGACCCAGCCTCTTTATGTCGAACGATACGTTTGTTGTGGGGAAGAGTAGGTCGAGTAATGATCGGACCGGGCGTTCTAGGGAGAATGCCGAACCATCCTTGATTGCCGAACGTCTCGGGAGGCCGAATGAGAATGTCGAGTCTTCATGGGTACCGGACGCTCCTTAAAGCCGAACGGTGTGATGCCAAACGGTCTGGGTGCCGAACGAGGCGCTTGAGGTTTGAACGTAATCTTGACCGAACGAGCCTTTGGCCGAACGATGCTTCCGGCCGAACGAGGCCCTTGGCCGAACGAGGCCTTTGGCCGAACGGTATTCAATACCGAATGTTCCTCGATGTCGAATGCTCTTAGATGCCGAGTGCTATCCCCTGCCGAACGATGTGATGCCGAACAGCCTGAATACCGGATGGGGCATTCATGCCGAACAACCTTAACATGCCGAACGCTGTCCCTGGCCGAACGTAACCTGGACCATTCTGCCATGCCGAGTGTTATGGTGCCGAGCCACTTAAAGGCCGAGCGAGGTGCCTGGCCGGACGGTCGTCTTTGGCCGAACGATATCTTGGGCCGAACGATCTTAGGCCGAGCGTTCTTCTTCGGTCGGAAGGTATTCAATACCGGATGCTTCTTAATGCCAAACGCCCCATCTTGGACCGAACGATAGGGAAGCCCGAGTACTAAGTTGCCCGGCTTATTCCCTGGGAAACACCTATCTCATCGAAATTCAAATGCCGTCTTAGCCAAGTTGTTTAAGTAAACAAATTTAATTCAATTCAGAAGTTCACATTCACACAGCAATATATCACAGACAAATAACTTACATTTATCACAGCTCAATCCAAAGCAATTCATATCACAAAACATTACATATCAGAGATATCAAACAATTCAAGGCATTCAATATAATCCAATCATCCATAAGCAAGATTAATTAATTGTTCCATTCCCAATTAATTCAAATAAATCTCCAGATAAATTAAATTAATTAAATTAATTACTTTTAAGTCCTGCTTAATTAACATTAATTAATTACAAACCATTTGTTATTATTTTAATTAATTAATGAAAATTAATTAATCATCCCTAATCATCTATCTTAATCAGTTATCCTTAATTAATTAATTATCCTTAATTAATCACATAAATTAATTAACCTTAAATTAATTACATTAATTAATGAACCCTTAATTAATTACATTAATTAATTATCCTTTAATTACTTACATTAAGTAATTATCCTTTAAGTAATTAATTATCCCTTAACTAATTAAATTAACCAATTACCCTTTAATTAATCACATTAATTAATTAACATTTGATTAATTACATTAATTAATTGACGTTTAATTACTTTCATTAAGTAATTATCCCTTAATTACTTACATTAATTAATCATCCTTTAACTAATTACATTAAGTAATTGTCATTAAATTACTAATTAATGATCCTTTAATTACCTTAAGATCTTAATTAATTTTAAGAGTCTTTAAAATCTTATTTAAATAACCTTTGGAATTAATTCATCATTAACTTATAAATTAACTTAAGATCCTTAAATTAATTAATAATTAAAAACATCTTACTTTTTAAATTAACTCCTTAATTATACTATTTAAATTTATTTAAATAAGCTTATGAACTAAATAAAGGATACACAATAAAATACTTTAAACTTAATTAATTTTAAAATAATTTATTTTAAATAAACTTAAGAATTAACGTAATAAATTCAAGTTAAAATAAATTATACAGCTTTTATCCATCCAACCATTTAAATAAACATTTATTATTTAAAATAAATTTATTTAAGAAAATAGTTTAAAACTTGATTTATTTAAATGTTAAAATATTGATTCATTTTAATTAAAATGTGGTCATGCTTTCATTTAAAAAACTGGTTATTAAACACAGACCAAAACCCGAGCCCGTACTCGCAAATACTCAAGCCAAACCCCGAGCATACTCTCCCGATCAAACACTCGAGCAAAACCCTCCATTTTCTCTTGCACGAACCCGAGTCGACTTCTTCTTCCCTGATGCCTGACCACATAGCGAAACAGATACGAATGCAAACCCGTGCACGTGCACACAAAAATCCGACCATCTCCGACCAAGGCTTCGACCACCATCAAATCGGCGACCTTCCCCTCCATCGCCACGAACACCCAGATCAACGATTAACTAGGCCAATCGAAATTGAACAGTTTAGAACACTTGGAGCCCAAACTCAATCAATGAAGAACGCCTCGGGATCACCAAAATTCACGCCGCTACGTCCAATCTTCTTCGAAGACCCACACTTCGAACCCCCCACCACCAGGCATCTCCGGTTAACTCACATCGAAGAAATAGCCTCGACAACAACGCCGACCACACAGGCTTTAGAACCCCATTTCATCGTCGCCTGGCCACCACGACAACCTAAAAAAATTTCCGAGCAGTTTTTCGATGCTCCCTAGACTTCCAGTCACCTCCAGCTTCAAGCATGACATCCCACTCTTCGTCGATCGCCGCGAATCATTGAAAGAACGATTCCTGATCAACATGCAAATTCCTATCATCCCCAAACTTAAAAATCATGATTTGATTATTAAAACTCATCATTTGCAAATATGAAACAGGATTTATAATTAAAACTTAGAATTTAGAAACTTGATTTTCTGACTTTAAATGATTGTCACTATAATTCTCTTCTACCAGTAAAACTTCCTTAAAACTTTTCTCGAAATTATTTTTAAAACTAATATCTTGCTATTCCAAACATATTTGGTTTATACATCATAACCTATAGAAGACTAAGGGAAGAGAAATTGATTTTAGAACTTGTTAAGGTTTGTAAAACCAAACAGAGGCCTATATATATACACAAACATGCACAGATATATACACATTTATATACATGCAACACATTTTCATTCATGCAAACACATTTCCAAGTTATAATTCTCATCCATCATTACAAGCATAAGTAAATATAGAGGATTTAGTAAAGCTTACTCACTTGTATTTGATTTGAACAGAGAAGCAGAGCCTGGAAAAGATTTGATTTTTGAAAACTGGAAATATATTTTGATCTTGACTTTGGAACAGCAACTTGATTTAAAAACTGAAACTTGAATTTTGATCTGCTTTGTGTTTGAGATGATCTGACCTATATCTTTAGGTTTGATTTTCTTTTTAAAAAATAGAAATGCTTGTTGTTGAGTTTGAATTTGTAAAACTGAGAACTTGGTTTTGAATTTTGATCTGAAACCTGATTGTTGTTTTTGAGATGGTCTTTGCTTCATTGATTTACTTTTGTTTTCTCAGGTTTTATATTTTTTTCTTCTAGTTTTGAATGTATGAAAGAAAAGATGAGAAGAGAGGGATATAGATGTGTGTGTGTGTGTGTGTGTGTGTGTGTCTTGTTTACTTATTTTTAAAAATGAAATAAATGTGACATTGTAATTATGCATGATATAATTAAGCTACACTTGTTCAATTTCTTGTTATAATACCTATACTTGTAATTTGCATGCTATTAATATTTAAATATGTTTTTATATAATTTTTTATTATATTTTCAATTTAGTTATATATACATATACATATATGTTTTATATTTTTATTCATACTTATTATGTTTATCTTATTATTTTTTCAAAAGATATATATATATTAAAGCTTTTTATTTATTCTTGTTTTTATATTTATATATGTTTTTATGTTTTATATGTATTCAATCTATATTTATTTTTTGTAAAAAAATTAAAAGAAAGCATATAAACCTTTTATCAATTCTTATTTCAACTAAAGCTATTATACTTCTAAAGAAATAAATATTTATCTTTAGTGTTTGAAAATATAGAATTTAATGTTAGATAGCTTTTGAAAATTATTATATTTTTAATTCAAAACATAACTTCCAAATCACAATATATATACATATATATATGCATATTATAATTAGAAAACAAATTTTTATTAGTTTTTAAAATATAGAGTTTTAAATCAAATTTATTTTTAAGATATTTATTTTTGAATTTCAAATCAATATTCTATATACAATATATTTATATACATAAACAAACACATATCGTATTTGTTTAGGAAAAAATTCAAATTAATTCACAAATTAATTCTATAAATTATATTAATTACTAAATTAAATTTGGCTTAAAAACGGGATCGTTACAAATTACCCCTTTAAGAAAATTTCGTCCTCGAAATTTGATAGACTGGAGGACAAACAAAGAACATATCAACACATAAAAAGATAAAGAAATTGCTTACTAGATCAAGCCAAAATATCTATTCTACATTTGGGATAGGACTACTACATACACTTTTTCAGCTTTGAAATAAATTAGAATATCATCAATAAATACGAGAACGAACTTATTCAATGCTTCACAAAATACTCGGGTCATCAGATCTACGAATTATGCAGGGGAATGGGTTAGTCTGAAGGGCATAACTAACCATTCGTAGGATTTATCGGGACCCCCTAAAAGCAGTCCAATGGATACAATCTTCCGCAATTCTCAACTGATGGAATCCTTGGGCTAGGTCTATCTTGGAAAAGAATCAAGCGCCATGCAATTGATCGAACAGGTCGTTCATTCATGACAAAGGAAATTTATTCTTAAGGGTTTACTTATTAAGATCACGATAATCTACGCTCAATTTCAAAGATCCATCGGACTTGGCTACAAATACTACAGCTGAATCCCAGCTGGAATGACTAGGTCGTATAAATCCTTTCTCTAGTAAATCTTGGGTTTGCTTAACTAGCTCTACTCTTTCCCTTGGTGCCATCCTACGACTTACATGCATAACTGGACGGGCATTGGGAACCAAGTCGATTCTAAATTCGATTTTCCTATGCGGAGGCAAAGACTTAACTTCTTCAAATACGTCTGGAAATTCTCGAACAATAGGTATGGATTCCAAACACGGGTTGGAATACCCTAAAGTATACATTAGCTTATCCCTCTTCGGACTTGGATCCTTACAAGAAATCATAACAAAATTCCCAAGTTTGGTTTTGACCAAAATCGTTATATGGATATAATCTAATTTAGCTTCACATTTTGTTAACCAATTCATTTTAAGTAAAATCTCAAATTCATTAAAGTCAAGAATGGAAAGACTGATAGGAAACTGATGATGAGATTATGAAATAGGAACTTTTCTACAATGTAAACAAAGAATCACAGGGCCGTCTATCGGTTCTTCACATAAATAGGTTCGTTTATGAATTTGGGTTCAACATTTAACTCTTCTACGGTTTGCTGGGAAATAAATCTATGCATGGCTCCAGTGTCGAATAGAACTCTAACAATTTTATCATAAATAAGACGTATGGTAATCTTCTTGATACATCCTGAAAATACCAGCGGAAGGCATATAACACTACTCAAATACTTGCTTGAATCTATCCCATGTAAACTCATCATCTGATTCGGCTAAAGTAATGGTCTCCTACCATACCAAAGCTTCATCCTGGAGCTGCCAGGAAGCCATTAACCTCCTTTCATCATCATCCAATTTCATTCCTTTAAAAATCCTCTCACAAGATCGAATCCAAGCTTGCGCTTCTATAATAGTCTCCGTACCTTTGAATGGTTTCCCTCCAAGTCTTGAGAAATTTCGATATAACTCTGCCAGATTTGGCTGGGGTTGGATGGGAAGAGCTGCTCCTTCCATTACTGTTGTTGTAGGGTCTTGGCCATTTGTAGTGATACTCCCATTTCCCCTACCTCGTCCTCTTCTCTCACTTATTCTCACTATCCATAAATAGTAAGAAAATTGATTTGGGCATACGGATGAGATATCTTAGGGAATATACTCATTCTAGGGCATTCCTAACCATATCTCTAATGAGTCACCTAATGAGTTATACTCCAAAGCTAATGTTCTTACTTAACCTTTAGCTCTGATACCACATGTCACGACCCGCACTTCAACCTTTGAAAATCGGCATCCAATACATCACCCATATTCAAATGTCGGAGATTCAAACGTTGGAGTCCGGTTCGTTGGAGCTATAACACATTAGATGATAACAACACAGCAGAACAAAAATAATTTTTATTGATACACCACATGGATTACAACATTCTACAACAAATGCCCAACAACATCAGAGCCTATATACAACGTAACAGCGGAAAGATAAATATCAACAAGGGCTTCCAGAGAGAGTTCAACATATTGCATCTTCATTCCAAAACTCCAAAGTCCAAACCAAAATGTTCACAACCAAAAGCGTCAAAGACTTCCAAATCTACATCTCTTCTTTGACTTAGCTTCAGAATCTATTGATAATCTGACTCTAGGCTGCCCATATGGAAAATTATGGGCACCCAGAGTTTTGAAAAGGGAACAATAAACTCCGAGTCAGTCATGGGACCGGTGTAAGCAAACATAAAAATAGTTATTTGTACAAAAATAAATAAAAATAAATCCGTTATTCTTTTTGAAAAATGAAACTACCATAAGGTCTCCCGGCACACACTCAAATGCAATCGCACACATGAGGGAGGTTTCTCCTTATAGCAGTCAAACATGCTTGATATGCAAAAATCCTTTTGATACTGTTATTAATGCATAGTATGGAAAACATTTACAAGTATAATATTAATCTTATCTAGCATGTGTACCATTATATTATGCCTACTATAGCTACCATGTTAAATGGTAGGTTCTACAAGTAAAATCGTAAAGGGGTCGTATTGTTTTGTTTGGATTTCCAACAAATGTTCAAGGCTAAGGAACTTCCTTTATCCGAATGGTTACGCCTCTAGAGGGACGTCCCGAGAACCTAGCCGAATCTCTGCTAACACAAGGCTGGGTTACCTCTGTAACTAGATAACCAACTGTCATGAGTATGCCGTCCCCCGGTCGTAACTGACCTTTGCCGAGGTGCCATCAAAATTCCAACAATAACAACATAAGTGAAATATCTGGGCTCCATACCATGATACAACTTTTTATCCAGAAGGAAATGCACTACCCTGAGGGTCGCAAACCCCATAACCGTGCTGCCTCCTTCCTGTTTCGACCATTTCTGGGGTGTGAGGTTCGATGAAGTCTCGTCCCACAAAGTTATGCTTTACACAAGCCATGCTTTGATCAACCAATGCTCAGCACTTAGCATGCCACATTATCAAATTGGGAATATATTACTAGCAACAATCAACTACATAACCTCTGAGCTCGTATATCATAGAGAAGGGTGTTAAGCTAAGAGAATAAATTCTCCGCCACCAACAGAAATGTATTTGATAGAAACCAGCTTTACATCTCAAAGTGTAATGTCAAACATACATCCACACAAGTCCATCCTGGGTCTGAATGGAACCGAAGGCACTTCGTCCAATTAAGGAAAAACGTCCTTGCAAATCCAGATATCCCTTAATCACGTCCGAACTCCCCGTCACATAGGGTAATCTAAATCTCTATACTGGAGTAACTCGGTGCAGAGACATTCAACATGCAATCCTTTCATTTTCGAAAGTACCCGGTCTTCAACCACCTTCTTCAAATATAATTCCATTTCATCGTATCATTATTCGGAATGGGTTTTATGACTTAATGTCCTCCCCCGGCTTATCCGAATAATGAGCGCTCATTTTTAAAACATGTGGATACAAATTTCCATTTTTAATCCTTTTAACAAAAGATCCACCTTTAAGATTCGATGTGGTTTTCGGATAACCATTTGGAATCCGACCCCCAGTCTCATCGAAATTCAAATGTCGTCTTAAAGGCCAAGTTGTTTAATTAAACAAATTTAATTCAATTCAAAAGTTCACATTCACACAACAATACATCACAGACAAATAACTTACATTTATCACAGCTCAATCCAAAGCAATTCATATTACAGAACATCACATATCAGAGATATCAAACAATTCAAGGCATTCAATATAATCCAATCATCCATAAGTAAGATTAATTAATCAATTCCTAATTAATTCAATTTAATTTCCAGATAAGTTAAATTAATTAATTTAACTACTTTTAAATCCTGCTTAATTAACATTAATTAATTACAAACCATTTGTTATTATTTTAATTAATTAATGAAAATTAATTAATCATCGCTAATCATCCATCTTAATCAATTATCCTTAATTAATTATTTATCCTTAATTAATCATATAAATTAATTAACCTTAAATTAATTAAAATAATTAATTAACCCTTAATTAATTACATTAATTAATTATCCTTTAATTACTTACATTAAGTAATTATCCCTTAAGTTTAACTATCCCTTAACCAATTACATTAACCAATTACTCTTTAATTAATCACATTAATTAATTAACATTTAATTAATTACATTAATTAATTAACCTTTAATTACTTTCACTAAGTAATTATCCCTTAATTAATTACATTAATTAACCATCCTTTAACTAATTACAATAAGCAATTGTCATCAATTACCTTAAGATCTTAATTAATTTTAAGATAAACCATTTATCTTTAAAATCTTATTTAAATAACCTTTGGAATTAATTCATCATTAACTTATAAATTAACTTAAGATCCTTAAATTAATTAATAATTAAAAACATCTTAACTTTTAAATTAACTCCTTAGTTACACTATTTAAATTTATTTAAATAAACTTATGAATTAAATAAAGGAAACATAATAAAATACTTAAACTTGATTAATTTTAAAATAATTTATTTTAAATAAACTTAAGAATTAACTTAATTAATTCAAGTTAAAATAAATTATACAACTTTTATCCATCCAAACATTTAAATAAACATTTATTATTTAAAAGAAATTTATTTAAGAAAATAGTTTAAAATTTGATTTATTTAAATTTTAAAAACTTGATTCATTTTAATATACTTTAAAACTTGGTCATGCTTTAATTTAAAAACCTGGTTATTTAAACACGACCAAAACCCAAGCCCACACTCGTAAATACTCGAGCCAAACCCCGAGCATACTCTCCCGATCAAACACTCGAGCAAAACCCTCCATTTTCTCGTGCACGGACCCGAGTCATCTTCTTTTTTCCCGATCCCGGACCACATAGCAAAACAGATATGAATGCAAACCCATGCACGTGCACACAGCATCCGACCATCTTCGAAGGCTCCGACCACCATCAAATCGGTGACCTTCCCCTCCATCGCCGTGAACTCCCAGATCAACGATCAATTAGGCAAATCGAAATCAAACAGTTTCGACCACCTGGAACCCAAACTCGATCAACGAAGAATGGCTCGAGTCGCCGATCCCAAGCCGCCACGTCCAACTCTTCGTCGAAGACCCACACTTCGATCCCCCCACCACCGGGCATCTTTGGATCACCCACGTCGAAGAAATAGCCTCGACAACAACGCCGACCAAACAGGCTTCAAAACCCTAGTTCATCGTCGCCCGGCCACCACGACAACCTAAAAAATTTCCGAGCATTTTTCCAATGCTCCCTAGACTTCCAGCCACCTCCAGCTTCAAGCACGACTCATCCATCGCCACGAATCATCGAAAGAATGATTCTTGATCAACTCACAAGTTCCCATCATCCCCAAACTTAAAAATCATGATTTGATTATTAAAATTCATCATTTTAAAATATTAAACAATATATATAATTAAAACTAAAAATTTAAAAACTTGATTTCTGACTATAAATGATTATCATTGTAATTCTCTTCTACTAGTAAAACTGCCTTCAAATTTTTCTTGAAATTATTTTTAAAACTAATATCTTGTTATTCCAAACATATTTGGTTTATACATCATAAACTACAGAAGATTAGGGGAAGATACATTGATTTTAGAACTTGTTTGGGTCTGTAAAACCAAACATAGGCCTTTGTGTGTGTGTGTGTGTATAGACATGCACATACACACACACATATTTATATACATGCAACACATTTTCATTCATGCAAACACATTTCCAAGTTATTATTCTCATCCATCATTGCAAGCATAAGTAAATATAGAGGATTTAATGAAGTTTACTCACCTGTATTTGATTTGAACAGAGAAGCAGAGCCTGGAAAAGATTTGATTTTTGAAAGCTGGAAATATATTCTGATCTTGACTATGGAACAGCAACTTGATTTAAAAATTGAAATTTGAATTTTGATCTGCTCTGTGTTTGAGAGGATATAATCTATAGCTTCAGGTTTGATTTTCTTTTTAAAAACTAGAAATGCTTGTTGTTGAGTTTTAATTTGAAAAACTGAGAACTTGGTTTTGAATTTTGATCTAAAACCTGATTGTTGTTTTTGACATGGTGTTTGCTTCTTTGATTTGCTTTTATTTTCTCAGGTTTATATTTTTCTCTTTTAGTTTTGAATGTATGAAATAAAATATGAGAAGAGAGGGATATAGATGTATATGTATATCTTGTTTACTTATTTTTAAAAATGAAATAAATGTGACACTTTTAATTATGCATGATATAATTAAGCTACACTTGTTCAGTTTCTTGTTATTATACCTACACTTGTAATTCGCTTACTATTATTACTTAAATATGTTTTTATATAATTTCTACATTACATTTTCAATTTATATATATATATATATATATATATGTTTTATATTTTTATTCATACTTATTATGTTTATCTTTTATTTCAAAAGATATATATATGTATATTGAAGCTTTTTATTTATTCTTGTTTTTATGTTTATATATATGTTTTTATGTTTTATATATATTCAAACTATATTTTATTTATGTAAAAATTTTAAAAGAAAGCATATAAACACTTTTATCAATTCTTATTTGAACTAAAGCTATTATACTTTTAAATAAATAAATTGTTAACCCTATCTCGGTTACGACTCAGCAGGTCTAGTACGTGGAGATGGCGCCGACTCAAGAGATGCCGACTCAGAAGAGTTGCCGACCTAACAACCCAAAGACTTTGCCGACCTAACCAATTAACAAGGTGGCCGACTTAGTTCGGTGCCGACCTAACAACCCAAAGACTTTGCCGACCTAACCAATTAACAAGGTGGCCGACTTAGTTCGGTGCCGACCTAATTGGATTCCGACTTAACTGGTAAAGAAAGGGTACCGACTAAACGCTGCATGGAGATTCCGACCTAAGGCTTGAAGGGATGCCGGTCTAACAAGGCTATGCCGACTTAAGACTTAAAGAGGTTCCGACTTAGGACTTACGAAGGGGTACCGACCTAGTGGGTACCGACCTAGTATCTTAATATGGGAGACCGACTTAACTGCATAAGGCAGAAAAGGGTTGCCGACCTAAAAGTCTAAATAGGTTGCCGACCTAAGGTTTGAATCAGTTGCCGACCTAAAGCTTAAAGAAAGTTTGCCGACTTAATGATCAGTAGTAAGTTCCGACCTAGTGTGTGTGCCGATCTAGCGACTCAAGATAATTACCGACTTATAGTAAGCCGTAACCGATCTAACTTGAGTACCGGTCTAGTTATCTAAAGGAGCTGCCGACCTACTTGATGAGGACATGGAAAGGTACACGACTCATACTTAAGCCGGGGCATGTTAACTCGGCTACGACTTAGAACTGGTGATTTAAGTCCGGAGAAGCATGCTTGCCCCATTAAAAGCATGAGCCATGCATAAGAGAAAGGGGGACCTACGACCTAGCTTATCTCGGCAACAACTCAATTCAGACAAGCTTGCTTCCATTAAGTCGTGGGCTTGGCTCGTTAGATCGGCGATGGGATAAGTTAAGTCGGCCACGACTTATACTAAGTCGGTCGCGACTTAGAACTTGGCAAAAATTCCAGACCAGAACTCTCTATAAATAGACGACCACTTCCAACGTTCAAGGGACCTTTTGGCTCATTCTCTTCAAGCGCCGTTACTCTGCCGAATCCCAGACGACTTCAAAGCTTTTTAGATCCAACAAACTTCTAAAGGAACTCCATGAAGGAATCATCCACATTCACCATGGATTTGAAGATGATTGTCAACATCAAAGCTTGAGCTACTTGTTTCATATACCCTATCACTTGAAGTGTGTTGTAATTGAAAGATCTTGTAAAGAATTGTAATCAAACTAGTGATAAAAAGATTAAAGTGGACGTAGGCTGGATTATAAGCCGAACCACTATAAATACTGTGTCTCTTACCGTTTTTCTACATACTTTCTGCTTATTTCTGTTTCCCGTACAAACGGGTGGTGCTTTCACAATCACATCTTATACACCAGGGTGTTAGCGTTCAAATTTAAGCGTTAACATAAATATTTATCTTTAGTGTTTGAAAATATAGAATTTAATTTTAAATAGCTTTTGAAAATTATTATATTTTTAATTCAAAACATAACTTCCAAATCACTATATATATACATGTTATAATTAGAAAACAAATTTTTATTGGTTTTTAAAATATAGATTTTTAAATCCAATTTATTTTTAAGATACTTATTTTTGAATTTCAAATAAAATTCTATTTACAATCTATTTATATACATAAACAAACACATATCTTATTTGTTTTAGAAAAAATTCAAATTAATTCACAAATTAATTCTATAAATTATATTAATTACTAAATTAAATTTGACTTAAAAACGTAATCGTTACACGTGGATTTTTTTATTTTCTATTTGATTGATTTGGACAAATTATTATTTTTTGAAAATCGATAATGTATAAAGTGATAAAATAATACCGATTTAAAATAATTACGTTGATTAAATAATAACGTAGTTAATTTAAGCGTACTTCTTTGGTATTATCTATTTGACCAAATAAACATTGTCTAATAATAAATTGAAGAGTTTATTTTGAATGACATTCATTTAGCAAAATAAATCTCGTTCTGTTATTATATAAATTTAGACCTTCATTTAAGTGCCAGTTGATTAATACTAGATAAGTGATACGTTAAAAATTGATTTTAAATTATGGATTTGATTTACATATATGTCTGATCAATATTTATAATTTAACTTAAGAAGTTAAGTTGAATTTAATGGTAGCTTTTTTAAGTACCATTAGGGTCCCTGAGTCTCTTTCTGGATATGGAAAGTTATGGTTTTAAATTAACTTCAAAATTTATAATTCGAAGTAAAATGTTTTATTTTATTATTATTTTAACAAAGTGTTTGTTACTATTTTACAAAGTGTTTTGTAAAAAAAATTCTTCAGTAAAATAAATTATTATATTTACAATGTTTAAATTAATTTTTTTATGAATGTTATTTAAATATATCTAACTACTTATCGAGGTTGTTTAAAAATAACTATTTTATTATTAATTATTTAATACTATTTAATTATTATTTTAATAATGTTGCTTGAAGGTTAGTTAGTCTTATTTTAAAAGTTGTTAAAGGTTATTTTATTATATTTGTTAAAATGTTTCCAAAATTAATTATTATATTATTTAAAATGTTTCTAAAGTTTGTTATTATATTATTTAAAAATGTTTTAAATTTATCTTTATGATGATAAAGTTTTATTTACTATAATTAAAAAATGAATTATTTATAAAAGGATTCCTTTTCATAAAAAGGAATTTTTAAGGAGTTTATGAATTTGAAAGAGATTTGAAATTGAAAAAGAAGTTTGTTTTTCCATTTATGATTTTAGAAAGGTGGTTTATAAATGGTTTTAGAGATTTATAAAAGAGATTATTAAATTGTTTTAGAGTTTATAAAAGATATTTATAAATCATTTTGGATATTTATAAAAGAAGTTTTATAAATGATTTTAGATATTATCAAAGAGTTTTTCGATGATTTTGGATAATTATAAGAGTTTTATAAATAACTTGGAGATTTATTAAGGGTTTTATAAATGGATTTGGAATTTTAGTAAACAAGATGTTCATAAATGGAGATTTATTAAAGGGTTTTATTGAAGAAACTCATAAAAGAAATTGAGATGGGATTATCCCAAATTGACCTTCTTAATTTTGGTGGTATGGACATTCATTCCATACTTAACACCGAAGGAATAGTGTTTGGGTTTATCCTCGTTTCCGTTTCCTTTTAAATAGTATTTTTTTTAATCCTTTTGATATGATTTTGCAATAAGAAATCTTTCTTAATGGTTTTTTGAATATACTTATACTATTGTGTGTGTATATAAGTATATGGAAAAGTTTTCTTAGTTTTTAAAGTGAAATGGCTCGTGAATATACTTATATCGGGAAGATAAGCATATGAATATTTTTATAAATATTTGAAAGGTGGTTTTAAATTAATGAAAGATTAATTTTAAGAGGCTTGGTGGATTCTATGGTAATCTCTGTTTGAATGTTTGATTATCTAACGGTTATATAGCCGACTATCGAATATTGGCCAAAATATGTAATCCTTCTTAATTTTGATGGCAAAGAAATATTCCCTACTTAACACCGAAGGATTTTTCCTCTTGAAGTATTTAGGAGAAACACGAGGATTATATGTTACAATTACCGTCAATGGTGCTATTCTGTACGTATAAACTCATCTTGCTCTTTCAAGAAAAATGATGAGGAGTCCTTCTACATAAATGGTTAGGGGATGATCCCCACTCTTATGTATATTTTATGATTATTTCCAAAAGAACTAGTATTAAGCATTTTAAAAGTCATTCGATTTGTTTTGGGACATCCGGTAAGCAGGGGAGTGTACGTTTAAGAGATGACATGAACCATAGCCACTCCAAACCGTATATAGGTTCTATGCTTAGAGGAGATTCGAGATCTATTTTAAATGTTGGAACCCATGTTATTTCGAGACCCGTTTGGGTATGAGAATCCATGTGCGATTCCTAGATCTTTGTTGAGACATGGGGATCCATATGCGATTCCATGGCCCTTTAGGGTACAAGAATCCACGTGTTATTACGAGATCTTTATTGAAATGTGGGAACACATGTGTGATTCTGAGACCTATTGAGGTATGGGAATCCATGTGTGGTTCTATGGTCAGTTCAGTGGCGGTGCATGAGCGGGATTGCCAGACGTAACCTCACCAACGATAATGACTAAAACCAGAGAAAGGATGCGTAGCCAGGGGTTTAGCTAACCCATGAGAATGCAGTGGTCTCCTTCCTAGAGTTACCTACGGTTGTTATGCATGCATGGAGAGATGCATTAGGTCTTGCGTTGCCAGCTATGTATTTCCTATTGTCCGTCACTAGGAATGTATTGTTGCTTCAAAAGGATAACTCTGATTCTTATGTAGGAGGACCATTCTCGAAGTACTGAGGGCACCTCCATCGAATCCCACTATAACGATCCATAATATTGACTATTTTAAACCATTAAATTTAGTGTAATTAATGAATAAAAGGGTTAAAGATAAAAAATTAATGATTTTGAACGTAAGTTATTGGATATGGACTTGAATAAAATTTTGAAACAAAATAATTTTGAAGATTTAAGTAATAACAAGTATTGGAAGGCAATGTTACATATTAGATGTGTTTTCAATCAACAGTTGGATTAAATAATAAATGTTGAATTCATTAGATATAAATAAAGTAATTGATTGATAAATAAAATTCATTTAAAATCTAATATTGAAACTTGTTGAATATTGAACAATTAAATTGTTTAAATTCAATATTGAAAATTATTTAAATAACTAGATTCTGAAGTTAATATGATTGAAAATGATATCAAAAGTTGATGTGAAATTTATTTAAATAAAAATGAAGATTGTTAACATTTAAAATTGGATTTAAAAATGAATAATTGGAAATTGGAAATTTTATATTATAATCAAGACGCTAAAATAGCGATCCGAGGCACAATCACGGATTTCGACAAAACCAGTTCCATTAGATCCATAATATTGTATTATTGTCTGATTTCAAATTTCGTAGCGTTTGGAGTTATCGTTTGACCGTACTGGATAGAAACACATTGAAATTAATACCGAAAATACAATATAATAATTGGGTTCAAAAAGCAATCTTCCACATAAGATCGAATTAGGTTCTGAAACTTGTTCCGTTGTGTTCGGAATAGGGGTAAAATATTATGAATGCATGGCGGCACGCCTTGATTGGGGTTCGAAATTAATAGCTAGATATTTGTGAATTTTAAATAATTTATTTTCGTCGATTTGACTACAGCTGACTTTCTTTCACATGAACTTCATTTCGTTTATTTCAACCCATAACCTACCCTACATTATACAACCTTGAAGGGGTGCTCCGCAGTCCCATTTTGGTTGAGGAGGCCAGGGAATGTGGTGCCAGGTTGATGAGGACGGCGAGGCGGTCGTCTGGGCAAAGTGGAGATGGTCGGCGGTGGGGTTGTGAGGGTTGTACACGTGCACCATTTACCATGTATATGGGTTTCAGGGAAGCGATCTGTCTGGGGGAAGAAGATGATGGCTTGTTGGTTTGTGCTTAGTGAGCCGAGCGTTTATATAAGGTTGTATTAGTTTAAAATTCGAAAATAAGTTTATAAATTAATTTATATTGATAAATATTTTAAAAAATATGGTATCTTCTTCATGCATGTCAAAATTGAATGAAACTAGTTGCGTTACACTCATATCTACGAGTACTACGCATAGGAATTGTATTGGAATCGATTGGGGCTAGCAGAAATTTGGATTAAAATTAAATGCCTGTTTAATTTTAATTCGACCGGAACGTCTTGGCGCAACAAAAATAAAAGGTGGATGTTTTATAATGCTTACACGTACTAGAATATTGTTATGTTAATTAAATTCGAAATTGTGAAGTGAAATAAATTTATTGATTGTTGTTTGATAAATTTGATTGTCATCTAAACTGTCATTGAATTAACTGTTAAAACATAAAATTGACAGTTAAATTTGAAATAGGTATTTAATTGCCAATAAAACACCCGATATTAACAACTATGAAATTGTTGTGAATTATATTGACTGTTTCGATGATTGATTGTGATGGATGCTATTGGTTGATAGTTTAGATGATTTGAATGTTTGCTTATTCTATATATCCTATTATCACCTAGTAAATTATTACAGTATATAAAACTGGGAATTGAATTATTTCGAATAAATTAAAAAATAGGTTGAAATGATATATATACCTATGATATTTATTTTGGATTGAAATGATATATATTCATCCCTAAAATTAAATTGAAATAATTGATAACTTGGCCATAGGATAGAAAATTATATGCGAACATCGATTAGTTAAATTAAACAACTTTAAAAGTTTTGATTTGTAATTTACTAAATGACTTTGATTTAAAGAAATAAAACTAAATTTTATTTTGATTTAAATTTTTTTTTATAAAAATCAAATTATTTTCGAACTTGAGCTTGGAATGTTAAAATTTAAATTTGGTAATGGGTATTGTTAAACAATCGAAGTGAGATTTTAATTATAATCGAAATATGATTTGAATTTTGAAAATTGATTTGTTTTAAAAGGATTCGAGATTTCTTTCAAACTTTGATTATTTCTAGGTGAATGTAAGTTGATTGGATATATAGATTTGGACCCAAGAATGGAATTTGTTTTATGTTTTGAATCTTAATTCAAAGATTTAAATTTAATTTGAATTCGGTTATTTTAATCAATATTTTTGGAAATCGAACACGAAATTATATAAATCAAAATGGTTCAAAATTGAGGATTGAATTAAAATTAATTCAAAGTGGAATTGAATTGAATTAATTGGACGAAAATAAATAAATTTGAAATCGAAGTTGAAATTGATTTGAATCGAAATTGAATCGATTGAATGGGAATTTAAATTGATTCAAAATATTTTTAACTATTTTAATCATTTAAACTATTTTAACTATTTTAATTATTTGAACTATTTTAAAATTACTCAAACTATTTTTCAAAAATTCAAATTGGTCAAGGGTGGAATGTTTATTTTTAAATCATGGATATAAGCACGAACTGGGTTAAATGAAGTTATAACCCAAATTGAAATTCGAAATAATTTTGGAATCGAAATCGATATATTAAGACGAAAAGGATTTTGAAATGAAATGGTATATTTTGAGTAAATATGATGACTTCGAAATGGATTTGATTTTGAAGGGAATATGATATTTTGATATCAATACGAACTATTTTCGAAATATAAAAGTATCAACCGGTGTGAAAAACGACGTTTAGTTGTCAATGAGACTAGGGCCTCTTATTGGCATACTCGTTGGCAATATTAGAACCACTTTAACAACTGTGTATGCGGAGAATTGTGTATGCGGAGAAGACTCCAAAACGAAGTGGTTGGATTTGGCGATGATTGCTAGATTTGAAGAAAAAGAACGATGATCGATAGACCCCGGCTCTTGTGCCAGTTTGAAATTGCTAAAATAGGATGGCTTTATACGGCCAAGTGGGCTTATTACCCCAAGCGGAGACTCGGTCCATATTGTTACTCTTGTTGTTGGTTTCGATTGATGCACCTTGATTTAGGATAGCTTTCCTTTGACTCGATATGGGATGGATGGACGGACGCGGTGGTCGGTCATGGCTATGATGCGTTACCACCTGCCACGCGACTCGAACTAGTAATATCCTACCTTGGGCATTGCCTCACGTGCCTGTCATACTTTTATCCCTATACGAGACCCCTACATTTTTGGTTCAGTGTTGTCGTATTACGGCGCATCCTAATCCACCAACAGGTTACTGGTGTTCTGTATGCAAACTGTACGACAATGCTTAAAAAAATGTTAAGAGGGATTAATGTAAAGCCTTAACACTAAGGAAAATATTTATTTTATTGATTAGACATTATATATGTAGCATATTCTACGACATATAAATATTTTGACAAATCCGTAAGAGATGGAAAATCCCGTAACATCTCTTCAGTTATTACACACACGTTATACACTAGATAGGAGATGCGAAATATCGTAAGCATCTCTGACGCTATTACACTCATGTTAAATGCGATATTGATTTGACTCACATAATAATATTTAGTCTTGACTCGAGTGTTTGTCTTTTCATTACGCTCAGGTCAGCCCTGAGTTTTTCAGCCGATTGAAGATTTACTCTGGGGGACGAAGATGAAGATTTGGTATATTATTACTATTATTTTCCCTGCATCATGTTGTTAGATGCATTACTTTATTCATTCCTGATGTATATATCACTTTAATAAATGTTGTATAGATTATAATCATGGTGTATAAACAGCTTCATGAACTGTTTATTTGATTATAATATTTTATCGTTCTACGGTGTGATTCTGTGTTTGTTTCTTCTTCTATTTTTATTTTTCTTAATTCACCCCGTTGATTATCTATATTCTGGATTGTTTAAGTTTGGCATGTGTAGATTATTGTCGATTTAAACCTTCCAAAATGTGGGTCGTCACAGTTGGTATCAGAGCCTGCGTTTCACGATAACCTTAGCTTTATGGGGCAACTCATTTAAGTTAGGGTCAGTAGTATCCTAGAATGAGTTTGAGTGTATTAATAGAAATGAGAACATATTTTTTTAGTTAATATAAAATTTGTTTTATGTTGTGTCGGTTGATTTGTTGAATAGCTTATGGATTCTGGTCAATACGAGTAATTAATATTATTGATAAGGGTCTCTAAACTTTTGAACAGAACAATTGGACACGGTATTGTTTTGTAATTTGGTAATTGAAATAATTTTATCCTGATTATATTTTGTATATAAAGGAATAATTTTCAAAAATTATTATGTTATATATAGTGTGAATTGGTTGTTAGAAATGATAATATTGATAATTATCGCTTATTGTTTGAATAGTCAATATTCCTAAACTATTAGCTATTATATGATTATAAGAAAATGAAACGATATAAATGTGCTTTATAAAATATGATAGTAAGTAAAATGAAAACAAAATTGAGAATTTGAAAATTTAAGTTTCGTTGTTTCTGGAAAAGGTTTTCAAGGTCTAGAAAATAATATTGGTATTGTTAAAATTATATACAAATACAAATTGTTTTCAAATAAATTTCTAAAAAGGAATGAATTCTGTGACGATCCGGAATTTTTGACATTTGAAATTGGAATATTTAATTGATTTTAAATATTTAAAAGTTAAATTTTAACTTGAATTTCAAATATCACTATTTATTAGATAATTTAAATTATTGAATTTAAAAATTGGTAATTGGGTAAAATATGAAATCTGGAGTTTCGAGCTTGTTAAAAATAATTTAAAGTCTTATAAAATTTGTATTGATAATACTGAAGGTAATAGGGCATTTATAATTGAATTTATAAGTAGTTTGTTCAGTTTTAAAAATATATCATTTAAATCGATATTTAAGAATAGCCTTCCGAGGCACGGTCTCGGATTTTGACAAAACCAATCCCATTGGTTCCGTAATAGTGTATTATTATCGGATTTCAGATTTCATAGCGCTTGGAGTTGTCGTGTGATCGTATGGTTGGTAAACACTCGGAAATTTATATGAGAAATTCAATATAATAACTAGGTCCAAAGAGCTATCATCTTCATACGATCGAGTTAGGAATCGAAACCTTTTTCATTACATGTGAAATAGGGGTATAAAATTATAAACGCCTGGCGGCACGCCTCGATAAGAGATCGAGATTGTAAGTTGCAATAATCGAGACGATTAGAATTTTAATAATATTCTATACATTGTTGAGTGGTCAAAAATGCTATTCATATTAGATTTGCTTTATGTCTTCTCTCGGCCACCCTACTGCCTTTTTCAAAGCACTGTACACAACATTCAACACACTTCCTTCTCCATCAGTTCAAATCCTGTCTCCCCCATTTCCCTTTCTATAAATCCTACGCACACAAATTTATTTCAAAAAGCATCTCAAAAGAAAATAAACATGGCCGATCTCGTTAAAAAAGAACAAACCAGACAAAAAAATAATGGGCTGCTCTCCTTTTCGAAATCAAGCGAATTCAAGGCCTTTTTTTCATTTCTTCGAATCCGTTCGTTCGAAATCAACAGGGCAATAAGGATCGCGTGAGGCCGCGACGTGTGCTTGTGGCGAAGGGATTGAAGCCATGGTCAGTCGCGTGACATCAGTGGAAGGAGCGGCAGTGGCCGCGTGGGGTGGCGTTCTGATTGTGAGGCACACGATCGATCTAGAAGGGGGTAGCAGTAGTGGTCGCAGTCGAGGATTAAACGGCATGTGGGCTTTCGTTGCTGGAAGAAGCTCAGTTTTGGGAGGAGCCTTCGCTTGATTTTGGGGGGTGCTGATGTTTGTGTAAAGGGAACCGCGCCTTGGGAAGAAGTGGCACACGGATATGGGATCGGCGGGGTGGTTAGCAACCGCGATCGAAGGGAGGAGGAGCTGTTCGGCGTTGGGTAATCTGGTTTGCAATTTGTCAGTAAGTTATATTTACTATTGTTCTTTTCAATTTAAGGATTTATATATATAACTGTATATTACGTATATATTCAGATTGGGATAAAAATACATAAAGTCTAAAACAGTAAAGAAAGGAAAAGAATTAGCAGTAAAGGAAAGTATGGTATAGGTAGAAATATATAATTATAGATAAGGTTTTGAAAAGACAGGAACTTTGAATGTGAGGAGTATATATTATTTTATAAGTATATTCATATGTAGCTCCAAAAAGGAAAAAAATAAATATAGATATATACACTTTAAACTTACTATTTAATCTTAAAAATAATGTATGGGTGATTAATGTGTTTAATTAATTAATTTAATTATTTAGTTACCGGAAATTAATTATCTTAGGAAAATTAGTTTACAAATTAATTATTGAGTTTATCTAGAAGGTAATTGATTGTTCAATTATTTAAAATATTAATAAACCATACAATGTTTATACAGGGTCTGAAATCGTAGAGAGACAAGCCGGTTTGGATCGGACTGCATATTAAAAGCAAAGGTGAGTTAATCTCACTCATTTGGATTACCATTTAAAATTAAATAGTTAAATTTAAACTATTGGTTAATTGCTTTAATTGATGATTTATTATCAGTCTGGATGTGATATTATATAGTAGTATATATATATTGGAGTGATTGATATTCCCACATTATATAGCAGATGAGACCCTGTAACGACCCAATTTTTTGACTTTCGAAAGTCGGCATCAATTTGTCCATTGTATCAAGTGTCGCACAATCGAATGCCGAAAAACCAAACCGTTAGGGTTAAAGAAGAAGAAGATAGAAGAAGAAATAGAAACAATAATAGAATCTCATATTTCGCAGTGGAACAATATATAATAGATAAACGAATAATCTTTAAAACAAAGAACTATATCAGTTTATATATACAACATCAGAGCTTACAATGACACCATTCAACACTAGCATTTACAACAACTAATCAATATTAAAACTGAACATACAGCAATCACAATGCAGCGGACAATACATAGTATAATGATATGTCTCGCCATCCAGCTTGAACTCCAGATCTCTACAGCATACTTCTTGATTGACTTCACTCCAGAATAATGATAACCTGACTCTAGCCTGACCGTGTGGAAAATTATGGGCACCCAGAGTTTAGAAAGGGAACAATAAACTCCAGATCAATCATGGGACTGGTGTGAGATCTTAAAAACAGTTATTTTCACAAAGAAATAAAAAGAAATCCGCTATGATTTTGGAAAATGAAACTACCATAAGGCCTCCCGCCACACACACAATGCAAACGCAGATTTGGAGGAGATTTCTCCTTATGATAGTCAAACATGCTTGATACGCAAATCCTTTTTAATATTATTATTAGTGCATAGTGTGGAAAACATTTCAAAAGTATAATATTAATCTTAGCTAGCATAGACATTTCAAACTATGCCTACTATGGATACCATCTAAACAGTGGGGCGCCACCATAAGTAAATGGCAGGTTATACAACTAAACCGTACAAAGCGCGTATTGGAGATTGGATTTCCAACAAATGGTCAGACTAAGGAACTTCCTACGCCACATGGGTACGCCTCTGAAGGGATGCCCCGAGAACTTAATCGGATCTCTGCCAACATAAGGCCGAGTTACTTCCACGCTGTAATACAGCTATAGCATGAGTAACTACCACAAGTATGCCATCCCCGGTCCTTACCGACCTTTATCCGAGGATCCTCAACCACAAAGCAACAACCACAAAGCAATAAATTTGCAGTAACCACATAAGTTAAGTATCTGGGCTCCATACAATGATACCACTCTTTTCCAAAAGGAAATGGACATACCGTGAGGGCGCTACCCCCAAATTGTCTTGCTGCAACATTCCTGTTTCGACCATTTCCAAGTTGTGAGGTTCGACGAAGTCTCATCCACAAAGCTACGCTTTTCACAAAGCCATGCTTCGATCAACAAATGATCATCAGGACGTCATAAGCCACATTACCAAATTAGGAATGTATTAATAGTAACCATCAACTAGATAACCTCTAAGCCCGTACGTCTCAAAGAAGGGTATCAAGCTAAGAGAATAAATTCTCCGCCACTAACAGAAATGTATTTGATAGAAACCAGCTTTACATCTCAAAGAGTAACGTCAGACACACGTCCATAAAAGTCCTTTCCGGGATCGAACGAAGCCGAAGGCACTTCAAAGAAGCCCTATGTGACGAACCGAACTCGATGTCCGACAAACGACATCAAATTCGCATCGCCGGAGCTTATAACAACATCAGAAGAATATAAAACAGTGGAACAAAATGAATAATATAAATATCATCACAGATACAACATCAACATAATATCCATACTACATCAGAGTATATAATACATACACCACAACTCCAAATACAACATCATGATAATACAATAGTGATCATATATCCAAAAGTCCTCAAATGAAAGAGGTGATAACGAACTTCCAAAAGCTTAACACCTGAAATCTCCAAAAGCTCCTAAGATATCTCCAAAGCAAGAGTTCCAAAATACAACTTACTTTAAAATACGGAAATCTGCTACTAGGTTGCCCATGTAGAAATAATGGGCACCCAGAGTTTAGGAAAGAAAACAATAAACTTCGGATCAGTCATGGGACTGGTATGAGTAAACAAAAACAGTTGCTTTTAAAGAAACTAGATTTATAAAAGAATTTTCGGAATACTTTTTAAAATGGAACTACCATAAGACCTCCCACCACACACACAATGCAAACGCAGAATTGGAGGAGATTTCTTCTTATGATAGTCAAATATGCTTGGTACGAGAAAAAGAATTCTTTGATATTATTACTAGTGCATAGTGAAGGAAGAAATTTCGAAAATAGAATATAAATCTTAGCCAGCATAGACATTCCGAACTATGCCTACTATAGCTACCATCTAAATAGTGGTGACCACCATAAGTAAATGGCAGGTTCTACAACTAAAACCGTATGGGGTTTCGTATTGGGAATTGGATTTCCAACAATGGTCAGGCTAAGGAACTTCCTGGGCCACATGGGTACGCCTCTAGAGGGACGACCCGATAACCTAACCGGATCTCTGCCAACACAAGGCCGGGTTACCCCTAACTGGGTAACTACTGACACGAGTATGCCATCTCCCGTTTGTAACCAACCTTTAACCGGGGCCCCAGCAACAAATCACAAAGTAATACATATATATATATCTGCGATATCAACATAAGTTAAGTATCTGGGCTCCATACCATGATACCGCTTCTATCCAGAAGGAAATGCACATACCCTAAGGGGTGCCACCCCCAATAACCTTGCCGCATTTTTCCTGTTTCGACTATTCCGAGGTGTGAGGTTCGACAAAGTCTCGTCCACAAAGCTACGCTTTTCACAAAGCCATGCTTCGATCAACAAATGATCAGCAGCACTCAGCATGCCACATTACCAAATTGGGAATATATTGCTGATAACCTTCAACTACATAACCTCTGAGCTCGTACGTCTTAGAGAAGGATGTTAATCTAAAAGAATAAATTCTCCGCCACTAACAGAAATGTATTTGGAAGAAATCTCCTTTATATCTCAATTTGTAATGTCGGATACACAATCCATACAAGTCTGTTCTGGGTTCGAACAGAACCGAAGGCACTTCCAAAGATGTCCTTGCAATCCGGATATCCACAATCCCGATCGGATTCCCCATCACATATGGAGAACTCTATACCGGAGCAACTCGGTGCAGAGTCATTCGACAGGTCATCCTATCGCTCTCGCAAATACCCGGTCTTCAACACCGTTCTTCAAATGCTATCCATAACGTCATATCACATATTCGGAATGGGTTATACGACACAAAGGTTCTTTCCCGGCTAATTCGAATAGTGAGTGTCAAATTTTTAGAACATGTGGATGTCATTCACAAAAATTCACAGGTTCGATGTGGGTTTCGGATAACAAACTGAAATCCGAATCCCTGCCGCATCGAAGTTTAAATGTCGTTTTACGGGTAACAGGGTTTTCACATCAAAACAGAACAAACCATAATCACAGTGCAGTATAAGGCAAATACATCACACAGAATCACAAACAGAATAGAAATATCAATATGGTGCACAGCAACAGTTAATTTATTTTCTAATTGGTTTAAATAAATTTATCACAAAATTATTTTAAATCAATGATAAGAATTTGAATAAATAATTTAAACCTTGATTAACTCGTTTTATTGTTTCAAAATTAGTTATTTAAATTAACCGCTAATTTTCTTGATTAATCAACTTAAATTAATTTGAATAACAAATTCTCAATTACAATTAAATTTGAACACTTAATTAAATTTTAAATTGTGTATCATCCTTAATTTCTTTTCAAAATCATTAATTAATAAAAATTATTCACCTTAATTATTATTTGAAAAATCTTATTTATATCTTAAGAATCAATTTATTGTTGCATTTAGAAGTTCCAATGTAAATTAATTCAAATTTTGTTTTAGATTTAATCATTTAAATAAAGGGTTAATAAAAAAAATATCATTAAATGATGCAAACTCATCGTAAGTTTTTCACTTAACATAATCAATATTGTTTACTTTGAAATACAAAAAAAAAATTACTTAACATTGAAATTATTCAAATCTTATTGAGCCTAACCCAAATTTTCAAAAGCCCGAGTAAAAATAGGGCTTCACTCGAGTCAAACCCGTGTCCTCCTCATCACTTTCCCGAACCTCTTCTCTCTCTCCCCGCGTCTGTTCCTTCTTCCTTTTTCTTTTTTTCTTTTTTCTATCTAAGTTGAAACTTAATTAGTACAGGGCCAACACCTTTGAACGCGAGAAAACCCGAAGCACTTCACGAATTTTTTTCGAGTCTCTCTCGAAGCCAGGCACACGCGAAAGCTGCCTGACATCCACACCAACGGTGTGCACGTGCACAGCCTTTGGCCAACGTTCTGGCGAACACCACCGACCTCGGCAAACCACAATATGACCTCTCACTCAAATTCGAAACCCAGATCGACTTGAAAAACTTGACTTCAAATTTTTGTTCGTTCGAACGAACTGCAACACGAGCACGTCACCCCAAAATCGTCACGACCACCCTACGTTGACCACCTGACGCGATGACACTCCGTCCCTACCTCGAACATGCCCTCTTCTACCATCACCTAGAATCGCGTGACACTCGATCATCTCATGGAGCCGAAAACGTGAATTTAAGCAGAGTACAGAAAACATGATCCCAAACCCTAAATTGAACTCGCTATATAACAAATTTCAGCATTTATAATTGATTAAATCGTCAAAATTTGTAGGAATGCAAAATTTGTTCATATACGAGCTGCCTTTTTAATATTAGTCTAAAAATCTTGAGTTTTGTTTTAAAAATCGTGGATTGTAGTATAGATTCAATATATCATCTCGAATTAATATTTTTCAACAATTTATTTTTGTCAAATATTGGTTGGATACCTGTAAACAAGTTTACAGTGGGAATAATTTTACTGTACGTTCAAATAAGCTTTGAAAAAATATTGTTTGAGATTAAACGTCTTGATCGTTTGAAAAACTAAAGCTTTGCAATGCTTAACAGAAAATGAATTTTAGTTTTGGATCAGATATACACCCTGTATACATTTTTGGCAGAGAAACACTGAACATCCAACATTATATGCAAACTGAAGTATATTCAAGGCAGTTAATAGATGAAGTTTAAACTGTTTTAAATAAATTTAAAATTTTTCAAAAATTAAGTTTACTCACCTGTAAATATTTGAAAACAGAGAACACTTTTGTTTTTGTTTTGAAATCTACAGTTGAATCTTCCTTCAGTAAATTGCCCTACAACTTGAATATAAAGTGATGTTTGTTTTTTTTCTCTCTTATTTCCTGATCTTTGCGAAGTTCTTTTTAACAAATGAACGTGAGGTTTTGTGCATGTATACATATAGGTGAAAGGTTGTGTACAGAGTAAGGTATAGGCAAGTACAGTTTTTTTCCTTTCCTTTTGCTCAACCATGCTTTAAAGTTGCTGATGTGATTTTCTTCTTGTTGGAGAGTAAATGCATTTAATGAAAGTATGTTGCTTTGTATACTTTCAGCATGTCATGTTTAATTTGATTATTATAAGTACATTTTATTTTATTTTTCTTTATTTTAATCTTAATGGTGGCTGTTATGCTTTGTGGAGGCTTGCATTTAATGCAAGCATGTTTTGTGATACTTTTATATTTTATACTTACAACAATTTGCTGTTTGATTTTATAAGTACTATTTATACTTTTATTTTATTGTTTATTTTTGTTTATACTCCTACGCACTTATATTTACAGCATGCTTGTTTTATGGTTGTGCAAGTACTATTTATTTTGTTAATAGATTTTTCTTCCTTTGCCTTGAATACTTACAACATATGCTTTTTGATTGTGATATGTACTTTTTTTTGTTTATTTTATAGTTTATTTTTTTTGTTTAAATTTTCTACATACCTTTATTTTATTGTTTAATACTAATTCTTGTTTGTTACAAAATTTTATTCATCATTTATTTATTTAAAACTATAAATTATTTATTTAATTCCATATAACTTTGTAATATTAATTTTAACAATAGTTTATTTTCTTTTGAAATTCTCAAATTTAAATTCAAAAGTTCAATCAATTTGCCGAATTTAAACTAACATATTCTGGGATGTTACAATATCCCCTCCTTAAGAAAATTTCGTCCTCGAAATTGAAAGAGAGAGAAACACAAACAAAGAATATACGAATTCAGAAAATAAGGAAATGACTTACAGATTAAGCCGAGATGTCTATTCTGCAATTGGGATATGATTTCTTCATATTTTCTTCAGTCTCCCAAGTACAGTCCTTTAGATCGCCATTCCATTGAACTTTGACCAATTTCACTACTTTGTTTCGCAATCGCTTCTCATCACGATCTACAATTTTTATCGGCTCCCTCTTTACTGCAAAGTTGGGAGTGATTTCAAGATCCTGCTGAGCAGCTTCTTCAATAATATCATCTGGATCGTGCACATATTTCCAAAGATTAGAAATGTGGAACACATCATGCACGCCACACAACCAGCTGGGTAGCTGCACTCGATATGCTAAAGGACCGATCCTTTCCAGGATAGGAAAAGGACTAATATAACATGGTGCTAACTTTCCAGTTTTTCCGAATCTCAATACACCCCGCATCGGAGATACTTTCAGAAATACAGAATCTCCAACTTGAAATTCCAAATTTCTTCTTCGGCGGTTATAATAGCTCTTCTGACGGCTTTGGGCGGTTAATAACTTCTTTCGAATAAAATCAACCTTCTCCATGGCTTCTTTGATCGTGTCTCATGATGAGTCTATCACCTGATTTAATCCAGCATGTAGGTGATCGACGCGGACGACCATATAAAGCTTCGAAAGGAGCCATTTCTATACTGGCCTGATAACTGTTATTATATGAGAATTCGACCAGACGTAAATGGTCCTTCCAAGAACCACCAAAATCATGAACGCAAGCATGCAATAGGTCTTCTAGAATTCGGTTGGCCCTCTCGGTCTGCCCATCAGATTGTGGGTGATAAGCAGTGCTGAAATTTTATTTCGTTCCCAAAGCGTCTAGCAATACTTCCCAAAATCTACTAGTGAAGATCGGGTCACGATCACTCACTATACCGCTGGGAATACCATAGAGACGAACAATTTCCTTTATATATATATATATATATATATATATACCTGCCAAGCTTGCTGCAGTCCGAGTGGATTTAACTGGAATAAAGTATGTAGTTTTGGTTAGACGGTCCACAATAACCCAAATTGCTTCATTTCCCTTCTTGGTTCGTGGAAATCCATCGATGAAATCCATCGATACCTGATCCCATTTCCACTTCGGTACTTCCAAAGGTTGAAGTAAACCGGCCACTTTCTTTTGGTCGCTTTTGATTTGCTGACAAGTAGCACAACGACTCACATAAATCGATATGTCTCTTTTCATCGTCTTCCACCAGAAAGTTCTTTTAATATCTCGATACATTTTATTAACTCCTGGATGGATACTGAGTTTGGACTTGTGGCATTCATCCAAAACTTCACGTTTCAGATCAGGGAAGTCTGGAACACAAATCCTGCCTTTTAATCTTATTACTGCTCTATTATCCATCTCAAAACTAGTGTCTTCTCCTTGGCAAATTCTTTTATAAATTTCCCGAAGAAACTCATCTTCATATTGTTTGCTTGAAATCTTCTTAAGAAGGGTAGGAGTGATAACTAGATGAGCAAGAATAGCGTGTTTCCTGCTTAAGGCATCTGCAACGACATTGGCTTTTCTCAGCGTATATAGAATATCTAAGTTATAAGATGCCAGAAATTCCAACCAACGTTGTTGTCGCAAATTCAGATCCTTCTGGGTGAAGAGATATTTCAAGGATTTATGGTCAGTGAATAATTCAAATTTTTCACCTAAAACAAAGAGAATTTACTAAGTATATTTATTTAGTTAAGTTCGTAAATTGTTAAGAAAGCTGAAAAGATTCTTACCCAGAAGATAGTGTCGCCATATTTTCAAAGCGAAAACAACAGCCAAAAGCTCCAAATCGTGCGTCGGGTAGTTCCTCTCGTGCGGACGTAATTGTCTACTCACGTAGGCAACTACCTTCCCATTCTGCATTAATACTGCACCTACCCCATCACCACACGCGTCAGTATAGACAGATAAGCCTTGGTTCCCGTTAACAATAGTGAGAACAGGAGCAGTGGTCAATCTCTTTTTCAACTCCTGAAAAGCTTCTTCACATTTTGGAGCCCAAACGAATTTAGTATTCTTCATTGTTAGCTTAGTCAATGGGCTAGCCAACTTAGAAAAATCCTGTACAAACTTTGTATAATATCCCGTTAAACCGAGAAAACTTCGAACTTCTCTAGGAGTAGTGGGTTGCTTCCAGTCCATAATTGCAGAAATTTTGCTTGGATCAACAGAAATTCCTTCTTCATTAACAATGTGACCGAGAAATCTGACTTCATTCACCCAAAAATGGCATTTGGAAAATTTTGCAAATAGAACATTTCTCCTCAATATTTCCAATACGATTTTAAGATGTTCGACATGCTCTTCTTTCGTCTTGGAATAGATCAAAATATCATCAATGAATACGAGCACAAATTTATTCAAAACTTCCCGAAACACACGAGTCATCAGATCTACGAAGTATGCTGGAGCATTGGTTAGCCCGAAAGGCATAACTAACCATTCGTGGAACATATCAGGACCCCTAAAGGCAATTAAATGAACACAATCCTCGGCTATTCGTAGTTGATGGAATCCTTGGGCTAGATCCATTTTTGAAAAGAAACGAGCGCCATGAAGTTGGTCGAATAGATCGTCAATTCTTGGTAAAGGGAATTTGTTCTTAAGAGTTTGTTTATTGAGATCTCGGTAATCTACACACAATCTCAAAGATCCGTCCGATTTAGCCACGAACACAACAGCTGAACCCCATTCAGAAACACTGGGTCGAATTAATCCTTTTGCTCGTAGTTCATCAGTTTGATGAACCAATTCAATCTTTTCCCTGGGTGCCATCCTGCAACTTGCGTGAACGACAGGACGGGCATTGGGTACTAAATCAATTCGGAACTCTATTTCTCGGTGAGGAGGTAAATATTTCACTTCTTCAAATACGTCGGAAAATTCCCGAACAACAGGTATAGACTGCAAACTGGGTTCAGGATATCCCAAAGTATACATCAGTCTATCTCTCCTTGGACTTGGACCCTCACAAGAGATTTCAATAAAATTTCCAAAACTTGTTTTGACTAAAACTGTCCGATTATTACAATCCAAAATAGCTTCGTATTTAGATAACCAGTTCATTCCGAGTAAGATCTCAAATTCATCAAATTCGAGGACATAAAGGTTGATAGGAAATCGATAGCTAGCATATGAAATAGGAACTCTCTTACAATATAAACAAAAATTTGTGGGACCTCTAACCGGATTTTTCACGCAAATAGGATCGTCAGCAAATCTAGTTTTAAGTCCTAATTCATTTACGGTTTGTTGAGAGATAAAGCTATGTGAAGCTCTCGTATCAAATAAAACCCTAACAGTTCTATCATAAATAGTAAGGTTACCTTCCAAAACACCTTTTCCTTTATCTGTTTTCGAAGTTGAAGGGTCTTTCTTTATCGTATAAACATTTGCCACCTGTGCTTGCTTCATTACCGGGCAATCTTTAATAAAATGTCCACGCTTGTGACAATTATAGCATTCTTTAGCTCCTTTAACAGTTTCTTCCTTCTTAACTTGCTTCTTCGGTTTTAGGCAGCTGTTTGAATAATGGCCCTTCTCTTTGCAGTTGTAACAAGTGACATTTTCTACCGTGCTTCCCTGAATGCTCCTCTTTTTCTCGTTGCCCTGCCATGGTTTCTTGCCTCAAAATTTCCACTTCTTTCAATTTTGATTGCCCGAATTTCCTTTCTCCACCGGGGCATCTTGCATATCAAGTGTAGCATATCTGTACCCCATATCAACTAAATATGAAAAAGATTCCTTAACATGGCCCGTCATTCTTTTTGGAATTTCTTACTCATCCCGCGAATGAATCTTTCGTTCATCTTTAAAGGCGTATTCACCAATTCGGGACCAAAACGAGACAATTCATTAAATCTGATCAGATACTCTTCGAACGATAAACTTCCTTGCTTTAGGTCCATAAATTCCTGGTACATTCGAGAAATTCCAGCTGATGGCAGATATCGCTTCTCAAACTTTTCTTTGAATTTTTTCCAAGAAAACTCGTCTTCTGGCTTATCTACCGTGATTGTCTCCCACCAGGCTGAGGCTTCATCTTGAAGTTGCCAAGAAGCTATGAGTCGCTTCTGATCATCTTCCAATTTTAGCCCTCTGAAGATTTTCTCACACGATCATATCCAGGCTTGAGCCTCAACAATCGACTCTTTGCCGTTGAACGGCTTACCACCAAGTCTCGAGAAATTCTTATGTAAGTCAGCCAGATTCGGCTGTTGTTGAACTGCTGCTATTGCTGTTGGGGGATCTTGATCAGGTGCTGCGGCACTTCCTTGACCCCTAACTCTTCCCCTTCATCCTCTCATTCTTACTATCTGTAATTAGTAAGAAAATTGATTTAAATACACGAACGAGATATCTTAAGGAATATCAGCTGTAAAACGAAATAGACTAAGAAAATTTAGAGTTTCAGTCTTAGTTATGCTCATTCTAGGGTATACTTCACCCTATCTCTAATGAGCCATCTAATGTGTTATACTCCATAGCTAAAGTTCTTACTCAACCAACAGCTCTAATACCACTTGTGACGACCCGAACTCGATGTCTGACAAACGACATCAAATTCGCATCGCCGGAGCTTATAACAACATCAGATGAATATAAAACAGCGGAACAGAATGAATATTATAAATATCATCACAAATACAACATCAACATAATATCCATACTACATCAGAGTATATAATACATACACTACAACTCCAAATACAACATCATGATAATACAACAGTGATCATATATCCAAAAGTCCTCAAATGAAAGTGGTGATAACGAACTTCCAAAAGCTTAACACCTAAAATCTCCAAAAGCTCCTAAGATATCTCCAAAGCAAGAGTTCCAAAATACAGCTTACTCCAAAATACGGAAACCTGCTACTAGGCTGCCCGTGTAGAAATAATGGGCACCCAGAGTTTAGGAAAGAAAACAATAAACTCTGGATCAGTCATGAGACTGGTATGAGTAAACAAAAACAGTTGCTTTTAAAGAAACTAGATTTATAAAAGAATTTTCGGAATGCTTTTAAAATTGAAACTACCATAAAACTTCCCACCACACACACAATGCAAACGCAAAATTGGAAGAGATTTCTTCTTATGATAGTCAAATATGCTTGGTACGAGAAAAAGAATTCTTTGATATTATTACTAGTGCATAGTGAAGAAAGCAATTTCGAAAGTAGAATATAAATCTTAGGCAGCATAGACATTCCAAACTATACCTACTATAGCTACCATCTAAACAATGGTGACCACCATAAGTAAATGGCAGGTTCTACAACTAAAACCGTACGGGGTTTCGTATTGGGAATTGGATTTCCAACAATGGTCAGGCTAAGGAACTTCCTGGGCCACATGGGTACGCCTCTGGAGGGACGACCCGAGAACCTAACCGAATCTCTGCCAACACAAGGCCAGGTTACCCCTAACTGGGTAACTACTGACACGAGTATGCCATCTCCCGGTTGTAACCAACATTTAACCGGGGCCCCAGCAACAAATCAAAAAGTAATACATATATATCTGCGATGTCAACATAAGTTAAGTATCTGGGATCCATACCATGATACCACTTCAATCCAGAAGGAAATGCACATACCCTAAGGGGTGCTATCCCCAATAACCTTGCCGCATTTTTCCTGTTTCGACCATTCCGGGGTGTGAGGTTCGACGAAGTCTCGTCCACAAAGCTACGCTTTTTACAAATCCATGCTTCGATCAACAAATGATCAGCAGCACTCAGCATGCCACATTACCAAATTGGGAATATATTGCTGATAACCTTCAACTACATAACCTTTGAGCTCGTACGTCTCAGAGAAGGGTGTTAAGCTAAGAGAATAAATTCTCCGCCACCAACAGAAATGTATTTGGAAGAAATCTGCTTTATATCTCAATTTGTAATGTCAGACACACAATCCATACAAGTCTGTTCTGGGTTCGAACAGAACCAAAGGCACTTCCAAATAAGTCCTTGCAATCCGGATATCCAATCCCGATCGGATTCCCCATCACATATGGAGAACTCTATACCGAAGCAACTCGGTGCAGAGTCATTCGACAGGTCATCCTATCGCTCTCGCAAATACCCGGTCTTCAACACCGGTCTTCAAATGCTATCCATAACATTGTATCACATATTCGGAATGGGTTATACGACACAAAGGTCCTTTCCCAGCTAACTCGAATAGTGAGTGTCAAATTTTTAAAATATGTGGATGTCATTCACAAAAATTCAAAGGTTCAATGTGGGTTTCGGATAACAAACTGAAATCTGATTCCCTGCCGCATCGAAGTTTAAATGCCGTTTTACGGGTAACAGGGTTTTCACATCAACACAGAACAAACCATGCTCACAGTGCAGTATAAGGCAATTACATCACACAAAATCACAAACAGAACAGAAATATCAATATGGTGCACAGCAACAGTTAATTTATTTTCTAATTGGTTTAAATAAATTTATCACAAAATTATTTTAAATCAATGATAAGAATTTGAATAAATAATTTAAACCTTGATTAACTCGTTTTATTGTTTCAAAATTAGTTATTTAAATTAACCGCTAATTTTCTTGATTAATCAACTTAAATTAATTTGAATAACAAATTCTCAATTACAATTAAATTTGAACACTTAATTAAATTTCAAATTGTATATCATCCTTAATTTATTTTCAAAATCATTAATTAATTAACGTTATTCACCTTAATTATTATTTGAAAAATCTTCTTTATATTTTAAGAATCAATTTATTGTTGCATTTAAAGGTTCCAATGTAAATTAATTCAAATTTTATTTTAGATTTAATCATTTAAATAAAGGGTTAATAAAAAAAAAATCAATAAACGATGCAAACTCATCGTAAGTTTTTCACTTAACATAATCGACATTGTTTACTTTGAAATACAAATTTTTTTTACCTAACATTGAAATTATTCAAATCTTATTGGGCCTAACCCAAATTTTCAAAAGCCCGAGTAAAAATAGGGCTTTACTCGAGTCAAACCCGTGTCGTCCTCGTCACTTTCCCGAGCCTCTTCTCTCTCTCCCCGCGTCTCTTCCTTTTTCCTTTTTCTTTGTTTTTTTGTATCTAAGTTAAAACTTAATTAGTACAGGGCCAACACCTTTGAACGCGAGAAAACCCGAAGCACTTCACGAATTTTTTTCGTGTCTCTCCCGAAGCCTGGCACACGCGAAAGCTGCCAGACATCCACACCAACGCTATGCACGTGCATAGCCTCTGGCCAACGTTCTGGCGAACACCACCGACTTCGGCAAACCACAATACGGCCTCTCACTCAAATTCATAACCCAGATCGACTTGAAAAACTCGACTTCAAATTTTTGTTCGTTCGAACGAATTGCAACACGAGCACGTCACCCCAAAATCGTCACGACCACCCTACGTTGACCACCTGACGCGATGACACTCCGGCCCTACCTCGACCATGCCCTCTTCTACCTTCACTTCGAATCGCGTGACACTCGATCATCTCACGGAGACGAAAACGTGAATTTAAGCAGAGCACAGGAAACATGATCCCAAACCCTAAATTCGAATCGACCCCAAAATTTACACATTAGAAAAATTCTTTGACATTTTTCCTGGATTCGTAGATGATTGAACTCGCTATATAACAAATTTCAGCATTTATAATTGATTAAATCGTCAGAAACTTGTAGAAATGCAAAATTTGTTCATATACGAACTGCCTTTTTAATATTAATCTAAAAAATCTTGAGTTTTGTTTTAAAAATCGTGGATTGTAGTATAGATTCAATATATCGTCTCGAATTAATATTTTTCAACAATTTATTTTTGTCAAATATTGGTTGGATACCTGTAAACAAGTTTACAGTGGGAATAATTTTACTGTACGTTCAAATAAGCTTTGAAAAAATATTGTTTGAGATTAAACATCTTGATCGTTTGAAAAACCAAAGCTTTGCAATGCTTAACAGAAAATGAATTTTAGTTTTGGATCAGATATACACCCTGTATACATTTTTGGCAGAGAAACACTGAACATCCAACATTATATGCAAACTGAAGTATATTCAAGGCAGTTAATAGATGAAGTTTAAACTGTTTTAAATAAATTTAAAACTTTTCAAAAATTAAGTTTACTCACCTGTAAATATTTGAAAACAGAGAACACTTTTTTGTTTGTTTTGAAATCTGCAGTTGAATCTTCCTTCAGTAAATTGCCCTACAACTTGAATATAAGGTGATGTTTTTTTTTTTCTCTTGTTTCCTGATCTTTGCTAAGTTGTTTTTAACAAATGAACATGAGGTTTTGTGCATGTATACATATAGGTGAAAGGTTGTGTACAGAGTAAGGTATAGGCAAGTACAGTTTTTTTCCTTTTCTTTTGCTCAACCGTGCTTTAAAGTTGCTAATGTGATTTTCTTCTTGCTGGATAGTAAATGCATTTAATGAAAGTATGTTGCTTTGTATACTTTCAGCATGTCATGTTTAATTTGATTATTATAAGTACATTTTATTTTATTTTTCTTTATTTTAATCTTAATGGTGGCTGTTATGCTTTGTGGAGGCTTGCATTTAATGCAAGCATGTTTTGTGATACTTCTATCTTGTATACTTACAACAATGTGCTGTTTGATTTTATAAGTACTATTTATACTTTTATTTTATAGTTTATTTTTGTTTATACTCCTACACACTTATATTTACAGCATGCTTGTTTTATGGTTGTGCAAATACTATTTATTTTGTTAATAGATTTTTCTTCCTTTGCCTTGAATACTTACAACATATGCTTTTTGATTGTGATATGTACTTTTTTTTGTTTATTCTACAATTTATTTATTTTTTGTTTAAATTTTCTACATACCTTTATTTTATTGTTTAATACTAATTCTTGTTTGTTACATAATTTTATTCATCATTTATTTATTTAAAATTAAAACTATAAATTATTTATTTAATTCCATATAACTTTGTAATATTAATTTTAACAATAGTTTATTTTCTTTTGAAATTCTCAAATTTAAATTCAAAAGTTCAATCAATTTGCCGAATTTAGACTAACAAATTCTGGGATGTTACACCCTTGCAATCCGGATATTCACTAATCACGTCCGTAATCCCCATCACAAAGGGTGATAAAATCTTTATACCGGAGCAATTCGGTGCAGAGACATTCGACATGTAATCCTTTCGTTTTCGAAAATACCCGTTCTTCTACACCATCTTCAAATGCAATCCCATTTCGTCGTATCATTATTCGGAATGGGTTTTATGATACAAAGTCCTCTCCCGGCTAATCCGAATAATGAGCGCTTATTTTAAAAATAACGTTACATTCATGTTTCAAACAAATCACTACAAATTTCCACTTTGATCTTTTAAATAAAAGATCCATCATAAAGATTCAATGTGGTTTTCGAATATCCATTTGGAATCCGACCCCTGGTCGCATCGAAATTCAAATGCCATTTAAAGGCCAATATTGATGTTGTTATTTAACTATCAACCAACATTCACAACAGTCACCAGATTTCAAATAATTTTCCCTCAATTATTTATTTTCAAAACATCTTTGCAAGATATAATTTTAACACTTCATTCATTTGAAAACCAATTTCAAATCACTTTTCACCTTTCAATCTTTTGAAAACAAATTTCTAATCACTTCCCTCACTTGGAATAAATTTCTAAATATTTATTTAATCCCACTGAAAATTTGCCGCGTTCAAATAATTTAAAATATTTATCGAAATATACTTGAAAACATTTAAAACAAAACTATTTTAAAATGCTTGCTTAAATATTAGTTATGAAAATATTATTCTGATATCTCATATAAACTTAAGTCCAAAATAATTTTAAATAAAATTATTAGATAGAGTGTAATTATTTAAATAACCATTTTTTATCAAATATCAATTGAATCTTTAAATAATCACTACTATAACTAATTAAAATTAATCTTTTACTTTAAAGATTTAAAAACAACTTAAGAAAAAATTTCTCCACAAACATCCTTTTTAAAACCAACTTCAAATTTTTAATTTTTGAAAGCTACTTTAAAAACATACTCGGCTTTCCAGGGAAAATACACCTTCCATTTCGAAATGGACTATTTAAATCAATAAATAAATTGTTCTTTATTTATCTCAATTTATGTTCCGAATCCGCAAATTTCTTTCCACCCTTTAAAAACAAATCAATATTTATTTTTAAAACAAATTTCCCTTTCCTTTATAAATTCCTATTGTGAATTTAAATTTTCAAATATCTATTTATATACGATTTTAAAAAAAAAATCGACTTCCAAATATTCACTTTCAAACACCAAATCAATTTTCATATTTATTTCAAACACCAAATCAAATTCCAAATTGATTTTCAAATTTATTTCCAAACACCAAATTAATTTCCAAATCGATTTCCTAAAGATTTATTTTCAAACACCGAATCAAATTCCAAATTGATTTCCAAATTTATTTTCTTTTTAAATAAATTCCTTTTTTTCTTCCAAACTATTTAAAATCCATGTTTTAAATAAATTCTTCAACCTTTGAATAATATTACCTAAAATCCGTTTATTAAGCCTTTTTCCCATATTTTGGAATTTTATTCAATAGGATTCAAGAATAAAACTTTATCCTTTTAAAATTCCTTCTTTTAAATTTATCCAATTCTCAAAAATAAATTTTACTATAAATTTTCAACTTGAATTTCAAAAATCCAATATTATTTATTTTCGGTATCCTACGATACCAAAAATATATATTGCTAAACTATAGCCTTCAACGATTTCAATCACAAATATGATCACACATAGATTATAAATAATCAACACATAACATTGAAACAAATTCAAATGTTTTGAGGAATCCAGTTGGATCCCTCTAACCTGTTTCCCTGCATTCACAGACGTTAGTACAACAATTAAATACCAATTCCACTTCGAGGTGGAATATCGTGGTATATGGGATTAAATAATATCATCCGCTATTATGCGGCGCATAGGGTCTCATCCGCTATATAGTGCGGAAAATCAATCACTCCAAATACATATATTATACTAATTCCACTTTGAGGTGGAATATCGCGGTATATGGTTTTATATAATATCCTCCGCTATTATGTGGTGCATAGGGTCTAATCCAATACAACTCATAATAATTTATCATCCAAGCACACAATCAACAATTTTAAATTTAACTATTTGAAGTTAAATCGGAAAATCCGATTGAGTGAGAAGATCTCACCTTAGATTTTAATTTGCAGTCCATTCCAATTCCGACTTGATTTCACAGTTTTGACCTTGCATAAACAATTTTTATGATTTATTAATATTCTAGCCAATCGAACAAATTAAATTCCATTTAATAGATTTTATTTTATGTAATCAATTTAATTTCCAACAAATTTCCCTTTTAATAAAATATTTGAACTAATTGAATAATCACTTATCATTAATAATCAGATTAACTACTACTCTAGTTTTAAATTAATTTCTCTTTAACCATTTCTAAAATAATTAAACAAGTAAATTAAACAAATTTATCTCCCTTTTTTTTTAAAATATTTTGTAAAAATAATCTATATCGATTTTTAAAAATCTAATTTATATAAACTCTGTATTACATATATATACATATGCAGCATTTAAAATAAAAATTAATTTATACTTTATTGAATAAATCAACCTCTGTTATATTTAAATTGAAAAGGAAATTAAAAATCTATATCTTACTGTAAATCAAACTTTTTCTTTTTTTTATATAAAATAAAAATAAAAGAAAACGAAATTGTTGTACCTCACAGCACGCACGCACATGCCCACACCCAGTCGCCGACCCACGCACGAGCCTACTATTGTCATCTCGACTCGACGGCGAACCCCAATTCGCGACATGCTCAGGCGAGCCACCACCACCTTCTCCATATCGCGACGATGCCTCCTACTCGAACGCACGCCCTATGCTTTGTCGACGCACCTTCCAGATCGCGACGATGCCAATATGCCCCTTCCCAATCACGCACATGTTCGCGGCCACGAATTCGATAGTCTACCCCTAGTTGATTTCAAATTGGTGGTCGCGATATCATTTTTTTATTCTGCACTCGAAACCTCTTTTTCACAGCTCGATCTAACGGAAAAAATTGAGGAGGAATTCGATCGATGCAGTCAAAAAATGAGAGAGGGAGAGAGCGGTTTGAATTAAATTCGTTTATTATTATTTATATATATTTGAACTAGCATCGGCCATGGTTTCATTTCTACAGTGAATGAAGAAGGGGTGCTCTATATTGAAAAAGAATCGGAGAGGGGAAAGTTTTCGTCTATTATATTTTTATTTTTATTTTTATTTTAAAACGAGACGCGTGTCTAACCAACGCGAATAAGTGTTATACCAGAAGACACGTTTGAAATAATTTGTTTTGATTGATCACAATAAAATTTTAACTTAAATTGAATTCAAACATCTCGAAATTGAGCTAAAAATCTCGATTCTCGCAACTCACAATCTCGATCTTCAATCGAGGCATGCCGCTAGTCATTTATAATGTTAAACCCCTATTTCGAACGCAATGGAAAAGGTTTTAAGTCCAAATTCGATCGTATGGAGAAGATAGCTTTTTGATCCCAGTTATTAAATTAAATTTTAGATTTTATTTCAACGCGTTTGCTTATCGTAGGGCCAAACGATTACTCCAATCACTAAGAAATTGAAATCCGATAATAATACAATATTATGGATCCAATGGAACTGTTTTCGTCGAATTTCGAGACTGTGCCTCGGAAGACTATTTTTAAACATTGATTTAAACGATATAAATTCAAAAATGAACAATTCAATTCGGAAGCTTCCATTATCTTCAATGTTATCAGTAAGAATTTTTTAAGCCACTGTATTATTTTTAATCTACTTAAACTAAAGATTAAATATTTTTACCTAATTTCAATAAATTAAATTCGAGAATTTAATTGCCAAATACATTCTGATATTTGAAATTCAAGTTTAAACTAACATTCAAATATTTTAAAATCAAACAAATATTCCATTTCAAATGTTCAAAAATTCTGGGTCGTCGCATTCTTCCCCCTTAAAAGAATTTCATCTCGAAATTACTAGTTAGGAAGAATGATTCTTAACCCATTTATTATTTTCCTAAAACCAAACGGTTTTATCAACTTCTAAAACAAATCTTTTATTAAAGGTCCACTATCACTTCAACTAACTTTCCAAAGCCTTCCATATATTCCAATTAATATTATTTCCTCAACAATTCAAATTTAAATCTAAATTCAAATTTTAAACTTTCAAAATTTTCTCAAAAGTTTTCTAACTCCCTAAATTTAAGAAAAATTTCGCCGTCGTCTCCATAGTGCGGCTAGTTCGGTATGACTACAAAATGCCACAATGGGCCCCCAAATTTCAAAAGAAAACAAAAGGCCAAGTGGCTAGACAAGAAAATTATCAAATTTCATACTGAAATTCAAATACATACCTTTTTTGAGCAATTTAAATTATCTTCGAAATCAAAAATACAATTTCCTTGTCCTTTATAACACTTGTTTGCTATTTAACAACTATATCCAATTTCTATATTTAAAAATCATTTTGCACATTCCATCACAAAATTTTCAATATACATACATCTTATACCATTTTTACTTCACTATTGAAGTAATATGTCTATTTTCATTCAATCTTGCATTTTCATTTTCATTTGAATTCAATTTACAATTTCAATTCTATTTGGATTCAATTCACCTTCTGAACATTGAATTTTTTCAACTATTTTAAATTAGTTTCATTTACTAATCCATTACAAATTCCAATTCATTTTATCTCAAACCATTTTTTTAATTTCCACCTTCATTATCTTTTGTTCACTTCAAACTGATTTTACAACTTCATTTTATTTCACACAATTCAAATTGATTTTTCAATATTCAGTTTCAATTCTAGTTATTCTTTTGTTCATTCCCAAATTTATTTCCTCCTTCACCTTATTTAACACAGTTCAAATTCAATTTCAATTCCAGTTCTAATTACTTACAGATTCAAAATGAATTTCAACATTCAATTTCACTTTCATTTACTTGCAATTGTAAATTTGTTTATTCATTCACAATTTTATTTTTCACCATAATAAATTGTATTACGTGACTATTTTTATCGGATTCCAAAGTCTTTCCAACATTTCAAAATCATATTTGAAATCAATTCAAATTATCTTTTGAATTACCAAAACAAGATACAGTTTGCAAACAACTTTCATTTAAAATAATTTGACAGCAATTCCTCTTCTGGAAACTCGAAAATGAACATCGATGATGCTACAGTCATCACCGAAGTTATTTTCCAACGGCCGAAAAGAGTTTAGTGCTTTTATCCCTTCAAAATATTTTTCCAAAACCTTTGAAAACCATTTTCAAATAAAAAGGGATTTATACTTTTCCAAACTTCATAAATTTCAAATCTTTTCAAATTCTTTTAAATTTCACTCTGCAATTCTATTTCAAATTATAAATCACATTTACAATTTATTTTTACAAATCCCATTCGTATATGGATTTTATTTCTTAACTTTTTTAGTTACGATTTCAATTTCTTATTCAATAATCAATGATAATAATTTAATATTATCCCTTCCTAACTATCAAGCAACCATATATATAATAATTTACAAAAAATTATCTCCTTTTATATACGAAAAAAGTTTGGGTAAAATTATTTCATTTACCCGATTTTTAAAACAATACTATGTTGGTTTACCTTGTTTAAGAGTTTAGAAACTCCTATCGACACAGTTAGCTAGACTGCACCGATCAGAATTTATAAACGCTCAACCGATAAGTCAACACAATATAAAACAATTTTTATATTCACTAATAAATACACACTCATATCCATCATTACACTAACACTCATTCTAGAGTACTACTGACTCTATCCCTAATGAGTAATCCCCACTAGAGCCAAGGTTGTCGCTTAACCAATTACTCCAACACCAAAATGTAACAACCTAATTTTTCGACTTTCGAAAGTCGACATCAATACATCCACTGTATCAAGTGCCGCACAATCGAATGTCGGAAAACCGAACCGTTAGGGTTAAAGAAGAAGAAGATAGAAGAAGAAATAGAAATAATAACAGAATCTCATATTTCACAGCGGAACAATATATAATAGATAAACGAATAATCTTTAAAATAATCCATTCAACACTAAAGGCATTTACAACAACTAATCCATATTAAAATTGAACTTGCAGCAATCACAATGCAGTGAATAATACATAGTATAATGATACGTCGCGCCTTCCAGCTTGAACTCCAGATCTCTACAGCATACTTCTTGATTGACTTCGCTGTAGAATAATGATAACCTGACTCTAGGCTGCCCATATGGAAAATTACGGGCATACAGAGTTTAGAAATGGAACAATAAACTCCAGATCAGTCATGGGACTGGAGTGAGAACTTAAAAATAGTTATTTCCACAAAGAAATTAAAAAAAATCTACTATGCTTTTAGAAAATGAAACTATCATAAGGCCTCCCGCCACACTTGTGTAGTTAATGCCTCGCTATTACCCCGCTATAACCCCGCTATATCTCATAGCGGATTTCTACCGTTACGATTTTTCCATATAGCTCAAAAATATAGCCTTTCCGCTTTAATCCCCGCTATTTCCACTATATCCCATTATTTCCGCTATATTCTGCTATTCCCGCTATATCTTTTTTAATAAAATGAATTGAAAAATTGCATTTATACATTATAAAATTATGAAACTAATTTATGTGATTTAATTTTTAATATATTTTCAGAAATGAAAATACTCTAATATTCTACCAAATTCAATTATGTTATATTAGATTTTTTCGTTTATTTAAAGTATATTCGCACATGTTTTTATTTAAAATTATTTATGTATTATTTATAATTCAATTGAATGATAATTTTTCATTTAATTACCATTTATATATTTGTAAAAACATTAAGTATGAGTTTTATATGCTATTTTAGAGCCATCCGCTATATCCCGCTATATCCTTGCTGTATCCCCGCTATGACTTTTTGCACCTCCACTGCTTTGAATCTACCGAGCGCATTAATTGTACAGCGCCACACACACAATGCAAACGCAGAATTGGCGGTGATTTCTCTTTATGATAGTCAAACATGCTTGATACACAAATCCTTTTTAATATTATTATTAATGCATAGTGTGGAAAACATTTCGAAAGTATAATATTAATCTTAGCCAGCATAGACATTTCGAACTAAAACCATACAAAGTGCGTATTGGAGATTGGATTTCCAACAAATGGTCAGGCTAAGAAACTTCCTATGCCACATGGGTACGCCTCTAGAGGGATGACCCAAGAACCTAACCGGATCTTTGCCAACACGAGGCCGACTTACCCCACGCTGTAATACAACTATAACATGAGTAACAACCACGAGTATGCCATCCCCGGTAGTTACCGACCTTTATCCGAGGATCCTCAACCACAAAGAAACAACCACAAAGCAATAAATTTGCAGTAACCACATAAGTTAAGTATTTGGGCTCCATACCATGATACCACACTTTTCCAGAAGGAAATGGACATACCCTGAGGGCTCTACCCCTAAATTGTCTTGCTGCAACATTCATGTTTCGACCATTTCCGAGTTGTGAGGTTCGATGAAGTCTCGTCCATAAAGCTACGCTTTTCACAAAGCCATGCTTCGATCAACAAATGATCAGTAGCACTTGTATGCCACATTACCAAATTCGGAATGTATTACTAGTAACCATCAACTACATAATCTCTAAGCTCGTACGTCTCAGAGAAGGGTGTTAAGCTAAGAGAATAAATTCTCCGCCACCAACAGAAATGTATTTGATAGAAACCAGCTTTACATCTCAAAGTGTAACGTCAGACACACATCCATACAAGTCCATTCCGGGATCGAACGGAACCAAAGACACTTCAAAGAAGCCCTTGCAATCCGGATATTCACTAATCACGTCCGAAATCCCCATCAAAAAGGGTGATAAAATCTTTATACCAGAGCAACTCGATGCAGAGACATTCGACAGGTAATCCTTTCATTTTCGAAAATACCCGTTCTTCAACACCATCTTCAAATGAAATACCATTTCGTCGTATCATTATTTGGAATGGGTTTTATGACACAAAGTCCTCTCCCGTCTAATCCGAATAATGAGCGCTTATTTTAAAAATAAGTGTTACATTCAAATTTCAATCAAATCACTACAAATTTCCACTTTGATCTTTTAAATAAAAGATCTATCACAAAGATTCGATGTGGTTTTCGAATATCCATTTGGAATCCGACCCTCGGTCGCATCGAAATTCAAATGCCATTTAAAGGCCAATATTGATAATCGGTTATTTAACTATCAATCAACATTCACAACAATCACCAGATTTCAAACAATTTTCCCTCAATTATTTATTTTCAAAATATCTTTGCAAGATATAATTTTAACACTTCAACCATTTGAAAAGAAATTTCAAATCACTTTTCACCTTTCAATCTTTTGAAATCAAATTTCAAATCACTTCCCTCACATGGATAAAGTTCCAAATATTTATTTAATCCCACTGAAAATTTGCCGAGTTCAAATACTTTAAAGATAATTTAAAATATTTATCCAAAATATATTTGGAAGCATTTAAAATAAAACTATTTTAAAATGCTTTCTTAAATATTAGTTATGAAAATATTATACTAATATCTCATATAAACTTAAGTCCAAAATAATTTTTAAATAAAATTATTAGATAGAGTGTAATTATTTAAATAACCATTTTTTATCATATATCAATTAAATCTTTAAATAATCACTACTAACTAATTAAAATAAATCTTTTACTTTAAAGATTTAAAAACAACTTAAGAAAAAATTTCTCCGCAAACATCCTTTTTAAAACTAACTTCAAAACTTTTAATTTTGAAAGCTACTTTAAAAACGTACTCGGCTTTCCAGGAAAAATACACCTTCCATTTCAAAATGGACCATTTAAATCAATCTATAAATTCTTCTTGATTTATCTCAATTTATATTCCAAATCCGCAAATTCCTTTCCACACTTTAAAAATAAATCAATATTTGTTTTTAAAATAAATTTCCCTTTCCTCTATAAATTCCCATTGTGAATTTTAATTTCTAAATATCCATTTATATACGATTTTTAAAAAAATCGATTTCCAAATATTAACTTTCAAACACCAAATCAATTTTCAAATAAGTTTCAAATTTATTTCAAACACCAAATCAAATTCCAAATTGATTTCTAAATTTATATCCAAACACCAAATTAATTTCCAAATCTATTTCCCAAAGATTTATTTTCAAACACCGAATCAAATTCCAAATTGATTTCCAAATTTACTTTCTTTTAAAATAAATTCCTTTATTTCTTCCAAACTATTTAAAATTCGGATTTTAAATAAATTCTTCAACCTTTGAATAATATTACCGAAATCCATTTATTACACCTTTTTCCATATTTTGGAATTTTATTCAATAGGGTTCAGGAATAAAACTTTATCCTTTTAAAATTCCTTCTTTTAAATTTATTAAATTCTCAAAAATAAATTTTACTATAAATCTTTAACTTGAATTTCAAAAATCCAATTTTATTTATTTTCAGTATCCTACGATATCAAAAATATATTCGGCTAAACTATAGCCTTCAACGATTTCAATCACAAATATGATCACACTCAGATTATAAATAGTCAACACATAACATTGAAACAAATTCAAATGTTTTGAGGAATCTAGTTGGATCCCTCCAACCTATTTCTCTGCATCCACAGACGTTAGTACAACAATTAAATACCAGTTCCACTTCAAGGTGGAATATCGCGGTATATGGGATTAAATAATATCAGCCGCTATTATGCGACGCATAGGGTCTCATCCGCTATATAATGCAGGAAATAAATCACTCCAAATACATATATAATACCATTTCCACTTCGAGGTGGAATATCGTGGTATACGGGTTTATATAATATCATCCGCTATTATGCGGTGCATAGGGTCTAATCAAATACAACTGATAATAATTTATCATCCAAGCACACAATCAACAATTTTAAATTAAACTATTTAAAATTAAATCGGAAAATCAGATTGAGTGAGAAGATCTCACCTTAGATTTTAATTTGTAGTCCATTCCAATTTCGACTTGATTTCATGGTTTTGACCTTGCATAAACAATTTTTATGATTTATTAATATTCGAGCCAATCGAACAAATTAAATTCCATTTAATAGATTTTAATTTATCTAATCAATTTAATTACCAACAAATTTCCCTTTTAATAAAATATTTGAACTAATTAACTTACCATTAATAATTAAATTAACTAATACTTTAGTTTTAAACTAATTTCTCTTTAACCATTTCTAAAATAATTAAACAAGTAAATTAAACAAATTTATCTCCCTTTTTGAAATATATATATATATTGTAAAAGTAATCTATATAGATTTTTAAAAATCTAATTTATATAAACTCCGTATTGCATATATGTACACATGCAGCATTTAAACTAAAAATTAATTTATACTTTACTGAAAAATCAACCTCTGTTATATTTAAATTGAAAAGGAAATTAAAAATCTATATCTTACTGTAAATCAAACTGTTTCTTTTTTTATATAAAATAAAAACAAAAGAAAACGAAACTATTGTACCTCACAGCACGAACGCACATGCCCACACCCAGTCGCCGACCCACACACGAGCCTACCGTTGTCATCTCGACTCGATAGCAAACCCCGATTCGTGACATGCTCAGGCGAGCCACCACCACCTTTTCCATATCGCGACGCCGCCTCCTACTCGAACACGTTCCCCATGCTTTGTCGACGAACCCTCCAGATAGCGACGATGCCAATACGCCCCTTCCCAATCATGCACATGTTCACGGCCACGAATTCGATAGTCTACCCGATTCGATTTCAAATTGGTGGTTGCGATATCATTTTTTTATTCTACGCTTGAAACCCCTTTTTCACAGCTCGATCTAACGGAAATAGGTGAGGAGGAATTCGATCAATGCAGTCAAAAAATGAGAGAGGGAAATAGCGGTTTGAATTGAATTCGTTTATTATTATTTATATATTTGAACTAGCATCGGCCACGGTTTCATTTCTATAGAGAACGAAGAAGGGGTGATCTATATTGAAAAAGAATCGGAAAGGGGAGAGTTTTCGTCTGCTATATTTTTATTTTTATTTTAAAATGAGACGCTTGTCTAACCAACGCGAACACGTGTTATACTTGAAGACACGTTTTGAAATAATTTGTTTTCCCTTGTCATAATAAATTTTAATTTAATTGAATTAAAACATCTCGAAATCGAGCTAAAAATCTCGATTCCCGCAACTCACAATCTCGATCTCCAATCGATGCATGCTACCAGACGTTTACAATGTTAAACCCCTACTCTGAACGCAATGGAAAAGGTTTCGAGTCCAAATTCGATCGTACGGAGAAGATAGCTTTTTGAACCCAGTTATTAAATTAAATTTTCGATTTTATTTCAGCGCGTTTGCTTATCGTATGGCCAAACGATTACTCCAATCACTATGAAAATTGAAATTCGATAATAATACAATATTATAGATCTAATGGAACTGGTTTTGTTGAATTCTGAGACTGTGCCTCGGAAGACTATTTTTAAACATCGATTTAAACGAAAATTCAAAACTGAACAATTCACTTTCAAATTCAATTCTGAAGCTTCCATTATCTTCAATGTTATCAATATGAATTTTCTAAGCCAACAAATTATTTTTAATCTGCTTAAACTGAAGATTGAATATTTTTACCCAACTTCAATAAATTAAATTCAATAATTTAATTGCCAAATTCATTCTGATTTTTGAAATTCAAGTTTAAACTAACATTTAAATATTTTAAAATCAAACAAATATTCCATTTCAAATGTTCAAAAACTCTAGGTCGTCACAGACCCTATGCGCCCTGCATAATAGCGGATGACCCTATATTCCGCGATATCCCCCTCGAAGTAGGATTTGTATTTTTATATTGTGCTAACATCTGTGGATGCAGGAAAAAACATGTTGGAGGGATCCAACTGATTCCTCAAAATATTGAATTTTTTTTTCATAATTTGTGATATGATTCATTGATTATCTACGATAGATTATTGATTATATTAGGAATTGAAAATATGGGATGCTATGGTTTGATTGAATATATTTATATATATTGAGTTATTAAAAATATATAGATTGGATTTTTGAAGGGAAATAAAGAGAGAATTTATAAGTAAAATAATTATAGAGAATTAGGATAAATTAAAGAATGAATTGGAAAAGGATAAAAGTCGATTTTTAAATTCTAATAAATAAATTCCAAGTATGGGAAAGGAGATTTTTTGAATAAATGAACTATTAAACTTAAGTGATATTATTTAAAGGAATAAAGGATTTATTTTTAAATTCAAGATTTAAAATAGTTGGGAGAGATAAAGAAGAACTTTGGAAAAAGTTTGAAATTGGTATTTTCAGTTTAATTAAGATTTTAAATCATAATAAAGGAGTAAAATCTGAAATTAATGGGTTTTGAAATAAAATTGAGTGACTAAAGGAATTTATTTTAAAATGGAGTAAATTTTGAAAATCTATTTAAAAATTGATTAAATGTTGGAAACTGTAATTTAAAAGGAGGATGGGATTATGGAATTTATAAATTGGGTTTATAATGTGAAATAAGATATCAGTGAATATTTGAAAGTATAATTTCATGGTGTGAATTTATGAAGGAATGGGTTATTTGTTTTAAAAATAAATAGTGGTTATATTTTTAAAGGTATAGGAAAGAAAGTTACGGGTTTGAGACATAAATTAAATTGGGATAAATCACGAAAGATTTATTAACTAATTAAATGGGCTATTTTGGAATGGAAAGTGTATTTTCCTGAAAAACCAAGTATCTTTTCAAAGGTTATATTTAAGTATAAATTAGAGGTTTTAAAGTGGTTTTAAAAGAATTTTTTAGAATTAGAAGTAAATATTTATTTAGTAAATTATATAAGTAAATTATTTTAAAGGTTTAACTAGTATTATGATTTAAAAGATAATTATTTAATATATATACCTTATAGAATAACTTTTATTTTAAAGTTAATTTTGGCTTATGTTTTACATGAGAAATTATTATAAAATTTCATAACTAGTATTTTAAATAAAGTGTTTTAAGTACTTTTTTTAAGTGTTTTAAAGTATATATTTTTGGATAAAGTGATTTAAATTATTTTAAAATATGAAGTATTAAGACTTGGTGATTTTTAGTGGAAATAAAACAATTGATTTTTAGTGGAAATAAAACAATTGGGTGGAAATTTATTCCACGAGAGAAAAAGTGATTTAAAAGCTATTTTCAAAGGGCTGAAGTGTAGAAAAATATCGTATGAAGATATTTTGAAATAAATAATTTAGGAAATTATTAAGGCCTGATGGTTGTTTGTGGATGTTATATGATAGTTAAAAACCGACTATCAATATTGGCCAATGCACTGACCGTTTTGAAGAGACTAGGATCGGGATTAATTTTTTGAAAACCACTATGATCCAGTTTGAACATTTTCGTGAGGAAGAAAAAGAGGTAGGAGTCAAAGATGGAGAAGTGAAGTGCATGGGCTAACCACTATTAATCCTGAGGGTGATTTCAAAATGGATGTAGTAGGAGTAGTGCCTTCAGTTCCGTTCGGCCCGTGAACGGACTTGTATGGACGAATGCTATCAGAACATCGTCAGGAGGACAATGAGCATTCTAAGTGAGATGTGTTCTTAAAAGATAATGCATAGCCTCGAGCCTCATCAACCGGGAATGGCTAAAACATGGGAGGTGCAGCAAGGCTAAGTGGCTAGCAACCAATTAGGGTAAGGTCAGACCGAGTATTATAGAATATAGATTCTGGATGGACTGCTATGGAGCTCAAGGGATGCGCTGGATGGTGAGACATATCACACGTACTTGATGTATATTCCGCTGTGCAGTATAAGCTGTATAGTCAGCTTTGTGAGGACAAGTTAATATACTGTCCAATATTTTGTTATTGATTGTTTTGTACTCTAATGATGTAATGTATAAAACAGATATAACTCTTTGTATAAAGATCAGTCATTATCTATTATATATTATTCCGCTGCGATTGTGAGATTCTGTTGTTGTTTTGTTTTCACCTCTGCTACCTCCTTCTTCTTTCCCTTGCGGTCTATTTTTGGCACTCGATTGTTCGGCATTTAATACAGTGGACGTATTGATGTCGATTTTTGAGCATCGAAAAATCGGGTCGTGACAAATTCAGTACTCCCCTCTTTTGTCACTGGAAAACAATTTTAGTGATGACTGTGCAGCATCATCGATGTTCATTTTCGAATCTCAAAGTGCAAGAGACTTCTGAGAAGCTTTGCTTCGAAATTGTTTTGATAAACAAATTTTGGTTTAAACTCTAAAAGTCTGGTTTGATATATAAAAGATATAAGTATACATACTTATTTCAAATGATTTGAAATGAACCGGGTATTTAAAATTTTTAAGTTCTGTTAATTAATAATCTTCAAATTATTTGAATGAAATGAAATATTTGAATAACCAAAACTTATAAAATAAGAGAATTAAAAAATCTAAGCTAAATGTTTTGAGAAACCTTAGAGTTGAAGTTTGCAACTCTTAAATTGAAAGTAAAGAAAATTTAAACATGTTAAAATAGTGAATATTCTAATTAAGTAAAATGAATCAGATTATTTTGTATAATACGAAATTTGCATTCTAATAACATATAATAAGACTTACCAAATGTTAAAATTTAAAATAATGATTTGGATATCTAATGGGATATTATACGAGTAAACAAAATTTAAAAGTAATTAAAATGTATATAAGTGGAAATTTAGTTGTAATAATAAATGTTATATACTTAAATATAATATGAAATGATTAATGACCAAATGGAATCAGTAAGTGAGCTTAACAAAGTAGACAAGTGAATCAGATAATATCTTTGTGAATTGGTTATGGAATTAAATAGAAATTTGCAAAGAAATTTTGAAATTGAATTTGTAACTTTTGAGATAACTATAAACTTAAAGGAAGCCATATATAAGGAGTCAGACTTTCAAAGAATGATTATAAACTAAGTGATGATTGATAAAATGTTTCAAAAATAAATTTGTTATTAAAGGAAATTATGAAAATGAAGTAAATGTAAACAATTGTTATAACTAAGAATCAACAGAAATAAATATGTAAGTTTTACGTATACCATTTAATTCTCATAACGATTTGACCTACATTCGAGCATAGAATTTCGAGATGATTAATATCGATCTGAGTTAGGATTTTTCACTCGATTCTCGATGGCGGACACTGAAGTTGGATTTTTGATTTGATTCTGGAATTCTCTATCATAGTATATCGCTATGCGAGAAGAATAATGGTTTCTGATCAAGGAACCAAATCTGAGTCTGCACTATAGAGTTTTGTAAACGATGCTAGTTCGGAAGTGAAATTGTCTGATCGAGTGAGCGATTAGATTTGATATTGCATACGGATGATATATGTACATCATACGGGCTTAAGTAAAGCTAATATTTGAAAGCTGAAATGCAAAATATATAATGATTTTAAATTATATGATTGGATGTCATTGGTAATTAAGATGTAGGTATTTAAAATCAAGAAAAATTTGGATTGCCTGACAAAAAGGTACATGTTTATTTTGTCATTTGATTTGATGGTTTTATGATTGAGCCACTTGGCTTTTATTTTATTTTATTGGATTGGAGCCAGTAGTGGCGTTTTGTAGTTGCCCCGATCGAGCCGTGCAAAGGAGACTCTGTCGAAATTTTCTGTAAATCCGGGCGTTAGAAATTTTTTGAAGTTTTAAAATTTTTGTGACTTGTTTTGATAACTAATCTGTTAATTCTGTAAGCTGATTGGAGTAGCATAGTGGAAATGTAGTAATGGTTTTATAATTGAGATCTTATTGTTTTACATATTGATTATTTTGAATAAAATATATCAAAAGCTAAATTCTTTACTTAACATCTTTTCAAGGACGTAAAGTTTTGAGTGGGGAAGACTGTAACGGCCCGTATTTTTTACTGTTGTAAATCATTAAATTTAGTGTAATTAATAAATAAAAATGGTTAAAGGTAAAAAAATTAATGATTTTGAATGTAAGTTATTCGATACGGACTTGAATAAAATTTTGAAATAAACTAATTTCAAAGATTAAAGTAATAACAAGTATTGAAAGGCAATGCTATGTATTGAATGTGTTTTAATCAATAGTTGGATTGAATAATAAATGTTGAATTCATTAAATGTACATAAAGTAATTGATTGATAACTAAAATTCATTTAAAATCTAATATAGAAAATTTTCGAATATTGAACAACTAAATTGTTTAAATTTAATATTGGAAATTATTTGAATAATTGAATTCTAAACTTAATCTAATTTTTCTCCCTTCTCTTCTTGAGTTCGGCCACCATCAATGCTTGCCTCACTTCCTTCCTCTCCAACCATAGCCGACCTCTTCTCCTTGTCTCCACCATCATTTGATCGGCCACCTCCTCACCAAAACATGGACGAACCCATTGCCTTGCATGGTCGTGACCACCACATGCCTTCCACCTCCACCTGTCCTTGCCGCGAACACAAAGCACCTAGTCGAAGCTTGCCTGACCAGAACTCTATCATGGCCGAGTTTTCATGACCTTTGCTTAGCCATGTTGTGACTTTCTTTGCCGAAACTTCCCAGTTCCAGGACCTGTTGCTTTCCCAAACACCACTTGTCTTGCCTAGCTTTGTCATGACCCAAGGCATCAGGTGGTCGGGCCTATTCATCTTGTGGCCGAGCATAATTATATGTTCACTAGCTCATTTATATGTTTTACTAGGTAAGTTTTATTTATATCTATTGTACTTTGTTGTTGAGTATATTTAAGTGTATATTCATTTTTTAGTTATATAGTTAAGTTTATATATATATATACATATATATATATAAGTTTATTTTCATATTCAAGTTACAAAGTTATAAAGTTTATTTTGCATAGTTGAATGTGTTGTTCGTATATGTATAAGTTGTAAATGAAATATATGTTACAGTACGTTATTATAAGTGGTCACAGTTTTACAGATATGTTTACTTTAAGTTTATAACAAAGTTGTTATATTGCAGTTTAGATATATATGGGTAAGCTTTGTATTCATTTAGGAGTCTGCATGATTTGGTTCGCCGCATACAATTTTTGCTTATATATAAGCATGCAATTAGTACATTTAGGTGTAATTATATATATATATATATATATATATATATATATATGCATACACATATATTTTGTCTGCATATATATTATACTACACATATATATTATACTACACGTATATATTTGATTACATGTAGTATTGATTCTAATGTATGTATATACAAGTTCAGTTTATATAGGTAAAGGTTTATATAAGTTCATATATTATATGTTGTATGAATATATATATATATATATTATGTGTTTGATTAGAGTGTTTGTATGTGTTTGTATGTGTTTATATGTGTCTATATATGATTTTAATATATATATATTATGATAAGTGTATATATATATATTAGTATATGCTTTGACTTGAATTTAAATGTAATATGTAAATATGTCATTCTAAATATATATTTAAATATGAATATTTGTTTTACGGAAATTTATAATAATAATAATAGTAAACTTTTTGTTCAGTTTATATCAAGCCAATTCGATTTATTCTTATCAATTCTATTTATCAGCTCTATTCATCGAATTCGTGCCAATCTTACATTGCTTTGGAATTTGTGCTTCGATTCGTAACTCATTCTATCGTTGAAACTCTCTAACAACGAAAGGTGAGAAATCACTCAAGATTAACATTCTTATATTTATTAAATCTGATTTCAATTGAAGCGACAATTGTGCTGATAGTTATTTACATTGCTATATATATGCTATTATCTGTATCTGTTCACCTGTGACATCTGACACCATTATTTGTTATTTATATTGATGATACGTGCATGTTATTTATATTGATGATACATACCCGAACGATCTATAGAATAGGAGAAAATCGTTATGGGTTGAAATGATAAACCAAGCGATTTTCATTTGAATTGAATTTGAAACTGCGGGTTGAAATGATATATATCCGTATCACTTGACCATAGGATAGAAAATTATATACAGACACCCTTGGTCTATATATATTTCGAAAATGACTTCCAAGGTTTTGAAAAGATGTACATATATATTTTTATATACATATTGATTTTATATGTATAAATTTTATTTTTTTATATATTTAAATTCTTGATTTTTAAAATTATATGTTTTGAAAATTTTAAGTTATTAATCAGTTTAAAATTATAAATTTTAAGTATGTACTTATAATTTTACTATTTTAAAATATATAAATTGATCTAATTTATAAATAAATTTAATAATATGTTTATGTATTTATTTAAAATTATATTTCAAATATAGTGTTTATAATAGAACTTGGTTTGAAATTGTATTATTTAAGAATTATAATCAAATAAGTATAATTTGAAATTTATTAAATTTGAGATTTTAAAGATATGATTTTATTACTTGATTTTGATCAAAAGTGATTTAAATGAATATTTTCAAATTTACATAAATTTAGATGGGATGTTTAGTTTATTTAAAATTCTAATTTAAAGTTTATTTAAATGATATTGAAATGATTAAGTGAATATTTCAAGAACTAAGTAATAATGAGATTAGATTAAGATATATATGAAATTATCAAATTTAGTTTTGAAATGTGGAATATTTAAAGCTTTGAAACATATTGAAATTGAAATGGTTTATTTTGTGGTTCAAATCTATATTTGAAACCGATATAATTTGAAATGATTTATTGAGAAACTGAATTGAATTGAAATTGATGATTAGAGATTGGATTAAATATGAACTTTGGAATTCGAGTTGATTTGGAATTGATTTGTGAAATTTGAGGAAGCTATTTTATCGTATAGAGTATTTTTAAATTATATCTAGAACTATTTATATATTTTATTTATAAATTATTTTCATATAAACTATTTTAATATAAATCATTTTAATATAAACTATTTTATTATACTAACTATTTTATTATAAACTATTTTAGCATATAACTAGTTTATATAATCTATTTTATTGTATAAACTACTTTATTACAATACTATCATTAATATCTAAACGATTTAAAGGAAAGTGTTATGATTTCAAAGTGTTATGATTTTAAAGTGTTGTGATTTCCAAAGTCTTATGATTTCTAAATTATGATTTCCAAAGTATTATGATTTCAATGTGTTATGATTTCCAAAGTATTATGATTTCTAAATTATGATTTCCAAAGTGTTATGATTTCAAAGTGTTAAGATTTCCAAAGCATTATGATTTCCAAAGTGTTATGATTTCCAAAGTGTTATGATTTCTAAGTTATGATTTCTAAAGTGTTGTGGTTTTAGAAGCTTTATAATTTGGAAAGCGTTATAGCTTTGAAGTGCAATGCTTTTTGGAAATGGATATATTTATGGAAATGATATCGTATTGATATGGTTTTGAAATAGAAATGATATCGTATTTGGTTTTGAAATGGAAATGATATCATATTGATATGGTTTTGAAATGGCAATGATATTTTGGTTTTTGAAGTATAAACTATTTTGAAATGACCATGGTGTTATAATAATGATTGGTTGTTAAAGAGACCAGGATCAGATATTATCGTACTCTCTGCCAATACCAAAAACCACTTTAAAAACTGTGTACACGGTGGAGATGCCAGAATGAAATAGGATGGTGGTGATGATCCTATATGAGGTATATACGTGGACCCGACTCCCGTGAGTTGGCTTAAGGTGGCTAAAATAGGAGCAATTGACAGGCCAAGTGAGGTAGCTCCTCTGATCGGACACACTTCATAGATACCATTCTATTACATTGTGATTGATTTGGGTGCACCTTTGATTTTAGGAGTGTGAATTGAGGTGGGCGATAGCTACGGCTATGCATTAACACCATCCCAGAAGTGTAATTGGTTTATCTATCTTGGCATTGCCTAGTTGTGTCGTGTCACCTACCATATCAAGACCACTAGGAGTTTTTTTTATATCGTACCTATGGAGTATCCTCTGATAGCCTCTCGATCATGAGAAATCATGAAACTGTATAAACTATGGCATTATAAAATGTGTTAAGGGGGATATGAGTGCTATTTTAATAGTTTACCTTACTATAGACATTATTATAATAGCGTATATTACTACATAGTAGATAGTTTCACAGATCCTTAGAGGATGGTTATCCCAAACATCCTTTAAGTTGCTTGTATTTCAGTTGATATTTCACTTCAGTTGGATTTATTAATATAATAATGTTAATCCTGACTCGAGTGTTTTTTGTTTTGCTTTACGCTCAGGTCAGACTGAGTGTCACAGCATTTGAGACTCACCTTTGGAGTTTGGAGCTTCGCTTGGAGATCCAACCATCGATTCAGCTTTCGGTTATCCAGTTGACTCCAGTGATATATTCTGATTTTGTATTTGAATATTGTATGGAGACTTCAGTGTATTCGAGAGATGTTGTATCTTGTTTAACTCTGTTTTATATATATATAGTAGCCTCATGAACTACTATTCATTTGTTTCCGCTGCTTATTGTTATATTACACTATGTCTGTGATTCTATGACTATTTTATTTACTGTATATGCTGAGTTTGCCAGATATAAATTAACAATCTGATATCTTGAGAAATTCAAGTCCGACATGTACGGATGCGAATGGTTGAAAATATCAGGATGTTACAAAATTAATATCGAAAATTCAATATAATAATTGGGTTCAAAAGTTATTTTTCACATACGATCGAATTAGGCCCCGAAACTTATTCTGTTGTGTTCAAAATAGGGGTAAACCATTATGAACGCCTGACGGCACGCTTCGAATGGGGTTCGAAATTGATAGCTAGATATTTTTGAATTTTAAATAATATATTTTCGTCGATTTGTCTTGCAGCTGAATTTCTTTCACATCAATTTCCTTTCTTTCATTTCAAGTCACATCCTACCCTACATTGTACGTCCTTGAAGGGGTGCTTTGTAGTCGCATTTTGGCGGAGGAGGCTAATGGTCGTGGCGGTGGTGCCAGATTGATGAGGATGGCAAGGCTGTCATGTGGGCAAAGTCGAGATGGTCGACGATGGGTTGTGGGGGTCATGCACTTACACGATTTGTTGTGTACATGGGTTTCAGGAAGCGATTGGTCTAGGGGGAAGAAGATGATGGCTTGTTGGGTTTGGGCTTTGAGGGTCGAACGTTTGTATAAGGTTGATTAGTTTTAAATTTGAAAATAAGTTTATTAATTAATTTATATTGATCGTTATTTTAAAAAATATTGCATCTTCTTCATGCGATGTAAGAACTGAACGAAATGAGTTGTGTTGCACTCATATCTGCAAATACTATGTATGGGAATTGGATTGGAATCTATTGGGGTTAGCAGAAATTTGGCTAAAATTAAAAGCTTGTTTAATTTTAATTCGAGAAGAATGTCTCGACGACGACAAAAATAAAAGGGGAGTGTTTTATAACGCTTACATGTACTAGAATATTTTTATGCTAGTTAAATTCAAAATTATGAAGTGAAATAAATTTATTGATTGTTGTTTGATAAATTTAACTGTCATCTAAACTGTCATTGAATTAACTGTTAAAAATTAAAATTGATAGTTAAATTTGAAATTGGAATTTAATTGCCAATAAAACACCCAATATTAATAACTATGAAATTGTTGTGAATTATATTGATTGTTTGGATGACTGATTGCGATGGATGCTATTACTTGATATTTTGAATGATTTGGATGTTTGTTTATTCTGATATATTCTATTATCACCTGGTAAATTATTTATGGTATATAAAACTGGGAATTGAATTACTTCAAATAAATTAAGAAATAGATTGAAATGATATATACCTATGATATTTATTTTGGATTGAAATGATATATATCCTTCCCTGAAACTAAATTGAAATAACCGATCACTTGGCCATAGGAGAAACATCGCATTAGTTAAATTAATGATTTTTAATTTTTTTTGTAATTTACTAAATTGTTTCGATTTAAAAGAAATAAAATCAAATTTATAGATAACAAATTATTTTCGAACTTGAGCTCGAAATGTTGAAATTTAAATTTGGTGATGGAAACTGTTAAACAATCGAAGTGAGATTTTTAAAGTTATAGTCAATATATGATTTGAATTTCGAAAATTGATTTGTTTTAAAAGGATTTGAGATTTCTTTCGAACTTTGATTATTTCTAGGTAAAGGTAAGTTAATTGGACATATAAATTTGGACCTAAGAATGGAATTTGTTTTATGTTTTGAATCTTAATTCGAAGATTTAAATTTAATTTGAATTCAGTGATTTTAATAGATATTTTTGAAAATCAAACTCGAAATTATAATCGAAATGGTTTAAAACTGAAGATTGAATTAAAATTAATTCAAAGTGGAATTGAATTAAATTAAATGGAATTGAGATCGAAGTTGAATTAATTTGAAATCGAAGTTGAAATTGAATTGAATTAAAATCGAAATTGAATCAAGTGAATGGAAATTGGAATTGATTTGAATCAGCAAGTTGGAATTGAATCTGTTTGGCTTTGAAGCAATTTTTAATAAAAATTATTTTAATATAAACTGTTTAAAATCTATATTCTTAAATATACAAATCATTTTGGTTTTCCAAATTACTTTACAATATAAAACATTTTGATATTTAAACTATTTTATATTAAACTATTTTAACCATTTAAACTATTTTTAACTATTTTAACCATTTAAACTATTTTAACTATTTAATTATTTAAACTATATTAAAACTACTCAAACTATTTTTCAAAATTCAAACCGGTCAAGGGTGGAATGTTTATTTTTAAATCATGGGTTTAAATACGAATTGGGTTAAATGAAGTTATAACCCAAATTGAAATTCGAAATAATTTTGGAATCAAAATCAAGATATTAAGATGAAAAGGATTTTTAAATGAAATGGTATATTTTGAGTAAATATGATGATTTCAAAATTAATTTGATTTTGAAGCGAATATGATATTTTGATATCAAGTACGAATTGTTTTCGAAATATAGAAGAACCAGCCAGTGCCTAAAATGACGTTTGGTTGTCAAAGATACCGGGGCCTCTTAAAGTCATACTCTCTGTCAATATTGAAACCACTTTAACAACTGTGTACGCAGAGGAACTCCAGAATGAAGTGGTTGGATTTGATGACGATTGATGGATTTAAAGAAAGAGAATGATGATGGATAGACCCCAACACTTATGCTAATTTGAAATGACTAAACCAAGACGGCTTGACAGGGCTAAGTGGGCTAATTACCCCGAGTGGACATCCATTCTTTGATTTTTCTTGGACTCAATTCATATTATTACTCTTGGTTTGGTTTCGATTGGTGCATCTTGATTTGGGATAGCATCCCTTTGACTCGATATGGGTGGATGGACACGGTGGCCGGTCATGGCTATGAGGCGTTACCACCAGCCCCGTGACCCAAACTGGTACTATCTTACGTTGGGCATTACCTCATGTGCCTTGTCATATTTTTATCCCTATACAAGACCCTTACGATTTTGGTTTATTGTTGTCGTATCACGATGCATCCCTATCCACCAACGGGTTATTGGTGTTTTATATGCAAACTATACGGCAATGTTTAAAAACGCATTAAGGGGGGTTTAATGTAAAGCATTAACGCTAAGAAAAATATTTATTTTATTGATTAGACATTATATATTTAGCGTATCCTACTACATTAAATATTTTGACGGATGCTTAAGAGATGGAAAATCCCGTAACATCTCTTGAGTTATTGCACGCACGTTATACACTAGATAGGAGATGTGAAATCCCGTAAGCATCTCTGATGCTATTACACTCAAGTTATATGCGATATCGATTTGACTCACATAAGAATATTTTAATCCTGACTCGAGTGTTTTGTCTTTTCATTACGCTTGGATTAGCCTTGAGTTTTTCATCTTATTGAAGATTTACTCTTAGGGACAAAGACGAAGATTTGGTATATTATTACTATTATTATCCCTACATCATGTTGTCTACTTCATCACTTTATTCATTCCTGATGTATATATAACTCTGATAAATGTTGTATAGATTATAATCAAATGTATTGTATAAACAACTTCATGAACTGTTTACTTGATTAATATATTTCATCGTTCCACTGTGAGATTTTGTATTTGTTTCTTCTTTTGTTCTTATTTTTCTTAATTCACTCCATTGATTATCTATAATCTGGATTGTTTAAATTGGGCATGTGTGGATTATTGTCGATTTAAAACTTTCAAAATGTGGGTCATCGCAACTACATAATTAGTGAACACACCTTAGTGATTTTTGATTTTATACTTATTATTGTTGTGATGTACACTCATGAGCATCACAACTACTTGATTATTGGGATTTTCGCCATTAGACATTATTATTGTATCGCTGGATTTTTAATATAAGGGTTTAGGTTATTGTAAGGTAAGAACTTGGCCATGTTTATGTGCAACGTGCTCTTACGAGATACTATTATTTTGAAAGGTTTTACAACATTAAAAATCCATTTGAGGTATGTTTCTCACACTGATTTACAAGTCTGGTCCAAGGAGTTATTTTTTAATAACACTCGGGGTCTGACCCAGCATATTTTTAGATATAGTTTGGATGCTTTGGAGCTTCAGGAGATGAGCTGGATGCCTCAAAGTCGTATTCACGTATATTTTATTTCCATTGCATTAGTTGTTTTATTTAATAGCAGTTGTGAGGATAGGTTGTTATAACTGTTCAAGCTGATGGTTTGTTTAGTATACCCTTAGTGATGAACGTATATTACGGTTTTCTTTATGTAAAGTTCTGTTGTATATTATATGTTACTTATCACGATGTGAGATTCTGTTTTGTCTCTTCTTCCTTTTTTCTTAACAACCTGTCTTTCTGACACTTGGTTTCTCAACATGTGAATACCGTAGATGTATTGGTGCCGACTTTTGAGGGTCGAAAAAGCAGGCCGTTTACACTCATTCATAAGGAGTTTGTTGTTTCTACAAATAATTCTCTTATATTTTGTACATACTCGAGAACACTCTAAACTACCATTTAGTGATCTTAGTTTGGGCTTGGTATTTGTTTCACGCATCAAATACATAAGAATTTTACGATATTGTAGACAATACAACATTTATGATAATACTTGTTGCCAATGTATAAGGAATCCATTTTACGTGTTCCATTTTGAACTTTTTAATATGGTGTATTCACATATTGTTTAAGACATTCCTGACTCCTCTATACTTATACAATTTACAAATCTAAAATCGAGTATTAAACAACCAGACTATTACTAATTTTAACATAAGCACATTATTAACAGTCAGAAGTATTTTTTTTTACTTACAGTTTCAGAAATATCTTTGTGCTCTTTAATGTTTTTTCTTATGGACATATGCTTATTCTGCATTTTGGCTGAAAATCAAACTATTTTCTATTTCTATCAAAATATTGATTTAACTTTGATACTTATAAAATGATACTTTTATATCATTTCTTAGATCATATCCCTAAAATCCACAAATTCATTATTGCTCCCAGTGAATTCGAGACACTTTGGTTGTTATGTGCAAAAGTTTTATTCTAAATCATTATATAGAATTTTATTTTTCAATACATATGTACCAAAAACACAAAGTCATGCCAGGCGATACTTTATGAGCAAAATCCAAACTAATCATAGCACATTGAATGATGAATTTGTTACTTGAGCTTTAACAATTGAAATGTATGGTGTTATTCTTATCCACATGGCCCATATTCCAACAATATTAATCTTCATACAGAAGACACTTTTGTAGCTGATGGATCATATCTTTTCATGTACCTATATCAAAATCATATTTTGATAACGTACTTAGATTCCATTTCGAATTTGGGCATCATACCACATGGTAGAGTCAATACTCTTAATGGCATTCTTAAGACTGAGAAAGAGCCTTTCTCAATTTTAATAAAATTCATAATTTCTCTTTAATGTGGGAGATTTATCATTAGATATTCTACAATGTCATGTCTATTTAGCTTTGTTTAATTTTATTCTATCCCTCGTAATGATTTTCATGTTTGGATCGTATCCAAATCCTTTTCACTACCAATAAGCTATAGAAGAAATTCCTTCACTACAAAGTTTGTATTTCTTGAAACAATAATTAGTAAGCGAACATGTATTCGTAATTTTTTTATGAATTGCGTTGCATAAAACTGACTTGGTTTTAGTTTATGATTATAATGTTCAAAACATAAATTGGTCATTTAATGACAATCATTCCCAAACTCTTTTAGAACGATTCATACAAGAACCCTCATCTAAAATTATCACTTGTAGTCTTTCGACTTGCACAACCTGCCAACTCATTGGCCCATGATATGTTGGAGTTTCTAATAAACCCTTAACTTGTATGAATTTGCAAACTATTCTTTAAATGAAATTAATTTTATTCTTGTGTACTACTCCTAAATATACGACCTTAAGAAAGAAGTTAACTCAACTTCACTCACAATTAATCGTACTTCGTTCAACAAAATCAATTATTCCTTATCGAAACATCATTATGTATCCTAGGGAGGAGTGACTTTTGAGATTGAATCTTTATTCATTCTTAGGTATGTTCGAAACTCTTTCCAATGAACTCACCTAATCGATCAAATGGAATCATTTTATTTTCTATCACAAACTATTTTATCTACTTCTTTTTTATATCATATAAACTCATCATTAACATATCACAGGTGTATCATACAAATATGTTCATGTCTGTGATGATTCATTAGTGAATATAACATAGTATATGGAACCATTTTGGAACTTTTGATTACATACATCTATATGTATCAATCCATAGAGTTCCTCAACTCTTATAATGCTCCTACTGAATGGATGCTTTTTCCTTAGTTGTTTGAAATATAATTTACTAGTACCATATGATTCATAATCATATAGTCATAAACTATTTCTCAATATTGTGACTTAGTCCATGATTCCAAAATAACTGCAAATAAATTTTGATACTTCTGTATTTTCCAATGCATTACAAATACCACTATTATAGTTTTATTTTATAATGAATATTCATATTGAAATAGAGATAAATCTAATTTTCAATCAATAATGAAAACAGTTTTTGTAATTTGATGCAACCAACAAGTGCTTTATGGCATTCTCCCACTGTTTCTGCCATTACTATAATAGCATACAAAATACCGAGGTTCGTTTAACTACTTAACGTTTGCCATATATTCCATCTACTATAACCTTTTTACATTTAAGAGTTTTCGGATCAATATCTTGAACTTAAAAGAAGAATTATAGAAAACAATTTTCTATATAAATAAATGCATTTTGGAATAGAAACCATATTTCTCTTTATAATGTTAAGTAACAATTATTATTTTACAATTCTCATACTTGATGTTTGCTTATGAAGCATAAGTGGTCATTCACCCTTTTCATCCCAAATGTACTGTAAGTTACTTCTACCTTTGCACATTCGCTTTCCTTTCCAAAATGGTCAAATCGTTCAAAGGAAATCCTTGCTATAACCAATCATATTGAATACGCGATCTTGCACTATGATTTATTTTCTGACTCCAAATGAACTAATTTCATTGCAGTTTCACACATTACAAACTATTAATTTTAACCATTAAAACCTTCGCACGTGATTGAATATGTATCAAATATCCACTTTCTTGTATTGCTTATAACTTAGAACTCAAAAGACAATACACAATCTCAAGCAAATTAACACGTAAGTGAACAATCACGAATGTATTTTAATAGTTATATAATTTAGGTGTTTGCATGGGTATTGAAATGACAACATTCCAAAAGATTTGAAGTAAGTATATTTAATATTTCTTCATCAATATTTAATTCAGTTTCTTTGTATAGTTTAATTGATAAACATTTTATCAATTTTATTAGTTGCACAAATTTATCTATGTACATTATTTTAATTTATACTTCGCAGATGTTCATACAATATTAAAAAGGTTAAATGTTACCAATTTAGTTTTTAATAAGGCTCCCACTGATCTTTTATGCTTCTTCAGAGCCTAAGATTAAACATAGAAGTCATTTGTCCACACTAGTGGGTGTTAGGACTTGTTTTTCCTAAGATTTTGACTTTGAGTTTGCTCAACAAATCATAGCCTACAAACGATGGATAACTCCTTAGTAGTTGTATCATATACAACTCCTAACCATGATTCCTTGTCCTAATCTTATTATAACCTTGAGTTCGCTCAACAAATCGAAAGAGATTACTCACTCGTACCTACCATTTTGTGATGGCTTTAGTATATATACCATGAGTTTGCTCAATAAGTACATATAATTATCTTACCTCGTCTAGTCTATGTATTAATAATTCTAAACATAACATCCCTAGCTTAAGTTTGCTCAACAACCAAAGAGTACGCAAGTAATTTATTGATATCTAAATGGTAGAAGACAACAATTATATTAAAGGTTCATAATCTTTAATATATACAATCGAGTAATATCAACTTATGGAATAATGTATTTCTTATGAAAAACTATCGTGATTCAAGTGTTAGACACATCTGAAATCACACTGTACTATACGTATGTATTTATTCCTTAAGCTTAATTTGGGTTTCTTACTGTTCCACTTTCGTTTTATACGTTCATATTATGTAGATTTAATTATTATATAACTTTTACAATTTAATTAACTTATATATTAATCTTACGTACATTACATTAGTAAAATCTTGTTTAATTAATTTAGTTAATTAACATTTTAATTAATTTTATGTTATTCAATTAAACATTTTAATTGAATATGTATACCATAACATTAATGGATACACTCACACACATATGTGAGAGTGTGTGTGTGTGTGTGTGTATTATATTATATTATAATTAACCTATCTAATTAGATAATTTAATTAAATATTAATTTCAAAAATTTCGTTTGTATATACATATACATACATACATACATACATACATACATACATACATATATATATATATATATATATATTTACATCATCTTAAATAATTCAAGATAATGTAATATATATCTATATATATTGTTTATTTAATTAATCATTTAACTAATTAGTAAACTTTTAATAATTATTTAAAATTTTGAAATATGTTTATTATATTTCAAGGAACTTTTAAAAACTGTATTATAACATTTATAATATACATTGTTTTCAAAGCTAACTTTGAAGATTACATTATAAAATTTGTAATGTGATTCTTATTTTAAATTTAACTTTTGAAGTTAAAATCTTATTTAAGTTTCAAAATAACTTTGGAATCACATTATAACATTATATGTATTTCTTATTTTAAATTTAACTTTTAAATTTAAAATTTCATTTTAATTTTCAAAATAATTTTGAAAATTTAGCCAAAGCCTGATTCAAATTGGGACTTTTCTATTAGGGTAACCTTTAGGCTTACTTCACTTTTAAGGCCAAATCCTTAGCCAGGGAGGCCAGGGTACTTAACTACCCAAACTCAAACCTAGACACTAATTTTATAGACACCTTACTAAATTGGTAAGCTTAATTGGTTGGCTCTAACATGACTAATTTAGGCCATATAGACTATTTGGCATTGATAATATTGTTACAACCGTGCTAGTCGGAAGTGGATGAAATAAGTACATTTTAAAGAATTCCTACATTGATCGTGTTGGGTCTATGAAGTCTAAAGGTATATTTGATCCAATTTAATAAAATTTTAAATGAAATCTTATTTTGTTTAAGTTGATAAAATAGAAATTTAATTTTGATTTAAATTTTTATGTATTATAATGAATGTATCAAATATATTCATTTGTATGAAATCTAAGTGCAGTGTATAAGTCCTGTATATTTTGTGTAAATGAAATATGATAAATCAATTTAGAGAAGGAAACCTTTACTTTCCCTCTCTTAACCTATATAATTAATTAAGGAAAGATATGATAATATATGCAGAGAGAGAAATCTTTCATCTCTCTATCTCTCTCTCTCTCTCTCTTATTGTAATAATTGATATATATATATATATATAATGACATTTATAGCTTGTTAACTAAATCTACACATGTCTTTGTTATTCAAATTTTGACTAATTAAATATAGTGTACATTTATAAAAATTATATATATAGATTATCGGTTGTTATAATAATTTGAAATCCAAAATTAACATTTAACGAAAATGATTTCAATTGAAGAAAGGTTTGACAACAAAAGGTTATATTATTGCACAAAGTACTCTTACAAATTTGACTTAAACGACACATATAGATTTCCATATACATTATTATTACAATTTAATAATTTATGTCTAAAACAACATATATTTGCAAATATTGTAGCATATGATATGTTAATATACATATATACAAATAAGTTTGATTTTAAGGTTAACAATTTTGATTAAACTTTTAATTTAGGAATGAAACTAGGGTTTAGGATTTTAAATCAGACTTTAAATTGGGAAAAGCACATTGAATTAGTATTTGTACTAAAATTCATTCATTAATTTTAAATCAAGTTGTTTTATAAACAATGATTGAAACATTTATATTCAAGTATTTACCATATAAAATTAAAGATAATTTCAAATAACAATGAACAATTTAAATTATACAATTCATTTGCATTTGTGCTTGCAAATTTTATATAATTGTAAAAAATATCCCATTCGAAATTATCTTTCAATTTGACAAAATTTCCAAAATGAAATAAGAGAAATTTGATAAAGTAGGCATGCATAAATTTGTAATTAAAACTTACAGATCTAAACAATACAGGGAATAATAACAAACTATCAAAAGTAACATAGGATCGAAAACATATCAATCTATCATGAATATATATTAAAGGGAGATGATGAACAAACATAGATTTAACAAAAATAATAATATATATATATATTTTAATCAAAATAAACATAAGGGAGGTTTAAGTTACATGTGACAAGATGAATAATTAAATCATCAGATGAATCATACAAAGTCTAGTTATATCAATGATATATGTGTGTGTGTGTGTGTGTGTGTGAATTTAAATCAGAGAATTACCTTTGGATGTGGCCAATAAATCACATCTTAAATGCATAAAGTATCATAAATCCAATTGAATCATCAAAACTGCAACATTTGAAGAACCACCTGTGTATTTATTTTATTTGATGCTTGAATTGTTTAGAGAGTTTTTTTCCATTCATGAAGACATGAATTTTCAGCTATTAGAGGAGACGAGGAGAGCAAGTGAAAAAGAAATGGGATTGTATCCGAAAGAATGAATCATAATGGGAAATGAATCAGTGGACATGTTTTAATTGGAAGAATGGAACTTTTCTCATTATTTTAAATAAAACTTCCCTACCTAATTCGCTTAATTTTCTCTCTTCACTCCTCTCTCTTTACATGACAAGGACAAAATTTCTTGCCATCAAATGGTATAAGGTTTCTAAAAATCCTTTTATGCAACTATCTTTTATTTAAACCCGTTTTAAAAATATACCGATATCATATATCAATGCTCACAAATATTAATTTTATATATGCATTAAAATAATTATGGACAACTCAAAAACATCAAATAAATCAAATAATAATTAATATTTGTTAAATATTAATTAACTTATAACATTTTATATATTGACTAAATCTTTGTTGTATTTTTGGAGAATTCATCATTATGGTTGTGCGATTCAAATGTGTAAATTCAATCAGTAATTAATATCAAGCAATTCAAGTATTAATGTTCACACGACACTATAGATAGTAATATGACATTTTAGCCGAATTTATCGCTTACACATCGTTTCGATAAAATCCAATTTTACTATTATAAGCGGTTTTTGGTAGTGACCATTATTTACGCCAATTCTATTCGTCAAAACTATATGACATTAGGACTTATGGAATTGGTTTTGGTTAAAACTCTAACATCATCCACTTTCAACTTTGCATTTCCAAAAACCAATTCTTGGTTCAATAATGACAATTATTATTAACCATCAGGCTCTAGTCAGTTTTGATTTTAAGTTTACTTTAGTTTACAATGATACTAAACCCATATAGCCAAGGAGACGAATTCTCTATTGAATAGTGTTCCACTTCTAATGCTTCAACTCGAACCCAACTACAGTCGTTCGATGGATGTTATGCCATGATTTAACTGTAACCAAAGTGGCATGTCCACATTGAAGTTCCATAGCATTCTCAAGTCAAGAGAATTATGTAACATCGAACTTCGAGATTGTCTAACCTTGGTTATTTTAACCAACATAGAATTGTTGTGTGAGTCATTCTAGAGTTCTCTAATAACTATTAGTACGTAACCTCTTGGTACCCTTAGCGGTCATGAGAAATACACCGCCCAACATTCAGGGAGCGTTATATACTTTAGTCCCAATGGATGAATTGATATCCTTTCTCGAAACATCTTGACTAGGAATATTTAAAACAATATATTATTTTCATAGTGATAAAATTCTCATAATTACAACATTTTGTAAATACTATCACATAACATATCATTTAAGTATTTTACATCTATATACTTCGAATTATTTACTTAATTATTTATACCACTATATAACAAGTATATGATAGAAAGAAAAACACCTTTTATTTTGAACAAGACTGGTCATAGAGTTAGATACATGTGACAAATTACAGAATTGCCCCTATGGCATACCCCTAACTCTATTAGTTAGTACTTTCATGCTAAGGTTGTATAGGGATTATTGTTTGTTGATAGTTAGATTATTGATATGCTTATTTGATCATTAGGCATGCTTGGTATTTGTATTGTTTGATTATGTTTGTTTAGTTAGGGGCGATGCTCTGAAAGTGAGGGTGAGGGAGCATTGTAAGGGCCCACATTTTTACATATCAATGGATCGTAGAATTTATTATTTTTGTAGCCAAATTGGGTCTAAATTAAATATAACTTTTAGGAATAACGGAGAGACAAGTTTCACCCCCGCAATAAATATTTTATGGGTTTGACCCTAAAAATCTTGTAAGACCTATAAATTTTTATAGGATCTGAATAAGGTTCTAAAATCACTTTCAAATGAAAGATATAATGGTTCCCATTCTGTGGAGTGGTCATATTAGTCTTTTCGACACACAGCTTAGAAGATATGAGCATGTTAATTTTGAATAGTCTTTAGATAGATTAAGGGTAATTAACTTAAGCCCGCCAATATGATGCTAATATTTTTGGGAAGGGCTTAATAGCAGCCTCCAAAGCAGCTACTAATCACCTTTTATCATCCCTAAACATCTCCTAATCTCCATTAGACCTTTCTCTATCAAAATTCAATTATTTTCTTAATTAAATAATCAATTAAGTAAACGGTGATTGACCTAGAGATTAGTAGCGGGTTTGGAGATTTTTAATTTTAGGCATTAGGGAGCGTGTAGTTGCTGCCAAAACTCTGATCTACACTTGTTTGGTTTTTTTTTTGATTCTACATCTTAGGTGAGTGATTTTATACCCCTATTATGCTTTAAAAGTTGATATATATATTTTAAACTCTTTTTATTGTGAAAAATTCGATTTTTACTAGATCTAAACTTACACATTTCTTTTAGATTTAGATGATTTAATACGGGTTTGAATTGGATTTACATATGTGTTCTTATCGATACACCCTATTTGATAACAAGCTAGGTTTGGATGAAATAGTTTTTTAATTTAGATATTTCATAGGGATGTATTGTATGATTGCATTGTCTTTATGTGTCGTGTTTGTATGTGTTTATATGGATATTTAGTTGAAATGTCATTCGAAAATGAATCAGAGTTAGGATATTATAGGAGATTGGATCTTGTGCATGTGGTTTGGCTATAGGTTGTGGCATCCAAGATGATTGCATAAAGGATAAGGGATTTAAATCAATAGAACAAAGTTGTAAGAGTTAGTTTTAAAGTTGGACATAGGAGTATCATCAAATTTGAAGATGGCATGCGAAATGAAGTTGCATAGCAAACTAGAGTCAATGTTGGAAGTTAGAGAATGACTTAGCTAAAATTGGCTAATATCGATCAACACCAATTGATGGAGGAAGAATATAAGTGTAAAGTTGCACTTTGTTGAAATGGAGATGCGATTTGTCTTGGCTTGGAGACTGGAAACAAGAGGAAGGCTGTAACGACCCGGAATTTTAGGCAATATCAATTTAATAATCTGTATTAATAATTAAATTGGTTTGATAATTCTTCTTTATAATTTTAATTTAAATTGGTAAATTTAATCTTTTTAAGGTTAATAAATATTTAATCTGGTAATTTTGATCAATATCTTTCTATCAATTTAGAATTGACAAGAATTATCTTTCAAAGCTAATAAAATTTTTATTCTATTTATAATATATATATTTGATATATATTGTGAATAGAAGATTTTTTTGTTTTAAATAAAGATTGAATTTTCAAATTGTAATATGTATGTATATGTTATAATTTGATGTTGTTTTGAAATTTAATATAATCTATTGATAATTTATATATGTATATATTGTAATTTAAAGCTTGGTTTTAGAATTAATATTTTTAAAAAGTTAATTTAAGTTTAATTCAATTTGTTTTCAAAATATAAGATAATTGTTTATTTTTAATATGATAGTTTAAATAAAGTTTTGTTTTTGTTTTCTCCAAAAGTGTTTAAATTAAAATGGTTATAAATGTATAAATATAAATGTTTTAGATTTTTAAAATATATGTATAAAGATTTATTTGTATCATAATTAGTTTTAGAATATTTTCTTTTAAAAGTAAAATTATATATACATATATAAGTATTCATTAATAAAGTAACTTAAAATAAGTAAGTTTATATTTACATTTAAATTTAATAATAATTTATAAAAAAATACTTAAAGTAACATGTGTAACATATTAACACCTCTTAATAACATATGTAAGAAAATTAAGCAAATAGAGTGACAAATGTAAGTTTTTGAACAAGTGGCCTTCATCTTCATTTATTTGAAAATTTAAAACATATAAAGAAAATTTGTTTTCCTCTTTCAATTTCCAATCTTTCTCTTCTCATTTCTTTTCTTTTCTCCCTTCTTTCAAATTAATGGCAACCACAAATTTTTTCTTCAACCTGAAATTTAAAACCCAAAGGAAAATCAAAACCTGGAATTTGAAAATCAAAAAGCAAAAGGCAAATCAAATCTGAAGTAAAATGAAAACTGCAACCTTCAACCTGCATTTCAAAGGGAAGTTCAGATCTTTTGCTACACTTTTAATCAACAAATTGAAGCATGCATTCAATTTCTTCAGCAAGCAAAGCAAAAGCATTATTCAGATTTAATATTCAAACCTGGAAAACAAAAATTGAAACTGCTCTGCCTATAAAGAAAAGGTGAGTAAATATTTTGTAAAACAGTTTGATCTGCTTTGTTTTAATACCATGCATGTAATGATCTGTGATTTTAGTTTGGTGATTGCATGAAATCCTTTTCACAATTTATATTATTGAATTGATAAGATATGTATATATGAAATAGGTCTAAATGTTTATGGAAACTCTGTTTTTCTGTTTTTTTAAGACCAGATTTCACTTTAAAATCCAAATCTTCCAAATAACATCCTTATTTGACCTAGATAATTAAATAAAAGTTGTTTGTTATTGTTTGATGAAAATTTTAAAAATAGTTTATGTAAGTTAAGATTTATAAATAGTATTTAAAATGGAAAATACAGTGGAATTTTGCTTCGTGTCAGAAATCAAGAATCTTGATTCTTGCTTTGGATTGTACAGTTGGATTTGTAGTTGAAAATAATGATTTTTAACATGGAAATCATAATTTTTAAGTCAGTGTTCGTTGTGATATTTGGGTTTGTTCGATTTGGGGGTTTTGGTGAATTGCCGTTGATCGGCGTGACGATTTGAGCTAGAATTTTGATCGAAGCTTGTTTATGTATCGTGGATGATGGGAAAAATGTTCAAGAATTTTTCCAATGGCCGTGGTGATGGGATTAGATTGATTTAGGGTTTAGCAGTGGGTTTTTGCTTTTGATATTGCCGAGGTTCGTTCATCATTGACATGGGACCGGATTCGACCGCGTTAGGGAAAGTAGCTGCTAGGGGTCGAGGTGTTTCGAAGGCGAGGTCGATGGGGTTTATCACCGTTGGGTTCATCGGTAATTGGGGGGGTTTCCGATGGGAATGGTTCAGGGGCCTTTGAATCATGGGTTGAATTTCGTTTTGTACTTGAATTTTTGGATTTGGGTTGAGGAGCAGGTCGTCGAAGTCATTTGGGGTTGGTCGGCGGTCAGATTGTTGGTCGGAGTTGCTTGGGTTGGTCGCGCATGTGCACCGTGCACGTTTATGTGCACTTGGTCGTATAGTTTGGGGAAGACGAGTTGAAACTCGGGTTCGTTATCGCGTTTTCATCGAGGACGACTCGAAGTGTAGGGTGCTGGAGTTTTTCTCGGGGCAGGCTCGTGTAGAGGAGGGGTCGAACTCGAGTTTTTAGTCGTTTGTTTTCTGGTTAGTTCTGTAATAATGTTAAGTTGCAATTTAACTTGATGTTGGAATAAATAAAATCAAGCCTAAGTCTTTCAAAAAGAAAATAAACATACAAGTTAAAACTTGTTCCTTGAAAGTAAAAGTTAATCGACTTTTAAAAATGATAATTGAGTTTATTTTAAATTTAAATTATTAAGAAGGTTGTTTTTGAAAGTAGTTATCTAAGTAAATTTTGAATTTAAAAGAGTGTTTTGAATTTAATTATTTAATCAAAGTTTTAAGTGATTTTTTAAGAAATGAATTAAAAACTAAGTTTTCAAATTTTATTTAAAATGAATAAGTTTAAATTAGATAATTAATGTGTTTTAAATTTTGAAATTTGATTTCTAAATGCCTTATTTCTAAATAAGGTTATTGTTATAATTTTGGGAAAACCAAATAGAATAATTTGTTTTAAGTTATTAAAATTTGATTAATTTCAAATAATTTATTTATGAAGATAAATATGGTTAATTTATCTTTGTTATGAAATTAAGAATACATAATTAAATATGATTTGTTAATAAATAAAAGACTTATTAAGGTAAATGCTTTTCTTATTTAAATAAGGATTTTGAAATATAAGAAGTTAATTAATTAATTATTTAATTAATTTTAAATGATTAGTTAATTGTTTATTTAATTTTAAATAATCACTTAATTATGAATTAATTAAGTGTAATTACTTAATTTTAAACGACCCGGAATTTTGGGCAATATCAATTTAATAATCTGTATTAATAATTAAATTGGTTTGGTAATTTTTCTTTATAATTTTAAGTTAAATTGGTAAATTGAATCTTTTTAAGGTTAATAAATATTTAATCTGGTAATTTTGATCAATATCTTTCTATCAATTTAAAATTGACAAGAATTATCTTTCAAAGCTAATAAAATTTTTATTCTATTTATAATATATATATTTGATATATATTGTGAATAGAAGACCTTTTGTTTTAAATAAAGATTGGATTTTTAAATTGTAATATGTATGTATGTATATGTTATAATTTGATGTTGTTTTGAAATTTAATATAATATATTGATAATTTATATATGTATATATTGTAATTTAAAGCTTGGTTTTAGAATTAATATTTTTAAAAAGTTAACTTAAGTTTAATTCAATTTGTTTTCAAAATATAATATAATTGTTTATTTTTAATATGATAGTTTAAATAAAGTTTTGTTTTTGTTTTCTCCAAAAGTGTTTAAATTAAAACGGTTATAAATGTATAAATATAAATGTTTTAGATTTTTAAAATATATGTATAAAGATTTATTTGTATCATAATTAGTTTTAGAATATTTTCTTTTAAAAGTAAAATTATATATACATATATAAGTATTTATTAATAAAGTAACTTAAAATAAGTAAGTTTATATTTACATTTAAATTTAATAAAAATTTATAAAAAAATACTTAAAGTAACATGTGTAACATATTAACACCTCTTAATAACATATGTAAGAAAATTAAGCAAATAGAGTGACAAACGTAAGTTTTTGAACAAGTGGCCTTCATCTTCATTTATTTGAAAATTTAAAACATATAAAGAAAATTTGTTTTCCTCTTTCAATTTCCGATCTTTCTCTTCTCATTTCTTTTATTTTCTCCCTTCTTTCAAATTAATGGCAACCAGAAAATTTTTCTTCAACCTAAAATTTAAAACCCAAAGGAAAATCAAAACCTGGAATTTGAAAATCAAAAGGCAAAAGGCAAATCAAATCTGAAGTAAAATGAAAACTGCAACCTTCAACCTGCATTTCAAAGGGGAGTTCAGATCTTTTGCAACACTTTTAATCAACAAATTGAAGCATGCATTCAATTTCTTCAGCAAGCAAAGCAAAAGCATTATTCAGATTTAATATTCAAACCTGGAAAAGAAAAATTGAAACTGCTCTGCCTATAAAGAAAAGGTGAGTAAATATTTTTAAAAACAGTTTGATCTGCTTTATTTTAACTACCATGCATGTAATGATCTGTGATTTTAGTTTGGTGATTGCATGAAATCCTTTTCAGAATTTATATTATTGAATTGATAAGATCTGTATATATGTAATAGGTCTAAATGTTTATGGAAACTCTGTTTTTCTATTTTTTTAAGACCAGATTTCACTTAAAAATCCAAATCTTCCAAATAACATCCTTATTTGACCTAGATGATTAAATAAAAGTTGTTTGTTATTGTTTGATGAAAATTTTAAAAATAGTTTCTGTAAGTTTAGATTTATAAATAGTATTTAAAATGGAAAATACAGTGGAATTTTGCTTCCTGTCAGAAATCAAAAATCTTGATTCTTGCTTTGGATTGTGTAGTTGGATTTGTAGTTGAAAATAATGATTTTTAACATGCGAATCAAAATTTTTAAGTCAGTGTTCGTTGTGATATTTGGGTTTGTTCGATTTGAGGGTTTTAGTGAATTGCCGTTGATCGGCGTGACGATTTGAGCTAGAATTTTGATCGAAGCTTGTTTATGTATCGTGGATGATGGGAAAAATGTTCAAGAATTTTTCCAATGGCCGTGGTGATGGGATTAGATCGATTTAGGGTTTAGCAGTGGTTTTTTGCTTTCGATATCGTCGAGGTTCGTTCGTCGTTGACATGGGACCGGATTCGACCGCGTTAGGGAAAGTAGCTGCTAGGGGTCGAGGTGTTTCGAGGGCGAGGTCGATGGGGTTTATCACCGTTGGGTTCATCGGTAATTGGGGGGGTTTCCGATGGGAATGGTTCAGGGGCCTTTGAATCATGGGTTGAATTTCGTTTTGTACTTGAATTTTTGGATTTGGGTTGAGGAGCAGGTCGTCGAAGTCATTTGGGGTTGGTCGGCGGTCAGATTGTTGGTCGGAGTTGCTTGGGTTGGTCGCGCATGTGCACCGTGCACGTTTATGTGCACTTGGTCGTATAGTTTGGGGAAGACGAGTTGAAACTCGGGTTCGTTATCGCGTTTTCATCGAGGACGACTCGAAGTGTAGGGTGCTGGAGTTTTTCTCGGGGCAGGCTCGTGTAGAGGAGGGGTCGAACTCGAGTTTTTAGTCGTTTGTTTTCTGGTTAGTTCTGTAATAATGTTAAGTTGCAATTTAACTTGATGTTGGAATAAATAAAATCAAGCCTAAGTCTTTCAAAAAGAAAATAAACATACAAGTTAAAACTTGTTCCTTGAAAGTAAAAGTTAATCAACTTTTAAAAATGATAATTGAGTTTATTTTAAATTTAAATTATTAAGAAGGTTGTTTTTGAAAGTAGTTATCTAAGTAAATTTTGAATTTAAAAGAGTGTTTTGAATTTAATTATTTAATCAAAGTTTTAAGTGATTTTTTAAGAAATGAATTAAAAACTAAGTTTTCAAATTTTATTTAAAATGAATAAGTTTAAATTAGATAATTAATGTGTTTTAAATTTTGAAATTTGATTTCTAAATGCCTTATTTCTAAATAAGGTTATTGTTATAATTTTGGGAAAACCAAATAGAATAATTTGTTTTAAGTTATTAAAATTTGATTAATTTCAAATAATTTATTTATGAAGATAAATATGGTTAATTTATCTTTGTTATGAAATTAAGAATACATAATTAAATATGATTTGTTAATAAATAAAAGACTTATTAAGGTAAATGCTTTTCTTATTTAAATAAGGATTTTGAAATATAAGAAGTTAATTAATTAATTATTTAATTAATTTTAAATGATTAGTTAATTGTTTATTTAATTTTAAATAATCACTTAATTATGAATTAATTAAGTGTAATTACTTAATTTTAAACGACCCGGAATTTTGGGCAATATCAATTTAATAATCTGTATTAATAATTAAATTGGTTTGGTAATTTTTCTTTATAATTTTAAGTTAAATTGGTAAATTGAATCTTTTTAAGGTTAATAAATATTTAATCTGGTAATTTTGATCAATATCTTTCTATCAATTTAAAATTGACAAGAATTATCTTTCAAAGCTAATAAAATTTTTATTCTATTTATAATATATATATTTGATATATATTGTGAATAGAAGACCTTTTGTTTTAAATAAAGATTGGATTTTTAAATTGTAATATGTATGTATGTATATGTTATAATTTGATGTTGTTTTGAAATTTAATATAATATATTGATAATTTATATATGTATATATTGTAATTTAAAGCTTGGTTTTAGAATTAATATTTTTAAAAAGTTAACTTAAGTTTAATTCAATTTGTTTTCAAAATATAATATAATTGTTTATTTTTAATATGATAGTTTAAATAAAGTTTTGTTTTTGTTTTCTCCAAAAGTGTTTAAATTAAAACGGTTATAAATGTATAAATATAAATGTTTTAGATTTTTAAAATATATGTATAAAGATTTATTTGTATCATAATTAGTTTTAGAATATTTTCTTTTAAAAGTAAAATTATATATACATATATAAGTATTTATTAATAAAGTAACTTAAAATAAGTAAGTTTATATTTACATTTAAATTTAATAAAAATTTATAAAAAAATACTTAAAGTAACATGTGTAACATATTAACACCTCTTAATAACATATGTAAGAAAATTAAGCAAATAGAGTGACAAACGTAAGTTTTTGAACAAGTGGCCTTCATCTTCATTTATTTGAAAATTTAAAACATATAAAGAAAATTTGTTTTCCTCTTTCAATTTCCGATCTTTCTCTTCTCATTTCTTTTATTTTCTCCCTTCTTTCAAATTAATGGCAACCAGAAAATTTTTCTTCAACCTAAAATTTAAAACCCAAAGGAAAATCAAAACCTGGAATTTGAAAATCAAAAGGCAAAAGGCAAATCAAATCTGAAGTAAAATGAAAACTGCAACCTTCAACCTGCATTTCAAAGGGGAGTTCAGATCTTTTGCAACACTTTTAATCAACAAATTGAAGCATGCATTCAATTTCTTCAGCAAGCAAAGCAAAAGCATTATTCAGATTTAATATTCAAACCTGGAAAAGAAAAATTGAAACTGCTCTGCCTATAAAGAAAAGGTGAGTAAATATTTTTAAAAACAGTTTGATCTGCTTTATTTTAACTACCATGCATGTAATGATCTGTGATTTTAGTTTGGTGATTGCATGAAATCCTTTTCAGAATTTATATTATTGAATTGATAAGATCTGTATATATGTAATAGGTCTAAATGTTTATGGAAACTCTGTTTTTCTATTTTTTTAAGACCAGATTTCACTTAAAAATCCAAATCTTCCAAATAACATCCTTATTTGACCTAGATGATTAAATAAAAGTTGTTTGTTATTGTTTGATGAAAATTTTAAAAATAGTTTCTGTAAGTTTAGATTTATAAATAGTATTTAAAATGGAAAATACAGTGGAATTTTGCTTCCTGTCAGAAATCAAAAATCTTGATTCTTGCTTTGGATTGTGTAGTTGGATTTGTAGTTGAAAATAATGATTTTTAACATGCGAATCAAAATTTTTAAGTCAGTGTTCGTTGTGATATTTGGGTTTGTTCGATTTGAGGGTTTTAGTGAATTGTCGTTGATCGGCGTGACGATTTGAGCTAGAATTTTGATCGAAGCTTGTTTATGTATCGTGGATGATGGGAAAAATGTTCAAGAATTTTTCCAATGGCCGTGGTGATGGGATTAGATCGATTTAGGGTTTAGCAGTGGTTTTTTGCTTTCGATATCGTCGAGGTTCGTTCGTCGTTGACATGGGACTGGATTCGACCGCGTTAGGGAAAGTAGCTGCTAGGGGTCGAGGTGTTTCGAGGGCGAGGTCGATGGGGTTTATCACCGTTGGGTTCATCGGTAATTGGGGGGGTTTCCGATGGGAATGGTTCAGGGGCCTTTGAATCATGGGTTGAATTTCGTTTTGTACTTGAATTTTTGGATTTGGGTTGAGGAGCAGGTCGTCGAAGTCATTTGGGGTTGGTCGGCGGTCAGATTGTTGGTCGGAGTTGCTTGGGTTGGTCGCGCATGTGCACCGTGCACGTTTATGTGCACTTGGTCGTATAGTTTGGGGAAGACGAGTTGAAACTCGGGTTCGTTATCGCGTTTTCATCGAGGACGACTCGAAGTGTAGGGTGCTGGAGTTTTTCTCGGGGCAGGCTCGTGTAGAGGAGGGGTCGAACTCGAGTTTTTAGTCGTTTGTTTTCTGGTTAGTTCTGTAATAATGTTAAGTTGCAATTTAACTTGATGTTGGAATAAATAAAATCAAGCCTAAGTCTTTCAAAAAGAAAATAAACATACAAGTTAAAACTTGTTCCTTGAAAGTAAAAGTTAATCGACTTTTAAAAATGATAATTGAGTTTATTTTAAATTTAAATTATTAAGAAGGTTGTTTTTGAAAGTAGTTATCTAAGTAAATTTTGAATTTAAAAGAGTGTTTTGAATTTAATTATTTAATCAAAGTTTTAAGTGATTTTTTAAGAAATGAATTAAAAACTAAGTTTTCAAATTTTATTTAAAATGAATAAGTTTAAATTAGATAATTAATGTGTTTTAAATTTTGAAATTTGATTTCTAAATGCCTTATTTCTAAATAAGGTTATTGTTATAATTTTGGGAAAACCAAATAGAATAATTTGTTTTAAGTTATTAAAATTTGATTAATTTCAAATAATTTATTTATGAAGATAAATATGGTTAATTTATCTTTGTTATGAAATTAAGAATACATAATTAAATATGATTTGTTAATAAATAAAAGACTTATTAAGGTAAATGCTTTTCTTATTTAAATAAGGATTTTGAAATATAAGAAGTTAATTAATTAATTATTTAATTAATTTTAAATGATTAGTTAATTGTTTATTTAATTTTAAATAATCACTTAATTATGAATTAATTAAGTGTAATTACTTAATTTTAAACGACCCGGAATTTTGGGCAATATCAATTTAATAATCTGTATTAATAATTAAATTGGTTTGGTAATTTTTCTTTATAATTTTAAGTTAAATTGGTAAATTGAATCTTTTTAAGGTTAATAAATATTTAATCTGGTAATTTTGATCAATATCTTTCTATCAATTTAAAATTGACAAGAATTATCTTTCAAAGCTAATAAAATTTTTATTCTATTTATAATATATATATTTGATATATATTGTGAATAGAAGACCTTTTGTTTTAAATAAAGATTGGATTTTTAAATTGTAATATGTATGTATGTATATGTTATAATTTGATGTTGTTTTGAAATTTAATATAATATATTGATAATTTATATATGTATATATTGTAATTTAAAGCTTGGTTTTAGAATTAATATTTTTAAAAAGTTAACTTAAGTTTAATTCAATTTGTTTTCAAAATATAATATAATTGTTTATTTTTAATATGATAGTTTAAATAAAGTTTTGTTTTTGTTTTCTCCAAAAGTGTTTAAATTAAAACGGTTATAAATGTATAAATATAAATGTTTTAGATTTTTAAAATATATGTATAAAGATTTATTTGTATCATAATTAGTTTTAGAATATTTTCTTTTAAAAGTAAAATTATATATACATATATAAGTATTTATTAATAAAGTAACTTAAAATAAGTAAGTTTATATTTACATTTAAATTTAATAAAAATTTATAAAAAAATACTTAAAGTAACATGTGTAACATATTAACACCTCTTAATAACATATGTAAGAAAATTAAGCAAATAGAGTGACAAACGTAAGTTTTTGAACAAGTGGCCTTCATCTTCATTTATTTGAAAATTTAAAACATATAAAGAAAATTTGTTTTCCTCTTTCAATTTCCGATCTTTCTCTTCTCATTTCTTTTATTTTCTCCCTTCTTTCAAATTAATGGCAACCAGAAAATTTTTCTTCAACCTAAAATTTAAAACCCAAAGGAAAATCAAAACCTGGAATTTGAAAATCAAAAGGCAAAAGGCAAATCAAATCTGAAGTAAAATGAAAACTGCAACCTTCAACCTGCATTTCAAAGGGGAGTTCAGATCTTTTGCAACACTTTTAATCAACAAATTGAAGCATGCATTCAATTTCTTCAGCAAGCAAAGCAAAAGCATTATTCAGATTTAATATTCAAACCTGGAAAAGAAAAATTGAAACTGCTCTGCCTATAAAGAAAAGGTGAGTAAATATTTTTAAAAACGGTTTGATCTGCTTTATTTTAACTACCATGCATGTAATGATCTGTGATTTTAGTTTGGTGATTGCATGAAATCCTTTTCAGAATTTATATTATTGAATTGATAAGATCTGTATATATGTAATAGGTCTAAATGTTTATGGAAACTCTGTTTTTCTATTTTTTTAAGACCAGATTTCACTTAAAAATCCAAATCTTCCAAATAACATCCTTATTTGACCTAGATGATTAAATAAAAGTTGTTTGTTATTGTTTGATGAAAATTTTAAAAATAGTTTCTGTAAGTTTAGATTTATAAATAGTATTTAAAATGGAAAATACAGTGGAATTTTGCTTCCTGTCAGAAATCAAAAATCTTGATTCTTGCTTTGGATTGTGTAGTTGGATTTGTAGTTGAAAATAATGATTTTTAACATGCGAATCAAAATTTTTAAGTCAGTGTTCGTTGTGATATTTGGGTTTGTTCGATTTGAGGGTTTTAGTGAATTGCCGTTGATCGGCGTGACGATTTGAGCTAGAATTTTGATCGAAGCTTGTTTATGTATCGTGGATGATGGGAAAAATGTTCAAGAATTTTTCCAATGGCCGTGGTGATGGGATTAGATCGATTTAGGGTTTAGCAGTGGTTTTTTGCTTTCGATATCGTCGAGGTTCGTTCGTCGTTGACATGGGACCGGATTCGACCGCGTTAGGGAAAGTAGCTGCTAGGGGTCGAGGTGTTTCGAGGGCGAGGTCGATGGGGTTTATCACCGTTGGGTTCATCGGTAATTGGGGGGGTTTCCGATGGGAATGGTTCAGGGGCCTTTGAATCATGGGTTGAATTTCGTTTTGTACTTGAATTTTTGGATTTGGGTTGAGGAGCAGGTCGTCGAAGTCATTTGGGGTTGGTCGGCGGTCAGATTGTTGGTCGGAGTTGCTTGGGTTGGTCGCGCATGTGCACCGTGCACGTTTATGTGCACTTGGTCGTATAGTTTGGGGAAGACGAGTTGAAACTCGGGTTCGTTATCGCGTTTTCATCGAGGATGACTCGAAGTGTAGGGTGCTGGAGTTTTTCTCGGGGCAGGCTCGTGTAGAGGAGGGGTCGAACTCGAGTTTTTAGTCGTTTGTTTTCTGGTTAGTTCTGTAATAATGTTAAGTTGCAATTTAACTTGATGTTGGAATAAATAAAATCAAGCCTAAGTCTTTCAAAAAGAAAATAAACATACAAGTTAAAACTTGTTCCTTGAAAGTAAAAGTTAATCAACTTTTAAAAATGATAATTGAGTTTATTTTAAATTTAAATTATTAAGAAGGTTGTTTTTGAAAGTAGTTATCTAAGTAAATTTTGAATTTAAAAGAGTGTTTTGAATTTAATTATTTAATCAAAGTTTTAAGTGATTTTTTAAGAAATGAATTAAAAACTAAGTTTTCAAATTTTATTTAAAATGAATAAGTTTAAATTAGATAATTAATGTGTTTTAAATTTTGAAATTTGATTTCTAAATGCCTTATTTCTAAATAAGGTTATTGTTATAATTTTGGGAAAACCAAATAGAATAATTTGTTTTAAGTTATTAAAATTTGATTAATTTCAAATAATTTATTTATGAAGATAAATATGGTTAATTTATCTTTGTTATGAAATTAAGAATACATAATTAAATATGATTTGTTAATAAATAAAAGACTTATTAAGGTAAATGCTTTTCTTATTTAAATAAGGATTTTGAAATATAAGAAGTTAATTAATTAATTATTTAATTAATTTTAAATGATTAGTTAATTGTTTATTTAATTTTAAATAATCACTTAATTATGAATTAATTAAGTGTAATTACTTAATTTTAAACGACCCGGAATTTTGGGCAATATCAATTTAATAATCTGTATTAATAATTAAATTGGTTTGGTAATTTTTCTTTATAATTTTAAGTTAAATTGGTAAATTGAATCTTTTTAAGGTTAATAAATATTTAATCTGGTAATTTTGATCAATATCTTTCTATCAATTTAAAATTGACAAGAATTATCTTTCAAAGCTAATAAAATTTTTATTCTATTTATAATATATATATTTGATATATATTGTGAATAGAAGACCTTTTGTTTTAAATAAAGATTGGATTTTTAAATTGTAATATGTATGTATGTATATGTTATAATTTGATGTTGTTTTGAAATTTAATATAATATATTGATAATTTATATATGTATATATTGTAATTTAAAGCTTGGTTTTAGAATTAATATTTTTAAAAAGTTAACTTAAGTTTAATTCAATTTGTTTTCAAAATATAATATAATTGTTTATTTTTAATATGATAGTTTAAATAAAGTTTTGTTTTTGTTTTCTCCAAAAGTGTTTAAATTAAAACGGTTATAAATGTATAAATATAAATGTTTTAGATTTTTAAAATATATGTATAAAGATTTATTTGTATCATAATTAGTTTTAGAATATTTTCTTTTAAAAGTAAAATTATATATACATATATAAGTATTTATTAATAAAGTAACTTAAAATAAGTAAGTTTATATTTACATTTAAATTTAATAAAAATTTATAAAAAAAATACTTAAAGTAACATGTGTAACATATTAACACCTCTTAATAACATATGTAAGAAAATTAAGCAAATAGAGTGACAAACGTAAGTTTTTGAACAAGTGGCCTTCATCTTCATTTATTTGAAAATTTAAAACATATAAAGAAAATTTGTTTTCCTCTTTCAATTTCCAATCTTTCTCTTCTCATTTCTTTTATTTTCTCCCTTCTTTCAAATTAATGGCAACCAGAAATTTTTTCTTCAACCTAAAATTTAAAACCCGAAGGAAAATCAAAACCTGGAATTTGAAAATCAAAAGGCAAAAGGCAAATCAAATCTGAAGTAAAATGAAAACTGCAACCTTCAACCTGCATTTCAAAGGGGAGTTCAGACCTTTTGCAACACTTTTAATCAACAAATTGAAGCATGCATTCAATTTCTTCAGCAAGCAAAGCAAAAGCATTATTCAGATTTAATATTCAAACCTGGAAAAGAAAAATTGAAACTGCTCTGCCTATAAAGAAAAGGTGAGTAAATATTTTTAAAAACAGTTTGATCTGCTTTATTTTAACTACCATGCATGTAATGATCTGTGATTTTAGTTTGGTGATTGCATGAAATCCTTTTCAGAATTTATATTATTGAATTGATAAGATCTGTATATATGTAATAGGTCTGAATGTTTATGGAAACTCTGTTTTTCTATTTTTTTAAGACCAGATTTCACTTAAAAATCCAAATCTTCCAAATAACATCCTTATTTGACCTAGATGATTAAATAAAAGTTGTTTGTTATTGTTTGATGAAAATTTTGAAAATAGTTTCTGTAAGTTTAGATTTATAAATAGTATTTAAAATGGAAAATATAGTGGAATTTTGCTTCCTGTCAGAAATCAAAAATCTTGATTCTTGCTTTGGATTGTGTAGTTGGATTTGTAGTTGAAAATAATGATTTTTAACATGCGAATCAAAAAATTTAAGTCAGTGTTCGTTGTGATATTTGGGTTTGTTCGATTTGGGGGTTTTGGTGAATTGCCGTTGATCGGCGTGACGATTTGAGCTAGAATTTTGATCGAAGCTTGTTTATGTATCGTGGATGATGGGAAAAATGTTCAAGAATTTTTCCAATGGCCGTGGTGATGGGATTAGATCGATTTAGGGTTTAGCAGTGGTTTTTTGCTTTCGATATCGCCGAGGTTCGTTCGTCGTTGACATGGGACCGGATTCGACCGCGTTAGGGAAAGTAGCTGCTAGGGGTCGAGGTGTTTCGAGGGCGAGGTCGATGGGGTTTATCACCGTTGGGTTCATCGACAATTGGGGGGTTTCCGATGGGAATGATTCAGGGGCCTTTGAATCATGGGTCGAATTTCGTTTTGTACTTGAATTTTTGGATTTGGGTTGAGGAGCAGGTCGTCGAAGTCATTTGGGGTTGGTCGGCGGTCAGATTGTTGGTCGGAGTTGCTTGGGTTGGTCGCGCATGTGCACCGTGCACGTTTATGTGCACTTGGTAGTATAGTTTGGGGAAGACGAGTTGAAACTTGGGTTCGTTATCGCGTTTTCATCGAGGACGACTCGAAGTGTAGGGTGCTGGAGTTTTTCTCGGGGCAGGCTCGTGTAGAGGAGGGGTCGAACTCGAGTTTTTAGTCGTTTGTTTTCTGGTTAGTTCTGTAATAATGTTAAGTTGCAATTTAACTTGATGTTGGAAAAAATAAAATCAAGCCTAAGTCTTTCAAAAAGAAAATAAACATACAAGTTAAAACTTGTTCCTTGAAAGTAAAAGTTAATCAACTTTTAAAAATGATAATTGAGTTTATTTTAAATTTAAATTATTAAGAAGGTTGTTTTTGAAAGTAGTTATCTAAGTAAATTTTGAATTTAAAAGAGTGTTTTGAATTTAATTATTTAATCAAAGTTTAAGTGAATTTTTAAGAAATGATTTAAAAACTAAGTTTTCAAATTTTGTTTAAAATGAATAAATTTAAATTAGATAATTAATGTGTTTTAAATTTTGAAATTTGATTTCTAAATGCCTTATTTCCAAATAAGGTTATTGTTATAATTTTGGGAAAACTAAATAGAATAATTTGTTTTAAGTTATTAAAATTTGATTAATTTCAAACAATTTATTTATGAAGATAAATATGGTTAATTTATCTTTGTTATGAACTTAAGAATACATAACTAAATATGATTTGTTAATAAATAAAAGACTTATTAAGATAAATGCTTTTCTTATTTAATTAAGGATTTTGAAATATAAGAAGTTAATTAATTTATTATTTAATTAATTTTAAATGATTAGTTAATTGTTTGTTTAATTTTAAATAATCACTTAATTATGAATTAATTTAGTGTAATTACTTAATGAAGTAATTAATGGTTAATTACTGAATGTAATTAAGAATGGAAATTACTTATGGGAGTAATTAATGGAAAATTACTCATGGGAGTAATTAAATGGAAGTGATTATTGGTTAATCACCAGATGTTATTAATCTAAGGATTGATTAATATAATTGTTTAGGAGTTAATTAATTATAGAGTGATGAATTAATAAAAGAATTAAAGATTATTTAATGATGGTATTAATTACTTGTTAAGTAATTAATTAAGAGAGTAATCAAAATTTATTAATGGAAGTAATTAGAAGATAATTACTTATGTAAGTAATTAAGGGTTAATTACTTAATTATTTTTGTTAAGTAATTAATGTGATTAATTAATTAATGAATGAGATTAATTTAAGATTAATTACTAAGTGTAATTAATTAAAAATGTAATTAATTAATAAAGTAATTAGTTAAGGATTGTTTATTAATTTAATTGATTAATAATTACTTAATGAAGTAATTAAAGATTAATTAATTAGAATAATTAATCAAAGAGTTAATATAATTAATTAAGAAGTTAATTAATTAAGATAAGTTGTTAATTACTGTTTATGATTAATGAGATGATTTATTACTAATTAATTATTTAATTAATTAAAGGGTTAATTAATTAATAAGGATCATTAGTTAATATAATTAATAAATTAATCTAGGTTGATTAATAAAGTATGATTAATTAATTGTAATTAATTGAGGTTTGATGCAATTAATTATAGTTGATTAATTAATGGAAGTAAATAAAGGATCAATAATTAATGGAATAATGATAGTAATTAAAAGATAATTACTGTATATGGTTAAGGATTATTACTTGAATGTAATTAAAAGATAATTAATCAAGGGAGATTAATTAAGGAAGATCATTAAGAGAATGATTAATTTATTTCTTTGGAATAAATAAATGAAGAAGGATTAAGGTAATCCAATTGATTTGCAGTTAATCAATTCTGCTTATAAAATGATTGATTGATGTTGGATGATTGATTGATATTGGATGATTAATATTGGATGACTGGTATTGGATGTTAAATGAAGTTGGATGATTTGGATATCTATGATATGTGATATGCTTTGTGAGATGAATGTTTGTTATGAATTATCTTTTATGATAATGTGATTTATCTATCTGTTTATATCATCCCGAATATAAGTTTAATTGTTTAAAACCTTTAAACAACTTGGAGATTAAAATGGCGTTTGGATTTCGATGAGACCGGGATCGGGTTTCCATATTTGGATATTCGAAAACCACATCGATCCAAGTTAAACATTAGGTCGTGAATCTAAGTGGAGCTTAGTGAAGACTCGAGGTGTAAGAACTATACGTCAATATAACTCTGAGGGTGATTCCGTGATGAGTTTGACGGAGATAGTACTTATAGGTTCGAGATGGTGATTCAGAGTGCAAGGGCTATGGTCGTTGACTCTGAGGGTGATTCCAAAATGAGTGCAACGAGATAGTGCCTTCGGTTTTGTTCGAACCCGGAACGAATTTGTATGGATTGAATGCTTTTAGAACATCGTCAGGTGGACGATGAGCATTCTAAGATTGATGTGTTCTATAAAGGTAATCGCAGCCTCAAGCCTCATCAACCGGGAATGGCTAAAACAGGGGAGGTGCAGCAAGGCTAGGTGGGTAGCACCCATTTCAGGGTGAGGTCATTCCTGTCTAGATGTCCCTTTTATTTCGGCTTAGTGGGTGGTTGGTCGCGCCAACCACGGGGTGATCTTACTCGGGACTATTCAGTAAGGAGTGGTCCCGGCTTTGTGATGCAGGGTATTGGGCGTAATCCTCCGTACAGTGATCTAGGCCACGTACTGTGACGGGAGGTACCCCGGTAGCCCTGCCATTGATGGAAAACCATTCTTCCTACGAGACCCTACAGTTTTGATTGTATTACCCACTTTTTTGTCTAGTGGCTGGAATTTAATAAATGTAACAATTTCGGCTATTTCTTATTTACTTGAAAACCCTAGACACTATTATAATATCACTGGATTTCCTATCAAATGTTTTGGTTAGCGTAAGGTGAAAACTTTTCCATGTTTATGGGTGGGAAGTCTTACGTGATACCTTTTCTTTTCAAAGGATTTTCTAAAGTTAAGCAATTTTGATCTCGTTTACTCACACCTGACCCCTGTCTGACTCGAGTGTTTATTTTCTGTTTTATTAAACTCTTAGGTACTCATATTATGTATGAGTAGTCAAGTGATTCAGGTTTGCTTGACGAGTTCTGGAGGAGTTATAAAGCAGGAGGCTTCCACGTGTAGATATATTATGGTTCCGCTGTGTTTGTGATTGTATCTGTATGTTGCGATATCTTGAGTTGTATAGTTAGACAGATGTTCATAACTGTCTAATATGCGTTGTTTAAGTTGTGTACTCTGATGTAATATGATACTATGTAATATTTTATGTGATATATTATATTTCATTTGTTCCGTTGTGAGTTATCTGATGTTGTTGTGTTTCTTCTTTCTTATCTTTTCTTCTTGTATCCCTTTCTTTCTTTATTAGTGACGCGACTTTCTGGTGTTAGAAATTTAGGTCGCTACAAAGGCTACTGCCAAACAATGGAAACTGCTATGAAACGATCTGGACTTGAAATAAATGTGGAGCTCACTTTGGGATTTGGAGATGGCAACGCAATGATGACTTCCGAAAAGATAGGAGATAGTTTGGGGTTGGAAGAACTTAGCTAATTTTTGGCTAACTATAAAGTAATATCATTTAGTATCGATCGATGAAAATTTTAGAAGGAAGAAGGTGGAGACTTGGGAGGTGTGCCCTATCGATAGCTAGTCCATTGGATGAGGGAATAAGTAGTTATGGCCTAAGACCTATAAATATAGATATGGAAGAGACAATGTGATTTCTACTCGAGATTTCTAGAGTTCTACCTTAGGCATGACCTACAGAAATCGTGTGTTGACGTTGGGCTAATATAAAGATACTTATGACTTAGGATTAGTGTCCAGAGATGTTCTGAACTTCGACGACTCAAGGATGGATGTTGACATAGCGACCCATAAGGACAAGTTCATAGACGTGGGTTTGTAAAGTGGGATGTATGATGTATTCTACTATAGAGACATGTGCAAAGTGACCCTTGATAACTTAGAGGTTTCGATGCATGCTTGTGAAGCTAGGGTATGTAAGGACGCTCATGTGGGTTTGATGTTATCCCAGATCTTTCATTATGGATTTGTATACCTTAGACTTTTGATGTTAGGTCTAGTTCATGGCATCCGAAGTGGCGTGGATTCGAACACTGAGAAATAGAGATGTTAAGTAGTCTTTGATAGGTTTCGGTTGTATTGCTTATCATATACCTAATGCACTTGTATAAAAAAACATGAGGTTTACATGATGATTGCTATATTTGTTATGTTCGGTTATGGATGTCACATGACCTAGGTGTTATCGACTTAGATACCTAGATAGCCTATATTGTACTTTGACTAGTGACACACCCTAAGATGATAGTTTAGCATATACCTCATGTTCCTCTTTTCTACATCATGTCATTCATAATAGACTTGACTGTTTCGAGATTTTATATTTTGTTTTTCATTTTCTTGGGTACTCTTTTAGATTAGGGATAACATGTCTAAGACAGCATATGAAGTTGGACAAAGGACGGGCAAGTGGCTAGAGTTTTCATATACTATATTTTGGATCTAATATAGTTATTTAGCTATGTAGTACTATGGAGTATTATCAATACTTATTTATTGGAGACATCTTTTATTTAGATTTTATTTATTTTGACGTATGAACTCCATTTCCACTTTGTTTTGTATAATTATGATGTACCGATGCACTCTAAGTTATATGGTTTATTTTTTATGTTGCTACCTCACCTATTTTTTGTGACGACCCAGAAATTTTAACATTAAAAATTGAAACATTTAATTAATTTTAAATGTTTGGAAGATATTTTAAGCTTAAATTCTAGATATAACTATGGATTTGGCAATTAAATTAATGAAATTAATTTATTGACGTTGGGTAAGAATTTGAATCTTCAATTTTATGTTGGTTAAAAATATTTTCGAGGCTTGGAAAATTATATTGATAATACTGAAGATAATGGAAGCTTCAAAATTGAATTTGAAAGTGATTTGTTCAGTTTTGAAATTATATTGTTTAAATCGATATTTAAAAATAGCCTTCCGAGGCACAGTCTCGGAATTCGACGAAACTAGTTCCATTGGTTCCGTAATATTGTATTATTATTGGATTTCGATTTCCATAGCATTCAGAGTTGTCATGCGATCGTACAATAAGCAAACGTGCTAAAATTTAAATCAAAAATTTGATATTATAGCTAGGTTCAAAAGGCTATCTTCTATATATGATTGAATTTGGACCCAAAACCTTTTCCATTGTATTTGAAATACGCGTATAACATTATAAACGTCTGGCGGCACGTCTCGATTGGAGGTCGAGATTTTGAGTCATAGAAATCGAAACAATTTTAATTTGAATTTGAATTTTTAAAAAAAGTATATATGTGTATTTAATATAAAACTATTTCACAAGGCAATTTTGTTACGTAGAGGAATTTTGGATGCGTGTTCTTTTTTTAAAATGTTTTTCATCCACGCATGAAAATTTTCAAGAGAAATTCAAACAAATGGCCGAAGCCTTTCCTTTCGTTCAAAAAGAAAGAAGAAAATGAAAATGAAAACTACTTCATTCGAATAAAAAAAAACATAAGTTTTAAATTAAAAATGGCCGCCAAGCCCTCCTTCTAATTCGAAAATCGAATTTCATAATTGAGAAATTTAAAACCTAAATCAAGATTTCGTCGTGTTCCCTGCTCGATCTCTCGGCAGGCAGCGTTTATTTAGTGGGTCGCGATGTTTCGCTACTATTAGGGTTTGCAAGCATCGATCTGGAGGCGTGCGTAAAGGGTTACGGCAGTCTCGAGCTGATGTCGTGGCCGAAGTCAAGCTTCAGGTTCGTTATGGTTCAAGCATGCGCGGTCGTGCGCCCGTGAAGCGGCGACGATGGCAAGTGCGACCATGTCGTGAGGACTGGCTAGACGGCTCGTTTGGGGCGGTCGCTGGTGGAGTTTATAGCTATGAAGTGATCTTGACGGCTACTTGGCGAGTGCGACGATGGCATGTGCGACAATGGGATGAAGGGTGTTAGATGTCGGCTCGAGATAGTGAATCTCGGCAGGGCCAACAATGTGTGGTATAGATATTTCTGATTTAATCTGAATGCACAAAAATGTATAGAAAGGAAAAGTATATTTATAAAACGGTATTTGATTACTGTAGGATATAAGTTTTTCATTTAATATATATACATGTTCGAAGATTACATTAAATCCACACCAATTTTAGTTTAAATATATATAGATGTGTACAGAAAAATATATATGCAGTTTTTTTTTAATTTTATATGCATGCAGAAAAGAAAGTTTCAAAAAAAAGTAAATATATATATAAAAAATTTCACCTTCTAGTTTAATTTAAAATAATGTATTTAGGTGATTTATTTGTTTAATCGACTTATTTAATTAATTTTGGTGACTCAAAGATTTTTAAAGAAAATATTAGTTCGAATTTAAATTATTGGATTACAAATAAATTATTAGCTAAATTAAATGAATAAATAGTGATTAACTGTTCGAATTAATTCAGATATTAATAAACTGTATAATATTTATACAAGGTCTAATACAACAAAGAAACAAGCCAGAATGGAAATGAGTTGGAATGGACTGCAAATTAAAATCAAAGGTGGGATCTTCTCACTCAAATTATAATAATTGAAATTTCAGTTATTGATTGATTGTTGATATATGTATATACGTATATATGTATATATATATATATATATTTGGAGTGATTGATTTCCTGCATTACATAGCGAATGAGACAATATGCGCCGCATAATAGCGGATGGTATTACATAATCCCATATACCGCGATATTCCACCTCAAAGTGGAATTGGTATTTAATTGTTGTGCTAAAATTGGTGGATGTAGGGAAACAGGTTGGAGGGATCCAATTGGATTTCTCAAATATTTGAATTTGTTTCATATGTTGCGTGTTGATTTATTTATAATCTGTGTATGATTATTTTTGTGATTGAAATCGTTGAGGGCTATAGTTTAGCCGAATATATTTTTGGTATCGTAGGATACTGGAAATACAAAATTTGATTTTTGTAAATTAAAGTAGAAAATTTATAGTAAATTAATTTTAAAGAATTTGATAAATTTAAAAGAAGGAATTCAAAAAGTATAGAAGTTGATTTTTGTAATCCTATCGAATTAATTCCAAAAATATGGGGAAAAGATTTTAATAAATGGATTTTGGGTAATATTGTTGAAAGTTGAAGAATTTATTTAAAATTCGGATTTTAAATAGTTTGAGAGAAATAAAGGAATTTATTTTAAATGTAGTAAATTTTTGGAAATCAATTTCAAAATTGATTTGGTGTTTGAAAATAAATCTTTGGGAAATCAATTTGGAATTTGATTTGGTTTTTGAAATAATTTTGAAAATCAATTTGGAATTTGATTTGGGGTTTGAAATAAATTTGGAAATCATTTAGAAATTTGATTTGGTGTTTGAAAGTGAATATTTGGAATTCGATTTGAAAATCGTATATCAGTGGATATTTGGAAATTTAAATTCCTAATGAGAATTTATAAAGGAAAGGTAAATTTGTTTTACAAACAAATATTGGTTTATCTTTAAAAGTGTGGAAAGAAAATTACAGATTTGGAATGTAAATTAAAATAAATCGAGAAGGATTAATTAATTGATTTAAATGGACCATTTTGAAATGGAAAGTGTATTTTCCCTGGAAAGCCGAGGATGTTTTTTAAAGTACTTTCAAAAATAAATTAAAAGTTTTAAAGTTGGTTTTTAAAAAGGATGTTTGTGGAGAAATTATTTTCTTAACTTGTTTTTAAAAATTTAAAGTAAAGATTTGTTTAATTAATTATAGAAGTGATTATTTAATGATTTAATTGATATTTGTTTTAGAAAATGGTTAGTTAAATAGTTATACCTTATCTACTAATTTTATTTTAAAATTAGTTTGGACTTGAAGTTTTATATGAGATATTGGTATAATGTTTTCATAACTAATATTTAGATAAGTGTTTAGAATTAGTTTTTATTCCAAATGTTTCCAAGTATATTTTGGATAAGTGATTTAAATTATTTTAAAGTATTCGGACTTGAAAAATTTTCAGTGGAAATAAATATTTGGAAATTTATTTCACGTGAGAAAAGTGATTTGAAATTTGTTTTCAAAGGGTTGAAGTGTGAAAAATATATCTTGGGAAGATATTTTAAAAATAAATAATTGGGGGAAAATTATTTGAAATCTGGTGATTGTTGTGAATATTGATTGATAGTTAAATAACTGACTATCAATATTGGCCTTTAATGGCATTTGAATTTCGATGTGACGCGGGGTCGGATTCCTAATGGATATTCAAAAACCACATCGAATCTTTGTGATGGATCTTTTTTTTTAAAAGATCAAATTGGAAATTTTTTGTGATTTACTTAAAATCTGAATGTAACACTTATTTTTAAAATAAGCGCTCATTATTCGAATTAGAAAGGAGAGGACTTTGTGTCATAAAACCCATTCCGAATAATGATACGACGAAATAGGATTGCATTTGAAGATGGTGTTGAAGACCGGGTATTTTCGAAAGCGAAATGATTACTTGTCGAATGTCTCTACACTGAATGGCTCCGGTGTAGAGATTATATCACCCTTTGTGATGGAGAGTCCGGACGTGATTAGTGAATACCTGGATTTGCAAGGGCTTCTTTGGAAGTGCCTTCGGTTCCGTTCGATCCCGGAACGAACTTATATAGATGTGTGTCTGACGTTACACTTTGAGATGTAAAGCTTGTTTCTATCAAATACATTTCTGTTGGTGGCGGAGAATTTATTCTCTTAGCTTAGCACCCTTCTCTAAGATGTACGAACTCAGAGGTTATGTAGTTGATAGTTACTAGTGATACCTTCCCAATTTGGTAATGTGGCATGCTAAATGTTGCTGATCATTTGTTGATCGAAGCATGACTTCTGTGAAAAGCGTAGCTTTGTGGAAGAGACTTCGTCGAACCTTGCAACCCGGAAATGGTCAAAACAGGAATGATGCAGCAAGTTATTGGGGGTAGCGCCCCTTAAGGTATGTCTATTTCCTTCTGGAAAGGCGTGGTATCATGGTATGGAACCCAGATATTTTACCTATGTGGTTGCTGCAAATTTATTGCTTTGTGGTTGTTGGTGTTGAGGATCCTCAGATAAAGGTCGGTAACGACCGGGGGTGGTATACTCGTGACAATCAGTTACCTAGTTACAGAGGTAACCCGGCCTTGTGTTGGCAGAGATCCGGTTAGGTTCTCGAGGTGTCCCTCCAGAGGCATACCCATGTGGCATAGAAGTTACTTAGCCTGACCATTTATTGGAAATCCAAAGAAACAATACGAGCCCTTTACGATTGCAATTGTATAACCTACCTCCTTAGGAGGTAGCTATAGCAGGCATACTATAATGGTACCTATGTTGGCTAAGATTTATATTATACCTTTGAAATGTTTTCCACACCATGTACTAATAATAATAATATCAAAGAGATTTTGTGTATCAAGCATGTTTGACTATCATAAGAGAAATCTCCTCCGATTGTGCGCTTGCATTGTGTGTGTGCAGGGAGGCCTTATGGTAGTTTCATTTTCCATAAGCATGGCGGATTTCTTTTCCTTTTTTGGTGAAAATAACTGTTTTTAAGATCTCACACCAGTCCCATAACTGACTTTGCTTAATACAACGTGATAGGGGGGTTCTCGCTTCGCGTTTGGTGGCGAACGGGAGATTCTTACCCCTACATGTCCTCGGGAAGGGGTTGGTTAACCGGATAGGCGAAGAAGTCGAAAGGCTGGTCGTAAAAGCAAGTTCAGGGTACCATTGTATGCCACGGTAGGGCTGGGATGGTTGAAAAGCCTACCAATCGAGAGTGGACGCTGCCGATGGTTGAAAAGCCTAGATCATTACTTTTTGGTATCAGAGCAATTAGTTAAGAGACAACCTTGGCTCTGGTGGGGATTGCTCATTAGAGATAGAGTTAGTAGTACTCTGGAATGAGTTTGAGCGTAATAATAGATATGAGCGCGTATTTGTTAGTGGATATAAAATTGTTTTATATTGCGTTGATTAGTTTGTTGAGTGGTATATGGATTATGGTCAATGAGTAATTAACATTATTGATAGGGATCTCTAAACACTTGAATAGAACAATTCGACACGGTATTGTTTTAAAAATAGGGTAAATGAAATAATTTTGCCCAAATTATTTTTGTACATATAAAAGGAAATAATCTTTGTAAATTATTATAGTATATGGTTGGTTGATTGTTAGGAAGTGATAATATTAAATTATTATCATAAAATTGAATAAGGAATTGAAATCATAATCAAAAGCTAAGAAATAAATTCATATGCAAATGGGATTTGTAAATGTAAATTGTAAATGTGATTTATGATTTGAAATAGAATTCCAGAGAAATATTTGGAAGTGGATTGAAAAGATTTGAAATTTGGAAATTAAATTCCTTTTAGTTTGAAAATGATTTTCAAAGGTTTTGGAAAAATATTTTTGAAGAGATGAAAGCTCTAAACTCTTTTTGGTTGCTGGAAAATAACTTCGGTGATGACTGCAGCATCATCAATGTTCATTTTTGATTTTCCAAGAGAGGAATTGCTGCCAAATTATTTTAAAATTGAAGTTGTTTGCAAACTAGGTTTGGTTTTGGAAATTCAAAGGATAATTTTGATTGATTTTAAAGATGATTTTGAAATGTTGGAAAGACTCTGAAATCTGATAAAAATAGTTATAGAATAAAATTTATTAAGGTGGAAAATAAAATTGTGAATGAATAAATGAATTTACAATTGTAAGTAAATGAAAGTGAAATTGAATGTTGAAATTCATTTCGAATTTGTAAGTAAATAGAACTGGAATTGGAATTGAATTTGATTTTTGATAAACAAAGTGAAGTATTGAAATCAAAATAGTAAGTGAAGTATTGAAATAAAATTAATAAGTGAAACTAATTGAAGGAACGACAAAGTAAATATGGTTTGAAATGAAATGAATTCAATAATTATAAATGAAAGGTAAAATGAATTCATATGGAATTTGAAATCCAGTTTAATTATAAGTAGATATAAACCAAAGTGGTGAATTAAAAATAAATATAAGAAGTATGTAAAAATACTTATATCGAACTTAAGAAAAAAATGATGAAATTCTTAAGTGAATTTGGTATTGGAAATATAAAAAGTTAATAATTGAGTGAAAGTTAAACTGGAAATTGTGAAATGGTAATTGTGGATAAGTGAATGAAAAATAAATGTGAATAGAAGAAGATTGATATATCTAATAATCAATTGGAATCAATACGTAGGATGTACGTATATTATTTTATTCGCATAGAGATTGATCTAGAATTCGAGCATAGAATTTCGAGATAGTTATAACGATCCGAGTTAGGATTTTTCACTCGATTTTCGATGGTGAACTCTGGATATGGATTTTTGGTTGATTCTGGAAATTCTCTATCAGAATTTATGGCAATGCAAGGAGAATGACGGTTTCTGATTAATAAACCAGATCTGAGTCTGCACTAGGATGTCGGGTGAACGATACTAGTTCTTAAGTGAAATTGTGTGATCGAGTGAGCGATCAGATTTGGTATTGCGAACGAATGATGTAAGTACATCGTACGGATTTGAATGAAATAAATATTCAAATTTTTGTAAAGAAAAGTATAAAATGATTTTGAAAACTATGGTTGGACATTATTGCTAGTAGGATATATAGGTGATTTAAAGGCAAAAGATAAATTAGGGATTTGATTTCGAAGATAATTTGAATTGCTCGAAAAAGGTATGTATTTAAATTTCAGTATGAAATTTGATGATTTTCTTGTCTAGCCACTTGTCCTTTTGTTTTATTTTGAAATCTGAGGGCTCGTGGTGGCATTTTGTAGTCGTATCGGGCTAGCCGCGCATAGGAGACGTTAGCGAAATTTTTCGAAAACATAGGGAGTTAGAAAAAATTTCAAAATTAAAATTTTGAATTTAAATAATGCTATTTGGAAACTATGAATTTTTTTGCAAAGCTAGTTATAGTGGTAATGGATCTTTAATAAAAAGATTTGTTTTGACAAATTGATAAAACTGTTTGGTTTTGGGAAAATGATAAACGGGTTAAGGATCATTCTTCTTAACTAGTAGTTTCGAGACGAAATTCTTTTAAGACGGAAGAATGTGACGACCGGAAATTTTAACATTTGAAATTGAAATATTTAATTAATTTTAAATGTTTGGAAGATATTTTAAGCTTGAGTTTTAGATATAACTATGGATTTGGCAATTAAATTATTGAAATTAATTTATTGAAGTTGGGTAGGAATTTGAATCTTTAATTTTATGCTGGTTAAAAATATTTTCAAGGCTTGGAAAAATTATATTGATAATACTGAAGATAATGGAAGCTTCAGAATTGGATTTGAAACTGATTTGTTCAGTTTTGAATTATATCGTTTAAATCGATATTTAAAAACAGCCTTCCGAGGCACAGTCTCAGAATTCTACGAAACTAGTTCCATTGGATCCGTAATATAGTATTATTATCGGATTTCAATTTCCGTAGCATTCGAAGTTGTCATGTGATCGTATGGTAAGCAAATGCGCTAAAATTTAATCGAAAATTTGATATTATAGTTGGGTTCAAAAAGTTATCTTCTCCGTATGATCGAATTTGGACCCGAAACCTTTTCCATTGTGTTCGGAATAGGCATATAACATTATAAACGCCTAACGGTACCTCTCGATTAGAGGTCGATATTTTGAGTCAGGGAAATCGAAACAATTTAAATTTGAATTTGAATTTTTTAAAAAAATGTGTGTGTGTATATATATGTATGTTTAATATAAAACTATTTCACAAGGCAAATTTGACACATAGAGGAATTTTGGACGCGTGTTCTTTTTTTAAAATGTTTTACATCCGCGCGTGAAAAATTTCAAGAGAAATTCAAACAAATGGCCTAAGCCTTTCCTTTCGTTCAAAAAGAAAGAAGAAAATGAAAACAAAAACCACTTCATTCGAATATAAAAAAAACAAACAGAAGTTTCAAATTAAAAATGGCGGTCGAGCACTCCTTCTAATTCAAAAATCAAATTTCATAATTGAGAAATTTAAAACCCAAATCAAGATTTCGTCGTGTTCCCTGCTCGATCTCTCGGCATGCCACTTTTATTTAGTGGGTCGCGATGTTTCGCTGCTATTATGGTTCGCGAGCATCGATCTGGACGCTCGCGTAAAGGGTTGCGGCAGTCTCGAGCTGATGTCATGGCCGAAGTCAAGCTTCGGGTTCGCGATGGTTCAAGCATGTGCGGTCGTGTGCTCGTGAAGCGGCGACGAAGGAACGTGCGGCGATGTCGTGAGGACTGGGTAGATGGCTCATTTGGGGTCGAGATCGTGAATCTCGACAGGGTAAACAATGTGAGGTATATATATTTCTGATTTAATCTGAATACAAAGGAAAAGTATATTTATAAAACAGTATTTGATTACGGTAGGATATAATTTTTCATTTAATATATATACATATTCGAAGACAATTGTAAATACACACCTATTTTAATTTAAATATATATATATGTGTGTGTGTGTGTGTACAAAAAAAATATGAAGTTTTTTTTAAATTATATATGCATGCAAAAAAGAAAGTTTCAAAAAAATAAAGTAAATACATTTATAAAAAATTTCACCTTCTGGTTTAATTTAAAATAATGTATTAAGGTGATTTATTTGTTTAATCGACTTATTTAATTATTTTTGGTTACTCAAAGATTTTTAAAGAAAATATTAGTTCGAATTTAAATTATTGGATTAAAAATAAATTATTAGTTTAAACCCAAAATTATTAGCTAAATTAAATGAATAAATAGTGATTAACTGTTCGAATCAACTTAGATATTAATAAACCGTATAATATTTATACAACGTCTAATACAGCGAAGAAAACAAGCCGGAATGGAAGTGAGTTAGAATGGAATGCAAATTAAAATCAAAGGTGATATCTTCTCACTCAAATTATAATAATTGAAATGTCAATTATTGATTGATTGTTGGATTGTGATAGTATATGTAGTGTGTGTGTGTGTGTGTGTGTGTATTTAGAGTAATTGATTTCCCGCATTATATAGCGGATGAGACCCTATGCGCCGCATAATAGCGGATGATATTATATAATCCCATATACCGCGATATTCCACCTCGAAGTGGAATTGGTATTTAATTGTTGTGCTAACATCTATGGATGCAGGGAAACAGGTTGGAGGCATCCAACTGGATTTCTTAAATATTTGAATTTGTTTCATATGTTGTGTGTTGATTTATTTATAATCTATGTATGATTATTTTTGTGATTGAAATCGTTGAGGGATATAGTTTAGCCGAATATATTTTTGGTATCGTAGGATACCGAAAATATAAAATTTGATTTTTGGAAATTAAAGTAGAAAATTTATAGTAAATTAATTTTAAAAAATTGGATAAATTCAAAAGAAGGAATTCAAAAAGTATAGAATTTAATTTTTGTAATCCTATCGAATTAATTCCAAAAATATGGGGAAAAGATTTTAATAAATGGATTTTGGGTGATATTGTTGAAAGTTGAAGAATTTATTTAAAATTCGGATTTTAAATAGTTTGAGAGAAATAAAGGAATTTATTTTAAAGTAGTAAATTTTTGGAAATCAATTTGAAAATTGATTTGATGTTTGAAAATAAATCTTTGGGAAATAAATTTGGAATTTGATTTGGTGTTTGAAATAATTTTGGAAATCAATTTGGAATTTGATTTGGGGTTTGAAATAAATTTGGAAATAATTTATAAATTTGATTTGGTGTTTGAAAGCGATTATTTGGAAATCGATTTGAAAATCGTATATCAGTAGATATTTGGAAATTTAAATTCCTAATGAGAATTTATAAAGGAAAGGGAAATTTGTTTAAAAATAAATATTGGTTTATCTTTAAAGTGTGGAAAGAAATTTATAGATTTTGAATGTAAATTAAAATAAATCGAGAAGGATTTATTAATTGATTTAAATGGACCATTTTGAAATGTAAAGTATATTTTCCCTGGAAAGCCGAGTATGTTTTTTTAAAGTAGCTTTCAAATATAAATTTAAAGTTCTAAAGTTGGTTTTTAATAAGGATATTTGTGGAGAAATTATTTTCTTAAGTTGTTTTTAAATTTTTAAAGTAAAGATTTAATTAATTAATTATAGAAGTGATTATTCAAAGATCTAATAGATATTTATTTTAGAAGATGATTATTTAAATAGTTATAACCTATCTACTAATTTTATTTTAAAATTAGTCTAGACATGAAGTTTTGTATAAGATATTGGTATAATGTTTTCATAACTAATATTTAATAAGTGTTTAGAAATGGTTTTTATTCTAAATGTTTCCAAATATGTTTTGGATAAGTGATTTAAATTATTTTAAAGTATTCGGACTTGGCAAATTTTCAGTGGAAATAAATATATGGAAATTTATTCCACATGAGAAAAGTGATTTGAAATTTGTTTTCAAAGGGTTGAAGTGTGAAAACTATATTTTGTGAAGATATTTTGAAAATAAATAATTGGGGGAAAATTATTTGAAATCTGGTGATTGTTGTGAATATTGATTGATAGTTAAATAACCGACTATTAATATTGGCCTTTAAATGGCATTTGAATTTCGATGCGACCGGGGGTCGGATTCCTAATTGATATTCAAAAACCACATCGAATCTTTGTGATGGATCTTTTATTTAAAAGATCAAAGTGGAAATTTGTTGTGATTTACTTGAAATCTAAATGTAACACTTATTTTTAAAATAAGCGCTCATTATTCTGATTAGTCGAGAGAGGACTTTATGTCATAAAACCCATTCCGAATAATGATACGACGAAATGGGATTGCATTTGAAGATGGTGTTGGAGACCAGGTATTTTCGAAAGCGAAAGGAATACCTATCGAATGTCTCTGCACTGAATTGCTCCGGTATCGAGATTATATCACCCTTTGTGATGAAGAGTCCGGACGTGATTAGTGAATATCCGAATTTGCAAGGGCTTCTTTGGAAGTGCCTTCGGTTCCATTCGATCCCGAAATAGACTTGTATGGATGTGTGTTCGACGTTACACTTTGAGATGCAAAGTTGGTTTTTATCAAATAAATTTTTGTTGGTGGTGGAGAATTTATTCTCTTAGCTTAACACCCTTCTTTGAGACGTACGAGCTCAAATGTTATTTTGATGGTTACTAGTGATACCTTCCCAATTTGGTAATGTGGCATGCTAAGTGTTGCCGATCATTTGTTTGTCGAAACATGGCTTTTGTGAAAAGCATAGCTTATGGACGAGACTTTGTCGGACCTCACAACCTGGAAATGGTCGAAACATGAATGATGCAGCAAGACTATTGGAGGTAGCGCCCCTTAGGGTATGTCTATTTCCTTCTGGAAAGAGGTGAAATCATGGTATGGAGCCCATATATTTAACCTATGTGGTTGCTGCAAATTTATTACTTTGTGGTTGTTGGTGTTGAGGATCCTCGGATAAAGGTCGGTAACGACCGGGGTTGGCATACTCGTGACAGTCAGTTACCTAGTTACAGAGGTAACCCAGCCTTGTGTTGGCAGAGATCCGGTTAGGTTCTCGGGGCGTCCCTACAAAGGCGTACCCATATGGCATAGGAAGTACCTTAGCATGACCATTTGTTGGAAATCCAAAGAAACAATACGAGCCCTTTAGGTAGCTATAGCAGGCATAATATAATAGTACCTATGCTGGCTAAGATTTGTATTATACTTTTAAAATGTTTTCCACACCATGCACTAATAATAATAATATCAAAGAGATTTTGCGTATCAAACATGTTTGACTATCATAAGGAGAAATCTCCTCCAGTTGTGCGCTTGCATTGTGTGTGTGCGGGGAGGCCTTATGGTAGTTTCATTTTCCAAAGCATAGCGGATTTCTTTTCCTTTCTTTGTGAAAATAACTGTTATTAAGATCTCACATCAATCTCATGACTGCCCTGAAGTTTATTGTTCCCTTTCTAAACTCTGGGTGTCCCTAATTTTCCACACGGGCAGCCTAGAATCAGGTTATCATTATTCTGGAGCGAAGTTAGAAAAATATGCTATGGAGATCTGGAGTTCAAGCTGGATGGTGAGGCGTATCACTAGTATATGATATTCTTTTCCGCTGTTGTTTTGTATATAACTCTGATGATGTAATGTGATGTATAAACCAATATAGTGCTTTTGTTTTAAAGATTATTCTTTTATCTATTATATATTGTACCACTGCGAAATGTGAGATTCTGAAATTTTTTCTATTTCTTCTTCTATCGTCTTCTTTTTTAACCCTAACGGTTCGGTTTTTCGGTATTCGACTGTTTGGCATTTGATACAGTGGACGTATTGATGTCGACTTTCGGGCGTCGAAAAACTAGGTCGTTACATTTTTTTATCTATGTTACTTATTATATTTTATCCTATACGATGTAAGATATATGACAGATTTTGTCTTAGATTTAGTTATTTACCTTTAGCTGCCACTTTGTAACTTTTGGATACCAATGCAATGCATCATTCTGGTATACTGGTTACTAGAGGTGTAGGCTGGTCATCGAAGTACACTCTGTGGCATTACTACTTTGAGCTTGCAAACTATATCTTGCACTCGAGTTCATATCACAGATGATCCATTATGGGACGAATAGCCCTTGTTAATGCAAATCACGGAACTCGAATGACTTATAATTTTACAAGTGTAAGGTACTTAACAATCCATAAGATACGACTATAAACCAACAACAATTATCCCCAAACAAACAATACCAGCAAGTAATGCTATCATCCATCGATTTTATTCAAATTAACTCATTTATTTAATTAAATGACTTAAGTACATTGCATTTCAAAATTTATTCAACTCTTTCAAGCATATTTTTAATCAACAATCCAATGCTTAACCATTGAACAAGAGGCAAAGAGCTCATAGCTAAGCCCTTGCCTGATATAGAAATTAACTGGTATTAAGAAAAAAGGAAATCATTTTAAATAGAGAGTCATTCCAATCACAACTAGCTAGTAAAATTTCTCTAAATTATCTTGCAGTCAACACTTTTAAAGACACTCTTACTTGATTTTTTTTATTTGTGGAAAAGGAATGGAGAAGTTATGAATAGAGGAAGAGAAGCTAGGGCTTGAAAGAAGCATGAAGGAAGAAGACTTATTGGAATTATGTAGAAGTGGTGGTCTAACTTTTAGAATTGGGGACTTTAAAGGCATTTCTCACTTTATCAATAATTATGAAGAAGTGATGGTCCAACTTATGGGTATTGCAAGGACACTCTTACTTGATTTTTTGTGATTTGTGGAGAAGGAATAGAGGAGTTATGAACCGAGGAAGAGAAGCTAGGGCATGAAAGAATCATGGAGGAAGAAGTAGACTTAGTGGAATTATGAAGAAGTGATAGTCCAACTTTTAGAATTGGGGTATTTAAAGGCATTTCTCACTTTATTATTTTTCCCACTCTCAATCTCGATCCGTCTCTTTTTCTTCCACTCTTCAATTCTTTCAATCTTTATATGTTTTTCAAATCCAAATGGCATTCCGAACACAATGGTACCAAATTTTGGATCTTTATTCCACCATCTTCAAAAATTCTTCTTTTATGTCCAAAATCACACTTAACCCATTAACCCTATTTAATTCATTAAAACAATTTAATCAATTCATTTCTCTTATCTAAAGATCTAGGTCGTGACATCTCTACTCCCCCCTTTAAAATGATTTTTCTCTTAAAATTCTAAAGAGCTGAAAATTATTACTCTCTTTCTAGTTATAACTAGCATACAACCACAAATGGCAAGAATGATTAAACAAGTTCTACCCAATCCCATGTGCATGCTAAAAGAAAAACAAGCGCTACTAAGTAGAGTAAATTATATTGGTAAACAACTCGGGGTAGGAAGCTCGAATTTCTTCTTCCGGTTCCTAAGTATTATCACCAATATTGTCGCTCTATTGAACTTGCACAAGCTTGCTTCTAAGTCGATTCATGCTATGCCTAACATGTGTGGTAATGTGAGATACCCTAACAATTATGAAGAATGGATCTTAAGGCTATTATAATAATAGAGGTTTGTGAATAGCGTTTTTAAACTTATAGTGCCTAACCTGTAGTTTTCAAATTATTTAATCCAAAATCATCGACGTAAGCAGATATAGATAAATTAATGTAGTAATAAGAAGCAGTAAAACAAAATGAGAAATGCCCGTAATTTTAATACTAGTTTGGATTCCCAATCCTACATCCAGTCTTTTACCCCACAGAGAATTTTCACTATAACAAATTTACAACTCTATGGGGGAAAGTACACTTATACAACTTAAGTTTGAATCAAGTGGTATGTACATATATCCTTACTTTCTACGGGTGATAGGACACACCTGACCTTTTGACTTTTCCATGGGTGATCAAGACCACCTATACAATCCTGACTTTCTAGAAGTGGTAGGATTCACGTATAATCTTTTGAAGAATTTAAGTAAGAACTCTACGATCTTTAGTGGTTTGCAAACCTACAAATAATGAGAGTGAAAGAAAGTGGGTACACAAAGTATATGCATAAAGTTGTGAGATAACTAAATCATAAAGTTGTAAAGAAGAAAGAGTGACAGAAACGTATAAGAATTGTTATATATTCATTTTCCATAGTTTGATATAGAAGAGAAGATTGTTGAAGGTGTAAAAGGATGTGTCCATTCATATAAATTCAAAATTCGCATTAATGGCTAGCATGTTGATATATGATGCATGGGTATGTCGACATATCTGTGTTTATTTTAAGAATCACATCAAATGCTACTTTTTCGACATATATTATAAGGGTATATCGATTATTAATGCCCATGGTATTGATTTTAATAAATATTCTTACTGATGTTTCTAGAGTTATGTAGCATATTGTGCAAGATATCATGAATAGTTAACAGGTTTGTACAAGTGGTGATTAAATAAAACCTTGAAAAACTGATTAGTATAAATCAAGTTTTGATCGAGACATATTTGAAGACTCACAAGTTTTGAAGAATTCAAGAATAAAAGAACGAACAGCTCAAGGCATTTGTATTAGTATTTATTGAGTCTTATATTAAATGTTAAAGACCTGAGTAGTATATATCTTTGATTATCTTCACTCCGAAAATTATTTTTCCACTCAAAATGTTTTTATAAAAGAATAATAAACTTTAATAATGTTTTTATTACGAAATATATTTTAAAAAAAATTCAAAATATTTCTGAAAATATACAAATTAATTTGTATAAGTCAACATATCAAAAATATGTGTGTCGACATATAGACGGTTGAGGTGTTTATTAAGTTTTCAAAAGAAGTAACTTTTGGCGTCATCCTTTCGCGAAAGGATGCAAATCTTCAAACTCTATTTAAAGGCTCTGATTTTGAATTTTAACAAATCTAGCTACTTCTTTATCTCTCTCTTCCTCTTATTCTCTTCAAGATTTCAACGAAATACTACTGATTTCTATACCAATTCTCTTTTTCTACATTCACATAAAAGATCAAAGAAAATTCACTTCTATTCTTCACCATTAACTCTTAATCTTCTCTCAATTCTACTCAAAAGCAAAAATATTCCACTATTGAAGGTTTATAAAAAATAGTATCAAAAAAATACTCGAAATTATGACCTAAAGATTCGATTTCTTGTAGTCCACTATTAGTACTTGTAAAAGGGTGATCTTAATAACCCGAGTGAAATTTATGATGCAATTGTAAATGGAATTGTCCTGACTCCCGAGTCATAGACAAGATAGGTGTTCCAGTTACCCTTAAATTCGAAAGGGTGTGCGGGTTAACTAAGTCAAATTCCAGCTGGTGCCCTTGCCACCTAAGTCAAAGTCAAGAGTTTAAAGGGAGTTCTTTCCACCTAACTTAAAGTCAAGACATGATTAGTGAAATTCTATATAGCATACAAGGCTGGATGTAAGATGGGGAATCTAAAATAGTATAAAATTCTTAGTGTTCTTTTCCATTACTTCTACATTTAATTAGTATTTTCTAATTGTTTTGTGATTATATTGTTTGGCTGTATTTTGAATTTACTATGATAAAGTTTGAAATATACAAGTATATTGTTAAAAAGTTTAAATACACCATTCTTCCCCTCTATTGTAAAATAGCCTTAGGATCTATTCCACTATAGTATAGATTAGGTTATCACACCTATATATTATCATCCCATCCACATTTGGTATTAGAGCAAACAGTTTCAAAAACTTATAATCTAATTTTGAAAATTTTAGTTGTTACTAAGCCTGTACCACACTTTTTAACGCTTTTGAGAAACCAATTAACTACTAGACCTCCACTTTTTAATGATAGTAGTTTTGCATATTGGTCGTGTGGAATGAAAATTTATTTACAATCCAATGGCTTTGAAATTTAGAATATTAACTAATGTGAGTATAGGGAACCCAAGGCTGCATATGCTTACTGGACAAACAAGCAAAAGGTACAGGCACTTAGTGACACAAAAGCTATGAGTATATTATTCTGTTCAGTAGATAAAAATGAATTTAGTAGAGTTTCTATATGTAAGTCTGCATATAAAATATCAAGAACACTACAAGTTACATATGAAGGCATTAATAAAGTTAAACAAACCAAGATTTCTATGTTAACTAACCAATTCAGCAATTTAAAATGAAACCAAATGAGTCTATGTCTGATGTATTTTAGATTTCAAGACGTAGTACATGCTTTAATTTCATTAGGGAAAATACATTGAATAGGATCATGTTTGAAATATTTTTAATTCACTTACAAGCGAACGAGATCAAAAGACCCTAGCTATAGAAAAAGCCAATGAGATCAATACAATGCAAATAGAAGAATTAATAGGTAATTTAATACCATATGAAGTTCAATTAGAGGGCAGAAAAGGAAGCCAGTCAGGTGAGAAGAAAACACTGGCATTTAATGTTATTCATGGAGATGAAGGATCAAATGACAAGTAGAAAATGACATTTATGACTAAGAATTTCAAAAAATTCCTGAAGTATTGGAAAAGGAAAAAATTTAAAAAGACTGACGGAAACCCGAACAAATCAAGGAACGAGGATACCATAAAATGATTTGGATGCAACAAAACTGAATACTTTTAGAGGAGTTGTCTGAATCAAAAGAAATTGAAGTTTTCTCCCAACACATATTCCTTCAATAAAAAAGGAAATAGGCTTACAATGCAATATAGGAAGATTTAGACTCCACATCAAGCAGTAGTGACTCAAAGATAGAAAATAATGATGTATGCTTCATGGTAGATGCCAAGAAGAAATACAAAGTGTAAAGACCCATATTTTTAACGATAATAAATTTAAATAATTGATTAATATTGAATCGTTAATTAATTGAAGGTCCTATAAAATTTGATTTTTCGCATTCGATCGAATCTGGACTCGAGACTACTTCTATTAAGTTTGTATCGATGTCGCAAATTAAGATGAGTATAAGCATTGCTATATTTGGGGATCGGACGATCGATGGTCGAAACGATCTCCAAAAGCGCGTAATTATCCACCCGGAGCACCATCTCGGATAGCAATAAAATTTATACCATCGGGACCGGAAAAATGAGGTGGTGTACGAAGACGAGCTTCATTGCAATAAGGTGTGCCATGCGATTGTGCGGGCTCGAAAGTAGAACCATTTATTTGAGAATTTAAACAAAAATAATAATATTATATTAATATAAACTAAACCCTCCTCTCTCTCATACGTATTTCATTATTACTGTTACATTGCCTGGTAAAAAAAAGGAAAGCCGCCACTCTCTATTCCATTTCAAAAATTGAAAATCGGGTGATATGCTCCACTAAAATTTTCAAAACCAACTCCATTGAACTCATATCGAAGAAAGCTTCGTGCATATATGAAGATGGTTGGGTGCGGTAATGATTTGGGTGATGACAGTACATAGCCTAGGATCTAGGATTTGACATTGGCGAGGCTAGGGGTGACGATAGGTGAAACGGAGATCGCCATTGTGTTTCTCGCATTGAATGGCACCTTCCCACCAAATCTCCACGTCTCCAACCAAGGAAATCAAAATGCATCCATGGCGTAGAGAGGAGCTGGGCATCCAGTTACATTTTTATAGGGGAGATCGAGTTACACATCTTGGGTTCCAGAACGGAGAGGTTGCATAGTGGAGCACGTTGGCGAAACCAATCCGTCATTTCGTTGAGTATTCATCGAGTTAGAGAGGAGAAAAGGTAGTGATCATGTAGGTTGTGCTCATATCCTTGCACGTACAGGAAATTGCCAATTTGGGGAGAAGAAGAATTAAGGTAATGAAAGTAATTAGCAAACCAGTTGGTGAAATAATTATTTAAGTAATCTGATATCTTATATTCCTCGTATCTTTTGCATACGAGGTCCATTTTGGACGCCGTTTATTGCATTACACTTGTGATGGACAGCCCAACGACTTGACATTAGTTTGGATAGTTTTTGTTGAGATGGGTAATATTTCTCTCATTGTACTATGATTGTTAGTATAGTATTAAAGCAACATTTCTTGTGATTTCTAACTTTAAAATGTGATTTCTAAACACTTAAACCTATATCTTATTTTATAAAAGAATTTAAAAGTGTTTTTAAACGGTTTTAAATTAAATATCACATTTTCCCCATTATCACAATATTTAAACGATATTATTATACTTAGGCTATTTTGGACATTATTCCCACGTTGGTTGCTTTGATGTATTATTTGTGTGTTATTATATATGTAAGTAGGTTGCAATAGATGTTAACATGCTTTTTAGTTGCATGTATGCTTATTATCTAGTTTGGTTGTAAATGTCGATCGAAGGTGATATATTATTAGAAAATATCCCTAGGATAAGATTTCATGCATAGATTTTCATGCACGTCCATTGACCTTATGATGAAGGATGGACTGGGGGACGTGTTTCGGATTTCGAGATAGATGCCGGACGTTTTCGTTGGTTTATACTTAGCCATTTTTGGTTAAGTACATGACCAAAGTGGTCATCATTGATTACTCCAGAGTGATCAATATATACCATTATTAATGATGATCGATTTGCCCAATTTTGACAAGAACGATGGAGAGGCTTCGAAAGGCATGATGTGACGGTTCGTTTGTTCGATATTTGATTTGATGCTATGGCTCTTCGATGAGCGGTTTTGGCGTTGAAGCGAGGACGATGCTTCGATGTGATGACTTCCTAATTTAAGGATGATGATTCCATTATGGGAAGTGACAGCTTCGATGATGGACAGCTATACTTCGGATGCAGATTAGCCGGATTGAAGGAACTATTGGAGGAAAGCTGCAGTACGAATGATGATGTTCTACGACTAACGATGTATGTCTAGAATAATTCCCAATCACGACGACTTCAGATGGGAGTCATAAGCAAAGTTCTAGGATGAACTTTGCTATGAATAAGGTGTGCAAATGGATCATTGATATTCATAGTTTCAATGTGTACACGTGAAGCAAAGACACGTGTGATGATATCTGTTGGGTTATGTAGTATCCCCTAGATCACACCATGTTTCGATCCATTTAACCTGGATTGTTACGGAGTATGCGGTCTTATTCCTGGCCTACTGAGTGGCATGGATTCAAGTACTGAAAAACCAAGACGTTGAGTAATCTCCGATAAGGTCATACGAGTGTCATATATCCAATGCACCGAGTGAGTGAATGTGAGGATGGATGCTATGTTTCTTTGATTGTCTATCGTCTTAGGGATGTCACATGGTGTAGATATTATTGATGCAGATATCTAGACACCCTAAATACTTTGATGTATAATACACCCATGATGATTATGATATAGAGTAGCATGCATCCTATGTTACGTGCTAACTCTTTGGATGTAGGGACATGTCAGGTATGACTCTCCATAACCTCTGTTTCATATGCTATACCAACTATTATAGTGTTTTCATATTATTTATCGCTCACACCAGACTGTTGTCTGACTCCAGATTTTATGTTTTTCTTCTTATTACTTTGGGTACTTTTAAATGGGTAGACTAGAAAACAGGTATAAATGTACATGGAGCTCTGTAGATGGATTAGCAGGAGGTGATGTTTTATCATACTTATATTTAGGCTTATATTGTTATTCCACTGTATGATACTGTGGAGCCTTGACTTACTGTTATTAGAGACAGTTTATCAGTCAAGTTTATTTATCAGTTGTATAAGCTCTATTGCTGTTTTGTATAACTGTATGAGTCGGTGTACTCTGATTATATGGTTCATGTAGTTATTACTGTCTATCTTGTTTTATATCTATGATCTATGTCATATTAAGCGATGGGCGAGATGAGGCAACAGGAGTCTTACTTTGTTTAATGTCGCTTAAGAACCACTTAAACATCACCTAATCGCTACTTAATTTTTAGGCATACATTATTCATATAAATATAATATGCAGATGGATTATATTAAGTGCATCATTGTGCCTGTAGGCATGAATTAATCACAAAGAAGTAAAGTTTTACTTTGAAGTTAACTTATAAATTCATAAGGTGAAAAGTTGGATTTGATTTCCATTATTAATTAAAAGTAAGCATACTCGAGTTGAGTAAAAGCCATGCATATTTGTGTAATAAATAGTCACATCCTAATGTAAAAAACTATTCATCATCCATTAGCATATAAGATAGAAAATGAAGAAATTTCGTTTGGGAGTGTCGCTTTTATGCTATAACATCATTTCTTCTTATTTTAAAAATAAAATATTTTAAAAGTGGATTTCTCTTTAATAGTAATAAGAAAGTTGTTATGCAAGGTCCATGCATTAAAAAATTAAAAGGAGGATTTCTCTTTAATAGTAGCATCTCTAGATGTAATGGTTTGAGGGGAATGGTCAGAAATAAGGGGGAGACAAATAAGAGATGATGAAAGGCCATTTGGATAGCAAAGGAAGGTTACAAAAAGCACTGTCTATTTTGCTCATCGTTTTAACCCTACTTCTGCTTTTATTGTTTCAAGAAACTCTTGCAGAAGTGAATGGCATTTGAAGCAGGAAGGAAAAGCAAATAGATTCATTTAAGGGGCAAACTTCATTAAGAGTCACATGGTTACCTCCTTCCTTATCATTAAGGCTAAGCAAACAGTTAAAGTCACCAAAGGGCTATCTAAAGGTGGCTTTCTTGAGAGAAGTGAGGAAGGTAGTTAAGGAGTTGTCTATAGCTAGAGTTCTTATCAGCATATATGAAGGTGATGTACATTGAAGCAGAGGAAGAAAGATGTGGCATGTGGCAGTGAATGAATTGTCTATTAGAAAGGATGGGTTTCAGCTTGAATATGTTGGGATTATGCAAGATCATGATACAACCATATGGAGCCTCCAAATGGTCGTGAACAAGAGGCCAATGTGGATTTATATAATCGGTAGCTTTTAGAGTAGATGACTGTTCAATTTTGTTTCAGGTACTGTTATTAAGTGGAAATTGCGAGTCTTGATTAATTCCCTTAACTGGTCTAGTTTAATATCTTTGTAGGCATCCCTAATGTTTCAGGCTCCAAAGTTGTTTAGCATGATTAAATTAATGGGAAGTAGCATGGATATGATTTTTACTTCTCCTTATTGAAAGAGACCTTATAGATTTGTTATCTGGAACATTGCTACTGTTAGGAAAAATATTTTCCTCGTTCATATCGGCTGAGATATTCTTCTTAAATTTCATTGCTTTACTCAGTATGTTGGAATTGGATTTAGTAGTGGAATGATTATTGCTAGTTGAAGTGACATCGGTGTACTTAGTTTACTTAGGAGTAGGGTTTATGTTATTGGCAGTGAAATCTGCCTAACTAGGAGGAGTAACTAAGTGGTATAAGACTAAGGATGGGAGGTTGGCAATACATTCAGTATAATGTCATCTTGAGAATATTAGCATTTTGAATACAAGGTGAGGAGGGAGTAATAGTTGAATTGTTTTTGATAGATTGAATTAGAGGGGAAGAGTGGATAGAAGAATTAGTAAGATTAGGGTTGCAATAAGGGGATACCAGTAAAGTGGGAGCGGTTGCTGCATGCATGCATTTGGAGCTACTAATTGGTTCATCGAGTGGATAAAGGGAAGTAGGATTATCTTTGCTAGGAATGAAGGGAACATTGTATGAAAGTTTTTCGATGGCATTAAAAGCTTGCTTTAGAGTGTTAGGGAAAAGTTGATTAGAAACAGCTGGATAGATGCACCCAAATTTTGGGTCCACACAAGCTTGTGCAATATCAGGAGAATGAGTTGTTAATAAAAAGGAATTTAATGATTTTTGCATAGTACACATAATTTTATTTGTGCATGCATGCATATGAGATATTACAGGCAGACCTTCTTGAAAGCTGTAATTATTTACATCCTCTAGTTTATTTATTTCTTCTCTCATGCATGATCCTAAGTCAATATCATCAAAACTTACAGGGATTTGAAATTTGTTGCTTACCATAATGTTGTTAGCCTAAAGCACATGTAATATAACATCATTAGTTCAGGCCAAAGAGTTGGAATAACAAGGACATCCGCATTTTCCACAAAACTAAACAAAACTAATAGTTATTTGATCAACAATGTTGTCAAGGGGTGCAACCACCCAGGGCCGGTCCAATGGTCTTCGATGCGCTAGTCGAACAGTATTTTTTTTGTTGCCTCTTCTTTTAACTAGCAACAGTAAATTTATACGTATTAAAGCACACGCGTAAAAGAAAGTGGCGTTATTTTTTATTTTCATTTCTTCAATTTGGCATGAATTTGACGTTTGAGAGTTTTTATATTTTCCTTCAATTAAACTTGAAATCTAACCCATTAGTATTTTATTACGTCAACTCTGAATTCATTTTTTCTTTCTATTTTGATATTCGAAATTTTGTTTTTGATTCATATCTCAATGAAATTGCAACACAATTCATATGATTATTTATTAGTATGGAGAAAAATTACGTATCTAAAACTGCACAGCCAAACGTTTTAATTCTAAGTTATGTATTGTTTATATATTTTAATAATAGCAATTCATATTTTTTCGTTCATAGAAGAGGATAAATCCTACAATAATTTTTCTCACAGCTCTAGTATATTTTTGCCATGAGCTTTACAAAATTTGTTTCTTTCATCATTTTTCGATTGAGGTACAACAATATTTACAATATTGCATATATGGTTCTACCACAACCGAAGCAATAGTACTCCTCTCAACAGAAGGTCCGTGTTTTATTTATAATTATCTGTTAACTTAACTTGTTCACCATTAATTAATTGTCAAATAATTAAAAAACAATAGAAATAATCATTGATTCACTACCACTTACATGATTTGTTTGCAGATAGTTGATCGAGTTGAGGAATTTAGGTTGACCTTCTAATTTTGGGGCGATGGACTCTGCTAGTGGCAGCGTGACTTGAGGTAGTGGAAGGGAAGAACACAGCAGTGCTCAAGAAGCGACGTACAAGAGGCGGTGGAGCTGGTGATCTCGCGGTTCGGTAGCGAGATGTGAGAATGAAGCGATGACCGAAATGCAATTTTGATTTTAATTTTTGTTGCCCCTTCCAGTTTGTTGCCCTAGTCGTTTGTCTCGCTCGACTATGCTTTGGGCCGGGCCTGCAACCACCCCACATTCCATGTTATTAACAATGGAAATTTCATTATTCTTGTCATATTTTATATTGTTCCTTATCATCTTCTAGCACTTCTGTTTCTTGAATATTTCAAATTATTCCGTTCTCTACCCCCTTAGGATGAGAATTAGTTTCATTTTGCTTTCCTTCTAAATCTATAATTTTATCTTTGTCCTTATTTCCTTCTGCATCTAACATAGATTCGGGTTTCCACAAGTAATTAACATTAATTTTTTGGTCCCCTCTATCCATCAACTTCAGAGAAAAGTGATCTAGCAGTTCCTGGTAAGATTGGCTTCAATCATACGTTTATCATATTCAATTCGTTCTAGCATTCATTGAATTCATCCATACATAACAATTTACCCACCCGACTAGTTAACTAGTTTATGCCCAAGCGAGACCAAGCAAAAATAGGGATGTTGGATAGTCGAACCCAAATCGATATAGATTTAATACCACCACACACGTTCCTTATTTTAGGTTTCCAAGACTTGATTATAAACACCTTGTTTCTCCTTATAGTTGTGTTTCCCTCAAGAATTATAGTCTTATCCTCATCACAAGATAGGAGAAACAAGAAAATAAAACCATCAAACTTTAGCTTCCAAATTCTCTTCAGATGTTTAATAAGAGCAGTGCAGGAGAGAGGTTTATCAAAAAGAAAGAAGCCACCAATATAGTCATTCCAAACTTCTTTACCGGCAGCAGTAATTTATGGATGAGGGAAAATAGCATCATGATTAAAGGAGAGGTTCTCATCAACTGTTATGTACTTTATAGTGTTTCTAGGCTTGCGCTTGAACAACGAAGTTCATATAAGTCAAGGGGAGGCAGAAGAAGAATTAATAAGGGGGATGGGATGGGAAGAGGAGGGGGAGGCAAGGAAATACAGGTGGGGTTAGGATGGATATGATTTTGATGACAATAACCATATAAATATTGTTACTAATGTTTTCTTGAGTTATATAGTATATTGTGCAGGATATCAGGAATATTTAACAAGTTTATACAAGTGATGATTGAATAAAAGCTTGAAGAATGAATCGGTATAAAACAAGAGTTGATTGTAATATATTTGAAGACTCATGAGTTTTGAAGAATTCAAGAGTAAAATCACAAAGAGCTGAAGATATTTGTGTCAGCATTTTATCGAGTCATGGATTAAATGTTAAAGACCTGAGTAGTATGATACAATTGATTATCTTTACTACGAACATAATTTTTCCACTCAAAATGTTTTATAAAAGAATAATATTTAATTTAATTATAAAATAAATTTTAAAAGAATTTCTTAATAAATAAATATATTTTAAAAACTTTCATAGTGTTTTCAAAAATAAATAAATTAATTTGTATATGTCCACATATCAAAAATATGTATGTCGACATATAAACCGTTGAGGTATTTTTTGAATTTTTAAAAGAAGCAAATTTTGGCGCCATCCTTTCGTGAATGGATGCAACTCTTTAATCACTAGTTAGAGCCCTTTACTTTTGAATTTTTAACAACGATTCTAATTACATTCTTTCTCTTTCTCTTCTTTTTCATTCTCTTTAAGATTTCAATGAAATACTGCCGGTTTCTCCATCAACTCTCTTTCTCTACATTCATATAAAAGATCAAGAAGATTCACTTCTGTTCTACACCATTAACTCTTTGAACCTCTTTTGGTTATACTCAAAAGCAAAGATATTCACTACTGATGGTTTTTAGGAAATTACATTAATAAACAACTTGGAATTGTGATCGAAAAATTTGATTTCTTACAGTCCACTACTACTTCTTGTAAAATGGCGATCTTAACCACCCGAGTGAAAGTCAAGACGAGATTGTAAAGGGAGTTGTCATGTGTAAAACCGCTAATTTTGATTTACATTATTTAGAAGATTTAATTAGATAAATTAAATAGAATAATGTGATGTATAGTAAGATATGGAGGATGAGATTTGATAATTACCAAGGTCGTGCCTTAATTAATTATTATCAGTATTGTTTTAGAACTTCAAACATAAAAGAATATATGAAAGGGGCAAAAAGGAATAGATATACCTAGTCCCCTTTCCATATCATTCTCATTTGCATAATATCAAAACAATCAAAAGGAACTTAGGCCGGCCATTAAACAAGAGAGAAGAGGAAGAAAAAGCTTAGGAATTCAAGAGGAAAAGCTAAGGAAACAAAATCAATCTTCAAATCCCAATTCTTATTAATAAATCAAGGTGAATAATAATGAAACCATCTCATTTTTGTAGTTGTTAATTTCGAATCTTGATTAGGTTGATTCGTTCGTGATGATATGACATGCCATATTTGATTTTCTCTTTGTTTGGAAAGAATAATGAAGTGTGGAATTTTTATAAAATTATTATATAGAGTTCAAGGGTAAAATCCTAAGATTTTGATCTATAAACGATTTGGTTTTTGGATATGTTGTGCCAAATATAATTTTTGGGTTGGGTTTTTAATTTCATAATTTTCCAAATTTATAGGAACATTTTATGAATTTCTTAAGGAAGAAAGGGCATTTATTTTGAGTTTTAATTATTAAACTAATTAATTAATGATTTGGTCTCGAAATATTTATATGTTCAAGAATATATTATTCCCGACTTCTGATGAATTTTTGGGATTTTTCCATAAGAGATTATGATTTTATATTAATTTGTTAGCTAGAAAGGCTTAATAAATATATAAAATATAAATGAAATTAATGGTCTACGAAATTATTTTGGTACTGGGAAATCTGATCTATATCAATTTTCTGAAAAGGTTTTGGTAAAGAAAGTTATTATCCAGTAAGAATTTTACAAAGAATTGGAATTGGTAAAAAGATATTGCTTTATAAAGAAATTAAACAATTTTTATATCAATTACAGGATTGCCATGCTCCATTAATCAATGCCAACATCCATCTATGCCACGCGTCATTACTAACCTATAGGGAAGCATACAATACCAACCCTGTTGTTATGAAACGATTCCTCTAAGGTTGGAGCGTATCGATGCCGCAAATGGATGTCGCGGTTCAATGCCGCATGTCACCACTTTAACTATATCGGGATTGAGGATCCTGCTAGTATTCTATATCAACCCCTTCTATGTTGCATGTTTTATGCCATCAACCTTTAAGTAACGTCAATGACGCGGCCTATCTTTATATTGGCTGTAATGATGCCACCTCTTTTAAATTTTGACATTAATAATTAAAGCAGTAATGCCGCTAGTCTACATTTTATAAGTGGCACAGTAGCCTAGCTTTATGAATTTGAGTTTACTTGTTTTAAAATGATGATGTCGAAGGACGTCAAGGGCGACATTCCTATTTATAAGGTTAGAAGCCTTTATTTCATGGGAACCAAGTTTTATACTTCATAGTCCTAGCATCTTATGTACGCGACATAACTGATTTTGGCACTAAGGTCTTATACTCTATAAAATCAGAATTATTTTAAAGGCTTTGATATGGAGGGATGAGAAGTTCCATGATGGCTATATCAATGCCGCTAGTTTTAGAAGACAACATATTCTAATTTACGGCACTAAGACTTACAATGAAGAGGTGTTATATGTTCCTATTTTATTTAATCAGTTATTTTGCATGATTATTATTGTCATGCTCATCATGACCCATAACTGCATTTTAGGATATAAAAAGGCAGAATAACCAATTAGGTTGACCCATTAGTGAGTATAATTGAATTTAACTTTTGAGTGAGTAGAATTGCACTAGGAAAAATAGATAGATCAAAGAGTTAGGATACCCAGAACTGATCAAAAGATTATGATATGAGGTATGATATTGGAAGGGTCCAATAGGTTCATAGTCATCTCATAAAAACTATGGCCTGGTATTATTATTGGAGGATATCAAATAGGTTCCGAGTGATTCCATGAAAACTATGATTTGAAAATATATTGTTGGAAGAATCTAATAGGCTCCTAGCCATCCATGAAAACTATGATTTAAGAGATGTTATTAGAGAATCCAATAGATTCATGGTAATTACATGAAAACTATAATTGGAAATTGCTATTGGTAGAAACCAATAATCTCTTAATGATCCCATGAAAACTATGATTCTGGATAGGTAGTCCTTAAGAGCTTTGATAGATTATTAGTTAGCTCGTGAAAAGTAATAGGTTTGTAATGACCCCAGGAAAACTATGGATTGAGATTGATAGTTAATTTTGAAAATGGGTGAACTTAGGTTACATATAACCCTATGTTGATAGATGAGTCAGACTTGCGCACATTGCATACTTGCATATGATTATGTTATTATATTTTAACTATTGTGGATGCAGGAGCACATTATATGGTTGATTTGTTTTGCTAAGATACTAGTAAGGGAAAACCCGTTCCGCTCCACGACGTGGTCTTGCTAGATATTTAGTTGATCGAGATGGTAGGTTATTATTCACGCTAGATTTTTGTCTGACCTGAAGGTTATTATCTTCGATGTGACACTTATCCTTTTAAATTCAAATTTGTACCCCTTGTCACATAGTTGACTTACTCTAAGTAAGTTGTGTTTTAGATTCCTAACTAATAGAACATCATAAATAGTAGGGTTTTAGAGTTACCGACATTGTCGATGCTAATCACATATCCTTTTGAATTGTCTTCAAAGTTGACCAGTCCTCCATCTTCATAAATTATGTTATTCAGTATCTTCGAATTACCAATCATGTGTCTTGAACATCCACTATCAAGTATCCATTAGTTTTTCTTGATTTGCACCATTTGTCCATTGAGCGTTAATTCTTCAGAAGCCATATAACACATCTGTTCCTGCACAACACATCAATTCGGTAGATAACTTGATTTTCTATAATAACAATATGTAGACTTATGAGACAATGATGATTTGGACAATTTCGAACTAGTGTTAACCTATGCAGTTAAAAAGCTGGACAAATTCAATGCGGCATAGGTGCAAAAGGTCATAGTGGGGATACAGCGAGGATATAACGGGATATAGCAGATGGCTCTAAAATAGCATATAAAATTCGAACTTAATTTTTTATAAATATATAAATGGTAATTAAATGAAAAATTAACATTCGATCGAATTATAATTAATACATAAATAATTTTAAATAAAAACATGTGCGAATATGCTGTAAATAAATGTAGAACTATTGTATAACATAATTGAATTTAATAGAATATTAGAGTATTTTCATTTCTGAAAATATATTGAAAATTCAATTAAATAAATTAATTTCATAATTTTTATAATATAAATGTCATTTTTCAATCATTTCTTTTAAAGAAGATATAGCGGAAATAGCGAAATATAGCAGGAATAACGAGATATAGTGGAAATAGCGGGGCTTAAAGTGGAAAGGCTATAATTGGGGCTATATGGAAAAATCGTAGCATTAGAAATCCGCTATGAGATATAGAAGGGTTATAGCGGGGTAATAGCAGGGCATTAACTGCACATATGTTAAAAGAATCTCCAAAAATTGCCATTTTAAACTTTTTCAAAATTCAGATTATGATAACTTTAAAACCAATGCTCAGTTACTAAATGTAGGAAATGAGGATTACGGATCTTAAGGCAGAATTAACACTAGAGGGGGGCTGAATAGTGTTTAATTAAATTTATGAATCTTTTTAAAATCTTTTCAAATTAAACCCAAATAGAGGTAATTCACAAACACAGAGATAATCACAGAACTAGACACAAATGCAAATAGTAAATAAAAGCAGTAAATGAAAGAACACATCGGAATTTTATACTAGTTCGAAGTTACCCTGCATCCAGTCCCATACAATTTCTTGTGCATATTTCTTTTCAAACATAATGCCAATATTACAACCTCAATTCCAAGGCCATGAGATATACACTCCTGTCTCTGAGTCGAAGGCAAACTTTCTTGACTTAACTAGACTACAAGATCACCTAATTGATTTACGAGCTACAATCACACCCAATTGATTTATGGACCACAATCACACTGTTTCCAATCACACTTTGATAGAAAGAGACTCGATACACTCGATCTTTCGATTTTTGATTACAAATGATCTATAACTCCGAATAGCACTGAGATCTTTGAGAGAGAGTGGCAAAGAATTGAACTAGAGACGATCCAGTTTGATTCACTTAGGATTTAGGCAGAGTTTTGTTAAGAATGTTTGAAAATAAGAATGGAAGAGCAAGAGGAAGAAAACAAAGAAATCTTAAGTGAAAATTCGTTAAACACTATTGGTATCACTACTAGAAAAATGCCAAATAGCGACGGGTGAGAGCGACGGCTTCCGACGGCCGTTTTCCGAGCCTTTCTTCCTCATTTTCCAGGTTCTCAATTTCTGAAGAAAAACCCCCAAATCCCCATTTTCCACCTCCAATCGCTGATTTCGTGATTTTTTCTCCTTCCCCGCTGTTAATTCAGCTTCTCTTGCTCTTAATCTCAGGTATAATCTCTTATTTTTGTGAAAATTTCAGTTTTTACCCTAATTCTAGATTTGCATAAATTGATAAATTAGGGCGAATTAGTGATTGCAATTGTTTCCAATAGCGTAATAACGGTTTATAGCATCACATGGCATACATATTTTATCTTTTATCGTGAAATTGTGAAAAACACGTATAATTTGTGGTTGTTCATGTATATGTAAATTGTTGTGTATGCCTTGATTCGACGATTGTATACATTATCTGGAATAAGATAAAATGATTGAATGAACTAGGAGTATTATACTGTGCATGTATTTACTTATGAAACAAAAAAAAATGCATTACTCTAAATTATAATTGTGTGTATTGAAAAATGACAAAAATGTTAAACCAGCCTTAAGTTGATGCGTAATACGTCGAATAAATGTGTTAAATTAATATATATTTTTGTAAATGTGAACAGTGAGTAAAACTGTATTTTTTCGTAAAATGCGCGCATGTTAACTGACAAATGTCCCTTAGAGAGTTTTTGGCCCCGTCTGACGAGTGTTGTACATGATCGTTGTATAAATAGTCGTTTTTTTCGAAAAACGACCATTTATATTCATCTGGTACAATATTTGTCGGATTTGTCCCTGTATTGGACAAGTTATGAACACAATAAGAATTTATATTTTGTATACTACTTCGTCTCACACGGTTCATAAACTTTCGGCCTAACTTTTCTTTTTTGTTTCCTGCGTACACGCATTTGTATACAATGCAGGGAACAAAAGGGAAATGCTGCCGAAATTTTGTTGAATCGTTTGAGACGAAGTCATATACGAAATGTAAATGCTTACTGTGTTTGTAATAGGAAGTAGGATGTCTGACCAATGAAAAAAAATTATATATATTTTTAAATCGTTACTTTAAAAAATAAAATGTGCCCTATTTGAAAATATTTTTAAATTTGTGAAGTTGTTCTTTAAATTCAAAATATTATACGACCATGAAAATAATCTTTTTCGAATTTGTATTTTTCAAAATAAATATTAAATTTTGAACTTCTCATTTTGTCAAATAGGAAAAATGATTGATTATTTTGTTGATCGGAGGAGATGGATATACCAAAGAAAAGGACTGAGGGGCTCAATAAAAGAAGATTTTTATAATGGTATAAACGTGTTTGTTGAATTCGCTTTAAGTAATAACGGAAACGATCCAGAAATTCGTTGTCCGTGTAGTAGGTGTAGACATTTGAAGTATTTGTTACCAGATATTGAGAAAGTTCATTTGTGCCAACACGGTTTCGCACCCGAATATTATGTTTGGGATCGACATGGAGAAGTTGTAGCAAATACTTCTGTAGAGTCTGAAATTGTGGTTAACAAAATAGTTTCAACGACCCGTATAGAAAATATGGTCGAAAATGCAGCACGATCAATGTTTCCTATGGTTGAAGTTGACGACAATGTTGGAAATGTTGAAGAACCAAATATTGAAGCTAATTTTTTTTATGATTTACTAGATGCAGCTAAGAAACCTATTTGGGATGGTTGTAAAAGCGGCACTCAGCTGTCAGTAATCGCAGAATACATTGCGATGAAGTCAAAATACAACATCACTGAAGCTGGGTTTACGGCTGTTGTACAAACTGCAAAAAGACATATGCCGCTCGATAATCTAATGTGTGCAAATCACTACGAAGTTAAAAAACTTATGTCGGCTTTTGGTTTACCATATCAGAAAATAGATGCATGTTTAAAAGGATGCATGTTGTTTTGGAAAGAAGACGCAAACCTTAGAAATTGTAAAGTTTGTAACCAAGAGAGATACAAATCAAGAAAAAAGAAGGGGAAGGAAGTTCCGTACAAGCGTATGCACTACTTACCCATAACTCCAAAACTTCAAAGATTATATGCATCTTCTGTAACTGCGTCTAATATGAGATGGCATAGCGTGAGAATGGAGAAAGAGGGTACGTTGACACATCCGGCCGATGGAGAAGCATGGAAGCATTTCGATAAAACGTATCCAAATTTTGCAGCGGAGAGTCAAAATGTTAGATTAGGATTATGTACAGACGGTTTTTCTCCATTTTCTCAATTTGGTTCTAAATATTCATCATGGCCCATTATCGTCACACCGTATAATTTACCTCCATGGATGTGCATGAAAACGCAATATATGTTTCTTACTGTTGTCGTTCTTGACCCCGACGATCCAACACAAGGAATCGATGTATATTTACAACCGTTAATTGAGGAGTTAAAAATACTGTGGAACGAAGGAGTAGAAACATACGATGTGTCCAAGAAGAAAAATTTTCGTATGTTTGCTTCTTTGTTGTGGACTATAAGTGATTTTCCTGCCTATGCAATGCTTTCGGGATGGAGTACTACCGGTCGTCTAGCATGTTCATATTGCATGGATGAAACACGAGCGTTTTCTTTACCTCATGGTAAGAAAATTTCATGGTTTGACTGTCATCGATATTTTCTCCATGTAAATCATCCCTTCAGAGGAGACAAGAAAAACTTTTTAGTTAATAGAGTAGAAACCAGACAACCACCGACGATATGGTCAAGCGAAGACATATATGAACTTGTTAAGGACTATCCAAAGATATATGAAACTTGCGAGCAAACAGAAATTGAAGACAAATCAGTTGTTCATAACTGGTGCAAACGAACTATTTTTTGGGAGTTGCCGTATTGGAAACATCTTCTGCTTCGTCATAACATAGATGTGATGCACAATGAGTAAAATGTATTTGATAATGTTTTTAACACAATTTTGAATGTGAAAGGGAAGACGAATGATGATTTGAAATCAAGACGTGATATAGAAGAATTATGCAAACGTCCTGAGCTTCATATGAAACCAAATGACAGTAAAAAACCCAAAGCTTGTTACGAATTAGATAATAATCAAGTTAAATGTGTGTTAAAATGGGTGGAAGGGTTAAGATTTCCTGATGGGATATCATCAAATCTTCGTAGATGTGTCGTTTCAGCAGTATCGGTAGGAGTTGGTAAATTTACTGAATAATAAATGTAAATAGTTTATGCTATATGATTTTAAACGTATAATAATTGTATGTAACAATCAACTTCAGGAAGCCGAGACACATGGTCCTGTCAGCTATATGGACGTGTTCACTCATACGCATGTTGTCGAGCATGTTAATCCAGACGGGACTGTTTCGTACACATGGCAGGACGATAAATCCAACAAAAGCGATGTAAGCATATTTCATGTTATTCAGTATTAGTAATTGTTTTAATTGTTAAATTATGATGAAATAAGATATGATATGTTAATGCAAAAGATGTTTATGGAGCAGCGGTAGAAACTCCTTGCTGATACGGGTAGAGAGCAGCTGACGACCGATGAGGAGGACGTTATTTTTGAGTCCGTTATGAGTCCAGCAGAGCATGGTCGACGATACAGATTTGGCAATTTAGCAGTAAATAATTTACTTTTTCTTAAAATACTGAAAATATGATATTTTTACCTTTTCAAAACAATAAACTTGGATTTTATTTCTTTTTCAATTATTGCAGTCCAGTAGTCAGAGTAGGGGACGGCGGAGTAGACCTCAGAGCGATTTAGCAGGTACAGAAGAAATGCGGACTAGAGTGTCCTAATTGGAGGAGCAGAACCGCCAACAGGCCTTGCAAACCGCACAGTTGTTAGAGTACATGCAGCAGTTTGGTGGCCGCTTCCCTTCCTCGGCTGGCTCTGGATCTGGAGGAGATTGATTCATTGCTTGCTTATTCGTTCGTGCAGATATGTTTTGTTTTAGTTTAGAATGATTTGGTAGATGGTGCAATTAATTATTGATTTGTATAATTATGTATGATACACTTGGTTCTGTAGTTGTATGAGGATATGCATGAGAATGTTGATGAATTTGTGTATTAACAACATGGTAGAACAGTTATTGTTAGGATTATTGTTAATGTTGGAATGGTACGTATATTTTGTATTCTATTTTTATTCTAATTTTATCCATTTGTGTGTTTATTGAATATTTTGTAGTCTAGGTTTGGATATTTGGTTGGATTGTTGTTTATTGGATTGTGCAGTATTGATATCGTAGTGTTTGGAAGAGAAATGTGGTTGGAAGGCTATATTTGCAGCAGACATAAAAAAACAGCAGATTTCCGACGGCTTCCGACGGCTCACAGGTCAAAATTTTCGTCGGCTTTCGACAATTTTCGACGGCCTGTAGCTAAATATTTCCGACGGCTTCGGACGGTGCCCGACGCCCGTCGGAAGCCGTCGGAAAACGTCGGAAATTGTCGAGAGCCATCGGAAACGTGTTCGGTAGCATCCGTCGAAAGCCGTCGGAAATACTGCTCCCCGACGCAGTCTTTTCCGACGGCTTTTTCCGACGGCCGCCGACGGCTTCCGGCGGCCGCCGACGGATTCTGGCCGTCGGAAAATGCGTTTCCCCTTGTAGTGTATATATAGGAGAACAATGATCGGCATGTCCATTCGTGAAAGGTTTTGACGAATAGATACTTCTTTTGAAAATTTGAATTTTAAAATCTACGGCTATCATGTAGACATAGGGATATAGGCATGTCGACATCCCCTAGTATTTTTTGAAAATTGATTTTTGTTCGAAAAGAGATTTTCTTTCTAAAGTTTTTCGAAACGATCTTACAACTTTGTAAACTATTTTGAATATACTTTATGATTATAAAAACCTTTGGATAGTGATCTTATGAAAAATAAAAGTAATAAAAACTAAATATATAAATATTTTGAGATTAAAGCTAAAACATTAAAACTAGGGGATAGTTTAAAAACAAGAAATGATTTTGAAATTAATATGATTAAAAATAGTTTTTGAATTAAGGATAAAATATTTAAGCCAAGAGAGATGTCTTTTCAAAAAGATAGTGTTGAAAAAAAAATTGAAATAAGTCATTTTGAAAATTTCATGGACTCTATTCCACTGGAGAAGGTCGTGGGTTTCATACCACTAAAGAGGTCGTGGGTTCCATCCCACTATTAAAGCGAGAAGGTGGATTCCATTCCACAATAAAGATTTTAGTGCTATTATGAAATTTTAACATAAATCTAGACTCTATTACTTATTTTGATATCTTGAACTCTTGATAATCTCGATACTCATGAGTCTTCAGTCTTGATTTCTACAATCTTGAGTTCATTAGTCTTGAATCTCTATACTGTACAGTCTTCGTTCTCAGTACCTGCATATATATATATATATATATATATATATATATATATATATATCCTGCATATACGTAAATATCTAGATAAAGATATTTGTATTTTATAACAAGTCCAAAGGTTGTTGTCACCAAATCCATCATCTTAAGAACTAATAATCTCCCCCTTTGTGATGATGACAACTTATTTTTATATAATATACTCCACCAAACCTGATTCTACTCTGACTCCCCCTTATTCCAACAACTCCCCTTTAATCTACTAACTTCCCTTTAATCTAAGCCTAACTAACAGCCTACTATCCTATTTTATAATTCTCCCTCTTTGTCATCAACAAAAACTAAGCCTAAACTACATAACTCCCCTTAAACTAATACTATGGAACTAAATGCTAATAACGAAGTATAATAAGCGAAACATAAATCTAATTTTATTATATATGATGTTACATTACACATATAAATGAAACATAAACACAAATATATACAAGTACAAAATATAAAAACATTAATATAATAACAATCTAACGAGAGTCCTTGACAATTGGTGACTTGTGAATCGAACAATTACGGTAATGGAGACAAAAGTTTCTATGATGTTCGACCAAATTACCATTTTTGTCAAAACAGATTTCTCCAACGCAAACAACATTATCGTCCTTATCCATTTGCGCTTCTTCCTCTTCCTCTTCTTCTTCTTAGACATCCTTTAATGGATTATGAATATGTATGTAAGAGGAATCATCTTCAATCACAATAGGGTCTGCATGATTATCCATTCAGAATTTTTGCAAATTTCTAAGAATCTTGCCTTGTTTCTCTTGTTCCTTTGCCACCCTTATTTGATGACTTGTAATTCAATCAGCATTGGTAGAGAATCCTTGATAATTTCCTCAATCTTCATTATTTGAGCCAATGTAGTAGGTTGGAATGGACTAGCATTAGAAGAAGGGAAGGAAATGGTTGCATTTTTGTTTGATTTAGAAGAGGAGACCATTACTTTGTATTTTCATAAGTTTATTACATAAAAAATGAAGTGAGAAGACAGAAGAATTCGAAATATTGTGGTTATATAACCACCAAACTGATTTTAGAAGGAAAAACAAAAATTCAAATCTGACCGTTGTATGTCGACATGGGGGTAGGGGCATGTCAACATCCTTTAAAAAATTTGATAGTTTTGTTTTTCTCTATTTATTTAAATATATATGTTACTATATCTATATTCTATATCTCAGTTATGGAACAAATACCCAGTTCTCTTTTTAGTAAAGGTTGATTGATTCAAGGGGTTGGTCAGAATATCAGCTATTTGGTTCCCTGTATTGATACATTCAAGAGAAATAATTTCTTTACTTATATTGTCTCTGAGAAAATGATATCTGATATCAATACGTTTGGTTCTGGCATGATGAGTAGAATTTTTGGATAAATTTATTGCACTTGTATTGTCACAATAAATTGGCGATATTGAAATATTTAATCCAAAATCATTTAGGGTCCGTTGCATATAGATAACTTGAGAACAAGCTAAAGCAGCAGAGATATATTCTGCTTCAGTTGTTGATAGTGGGACAGTATTTTACTTTTTACTAAAATAGGAAACCAGAGAATGTCCTAAAAAGTGACAAGTTCGGCTTGTACTTTTTCTTTCTGATTTACATCCAGCATAGTCAGCATCACAATATGAGATTACATCAAATGAATCATTTTTAGGGTAAAATTGGCCATAGTATAAAGTGTTTTTAGCATATCATGGGATACGTTTAACAGCATTTAAATGGCTTTCTTTGGGTTGAGATTGGTATCTTGCACCGAGACAAATACTATGCATGATATCAGGCCAACTCGGAGTTATATAGAGTAGCGATCCAATCATTCCCCTGTATAGTTTGTGATCAACATCTTTTGACATATCTTCTTTATTCAAGGCTTCATTTGTTGCCATCGGAGTGGGTTTTCCATTCGCAGTGGTCATACCAAACTTACTAACTAGATCCCTAGCATACTTTTCTTGACTATTGAAAATACAACTATCTAATTGTTTTATTTGCAATCCTAAAAAGAAATCAAGTTCACCCATATGACTCATCTCAAAATCTTTTGTCATTATTTCAGAAAATTCTTTGTTCATTTCATTATTTGTTGATCGGAAAATGATATCATCTACATAAATCTGTACTCATTGGATATCATTTTTGTTTCTTTTAATAAAAAGAGTATTATCTATTCTACCAACTTCAAAATTTGATTGTAATAGTTAAGATCTTAGTCTGTCATACCAGGCTCTAGGAGCTTGTTTCAGACCATATAAAGCTTTCTTTAATTTGTAAACATGATTTGGAAACTTTTCTTCTTCAAAAAGTGGAGGATGTTTAATATAAACATCCTCTTTAACAAAACCATTTAAAAAGGCACTTTTGACATCCACTTGAAATAATTTGAAGTTGTTGTGGTTTGCAAAGCAAGTAGAATTCTAAAGGCTTCTAATCTTACTATGGATGCAAAGGTTTCATCAAAGTCTATTCCTTCTTAACAATAACCTTGCACGACTAACCAAGCTTTATTTCCAACGACATCACCTTGTTCATTCATTTTATTTTTATAAACCCATTTAGTTCCTATTATAGTTTTGTCCTCAGGTCTAGAAACAAGTTCCCATACATCATTTCTAATGAGTTGATTCAGTTCTTCTTACATAGCAAGAATCCATAAATCATCAGACGATGCTTCCTTTGGATTTTTGGGTTCAATAGTTGATAAAAAGCTACATTACTCATCTTGTTTAGTTGATTTCTAGTTCTAATAAAAGATTCAATATTTCCTGGTATATTTTTTATACGATAGTATTTTAAAAGCTTGATCCTTTTATTAGGATGAAAAGTTTCACGATTTGTTTCATTTGATTAATTATTTAAAGTAAAAAAATCATCTTCATTGTTTATTTGAACAAAATCTATGAAATTTTCATCAAAAGATACATGCACTGTTTCTTCAATGGTGTTAGTTTTTAAATTGAAAACTCTATATCCTTTACTCCTATTAGAATACCCGATAATGATTCCCTTGTCGGATTTAGGTTCAAATATATCCAAGTTGTCCTTTGTATTTAGAATAAAGCATTTACTTCCAAAAACATTAAAACAAGATACCTTTGATTTCTTATTGAAAAGAAGTTCATATGGTGTTTTATTGGTTAGAGGTCTAAAAAATCCTATTCAAAATGTAAAAAGCTGTAGCAACTGCTACAGCCGAAAAATTTCTTGGTAATTTACTATAAAAGCATAGTTCTTACATATTCTTTAATCGTCCTATTTTTACGCTCTACCACTCCGTTTTGTTGTGGAGTTCTTCGAAAAGAAAAATTATGAGTTATTCCTTTTTTATTACAGAAATTCTCAAAATTTTCATTTTCAAATTCTCCACTGTGATCACTATGAATAGTTTTGATTTTTAAAGAAAGTTGATTCTGAATTCTTTTTGCAGAAGTTGCAAATAAATCAGAAGCATCACTTTTATGTTTCAGAAAAATTATCTATGTAAATCCATAATAATCATCTACAATTACAGAAATATATTTACTGTGATTTATCGACTGAATTTGAGATGGACGAAACAGATCTAAATGAAGTAACTCAAGAGGTTTTGAAGTTGGAATTATATCTTTCAATTTGAATGAACTCTTCCTAAGTTTTCCTAGTTGACAAGCATCACATATACTATCTACTTTAAAATCCATTTTAGGAGGACCTCTTACTAGATCAAGTTTTGAAAGTTTAGATAAGAGTTTGAAATTCAAATGCCCAAATCTTTTAGGCCAAATCTAAGGGTCACTTGTATTAGCCAAAAGATATAGGTTATCATTTGAGATTTTCATACTAAGAATATAAATATTTTTCTTCCTAATTCCATCAAAGATAATATTTGATTTATTATCTTCGATGTGACACTTATCCTTTTCAAATTTAATTTTATAGCACTTATCACATAGTTGACTTATGCTAATTAAATTGTATTTTAGATTCCTAACTAATAGAACGTCAGAAATGGTAGGAGTTTTAAAGTCACCGACATTGCTGATGCCAATAACATATCCTTTTGAATTGTCTCCAAATTTGACCAGTCCTCCATATTCATAAATTATGTCATTCAGTATCTCCGAATTACCAGCCATGTGTCTTGAACATCCACTATCAAGTATCCATTTCTTTTTCTTGATTTGCACCATTTTTCCATTGAGTTTTGATTCTTCAAAAGTGATATAACACATATGTTCCTGCACAATGCACCAATTCGGCAGATAACTTGATTTTCTATAATAACAATATGTAGATTTATGAAACAATGATGATTTGGAAAGTTTTGAACTGCGTTAACAAAATATCCAAAAATTGTCATTTTAAACTTTTTCAAAATTTGGATTATGATAACTTTGAAAACCAATGCTCTAATACCAAATGTAGGAAATGCGAATTACGGATCTTAAGGCAGATTAACACTAGGGGAGGTGAATAGTGTTTAATTAATTTTATGAATGTTTTTGAGATCTTTTCAAATTAAACCCAAACAGATGCAATTCACAAACTCAAAGACAAGCACAAAACCAGACATGGATGCAAATAGTAAATAAAAGCAGTAAATGAAAGAATGCACCAGAATTTTATACTGGTTCGGAGTTACCCTACACCAGTCCTATACGATTTCTTGTGTAGATTTCTTTTCAAATATAATATTGATATTGCAACCTCGATTTCAAGGCCATGAGATACACACTCTTGTCTCCGAGTCCAGGGCAAACTCTCTTGACTTAACCAGGCTACTAGATCACCTAATTAATTTACTGGATACAATCATACCCAATTTATTTACGGGCCACAATCACACTGTTTCCAATCATACTTTGATAGAGAGACTTGATACACATTGATCTTTCGATCTTTGATAACAAATGATCATATAACTCTAAATAGCACTGAGATCTTTGAGAGAGAGTGGCAGGGAATCAAATTAGACACGATCGAGTTTGATTCACTTAGGATTTTCGCAGAGTTTTGTTAAGAATGTTTGAAAATAAGAATGGAAGAGAAAGAGGAGAGAAAACAAAGAAATCTTAAGTGAAAATTCGTTGAAAACTACAAGTATATATAGGAGAACAACGGTCATGTCCATTCGTATTTTTATCCTGCATATATATATCCTCGGTATAGTCTTCATTCTCAATACCTGTATATATATATATATATATACACACATATCCTGCATATACATACATCTAGACAAAGATATTAGTATTTATATTTTATAACAAGTCATAAGGTTGTTGTCATCAAAATGATCATTTTGGGAATTAACAATCAATGAAGTCGGTGAAAACTTTCTTTTATTTTCATTCTAGGACATCTAGCGGTAGCAGCAAACCACTTGACTTCTTTTGCTCCACCTTGACTTTTTGAAAAGTCATGTCCTTATAAATAAATTTCCAGATGTCATGCTTCATGCTTTTCTAGGTGAATCAACGCTTCACATCATTGTACATTTATTTCCACTAGGATAAGTGGTTATAACACCCTGAACATTTAAGCAGAACATTTAAGTAAAAAAATTAAATTTAAATATAACAAGGGTAAAAGAATGGAATTTCTGCAAATGTCTAAATCCGGCTATGAAACTTGCATTGTTACATTCATAGCGATTTTCTAGATGATTTTCATATATAACATTTTGAAAATGAAGCTAATATGAAAAAGTTATTAACGTTTTAATTTTACGAATTGAAAATAATTAAATAACCAAATTTGGAATAAATATTTATAAATGGAAAATCTCTACCGGTCGATAGATAGATTGGACCAGTCGACCGGAAGCGGTAGATCGCCCCATCTCTAGTGATCGATTAGACAATATTTTACGGCTAGGATTTGGGTAGGCCAACAGCCATGATTTTTTCATACATTTTTATCAGCATTGGGAATTAGATCGTATATTTTGAAAGGTTGATATTAGTTTGAACTCCTACAAATAACATGCTAATGTAAACCCTAATTCACAAATTATAATCGATACATCCAAAATTTGCTCCTTTGAAAGCTAAAATCCTATTCTTCTCAAATCGTAATTTTTTTCAAAATAAATTAAAATAAAAGTAGAGAGGTTGAAGAAAGATAAATCAAGCGAAGATCTAGCAAATGGGGAAGACTCCATATGTGATTTGGAGAGAATATCATTGATTCGAGGTGAGAGGATTCATCGTTATTAGATGATTTACATACAATTAACTTTAGCATACCCTATTTGAGGTTGTTAGAAAGTGAATTAAAAACATTATTTAATTGAATTGGAAATTTAATTGTATTTATATGAATGTGATTCCTCTTTTATAATCTGGATTTGATTGATGTTAACCTTTAAATTAAGGAACAGATAAATCTAAGTATACCTTTTTTGTCAAATTGATACGAATTGATATAACTTGTGAGTATTGATGTTAAACCCAGGTTAAACTGATTTATTGCAAACTTAAATTGGATAAAGTTTTGACAATTACAAATACTAGATTCACAAGTTTGGTTGACTGTAATTAAATTTGCAATTTACTATAAAGGATAACTAATGAAAGAAAAATTTGATAATAAAACTTCACGACCGATCGACTGACTCATGGGAGCCGGTCAGCAACAAGCGATCGACCGTTTAGCATTTTTTGAGCACGGTATGAACCTTGGCCTAAGAACCAAGTTAGGAGTAAAATAGTGGTATATTATATATATATATATATATATATATATATGGATGTTAGTATAAGTAGGAAGCTAGTTCCCTATGTGGCGACACTAGGACATTGCAGGACTGGTTAAATGCTATTTATCCTGTAGGGGTCGGCATTCGACTGCGATGATTCTATCGTAAATTGCAGTCATGGAAGGTTCTATGACAGATGCGCAACACCAATGATGATTCCTGATGTGTGCAACCTGATATTAATGATACTTCCTTGGTATTCACGATGATGCGACATGATATTGTATTGTTGATGGATCCTAGCATGGTGAAATAAAAGGCATTATGTTACCAGAGGTGGGCACAGATGAAGCGATAATGACACACATCGACGAGTTGGCATTACGGGCTCCCCATCAATGCGTAACTAGGATACATGTAGTCGTAATTATAGGAAATGTAGTCCCATGGTGGAAATTATAGGGAAACCTATGTTGGATTAGTTACATGTAGTCTTAGTCATGGGAACGTAGTCCTTTTGTTGGAAATTATAGGAAAACCAATGTGGAATAGTTCTTGAAGCTATTAGCCGATCAATATTGGTCTTGAGGTTCGATTAGTTATTTGATCCTAAGTATGAGCCTATATAATTCGTTAGTGTATGTCTGCATTGAGCTAAATCCATTAAATAAAGAAACCAGTAAGTCATAGACGCTTATAGGACACCCTATGTCACATAGAGTATCGCTAAAGTCAATTGCATGTGATCACCATATATTAATGATGTAATTCATTCACTAGAGTTTTACCTGACCTACCCCTTATCCTTTATTTTTCTCCGACGGGAGAATATGACAGCATATGGTATTCCTAACGATAGTACTTGAAGAGGTGAGTTTAGCATCGGAGTTTCTTTTATTTCATATTACTCTGCATGTAATGTTTGTCGTATCTAATATTTTATCAAACTATTTGTGTATTTCTATATACTATGGATTTGACCATGTAGTATTTTGAGACTATTTTTATATTATTTGAAATGACTATTTTTAATATTTATTTATTTGTACCTTTCACTGTGTGATTTGTAAGTTGGTATATTAAGATTTTATCCTTGTATCTCTAGTCTTTGAAATGTAAAAAAAAAACCTAATAGCTCATACCTCTTGGCATCGATGCAAGTCCAAAAGTCACCCTAGACTTTGGATTGGTGTGTCGGAAGGTGCAGGCTGTCACAATTGGTATCAGAGTCTAGGTTTGAAATTCCTTAAGGATTAGGGGCATACTGAGAGCACATACTTAGAATGTTTTTCGGAAAAAAGTTTTACCTATTTTCCAAAAGTTTTACAAAAGGTTTTAAAAATGGGTTTTTAAAGTGTATATATATGTTTATGAATAGACAAAGGTTTTTTAAAGTTTTATACACATATATATAAGTGTTATTTGAACAACTCTTTCCCTTATTCTTGCCAATAGTATTTGTGGAAAGGTTGCTAAAAAATTCCTAAAATCATAAATAGAATGGATGAGTGATCCGACTAGCTCTTTCGAATGTAGGAGAGATTTCAAGTATGAACATCTTGATTTGGTTTCACCGATATCTACGAGCATGAGGACAACCCAAGCTTAACACTAATAGAGGACCCATAGAGTGACCTCCAGGTGCAGTTCCTGCCCACCCATCCACCATCGATTTTGCTAAGCTTTGTAAGGACTTTGCGCACCTAGGAGGAAGTAGTATATAGGGAATGAGTCATATGTAGATTCAAGGACTTGGATTTATACTTATGAGAGGATTTTTGGATTGATGGGTCTTATAGATGATGTTAGGAGGTAGCTCGTTACATGGCATTTACAAGGGGAGATTCTGAATTGGTGGGATGTGCTAGTTGCTGAGGCTGATGAGGAAGAGATTACTTGGGGGGGTTTGGAAGACGTTTTGTTGAAGAGGAAATATAGCTGGAGAAGTTCGTACATTTACAACAAGGAGAGATGATGGTGAAAGAGTATGTTAATCAATTCAATGAATTGGCTAGGTTTGAAATGGGCTGATCATTACCCCTCATAAGAAGGCTCTAAAGTTTGCGATGAGACAGAACCAAACTCTTTAGAATTTAGCCCTTAATTATATTCCCATGGGTGAGACTTTTGAGGGATTGGTGGAGATGGCTTTTCCAAATGCTATTTTCAAGGAGGAAGTGAAGGGAGAGTCTAAGAAGATAGGAGTGAAGACACCCAGTAGAGCTAGCGCAAGGGCGGAATAGGACCCAAGGGAAAGATCTAGAAGCAAGAGTTGTAGTGCATGAAGTGCTGTTGGAAGAGGAATTTTGCGAGGGAGTGCAAGACGGATAGTTTGAAGATTAAGTGTTACAACAACAATCAATTCGAGTGCATGAAGCAGGGGTGTCCAATTTTCAGAAGACCTCTAGCCATATGGTTTCAGCATACGAACTGTATGCTATTCCTGACTCAAGTGCGCCTCCATTTGCAGACAAAGGGTAGAAGGTTGTGATATAAGGCATGTTAACTTTATCTGATTTACCTGTTTGTACATTATTTGACATGGGGGCATCACAGCCTTTTATCTCTAGTAGACTTATGGATTAGTTAAATTTAGACACTAACATAGTTACAGACCTTATAGTTGTATTAAACCCTATGGGGGGATCGACTTATTTGACAAAGATATGTAGGGGTTTGAAACTGTTCATTTTGGAGGTTGAGTTCGATTGTGATGCTTTTGCCTTAGGATTTTCTAGGTTTGGTTTGATTTTGAGCATGGATGTGATGACGATGTATGGGGAAATCTTGTATTGTGATAGGAAGGTTGAGTTACCTCTATTCATTAAACCTATCGCATGACGAGTTAGTTTTAGTACCTATAGTTAGAAACTACCCAGATATCTTTTTCAAGGCTACCGGTCTCCCATCCCAGAGGGAGATTGAGTTTCGAATTTATCTTTTTGGAGAATACCAAACCTCTTGCTATATCTTTGAGGCATATGGCTCCTAAGGAGAGAAGCAGATTTAATAAGCAAGTGAATGAGCTGTTAGAGAAGGGCTTCATTAGGAGGAGTATTTTAGAATGGAAAGCACCACTCGTCTTTGCCACCATGGTATATGATTCTCTGTGGCTTTGTGTCAATTATCAAGAGTTGAATAAGCTGACAAAGAATAATCCTTACCCATTGCACTGCATAGACAATCTCTCCTATCAATTTGTTGGAGCGAAGGTGTTCTGGTGGCTTGACTTGGCTACTGCTTTCCACCAGTTGCATGTAGCTAAGGATAGTATTCGTAAGACCAATTTTTGTACACCTAACAGACTGTATGAGTGGTTGGTCATGTCCTTCGGACTGACCAATGCATCTTCCTACTTTGTTGACTTGATGAGTCGAGTTTTTAGAGGGTTGCTTAATAAGTTCGTGGTGCTATATGGGGATGACACATTAGTCTATTCGAATAGCAAGGAGCACATTTTGCATTTAGAAGAAGTGCTCAGTACATTCTATGAGCATAATTGAAGGCGAAGTATTCTAAGTGTGACTTTTGGCACAAGGAGTACCCTTTTTAGGACTCATCATCTTAGAAAGTGGGCTAGTGGTCTATCCTAGTAAAGTGGCTATAGTACAGGGTTAACATGTGTCAAAAAGGGCATGGAGGTGAGGAGTTTTCTTAGTTTGGAGGGCGACTATGGAAAGTTCATTAAGAACTTCACTAAAATCTTCACCCCTCTAATCTGCCTTACTAAGAAGAATTGGGTTTTCTCGTGGGATGCGAATTGTGAGGATGCTTTTATTAAGCTAAAGGAGGCGTTGACTACTTCACCTATTCGAGTATTGCCCAATCACACGAAGGCATTTACAGTATATAACGATGCTTGTGGTATAGGGTTGGGTGTGGTGTTGATACAGGAAGGAAGAGGGGTGAGCTATGCTAGTTGAAAGTTGAAGGTCCACGAGAGAAACTATCATACCCAGGGTCTTGAGTTGGCGGCCATCATCTTTACACTCAATTCATGGAGACACCATCTATTAGAAGAGCAGTTTGATATGTATACGGATCATAAGTCTTTGAAGTATTTATTCTTTCTAAAGGATTTGAACTTAAGCCAATAGAGGTGGATGGAGTTTCTAGCATCGTATGACTTTGATATCTCATATACTCCGGACAAGGGCAATGTTGTAACCGTGCCTTGTGTAGGCAGCATGCTGTATTAAGTCTTTTGTTCTTAGGGTGAAAACATTTGGAGTTCATTTCTAAGTTCGATTTTCAACCATCTTCACACATTTCTCTAGGATTGTTAGTGGATTTGGATGTACAACCTATATTTATGGACTATGTTGGGTCAAGTAAAAAGCAAGACAAGGAGCTCTTGGATATTTTCGAGAAGGTTAGTAGAGGAGAACAATCGAGTTGGTTGAGGCGTTATGCCATTAACTTGAAGTGATGGTTACGGTGTGACGACCAGCCATTTTGTCCCTCAAAACTCAACAATAATACATTTATCGTATTCACGTGCCAAGCATTCGAGTGTCGGAATGACAGATTGTTGGGGTGAAAGAAAAGAAAACACAGAACTGAATCTCACACCGTGACGAGTAAAATATAATATACACATGACCTTTACACAAGAAAAACTGTAATATACATACATCAATAAGTGTAAACTAAACTATCATCAGCCTGGACAATTACAACAACATGTCCTCAAGAATACTAATAAATACCAAACAGGAAATATGGTGGAAATAAAGATATATGAATACGTCTTGGAGTCATCTAGCTCATCTGCTGAAGCTCCAAAGTATCTATAAATAAATCTGAAAATATGCTCAGGCTCACTCAGGCATTATAAGAAAATTATGTTTGGATTAGTATAGTAAACCAGCGTGAGAAACGCAAATCATATGGATTTTTAATGTTATAAAACCTTTCAGAAATAAAGTGTCTCGTAAGGCCACGACGAACATAAACATGGACGCGTTTTTGCATTACGACAACTAAACCACTTTATAAGAAATACAATGATGTTATAATAATGTATAGGGCTTTAAATAAAAATTTTATCAAAGCCGGAATGAATACACTAGTTACATTAGCCAGCATATTCAGTATACAACTAAGTCCGTAAGGCATGTGTTGGAAAATGGGTTCCATCAATGACAAGACTATTGTAACATCCCTCATTTTGAGGCCCAAAACTAAGCATTATAGACGTTGTAATCATCTATAGTATCAATTTCCAGTGACAAAATGTGGTCACGTTAATGGTATCCATAATATCAGAAGGACAAGAATATGAAATAAAAGCAAACTTTTACATTTCATTTCATACTCATAATTTCATGTTCAGTGCATAATCCCAAAGGTTGCCTAGGTTCAGATAAAATAAAATTATTACAAATACTCCAAGAGTGACATATGAAGATGCCCCCTAGTTGATTCGAAGTTACTAGATAAACAGATACATCTATTGTCAATACACTCAAACAACAACTAATATAACACAGCAGATAATAGTACTAATAGACTCCTACATAGCTAGCTTTGCCTCCTGCATATCTCTGGAAGCTTTATTTGCCAAAACCTACTTAACCAGTAAAGCCCTTACTCTCGACCTACTCAAATCAAATTTTAAGCACCCGAGAGTTTAAGGGAAAAACGTAAACTTCGAGTCAGACACAAAACCTGGTATGAATAATAATATGCCATCTTTGGTTGGCTGATATCTAGTAAGACCACGTCGTGAAGCGGAATGGGTTTTCCCTTCACTAATATCCTTTAAAATATATCTTTTGTAAATAAAAGTCTAGCAACCAAACTGGTTAAAATAAACAGTATAAATAATAATATGCATGCATGCAACATAGGTAATCATAAACAATCTGTTTAAATCAATGGACTATCCATCCCAACATCATAGTTTTCTCAGGCTGATTATAAACCTATGGCTGACTAGGAGCTACCAAATATATCAAATTATTTAACCTACCGTCAAAAGGCAGCTAGATGGTCTGTCCGAAAATTACCATACCTTGGGTCAATTGATTCCAATGATTTTGCGGGCTCACCTATAACCTATCTCATCTATGTATATTCCTTTCCGTTCATACATCTACTTTTGGTCTTACCCATGACATAGCTTTATGCACTGGATTTTGGACTTATATTAGCTAAGGGCAACTAGCTAAAGTCATAAGGAGCGGGATCACTGCCCTCTCCGAAACTGTTAAAAAGAATAAGGTCGAAGAAATAAGAGCAAGTCATTGTATACTGCTGAAGTTAATAGTAGTGGCATTATGCCTATAAAGTTGAAGCTATTAAAATGCGGCATTATAAAGTCGATAAGAAATGTGACCTCATTGGTGCTGAAGTAGTCATTTCGAAGATATGGGGTTGGCGATGTTGTAAAACAAAAGATTGTGCAATGCGGCCTCAACCTCTTCGAAGACCATGATGTCGACATTGTTGTTTGGCTTCCATCTTCGACCAAGCCAATACATTCCATATCGACCGAAGTGATACCATATGCATTGTTCCTGGGTGATGTCATAGACCATGCAGGCGGAGTAATAGATATAGCATCATTACTTTCGGAGTGGGAGAGTCATAAATAATTGGAAAACTGCTTATTTGCTAAATAAAGAAATTCTTTTTCACCAAATCCTAATTATTTGTCAAAATACTATTAGATAAAATTTTCTTTACCATAATCTTATACAAAAAACCATAAAGAGCAGTTTTATCATTTCCAAAGTACTTAGCACCCAATATAATTTATATGACTAATTTAATAACTAATTAAGCCTTTCTAGCTTGAATAATGCATAGTAAATCATAAGCACTTTGGAAAAATCCTCAAAAATCACAATAAATCGGTTTAATCATATTGTTCCACAAATAAAAATTTTGGGGCCGAAAACCTTATTTAAGTTATTTTTAATAATTAAAATCCAACATTACCCATTTTCTACCCTTAGAAAATTCATGTAAAACTCATTCTTGCTTGGAAAACTATAAAATTAAAAACCCACTTCTAAAATAACGTTTCTAATTTTATATAAAAACTTTAAGTCATTTGAGTATCATATGATATGTTTTCACTCTTAAACCTATTATCTAAATAAATTCAAATATCCCCCCAAAAAGTATATAATCGCTCACGTTATCATAAGTAAAGGAAACGGATTTATCCTTAAAACCAAGAATAACGCATAAAATTGAGATGCATAACTATTATTCACCTTAAATGGATTTAGTAGGTTGAGATTTGTATTTTGATTTAATTTCCCAAGCTTTGATCTTGTCTTCCTAGCTTATCTTCCCTTTGAAACCCTTGTTAATGGCCGGCCTTGGTCTATTTTCATTTTCTTTGAATGAAGTGATAATGAGATAAGAGGATGGAAGGGTGACTAATAGGAAATAAGCTCCTTTTTCTTATTTGCCCCTTGCATGCATTCCTCTTTCTTATTAATGTTTTAATTAATCCTATCACTTCATTAGTTGAGGCTCAACCAATTCTTATTGTCAAATCTCAATTTTCATACCATTTTACAGTATTTTATTTATCTAATTAAATGTCCTAAAAAATGTTAATCGAAATTAGGGTTGTTACATACTCTCCTCCTTAAAGAATTTCATCCTCGAAATTACGATAAAGTACAAACATCAAACATAAAAGCGTAGATGTAAAAAATACGGTCAAACAAGTCAGGATATGTGTCCTTAATATGCTCTCCATTTCCCAAGTACAATCTCTTTGGGCATCACTCCACTGCACTTTTACGAAACTGACTGTCTTGTTCCTTAGTTTCTTCTTATCCCTAACCATAATACGAACTGGTTGCCTAACAATGCTTATGTCCGGCTTCACTATCAAATCTTCCAATGCAGTCAGAGCAATAGTAGTTTCTTGATCTTGAACACACTTCCTTATTTGAAAGATATGGAAAACATTGCGGCTTTTGCCAAACTTCGTGGTAACCCTATCCTGTAGGAGAGTCTTCTGATCCTTTCTATAATAGGAAACGGTCTAACAAACCTAGGTGCCAATTCCCCCGACTTTCCAAATCTAACTACACCTTTCAACCATGATACTTTGATGGAAACATGGTCTCAAACTAAGAACTCTAAGCCTTTCCGTCTTTTATCTGCACTGTCTAGACTGAGCTTCCTTCATTATAGCTTGAAATAACTCGATCTTTTCCACGACTTCTCTTACCATATCCGAACCAAGAACTAATCTATCTCTGGTCTCTAACCAATATATAGGTGATTTACACGGCCTTTCGTATAAAGCATCAAAAAGTGTCAGCCCTATACTAGTCCGATAATTATTGTTATATGAAAACTCGACTAAATGTAGATGGCCTTCCCATAAGCCTCCAAAATGAAGCACACAAGCTCTTAATAAATCCTCCAAGACTTTGTTCAATCTTTTCGTTTGCCCATCGGTCTGTGAATGGTAAGCGGTACTCATCTTGAGCTTGGTACCTAAAACCTCTGGTAGTCTCTTCTAGAATTCATTAGTAAATAAATAATCTCTATCATTGACTATATTACTAGGAACTCCATGTAGTCTAATAATATTCTTCATGAATAACTTAGCTAAAACAGGTGTCGTTCTTGTCATCTTAACAGGTATAAAGTGTGCACTCTTAGTTAGTCAATCCACTATAACCCAGATACTTTCATTTTCTCTATCCGACTTTAGCAACCTATTAATAAAATCCATGGGTAAGTAATCCCATTTTCAAATTGGTACATTTAAAAGTTAAAGCAATCCACTCGGCTTTTGATGTTCGGCTTCAACTTGTTGGCAATTATGACACTGTTATACGAATAAGCTTACAACTCTTTTCACATCCTCCTAGAAGAAATTTCTCTTAATATCCTGATACATCTTAGTTCCTCTAAGATGAATAGTAAACTTTGATCGACGATATTCCATAAGAACTTTTTTCCTCAGGTCACCAACATCTAGAACACACAATCATTCCTTCTTTTTCAACCATCCATTCTGGTCAAGATAAAAATCCTTCAAATTATCAATCTCGGTTCCACCTTCCATTCTTCTAATTCGTTCAGCTAGCAATGGATTATCTTTTCGCTTAGAAGCAATTCTGTCAATCAATACTGGTCAAACTTCCAAACAAGATAACATTGCGGTACTCTAAACTAGAATGGTAGTCGATCTTAACCGCACATTACAAGTAGTCAATGCTTTTAGATCCTTCCACTATGCCAACATAGCTAACACTACATTCTGATGCTTTCTCCTAAGTGCGTCTGCAACTTTTCTTCCTTTTCCCAGTATGTACTCAATTCCAAAATCATAAGCAACTAAAAACTTTAAACATCTCTGTTATCTCATATTCGACTCCTTCTGAGAGAATAAATATCTTAGCTACTTATGATCCATATACAATAGAATCATTCTCCCAAAAGGTAATGTCTCCACACCTTAAAATAAAATAATCTGGCAGCTTACTCTAAGTCATGAGTTGAATATCTAATTCCATGTTGTTTGAGCTGTCGAGAAGCATAGGCAATCACTACACCCCTCTACATTAACACAGCTCCTAATCATATCCCACGTGCATCTATATACCCCACCAATTCATGATTCCCATTTGGAACAACTAACACAGATGCATTGGTCAATAAATGTTTCAACTACTAGAATGCCTCCTCACATTAATCGGTCGAAACATACTTTATGTCCTTCCTTGATAATCTAGTCATCGGTGCAGCTATATGAGGGAAATCATCAATGAATCTCCGATAGTAGCCAACCAATCCAAGAAACCTCTTTATCTTGATCATCATCCTGGGTCTCTTCCAATTATTTATAGCTTCTATCTTAGCTGGATTTACTAACAACCCATTCTATGAGACTACATGACTAAGAAACTTTACTTCAGTCTTCCAAAAATAACATTTCGAAAACTTTGCCTTTAGTTGATGTTGTCTCAACGTCTCCAGTATTATTCTAAGGTGAGTCCCATGATCTTTCTCATTCCTAGAATATATCAGAATGTAATCTATAAACACCAACAAGAATCGATCCAATGCTCTCTGAAGATCCAGTTCATCAAATCCACGAAGAAAGCAAGCACATTAGTCAACTTGTACGATACTACTAACCACTCATATGAACCATATCTTATTTGAAATGCCATCAAAGGAATATTGTCCTCTTCTACTCTTAATTGATGGAATGTTGTCGCCTAATCCAACTAGTAAAATAGTTTGGCTCCACTCAATTTATCAAATAAGTCATTTATCATTGACGATGGATATCGATTCTTTATTGTCTTCTCATTTAACTTACGATAGTCGATGCACAACTTCGACAACCCATTCGGTTTATTCATGAATACCGTGGCAGCTCCCTAAGGCGAACTTCTTAGTTTAATAAAACTTTATTCCTTCTAAATCCACCAGCTGCACCTTTAAATCCTTCATCTCTATAGGTGTCATTCTGTTAGGCGGTCTACTTAAGGGTTCAGCTCTAGGTACAAGAACTATTCGAAACTTAATAGTTCATTTCAGTGGTAGTCCTGTAACGGGCTCAAAGACATCTGCAAATTCTCTTACTATAAAAACCCGATTCAGCTCAACCTCCTCCTCTATTACACCCAATAAAGCATAGACATCAGATCTTGGATTTTCTACTGAGTATATAATTCGACCGCTGATATTTGCCTGTCTTAGTGATACTTTCTTATACTGGCAAAATATCCTATCATCGTATTTACTTAACCAGTCCATACCCAAAATAATCCCAAAGCCCACAGAATCAAACATATGCAAATTTCAGGCAAATATATGGCCTAATAATGCAAACTATAAATGGTCACATCTCATCCCTAGAGTTACATACCCTCCGATCGAATTTGCAATCCTTAAAGAAGTAACTACGTATGTGGGTTCTAGGTTAATCTTATCTACCAAACAATGAGATATAAAAGAATGTGATGCAGTAGTATCATATAGTACTCTAATAGGTATACCATGAATCAAAAGCATACCTCCTATCACAGAAGCACTTTTACCTTCTCAGCTTTAGATGGTTCCTTGGACTGGTTCTTATAATGACCAATCCGATCGCATTTGAAGAACTTGATATTCTTCCTTCCAATAACTGTCTTTCCATCTCCCAAATGACATTCGTTTGCAAAATGTCCTTTCTTATCACACTTGTAGCACACAACATTTTCTTTTCCTTTCTTAGATGTTTCACCCTTCTGAGCTCCTTTCTTATGAATGAACTTCCTTTTTCGATTCTACCCACTCTGAGCCTCCACCACCTTGTTGCCACCAAAGAAAGCAAGCGTCTCCTCGTTTCTCAAAGCCATCTCCATGACTACATCACATGGATTCCTAGGATATGGCAAAGTCACCCTAGAAAGCTCAGGTCTTAACCCATGGATGAACTTCTCATTTCACTTAATCACCGTGTTCATGGTAGCATACCCATGTCGGGCCAGCTCCTCAAACTTGTTGCATACTCCAACATAGTCATATCACCTTACACTAATTAAGCAAACTTCCTCAACAGAGTTGACCTAGCAATCTCAGACGTAAACCTCTCTCCAAACTTCCTATTAAACTCTACCCATGTCAAAGTTTCCTTAGCTACTTCAATAGTAACACTGTTTCACCAGTACATTACAGCTCCTGCAATTGCCTGGACGCCAACCACCTATTGTTTTCATTATTCAATCCCAAATTGGTAAAAAATTCTTTCACAATGAAGCATCAATTCTCCACTTCAATTGCATTATCCGTTCCAATAAATGGTTTCCCTCTAAGTCTTGCATAGTCTCTACTCAACATAGCATAATTGTAGTCAGCCGGAACTTCCTAATTAGCTCTTCCAACATTTCCACCAACTAATCCAACAATAATTCCTGCTTAAATCATGTTAACGAAGAACGGATACATTGCTTCCATTTTAATCGGTGGTGTTCCTGCGCCTACATTAGCAGTTGTCTATCGACCTGGATTCCTTCTAGTATAGGGTTTGGCATTTCCATTGGTAGTGGTGCTTCCTCTATCGAGATTTACTCTTCTATTGTCTGCCTCCATATCTTACTTTCTTAAATCTACATTTGAACCTTAGTAAGATATGGAAGAATGGTCTGAGAGAAAGGGAGAATAGAGATAAAGCGTATACTCGTATATAGCAAATACAAGTATGTCGCTATAGCTTTATCCCATACCCCAATCTTATTCTCTTATTCGTTTGGATTATTTTCAAAAACTCGTTTTAAAGTTCAAAATTATTTAGTTTTACATAAACCTATGCTCTAATACCAAGTTGTAACATCCTCCATTTTGAAACCTGAAACTAAGTGCTACAGATGTTGCAGTCATCTATAGTATTTTGGTGATAAAATGCGGTCATATTAATGGTATTCATAATATCAAAAGCACAAGAATATGAAATAAAAGAAAAACTTTTACATTTTATTTCATAGTCATAATTCAGTACATAATTTCAAATGTTGCCTGGGTTCAAATAAAATGAAATTATTATAAAATACTCCAGAAATGACATATAAAGACGCCCCCATGGTTGATCAGAGTTACTAAATAGAAAGATACATCAACTATCAATACACTCATACAACAACTAACATAACACAGTGGAAATATTACTAGATAGGCTCCTACGTAGCTAGCTTTGCTTCTTGCATGTCTTCGGAAGCTTTATTCACCAAAACCTACTTAACCTGTAAAGCCCTTACTCTCGACCTACTCAAATCAAATTTGAGCACCCAAGAGTTTAAGGGGAAAACATAAACTTCGAGTTAGACAAAAATCCTGATGTGAATAATAATATGGCATCTCAGTTAAATGATATCAAGTGAGATCATGCCGTTGAGTGGAATGGGTTTTTCCTTACTAATATCTTTTAAAACATATCTTTTGCAAATCAAAGTCCTGCAACAAAACTGGCCAAATTAAATGGTATAAACAATAATATGCATGCATGCAACATGGGTAATCATAAATAATAATGTGCATGTGTGCAACATGGGTAATCATAAACAATCTGTTTAAATCAATGGGCTAACCATCCTAACATCATATTTTTCTCAGGCTAATTATAAACCTATGGATGATTCGAGCCAACCAAATATATCAAATTATCTAACCTACTATTAGAAGACAACTGGATGGTCTGTCTGAAACTTACTATTCCTAGGGTCAATTGATCCTAATGGATTTGTGGACTCACCAATAACCTATCTTATCTGTGTGTATTTCTTTTTGATTGTACATATACTTTTAGTCTTACCTATGAAAAAGCATTATGCACTGGAATTCTAGACTTATATTATCTAGGGTCTACTAGTTAAAATAGGGTGAAACCCTAGACTATTCTCATCTAGTTTACTAATCTCTGAATCAATTCATCCTATACAATTTACCCAAATGAGATAAGAACAATAACCTCTTTAATAAAATGTTGGGCTAAGTACCCTTATTATTTCCTTAAAAACACTTTTATTCATAAATGATTTAACCCTTGAAATCATGTTTAAAACAAGGAAAATTATAACCCTTCATTTTATCTTAAAATGATTATACCATGATATATATGCTTTAGCAAATCCATATTAATGAAGTCCGAAGCCCATGGGTTCTTCGCCCCTTAAAACATAAAACTAAGTTAAAGCTTTCAAGTTTTAAAACACAAGGCCATAAGGCCAAAGATATACACTTCACACTTCTTATAGCATCAAAGTCAAAGTGAGTAAACTTAGTTTATATAAATTATAATCTTTAAAAGAATAAGGTCGAAATCATTTGTTTCGGCATCACCGCCTTAAAGAAAATTGCGGATTTATTAGAGCCAAAGTCAAAAGGAGTAGCATCACTGCCCTCTTCGAAACAATTAAAGAAATTAAGGTCGAACAAATAAGAGGTCGGTATCATATAATGCCGAAGTTAATAACGGTGGCATTATGCCTATAGGGTAACGTCATTAAATGCGGCATCGTATAGCCAATAAGAAAAGTGACCTCATTATTGCCAAAGTAGTCATTTCGAAGATATAGGGTCGATGACATTGAAAACAAAAGATTAAGTAATGCGGCCTCAACCTCTTCGAAGACCATGATGTCAACGTCGTTGTTTGGCTTCCATCTTCGACCAAGCCAATATATTCTGTATAGACTGAAGTAATATCATATGCATTATTCCTGGGCAACGTCGAAGATCATGTAGGTAGATTGATTGATGCAGCATCATGACTTTCGAAGTGGTAGAGTCATAAATAACTGGAAAACTGCTTATTTGCTAAATAAAGAAATTCATTTTCACCAAACCCAAATTATTTGTCAAAATAATATTGTATAGCATTTTCTTTAGCACAACTGTTTTAAAAAAATTCCAAAGAGAAGTTTATAATTTCTAGAGTACTTAGCAGCCCATTCAATTTATATTTAATATTTTAATAGCTAATTTAGCCTTTCTACCTTGAATTATCCATAGTAAATCATAAACGTTTAGGGAAAGTCCCTAAAAATCACAATAAATCAATTTAATCGTATTCTTCCTCATATAAAAATTTTAAGGTCAAAAAAGTTATTTAAATTATTTTTAATAATTAAAACCATTGATTACCCATTTTCTACCCTTAGAAAATTCACACTCACTTGAAAAATTATGAAATTAAAAATGCACCTCTAAAACATCATTTATAACATCATATCAAAATTTTAAGTCACTTGGATATCATATCATATGATATGTTTTGACTCTGAAACCTATTATCTAATTTCATAAATAAACCCAAATATTAACCAAAATACATATAATCACTCAACCTATCATAACATGACATAAGTAAAAGAAATGGATTTATCCTTAGAACCGAAAATACCATGTGAAAATGAGATGCATAACTATTACTCACTTTGAATTGATTAAGAAGGTTGAGATTTGTACATTGATTTGATTCCCCTAGCTTTGATCTTGTTTTCCTATCTTATCTTCCCTTTGAAAACTTTGTTAATGGTCGGCCTTGCTCTATTTTCATTTTCTTTGAATGAAGTGGTAATGAGATAAGAGGATGGAAGGGTGAGTATTAGGAAATAAACTTCTTTTTCTATTTTGCTTCTTGCATGCATTCCTCTTTCTTATTAATGTTTTAATCAATCCCATTAGTTCATTAGTCGAGGCGTGATCTATTCTAATTATCAGATCTCATCTTACCATTTTACATTACTTTGTTTAATTTATCTAACTAAATATCCTAAATAATTTTAATCAAAATTAGGGTTGTTGCAGCCACTAGGGTACCGGTTGTCACCGTACATCCCTAGAAAAATGCACCAAGGGCCTTGTCGGGGCCCCGCCAATACAGAACCGGCCTACCCCTTCATGGATGGTACCAAATATGTCATCATCCGATTGTGGCCAAAATCATAATGAGTCTCTAGCATACTTAAATCCATAAATATCAATCTAGAGCGGGTGATAACCATACCTTAACGGTAGCAAACCACATAGCCCTGCTGCATATCCCTTGATTTAGTCATTACAGGGTGTGAGGCTTGAGGCTACATTTTACCTTTTTAGCAAAGCCCACTTGGAATGCTATGTTACCCTCCAAGCAATAATGCAATGCCCGCATTCATCCATACAAGTTGTTCAAGATATGAACAAACTGAAGGAACTACTTCTACTACATTCTTAGGATTAGTAGCAAGTAGCCCTTGCATTTCAATGACTCCATCTTCAATTCCATAATCTTCAAATTATCTTTAATTTGAACGCTATTTCTGGTTCATAGTGGTTTTCGGATAACTCATGTTTATTCAATCCCGCTCTCTTAGAACCAACAAACGATAGCTTCAAAACTGGCATAGATTTGATATTAGTTGTTTAACTATCAAATAAACAAACAATCCAATCAGAAATTTATTTCCATGGGGAAACCAACCATGGTTAAGCAATAAGCAACCACTAAGCCTGTTTAATTAATCCTTTCATTAATGAAAACCACTTTGTAAATATTTGTATCAAAATACTTTTGCAAAAATATACGTATGTATACCACTCATTCGCTACTCATTTATACTTTTTCAATGCTCGAAAAAATATCCATACACTTATCTCAGTGGTATAATTACGTTCAAAAAACACTATGCTTTCAATACTTAGAAAATTTAAACCATATACTTATCTCAACGTTATAAGTATATTCACAAAACTTGAGGGATATTTTACGTCTAAAACAATACTTATTTGGCTTAAAACAAATGTCGCTTAGAAACTTGATAATAAGAAACACAAAAGGCTTTTCTTTTTAGTGCAAGTAAATGGATTATAACGTCATTAAACCAAACATACCTACTCCTACTTTCCAATTTCAAATTTATACTATCCCCTGATCAATAATGTAGTCGAACAAGTTAGTATACCATCCTTGCCTTGCCATACATTCTTAATTCTCAGTATAGGGATGAGTTTCCTTACTTTAGAATTTAGTGTTAAGTATGAAAATTACCACCATGATTCAAAATGATAATTTATAGAAATCAAATCTCATTTTCTTTTATAAAACTCGTTTTTATAAATCTCTTTTATATTTACAAAACTCCTTTTATAAATCCTCTTTTCTACTTATAAAAATTCTCTTATAAACCTCTTTTCTATTTATAAAACTTCTTTTATAAATCTCTTTTCTATTTATAAAACTTCTACACTTACCACAAATCTTTGTTTTCAAGATAGGACTAAATACTTACCATAAAACCATCACTCCATATATCACTATAAATTTACAAATGTGATTTAGTTCCAGCTAATCAAAATGATATTAATTTCCCTTTTTTTAACATCATTTATAAATATGTTCTTTTATTTATAAAATACCATTTATAAATCTATCCTTCTATTTATAAACTACCATTTATAAATCTATCCTTCTATTCAACATTTTATATAAAGCGTTTCACAAGTATTTATTCCAAAATATTTCTTTCTTCCTTTAAAACGGAATCACTTTATTATAAATGATAAATTCCCCTTTATTTTCTTTTAAAATAAACTTCTGTTATTGAATTAACTTTTCTATAATATAAATATTTCCCAAAATGCTTTTAAAACATTTACAACTAGGTTGAACTAAAATAAAGAAGTTTAAAACTATTTGTAAATAAAATAACACATAAAATTTCAAAAGTCGGATTTAAAATCATTCTTCGAATCAAAACCATTTCAAATAAAAAACAAACCATAGTATTTTCAAAATACTATAATGAGGCCTAGAGCTACCATAACACCTAATAAGTGCCTCCATAAGGCTACAACTAAAAGAGTTCAACTTTTAACACATACCAATGTCACATTCAATATAGCCAACTACCAAGCTTTGACATTCATTAGTTTATAAAATAAGTATATAATTGAAATTTAAAATCAACAATAGCGAGGAATCCACATTACTCTACAAAATTTCATGAGTTCCCGATATTTCATTTTATATAATTAGGAATTTAGCCAAACCTAACAAGAAAACAATAAACATTCAAGCATATCCAAAACGTACTTTATTTCAACACGTAATTCATATAATGTTCAATTAAAGAGGAATGAACTCACTAAAACTCCAGATGGCGCTTAGACATTCCGATTCAATCTAAAATCGAATGGCGTTCAATTTTAGCCTAAAATTCTACTTGCTCCAAACTTGACGAAATCAAGTGCATAGATAACGCTCCTACGAATGCAACACAAAAGACCACATCTCAATTGGACCTCGTATAAAGAGGTTATTGATTTTATAATTTTTCAGATTAAGAACAACTTTAATGAATTAAATAATTAATATTAATCACCTTTTAAACTAATCCCACGCTTCAACCTTTCTTCCCCAAACAAAAGCATGTATACACACACATAACCGTGCACGCATGCCATAACCACCTCGTAATCCATGAATCTTCGAACCATCAATTCCATTGCATTTCCCTTTGAAATACCTTTGCATCCCTCATTGACATAACTAGCTTGACCGACTCCCTTGCATCGCAACCTAGAGCCGACCTGGCCTTGACCTGAATGTCGCAATTCTCAAATGGCTGCCGCACTTTGCCAAACATTACCCGCACATGCCCATTCACATGAGAGACATGAAGAAACCAACTCCATAGCCTATCTCCGCCTAAATCACACTCAAATCCTAACCTTAGTTTCACCTTAGCCTCGTCAATTAACGCAACCATCATCGCCCTCAATAACACTCATATGGATTCAATACTCCTCATGCCATGGGTTCAATGGATCTAATTTCATAATTTATCGTTAACTGAATCACTTGATTTTGATTTTAAAAGGGGAGGCTTGATTTTCATTTACTATAAATAGAGAAAGAAAGGAAAGAGGGAAATGAAAAGTAATAGGGAAAAAGGAAAATTGAAGAAAAGTCCAAGTGTGGGTTTTTGTTTATTTTACAATTTCTAGCACTACACTACATAGTATTTCGTTCACTACGAACTAGGAATGACCGAAATAAAAATACAATTGCACCCAACAACCTGATACGATTTCAAAACAACAATAAAATACACTGGTTATCTTATTTTATAAAACTTCAAATATACCAGCATTTGCCATAAAATATGTCAAAAGATAATTTAAATATTTCCCAAATTAAAAATAATGAAAAAATCCTATAAATTAAATTAAGAATATGTCAACAAAATCAAGTGGTTTTATAAACAATTGATTTTATATTATTTGTTTTATTTGAATCAAATTTGAATACTTAAATAGATGAAATATTCTCATTCAAAGCGTTAAAAATTGCAGGTTGTTGCATACAAAGAGATGGTAGGTTATGTGTTCCTCTTATTATGGATCTGATTGACATTGTACTAGCCAAGTCTCATTGTTCTAGGATGACCATTCATCATAGTAAAGACAAAATGTACCGTGACATGATGAGAGTCTTTTATTAGCCGGATATGAATAAGCATGTGGTAGAGTATATGGCTCGTTGTATGACTTGCCAAAGGGTAAAGGTGTAGCAGAATAAGTTAGGAGGATTGTTGTAGTCGTTAGAAGTTAGATATTCCTTAGTGGAAGTGGAAGAGTATTTCTACGAAATTCATCGATGGACTACCTAGGAGTAGGAGAGGGAATGAAAGTACTTGCATCGTAGTCGACCGAATAACCATGTGCGCTTATTTTATTCTAATTAGGAGTACGAGGACTACTGTGACCTTAGTGACACTATTTGTGAGAAAGATCATTAGGTACAGGAAGTTCCTTATAGAATTTTTAGTGATATAGATCCACTTTCCACCATCTAGTTTTGGAGGAGTCCACCAGAGGCTTTGGGCACCAAGTTGAGCTTGAGTACCACTTATCACCTGCAAACAAATAAACAGACGAAGAAGGTGAACTGGGTATTAGAGGACTTATTTCGAATGTGAATATTGGATTTTGAAGGCTCTTGGGAGGATTACTTGATACTAGTGAAGTTTACTTATGTAATAACTATCAGGCAAGTATTGAGATGGCAACATTTGAGGCATTATACGAAAGGCCTTGTAGATCACAATCGTGTTGGTGGGACACTACGAATAGGATTATTCTTGGATCAGAAATAGTTAGGGAGATATTAAAGAATGTGGACTTGATCCATAGGAGGATGAAAATCGCACTAGATAGACTGAGGTCTTATACTGAAAGGAGACACACGGAGTTAGAGTTCATAGTGGGCGACTTGGTTTTTGTGAAGGTCTCATTGCTTATGCATGTTATGAGGTTTAATAGTCCCAGAAAGCTAGAACCTAGGTTTGTAGGGCCTATTTCTATTATTGGTAGAGTTGTAAAGTAAGTTTATATGGTGAAGATTCATAAGAAGTTAGCAAGAGTACATGACGTTTTCTATGTATCACACTTGCGAAAGTGTTCATGCAATACTGTCGTTGTAGTCGAGCCAAGTCAGGTAAACATGGTGGTGGTAGAAAAGGATTCACTTGTACATCACACATCCACTCGTGTTCTTGAGCATGATATAAAGCAACTCCACAATAGTGTTATCAAGCTTGTTAAGATCTAGTGGGGAGACGATCCAACGGAGAGTACATGGAAGCTTGAGGAGAGGATTCGAGTTATGTAACGTCCCGGAATTTCGGACACTTTGTATTTAAATATCTAAATTATTTAAATATTTGTGTCATTGATTAAATGTTAGTAAAATGATTTAATAAACTTTTTAAATATCTTTTAAATCATAACTAATGATGGTAAACTTATTTTGGAAAAATGTTTACAAAAATATATTCTTTGGAAAAATATCGATAACGTGACCGAAAATCGAGTTATCGATAAATAGCTTTTTCACCGTCAGAAGTTGTGAACATTTTTTTAAATATAGTTATTTACTTAAGGGGGCCTTAATTTGAGATAATAATATTTTTGCCATTTATGGTAAGTAATGTTTTTGATGATGTCATGGGTGATGTCATCGGGAAATAATTAACTCTTAAGCTAATGATCTAATAAACACATTAGCTACTAATTAAACACTCTCCTCTTTAGACAAGCTTGGAAGGTTCTAGAAGCTTCTTATAGGATAAGAGATATTATGAAAGGGGCATAAGAGTAATTGGCCATAAAGGAGATATCACATAAAGTAGAAAATGAGCATAAATGGTAATACTTGAAAATGAAGCTATGTGGTGTAAATTTGAAATGATGGGAGATATTATGCATTAGGGTATCGATGGCATTTTGGTATATTCCCATCACCATCCTTAAGCCTATATAAGATAGGGCATACCCTTTGAAAATAATCATAGAATTCCTAAGCAAAACCAAGCTTCTTTAATGGTTTCTTCATCTCCTTCTCTACAATTCTAACTGTACGTCTACAAGGTGGATTGTGTAGTGTATACGCAAGTATATGTGACACAATATATATGATGCAACTAAAGCAGTAATTATCTAGGTAACTGTGACGAGCCAGGATTTTTGGATATTTGAAATTGAAATATTTAATTAATTTTAAATATTTGAAAGTTAGTTTAACTTGAATTTCAAATATAACTATTTATTCGACAATTAAATTATTGAACTTAATAATTGGAAATTGGTTAAATAGTTAATCTTAGTTTTTAAAGCTGGTTAAAAATATTTCAATGGCTTATAAAATTTATATTGATGATACTGAAGATAATAGAAGTGTTGGAATTTAATTTAAAAATGATTTGTTCAGTTTTAAAATTTTATCGTTTAAATCGATATTTAGAAATAGCCTTTCGAGGCACAGTCTCGAATTTCGAAGAAACCAGTTCCGTTGGATCCGTAATATTATTTTATTATCGGATTTTAAATTTTTTAGTGTTTGGAGTTGTCGTGTAATCATACGATAGGTATACGCATTAAAATCTATATCGAAATTCAATATAATAACTGGATCCAAAAAACTATCTTCTCCATACGATCGAATTAGGACTCGAAACCATTTCCATTGCGCTCGAAATAGAGGTATAACATTATAAATGCCTAGCGGCACACCTCGATTGGAGATCGAGATCTTGAGTAGAAAAATCGAGATGATTTCAATTTAAATTTAAATAAATAATAAAATTACACTGCAAGCTTGCAAATACATCGCAGAATTTAAAGCATGTGTCACCACTGAAGACACGCGTTAAAAATAAAAAGAAAATCCATATCTGTTCAAATAAAAAGGGAGGACAGAAAGAAATTAAAAAAATCGAGAAAAGGAAATTGGCCGAAGCCCTTTAATTTCAAAATATTAAAATCCATGGCCGAGCCTTCTTTTCGTTTCAATATCTTCGATCGAAAAAAAAGAAAAAACTCAGAATAATCGCCGATGCTTCGAATCGAAGTCGCGTCTCTCTCCGGCTTATCCTTTTTTTCAAACGAGGCTGTTGAAGGTTAAATTGCGAGTATTGGAGGTTGCGAGTTCTTGGCATTTCGCGGCAGAGAAGGGGGCGCATGAGGATGGAAGGTCGCAACGTGGTGTCGCGTTTGGGTCTGGATAGATGGCTGGCGACGCAACTTCATCATTGGGGTAGTCGGCAGCGGGTGAGGGCCGAGGTGTTGAGTCTGCAGTAGGGTTTGAGTAATTCCTTTTTATATATTTGATTTAATATATGCAGTTTACACACACACACAGTAGGGTGAAATTCTATTTTTAATTTTTTTTACACAGTATGGGTTCAAACAATTCAAAAAAAAATTAATTAAAAACTGATTGCGTTTTTATTTACATAAGGGAAATTCCGTTAATAAATAATATAACACAGTATTAATTTTTATTGTAAGATAAAAGATTTCTGTTTTAATTTAAAGGTAATAAATAGGTATATAAACATAAATAAATAAATGGGATTCTTGATATACAATAAAGAAGTATAACATTAATATATATATATATATATGTACGCACACTTATTTTAATATATTTATAGTTAAGGGTTTGAAAAGAAAAAGAAAGGAATTCTAAATGTTGAAAGAATTCATATAAATTAGATTTTTATGAGACCTATATAAGTATATATGATGTTTCAAAAGAATATATATATATATATATATATATATATATATTAAATCTACTAGTTTATTTTAAAATAATGTGTCATGGAGATTTATTTGTTAAATTAACTTATTTAATCCATTATGGTTACTAAAAGATTTTTAAAGGTAAAATTATTAGTTTAAAATTAAATTATTAGTTTAAATATAAAATTATTGGTAAATTAAATTTATCAAATGGGAATTTAATTGTTCGATTTATTCGAATATTAATAAATCGTATAATGTTTATACAAGGTCTTAAATCATGGAGAATCAAGCCGGTGTGGATCAGATTTCAAATTAAAAGTCAAAGGTGAGTTAATCTCACTCATTTGGATAACATTTAAATTTAAAAGTTATATTTAAATTATTGGTTGTTTGATTGCATTGATAATTATTATCAATCTAGATGTGATAGTATATATAATAGTATATATAGTATAAATTTGAGTGATTGATTTTTCGCATTATATAGCGGATGAGACCCTATGCACCCCGCATAATAGCGAATGATCCTTTATACCGGGATATCCCACCTTGAAGTGGGATTGGTATTTTATTTGTTGTGCTAACATCTATGGATGCTGGGAAATAGGTTGGAGCGATCCAACTGGATTCCTACAAAAGTTGAATTTATTTTATGTTCGGCGATGTGATTTATGTGATAATCTATGATGATTATATTGATTATATTGGAAATTGAAATTATTGAATGCTATGGCTTGGTTGAATATATATTGGTATTTGATAGAATGAGAATATATAAGTTTGGATTTTTTTAAATGGAAATGAAAAGGGAAATTTTAAGTAAAATAAATATAGTGAAACTGGATAAATTAAAGAATGAATTTGGGAAAGGATAAAAATAGATTTTAAATTATAATAAATAAATTCCGAGTATGGGAAAGGTGATTTTTGAATAAATGGGAATAAATGAATTTTTAAACTTAAGTGATATTATTTAAAGAAATAAAGGATTCATTTTCAAATTCAAGGTTTAAAATAGTTTGTGAGAAATAAGAAGAATTTTGCAAAAAAGTATGAAATTGGAATTTTCAATGCAAATAATATTTTAAATCATAATAAAAGGATGAATCTAAATTAATGGGTTTTGAAATAAATTGAAGAAGTAAAAGAATTTATCTTAAAATGGAGTAAATTTTGGAGATCGATTTGGAAATTGATTTAGTGTTTGGAACTGTGTTTTAAAAGAAGGATGAAACTATGGAATTTATAAACTAGGTTTATAAAGTGAAATAAGATATCAGTGGATATTTGGAGGTATAAATTCACGGTGGGAATTTATAAAGGAATGGGTGATTTATTTGAAATAAATAATGGTTTATTTTCAAAGGCGTGGAAAGGAAAGTGCATTTCCCTAAAAAGACGAGTATATTTTCAAAGAAAGATTTCCAAGTATAAGTTAGACGTTTTAAAGTGGTTTTAAAAGAATATTTTAGAGAAATTTTATTATTTTAAATTGTTTAGAATTTTAAAGTAGATATTTATTTAAGTTAATTATAGTAGTAATTATTTTAAAGGTTTAACTAGTATTATGATTTAAAAGATAATTATTTAATATTTATACCATATAGAATAACTTTTACTTTAAATTAGTCTTAGCTTAAGTTTTACATGAGAAATTATTATAAGATTTCATAACCAGTATTTTAAATAAAATGTTTTATGTAGTTTTTATATTAAATGTTTTAAAAGTATATATATATTTGGATAAAGTGATTTAAATTATTTTAAAATCTAAAGTATTAATGTAAAAATAGCCATTTTGGCCACTGACACAAATTTCGACGAAACTAGTTTCATCGGATCCGTAACGGTGAATTATTGTAGGATTTCAAGTTTCGTAGCGATCGGACTTGTCGTTTGATCGTACGGACTCGAAACTCCTTGAAATTAATGAAATTGAAATCAATTGAAATCAATTTGAAAAATATTGATTTGAGCATAACTTCTTGATACGATGGAATTTGGACTTGAAACTTATTCCATCACGTTTGAAATATTTAAAAACATCTATTTTGATATATGGGTTGACCCAATTTTATTCCGAAGTCGAAACGGGCTTTTTGGGCCACTTTGGTGTTAGCGCGTAAATCCATCTTATCCATCCATTCAAATGTCAATGCCTATATATATCCTGCTATAAACCCTAGCAGCCTCTGTTCCTCATTTCTATACGTTCTATTTACCTCCTCACTTCAATGGCAGACAAACCATAATTCCGATTGCAATCCCAAATCAAATTCAAAGATGAAATTTCAAACTCCACAATATATGCCAAATTTTATATCAATTCGAAGTTCTCGAAGAGCGTAACTCAGATCTGCAATTCAATTTTCAATCTGGATCTCAGTTCATCCAGAAATTAAAGGACTATTTTCGGCCATCCATTGCGTCGAAATCAACTACAGCTGATCGACGAATTGATGGTGTAGTCGTGTAGAGAGGACGGATTAGAGCACAATGGTATGGTTCATCATGCAAATCGACGGCTGGATCTACCGTAAAAATTCGATTAGGGTTGGGTTTTCAAACGGCGGCTGTCGTCATTGCGAGTTCGACGAGGATGATGGGTCGGTTCGGTGGTCGTGGGCGAGGCGGAAGGCGGTCGCGGCATGTTAGGGGGGGTAGCCTCAGTGGCTAGCGACAGCTTGGAGGCACGATTCTCGGTCAACGGTCGAGCGTGTGCGTACGGTGATGGGTAGGGTTCGTGATACTGAAGGTGACGTGTATGTAATCAATATTTTTCATCTTTATTTTGAATTGTTCAAATTATCTAACTTCTAACACATATAACTTTCACATGTGTGGTCCAATTCGCGCACGGTTTCTTTTGTTAGGATCGTATCTCAATCCCGGACATTTAGGTGCTAGTTTGGACGGATTTGGAGACTATTCAATTTTTAGGTTTAAATTGGATTTGAATTCAATTTAAATTCAAAAGGTGAGTGTTTTAACCCACTCACAACTTCTAAAATTTCTTATGTTTGTTAAATTAATTTATGGTGTGATTAGAATTTATTTATGACTGTTTGGCATATTTTAATCATCATCTCAGTTAAGTTGCATTTATTTAATTAAATTGTTATTTAATTTTCATTGCATATAAACTGTCAGTTAAATTGTTATTTATTTATTTTTGAATATAAACTGCCAGTTAAACAGTTATTTAATTTATTATTGAATATAAACTGCTAGTTAATACCTGTTGTTTATTATCCGTCCTATATTGATGTTATGATTCGAATTGGATGATGATGGAGATAAAAGGTTGATGGTTGATATTGGATGAATGGATGCTATATATTTTTATAAACTGCAAGCTATTATGCATTTTCATTTCATTCGGGATTGCGGTTTGAAATGATAGATAACCGTAAAATTTTATTTAAATTACGGATTGAAATGATAAACATCCGTATCGCTTGACCATAAGATAGAAAATTTTATAAAGACACCGCGGTCTATATATAAAAATATTTTGAAATGATTTTCTATGGTTTTGTAAAGGAAATATATATGGTTTTATGAGATATTGATTCAGATATTTGATCAAGGTTATTTATAGATAGTTAAATTCTTGGTTTTAAGCTATGTATAAATTGTTTATAGTATGAAATAAGTTAATAATAAAGTTGACTTTTTTAAAATATATTATGGATATGTATTACTTAAACTATATTTTAATATAGAGTTTATATTGATTTTTATAAATCAAAGTAGAGAAGATAGTTTTGAAATTGGTTTGAGATTTTTCTTGTTTAAGATCTTATTGAAATTGAGATTTTAAAAGAATATGTTTTATAACTTAATCCGGGTTTAAGGTGATTTAAGTGAATAAATTGAGGAATGTTCAGTTATTGAAATTTGAAGTTTTATTTAAAGAATATTGGATTTAGTAAGCAAATATTTCAAAACTAAATAATAGTAAAAGTGAATTTGGTATATATATTAATTATAAAATTTAGTTTGAAATATTGAATAATTAAGCTTTGAAATATATGGAAATTGAAATGGTTAAATTGGGGATGTAAATCTGTATTTGGAATTGATTTGTGAAGGTGAAGAAACTATTTTATTTTATAAAGTAATTCAAAATTTAAACTATTTAAGTGGTGTAGTTATATTTCAAAGTTATGAAATTTAAAGTTTATGGTTGAAAGGCTATATTTCAAGTGTTTGGTTTCGAAATATTATAACTTTGAAAATGTTATGGGTTTAGAAAATGATATATTTGAAAATGATATCATATTGATTTGGTTTTTAAATAGAAATGATATCGTATTTATACGGTTTTGAAATGGATATTATATTCTGGTTTTGAAGTATAATCATTTTAAAATGACCGCGGTGTTATAATAACGTTTGGTTGTTGAAGAGACCGGGATCGGAAATTGTCATACTCTCTGCCAACTCCGAAAACCACTTTAACAACCGTGTACGCGGGGGAGATGCCAAAATGAAGTAGGATGGTGGCGGCATTTCCTTTAAGGTAAATACGTGGACCCGACTCCCGTGAGTTGGCATAAGGTGGCTAAAACAGGAGCGATCGACGGGTTAAGAAGGTAGCACCTTTTGTCGTACACATCCCTTCGATATTATACTCTGACTTTTGGATTTATTCGGTGGCCACTTTTGATTTCTTTGATTTGGGGGTGTGGCTCGAGATGGGCGGTAGCTGCGGCTATGCTTTACCACCGACCCGGAAGCGTAATTGGTATATCTACCCTGGCATTGCCTAGTTGTGCCATGTCACCTAACCTAGCGCACCTGTACGAGTTTGATTTGCGTCGTACCTATGGAGTATCTTCTCGTGGTCTCCCGATCAGGAGGTATGCATGTACTGTATAGACTATTGGCACTATTACATGTTAAGGGCTATATGGTTAACCCCTTAACGCTATTTTAAAGTAAGTTTATTTTACTAATAGACATTATTATAATAGCGAAATATCACTACGTAGTAGATAGTTTAACGGATCCTTAGGAGATGCGAATCCCAAACATCTCTTAAGTTATTGCACTCACGTTAGACACTGGATAGGAGATGTCAAATACCGTAAACATCTCTGACGCCATTCCACTCATATTGTTGATTTAACTTACATAGTATATTTTAGTTCTGACTCGAGTATTTTGTCCTTTTAATTCACTCGGGTCAGTCTGAGCATTTCAGCAATCGAAGACTTTATTTCCGGAGGACGAAGACGAAGATTTATTATTATCTATTATATTATTCCACTACACTATTTAATTCTGCTGCATTAATTATTATTCTCTGGTATGTGTACTCTGATATATACTGTATAAATATAATCAAATGTTTTTGTAAAACAGCTTCATGAGCTGTATATTTGATTATTATATTTTATCGTTCCGCTGCAAGATTCTATTTTGTTTTTTTTCCCTGCTTTTTCTGATTTACCCTATAACAATTCGCCTTTCTGTATGGTTTTTAGTCTGAAGTGTGTGGTTTATCGTCGATTTAAAGCATACAAAAAGGCAGGATGTTACATCTGGTATCAGAGTTTTGGTTTAGCGATAAACCTTAGCTTTGTGGGGTTTGACTCTTTATTAATACGGTAGTAATACCCTATGATGAGTCACTGAGAGTATATATGAGAGAGCGTATTTGTTAGTGTTATAAAAAGGTTTTAATATTGTGTTAATTTGTTCCGTTTTGTATTTATAAATTCTGGTTGGTGCATGGGACGCTATGACATCAATAGGGATTTCTAAATACTTAATATGACAGACTGACATAATATTTGGTTTTAATATAGGTGAATGAAATAATTTTGACAATTATATTTTCTATATATAGAGAGGAAATTTTTATAAAGGTCATCTTTGGTTGTATTATATTGGTTGTTAGGTAATGAAATTTATAAATAATAGTTGAAATAAGATTGAAAATAAAATAAATGAAAGATTGGAAATTTAGAACTTAAGTTCCGAGCTTTGAAACTTTCTTTCGAAGGACTTTAAAATATAATAATGATATTATTGGAAGTATTTTCTGATTTAGATATTTCAATAGGATTTAAAAGAATTGTTTAAAGAAGACTTTGAAAAGAAATAAGTTCTATACTCCCCTCTCTGTCGCTGGAAAATAATTTCGGTGATGGCGGCCGCATCATCGACATTCATTTTCGAGTTTCGAAGTGGGAAGGCCACTGTAGTAGTTTTACTGCAGTTTTATTTTGATAAACAAATAGGAATTTTAATTGTTTTAAATATAATTGGATATATCTATGTTGTAAGTATATATTTATCTATTATTTTAAAATGGTTTTGGATGAAACCCGATATTTAATTCTTAAGTTTCCATTAATTAATAGTTTCAATTGTTGTAGTGAATTGGAACGGAGGTAATTAATGATTGAAACCTCTAAAGGAAATAAGAGATTTAATGCTAAGTTATAAATGAAACTATGAGAAAGTTGAAATTATAATCTATAAAGCAAATGATATAATTATTGAACAGTAAATTAATTAAAGGAAATGAGAAAACTTGTATAACTTTCAAGTACATTCTTAAAAAGCATATATATAACTTACCAAATATTAAAAGTTGAAATGTTTAATAAGAAAATGTAATAGAATATTATACAAGTAAAAAAAGTATTTAATGAAATTCTTTAAAAAATAAAATTTAATGTTGTTGTTATTATAAACTTAAGTATAATTGCAAATGTTACTATGAGTAAATATAATAGAAGATAAGGATTACAAATAAATGATTATAAACCTAAGCAAATAAATTGAAATGCTGAATAAGATACATCGCTATATGAAAGAAATAAATCAAACAACAAATATTATGAAATGAAATAAATAAGAATGAATCTGAGCCATTTTCTGAAATTGTTGGTTGTTTGTTTGGTTTATGGTAGTTTGGGCAAGGATACTTTAAATTTGTTTGGAAGGTATGAATAATCTATTTAGTTTCACCTAAGACTGCTGAGTGAAGGGTACGCTTAGTAGTTTATTTTTCATTCCGTATAATTTAAAGTTTTGAACCCGAACAACTATTTGTTTTGTTTGATATGAACGAATGATTGATTTGTGATGATTCTATGTGATGGTTGTATGCCTGGTTGCAAGTGATTGTTGTTTGTATTGATTTGTTTGTTATTGATTGAAACAATGGTAAATAGTTCATTTTATATAATGGTTGAACTTTTGGATTATATAAGTGAAATACAGGTTATGGAAGCAGTTGCTACTGCTTTTGGTTTCATAATTAAGCATAATTGCCCGACAAATAGGTATGTTCTCGGATTTCGGTTTGTAGCGTTATTATATTATTTTCCCGTGTTGGGACATATTATTTTGAAAAATATATGTTGTATATTGTTATATTTGATATTATATTTTCTCCAAAGCCTCTCCGTATAAAGGAGACTCTGCCGAAATTTTTCAAAAATTTTGGACTTAGAAAATATTTTGAAAATGTTTTCCAAACTTTACTAATTTGTGTATAAATCTAATATTTTAAGTAAGATATATTGATTTCTTAATTCTTCTTTTTCTTTTCGGAGACGAAAAGTTTTGAGTGGGGGAGAGTGTAACGACCCGTAAAATTCGGTAATTAAATTTCTTAATTTACGAAGATTTTGTTAGCTTGATGTTGAAGGAAATAAAAATTTAGTGAATTATTAATGGAAATAATAACTTGGATAAGATTGGTAAGTTAATTTTAATAACTTGAATGTAACAGTATAAATGTAAGTTAATTGTTAATAACTTGGATGTAATTCCAAGTAGTGAAACAATGTAAATGTTATAATAAAAGAATGTTACCAAGGTGAAATGATCAATTTGATTTAAAATCTTAATTAATGTGTGCATTAATTCATAATGGGATATAAAAGGTAAATTTATAATGTAAAATGTTGACTTACCAATAAAATAATGTATAATGAATAGAAATGGAATGAATTAGTGTATGAGCTAATGGTAGCACTTGTGTAAGCTAATAAGTAAATTAAAACATAACAAGTGCTATTTAGATTAACAATTAATAGGTACAATGAAAGGTCAACTAATGAATTTATTTAAAATTGTAAAGTTATGATAACATATAGAACTTGGTTGGGAAGAATAAAGATAACTAAATATACTTTAATGATAAATAATATAATAACGGAAAGTGTGGGTGTAAATTAAAAAGGAAATGGAAAATTTATTTTTAAGATAGTAATTGGTGTAATAGAAAGGTAAATAAAGTTATTGGGAATATTAATTGTAATTGGAGGTAGATTTATGTAATAACGTTAATGCAAACTAAATTAGCGCAATCCAAATCAATGGAAACCTATTGCAATAAATGAAATTGAATATTACATTTTGTGGATTTTAGATAATAGTTGGTATAAGGATGGAAATAAGGTAAATTCATTAATTGGTTTTAAAACCTTAATTAAGGTGTTCAATTGATAGAAGTACACATTCAGAAACGTAATATTTATTCAAATTAAGATGTAAATAGGCGTATATTAATGTCATGAAATAAAATTAGCGTATATGAAATTATAAATCCGGATTGATAAATAACGAACTTATAAATGCAATTAAAAGCAAATAGGTGGAAATTAATATAGGTTTCTTGTTTATTTAATGTGTTAAATAAACAGGTAATCAATTGCATAAATCTAAATTAACGTTTGTTAATGAAAGTTTATGTAATAATCGGAAATAATGTTAATTTTATTTATAAAATGACAATTGGTTGAATAAAATAAATGCAAAAAAATTAAGTTGTGCCAATATATTGGAATTTAATGTATAATAATAGGATTAATTATAAATAAATGAAATCTAACATTTAATTATTACGTTATTGAAATTTAGATGAAATTTGGAGATATGTACGTAATAAAGTATGAATCCAATGTTAGTTTCATCTATTTGATACTAACAGGTTGAGTAATAGAATGAAAATTTAATTCAATGGAATTATTGAAAATTTAATTTATAATCTCTGAATTTAATAAAATTGTAATTTAACATTAAAATTTGTGATTGAATCAGCGTTTAAGGGACATCTAACTTGTTTAAATTTTGGATAAATGATTAAGAATTATAAAATGATAAGATTTGTCAATTTTAGAATTGAAATTTAAAATTTAATTTTATTAATTAATTTTTAATTTATTTAATTAATGTAAAAATAGCCATTTTGGCCACTAAGTCGAATTTCGACGAAAGTAGTTTCATCGGATCCGTAATGGTGAATTATTGTAGGATTTCAAGTTTCGTAGCGATCGGACTTGTCATTTGATCGTACGGATTCGAAACGCCTTGAAATTAATGAAATTGAAATCAATTTGAAAAATATTGATTTGAGCATAACTTCTTCATACGATGGAATTTAGACTTGAAACTTGTTCCATCACGTTTAAAATATTTAAAATCATCTATTTTGATATATGGGTTGACCCAATTTCATTCCGAAGTCGAAACGGGCTTTATGGGCCACTTTGGCGTTAGCGCGTAAATCTATCTTATCCATCCATTCAAATGTCAACCCTGCCTATATATATCCTGTTATAAACCCTAGCAGCCTCTGTTCCTCATTTCTATACGTTTTATTCACCTCCTCACTTCAATGCCAGACAAACCCTAATTTCGATTACAATCCCAAATCAAATCCAAAGCTGAAATTTCAAACTTCACAATATATGCCAAATTTTATATCAATTCGAAGCTCTCGAAAAGCGTAACTCAGATATGCAATTCATCTGGATCTCTAATCATCTAGAAATTGAAGGACTATTTTCGGCCATCCATTGCGTCAAAATCAACTACAGCTGATCGATGAATCGATGGTGCAGTCGTGTAGAGAGGACGGAGTATAGCACATCGGTATGGTTCATCTTGCAAATCGACGGCTGGATTTATCATAAAAATTCGATTAGGGTTGGGTTTTTTGAACGGCGGCTGCCGTCATTGCGAGTTCGACGAGGTTGATGGTCGGTTTGGAGGTTGTGGGCGAGGCGGAAGGTAGTCGCGGCATGTTAAGGGGGTAGTCGCGTTGGCTAGCGACAGCTTGGAGGCACGATTCTCGGTCAACGATCGAGCGCGTGCGTACGGTGAAGGGTAGGGTTCGTGATACTGAAGGTGACGTGTACGTAATCAATATTTTTTTCATTTTTATTTTGAATTGTTCAAATTGTTTAACTTCTAACACATATAACTTTCACATACTTGGTCCAATTCATGCACGGTTTCTTTTGTTAGGATCGTATCTGAATTCCGGACATTTTGGCGCTGGTTTGGACGAATTTGGATACTATTCAATTTTTGGGTTTAAATTGGATTCGAATTCAATTTAAATTCAAAAGGTGAGTGTTTTAACCCACTCACAACTTCTAAAATTTCTTATGTTTGTTAAATTAATTTATGGTGTGATTAGAATTTATTTATGACTGTTAGGCATATTTTAATCATCATCTCAGTTGAGGTGCATTTATTTAATTAAATTGTTATTTAATTTTCATTGCATATAAACTGCTGGTTAAATTGTTATTTATTTATTTTTGCATATAAACTGCCAGTTAAACAGTTGTTTAATTTATTATTGAATATAAACTGGTAGTTAATACCTGTTGTTTATTATCCGTCCTATATTGATGCTATGATTTGAATTGGATGATGATGGTGATAAATGGTTGATGATTGATATTGGATGAATGAATGCTGTATATTTTTATAAACTGCAAGTTATTATGCGTTTTCATTTCATTCGGGCTTGCGGCTTGAAATGATAGATAACCGTAAAATTTTATTTTAAATTACGGATTGAAATGATAAATATCCGTATCACTTGACCATAGGATAAAAAAATTTGTACAGACACCGCGGTCTGTATATAAAAATATTTTGAAATGATTTTCTATGGTTTTGTAAATAAATATATATGGTTTTATGAGATATTGATTCGGATATTTGATAAAAGTCATTTTATATGTAGTTAATTCTTGGTTTTAAGCTATGTATAAATTGTTTGAAGTATTAAATAAGTTAATAATAAAGTTGACTTTTTTTAAAATATATTATGGATAAGTATTTACTTAAACTATATTTTAATATAGAGTTTATGTTAATTTTTATAAGTCAAAGTTGAGAAGATAGTTTTGAAATTGATTTGAGATTTTTCTTATTTAAGATCTTATTGAAATTAAGATTTAAAAGAATATGTTTTATAACTTAATCCGGGTTTAAGGTGATTTAAGTGAATAAATTGAGGAATATTTAGTTATTGAAATTTGAAGTTTTATTTAAAGAATATTGGATTTAGTAAGAAAATATTTCAAAACTAAATAATTGTAAAAGTGAATTTGGTATATATATTAATTATAAAATTTAGTTTGAAATATTGAATAATTATGCTTTGAAATATATGGAAATTGAAATGGTTAAATTAGGGATGTAAATCTGGATATGGAATTGATTTGTGAAGGTGAAGAAACTATTTTATTTTATAAAGTAATTCAAAATTCAAACCATTAAGTGGTGTAGTTATATTTCAAAGTTATGAAATTTAAAGTTTATGGTTGAAAGGCTATATTTCAAGTGTTTGGTTTCGAAATATTATAACTTTGAAAATGTTATGGATTTAGAAAATGATATATTTGAAAATGATATCATATTGATTTGGTTTTTAAATGGAAATGATATCGTATTTATACGATTTTGAAATGGATATTATATTCTGGTTTTGAAGTATAACATTTTAAAATGACCGCGGTGTTATAAAAACGTTTGGTTATTGAAGAGACCGGGATCGGAAATTTTCATACTCCCTGCCAACTCCGTAAACCACTTTAACAACCGTGTATGCGGTGGAGATGCCAGAATGAAGTAGGATGGTGGCGGCGTTTCCTTTAAGGTAAATACGTGGACCCGACTCCCATGAGTTGGCATAAGGTGGCTAAAACAGGAGCGATTGACGGGTTAAGAAGGTAGCACCTTTTATCGGACACATCCCTTCGATATTATACTCTGACTTTTGCATTTATTCGGTGACCACTTTTGATTTCTTTGATTTAGGGGTGTGGCTCGTGGTAGGCGGTAGCTGCGGCTATGCGTTACCACCGACCCGGAAGCATAATTGGTATATCTACCCTGGCATTGCCTAGTTATGCCATGTCACCTACCCTAGCGCGCCTTGTACGAGTTTGATTTGTGTCGTACCTATGGAGTATCTTCTCGTAGTCTCCCGATCAGGAGATATGCAGGTACTGTATAGACTATTGACACTATTACGTGTTAAGGGATATATGGGTAACCTCTTAACGCTATTTTAAAGTAAGTTTATTTTACTAATAGTCATTATTATAATAGCGAATTATTACTACATAGTAGATAGTTTAAAGGAACCTTAGGAGATGTGAATCCCAAACATCTCTTAAGTTATTGCACTCACTTTAGACACTGGATAGGAGATGTCAAGTCCCGTAACATCTCTGACGCCATTCCACTCATATTGTTTATTGTTGATTTAACTTACATAAGATATTTTTGTTCTGACTCGAGTGTTTTGTCCTTTTAATTCGCTCGGGTCAGTCCAAGCATTTCATCGAAGACTTTATTTCTGGAGGATGAAGACGTTATTATTATCTATTATATTATTCCACTACACCATTTAATTCCGCTGCATTAATTATTATTCTCTGGTATGTGTACTCTGATATGTATTGTATAAATATAATCAAATGTTTTTGTAAAACAGCTTCATGAACTGTATATTTGATTATTATATTTTATCGTTCCGCTGTAAGATTCTATTTTGTTTTTTTCCTGCTTTTTCTTATTTACCCCATAACAATCCGTCATTCTTTATGGTTTTAAGTCTTACGTGTGTGGTTTATCATCGATTTAAAGCGTACAAATAGGCGGGACGTTACATCGACAATCAATATTGGCCAATGCGCTAATCATTTCGTAGAAACCGGGATCAGGATTTATTTCTCGAAAACCACTTCGATCCGGTTTGAACATTTCATAAGGAAGACAAGAGCTTGGAGTCGAAGATGGAGCAGTGAAGTGAAAGGGCTAATCGCTACTAATCCTGAGAGAGATTCCAAAATGGATGTAGTAGGAGTAGTGCCTTCGGTTCCTTTCGGACCCGGAACGCACTTGTATGGATGAATGCTTTCAGAACATTGTCAGGAGGACAATTAGCATTCTAAGTGAATGTGTGCTAAAAAGGTAACGCATAGCCTCGAGCCTCATCAACCGGGAATGGCAAAAATACGGAAGGTGCACGCAAGGCTAAGTGGCTAGCAACCAATTAGGGTAAGGTCATCCCTGTCTAGATGTCCCTTTTTATCGGATGTGCAGGAGGTTGCTGATCCCAACTGTGGGATGATCTTATTCGGACCATCCAGTAAGGGCTAGCTCCGGTCTTATGATGCATGGGATCAGGGTGGATCCTCGGTACGGTGATCTAGACCACTTACTATGACGGGCGGTATCCCAGTAGCCCTGCCATTGATGAAAATCCATTCTCCCAACGCGTCTTCACGGTTTTGATTGTAGAACCTAGTATTGCGGGAATTTAATAATGGTAACAATTTTGGCTATTTGAATAAGTATTTGTATATAGACACTACCATAATATCAGAGGATTTGATACGAAAATGTTTTGGTTATCGTAAGGTAAAAACCCGGCATGTTTATTTATGGCATGGTCTTACGAGATACCTTTGATTTCAAAGGATTTTGAAAACTTTAATAATCTAATTGAGTGTGTTTTCTCATGCTGGTTTTTCTAACTGGCTCGGGTGTTATTTCACTATAATGCTCGGGTCAGACCAAGTATTATAGAATATAGGATAGGATGTTGTGGAACTCAGGAGACGAGCTGGATGGCGAGACGTATCACACGTACTTGAAGCATAAATCCGCTGTGCAGTGTAAGTTGTATAATCAGCTTGTGAGGACAAGTTAATATAGCTGTCCAATATTTGCTATAGATTGTGTTGTACTCTGATGATGTAATGTATAAAATAGATATAGTTCTTCTTTTATATAAAGATCTGTCATTTATCTATTATACACTCTTCCGCTGCAATTGTGAGATTCTGATATTGTTTTCCTTTTTCTTCTTATACCTCCTTCTTCTTTAACCCTAATGGTTCTTATTTCCATTCACTTTGAGTTGATATGATGGAGAATAGTGTTGACTCAAGGGGTACGGGTTTGCGGGTTGTTACAGTGGTATCAGAACTGAAGGTTAAGCGTGAACCTTGGCTCTGGTGGGTATTACTCATTAGAAATAGAGTTTGTAAGTATTCTAGAATGAGTTTGAGTGTATTAATAGATATGAGCGCGTATTTGTTAGTGTATATAAAAATTATTTTTATATTGCATTGACTTATCGGTTGAGTGTTTATGGATTCTGGTCGATATGTGGGACGCCATGTCATCGATAAGGGTTTTTAAACTCTTAAACAAGATAAACCGACATAGTTTTGTTTTAAAATAAGGTAAATGAAATAATTTTACCCAAATTATTTTTGTACATAAAAGAAATAATTTTCTATAAATTATTATAGTTATATATGGTTACTTGGTTGTTAGGGAATGATAATATTAAATTATTATCATTATTCAATAAAAAAATTAAAATCATAACCCACAGGTTAAGAAATTAATTCATATAACAAAATGGGATTTGTAGACGTGAATTATAAATATGGTTTATAGTTGGAAATGTAATAAAATTCCAGAGTAATATTTGAATATGAATTGAAAGGGTTTGGAATTCAAAATTTTGGAAATTTAATTCCTTTTAGTATGAAAATGATTTTAAAAGGTTTTGGAGGAATAATGGTGATATTATTTGAGAAATATTTTTGAATTGGATTTGAAGTCTGGTAAGGTTTGAAATTTAAAAATATTTGAAATGTTTTTGAAGGGATAAAAGCACTGAACTCACTTTGGTCATTGAAAAATAACTTCGGTGATGACTGCAGCATCATCTGTGTTCATTTTCGAGTTTCTAAGGGAGGAATTGCTGCCTGGAGATTTTAAATTGTAGTTGTTTGCAAAACTTGGTTTGGTTTTGAGATTCAAAGAAATAATTGATTTCAAAGGTGATTTTGACATGTTAAAAAGAGTCAAAAACTTGAAGTAAGAAAACGAAATAAGTTAGAATGTAAGCCAATTAATTGAAGTGAATTAAAAGAAGTTAGCAAACAAAAGGTAAATAAATTGGAGAACTTATATAAGCTTGAAATTTGAGTTAGATGTAACTAAACCAAGTTAAAAAAAAAGGTGAATGTTGATGAAATAAATCTAAGTAGGATAAATGAAATAAGTTATTGAAAATAAAATTTATTAGTTGGAAATGAATTTGTGAATGAATAAATGAATTTACACTTATAAGCAAATGGAATTGAAATTGAATGTTGGAATTAAGTTTGAATGAGAAATTAGTCGGGTTGGACAAAATAAAACAAAGTTTTGAGATTAAAATTAGTAAGTAATTGATTGATTTAAATGGAAGCAAATGAAATGAAATTGAATATTAGGATGATATTTGATTTAAAATTGTGTAAAATGAAGTGTAAAATTTGTTTGAATGGACTAAAAATAATTAAAGTTTGGAGATAAAACCCATTTAGATTTAAAATAAATTAGTAAGTGGAACTAATTAAAGAAATGACTAACTAAATGGTTTGAGATGAATTGGATTCAATATTTAAAAATGAAAGGTAAATTGATTTCAAATGGAATTGTAAAGGCAAAGTGAATAGAAATGAATATAAAACTTCAGTAGTGAAGTAAAAATAAATATAAGAAGTGTATAAAATATATATACTGACTTAAGAAGAAATGGTAAAATTCTTAAGTAAAATTTGGTATTGAAAATATACTAAGTTAGTATTTGAATGAAGATTAATAAAAGTGGTGGATAGGAAAATTGCGGCTAAGTGAATGGAAACAAAATAAGTGTGAATACAAAAAAGAGTTGATATAGCAAGTAAATCAATTGGGGCTAAATACGTAGGACGTACGTATATTATTTTATTCGCATAGCGATTTGATCCAGAGTCGAGCAAAGAATTCGAGATAGTTATATTGATCCATATTGGGATTTTTCACTCGATTTTCGACGGTGAACCCTGGATATGGACTTTTGATTGATTCTGGAAATTCTCTATCAGTTTATGGCTATGCAAGTAGAATGACGATTTTTGATCAAGAAACCAGATCTGAGTCCACACTAGGGAGTCGAGTGAACGATACTTGTTTGGAAATGAAATTGTGTGATCGACTGAACGATCAGATTTGATATTGCATATGAATGATATGTATACATCATATGGGCTTGAATGAAATAGATGTTGAAAATTTTGAAAGGGATTAAATAAAATGATTTTGAAAGCTATGATTGTATATTATTGCTAAGTAGGATATACAGGTGTTTTGAAAGGAAATTGGGATTTTTGATTTCAGAAGATAAATTGAATTGCTTAACAAAGGTATGTATTTAAATTTCTGTATGAAATTTAATGGTTTTATGGTCTAGCCACTTGGCCTTTTGTTTTCTTTTGGAATATGGGGGCCCGTAGAGGCATTTTTTAGTTGTTCCGATCTAGCCGCGCAAAGGAGATGCTGGCAAAAAAATTTGAAAATTTAGGGAGTTAGAAATATTTTGAGAAAATTTTGGATAATTTAAAATTTGAATTTGAACTATAATTTGAATGGTTGAATAAGTAAAAGTTGCTTGGGAACTATGGAAGAGTTTGGAAAGTTAATAAGAGGGATAATGTGTCTTTAATAAAATGACTGTTTTGAGAAGTTGTGTGACACTGTTTGGTTTTAGGAAAATAGTAAACGGATATTGGACCATTCTTTTTAACTAGTAATTCGAGGACAAAATTCTTTTAAGGGGGAATGAATGTGCCAACCGGGGATTTTTGGATATTTGAAATTGAAATATTTAATTAATTTTGAATTTTTGAAAGTTAGTTTAACTTGAATTTCAAATATCACTATTTATTCGACAATTAAATTATTGAATTTAATTGGAGATTGGTTAAAATAGTTAATCTTGATTTTTAAAGCTGGTTAAAAATATTTCAATGGCTTATAAAATTTATATTGATGATACTGAAGATAATAGAAGTGTTGGAATTTAGTTAAAAAATGATTTGTTCAGTTTTAAAATTTTATCGTTAGAAATGATATTTAAAATAGCCTTCCGAGGCACAGTCTTGGATTTCGACGAAACAAGTTCTGTTGGATCCATAATAGTATTTTATTATCGAATTTCAAATTTTGTAGTATTTGGGGTTGTCCTGTAATCGTACGATAGGTAAACGCATTGAAATCTATATCGAAATTCAATATAATAGTTGGATCCAAAAAGCTATCTTCTCCATACGATTGAATTAGGACTCGAAGCTTTTTTCATTGCGTTCAGAATATGGTATAACATTATAAATGCCTAGCGGCATACCTCGATTGGAGATCGATATCTTGAGTTGCGAAATCGAGACAATTTCAATTTAAATAAATAATAGAATTATATTGCAAGCCTATAGACATGTCGCAGAATTTAAAGCACGTGTCACCACTAAAGACACGCGTTAAAAATAAAAAGAAAATCGATATCTGTTCAAATAAAAAGGGTGGACCGAAAGAAATTTAAAAAAAAACCGAGAAAAGGAAATTGGCTGAAGCCCTTTCGTTTAAAAATAATAAAATCCATGGTCGAGCCTCCTTTATTTTCAATATCTTCAATCGAAAAAAAGAGAAAACTTAGAATAATCGCCGATGCTTCGAATCAAAGTCGCGTCTCTCTCCGGCTTTTCCTATTTTTCCGAACGAGGATATTGAAGGTTCAATCACGAGTATTGGAGGGTGCGAGTTCTTGGCGTTTCGCTGCAGAGAAGGGGGTGCATGAGGATGGAAGGTCGCAACGTGGTGCCGCGTTTGGGTCTGGATAGATGGTTGGCGACGCAACTTCGTCATTGGGGTAGTCGGCAGTGGGTGAGGGCCTAGGTGTTGAGTCTGCAGTAGGGTTTAGGTAATTCCTTTTTATTTATTTGATTTTATATATGCAGTATATATATATACACAGTAGGGTGAAATTCTATTTTTAATTTTTTTATACAGTTTGGGTTCAAACAATTCGAAAAAAAATTAATTAAAAACTGATTGCATTTTTATTTACAGAAGGGAAATTCCGTTAATAAATAATATAACACAGTAATAAGTTTTATTGTAAGATAAAAGATTTGTCTTTTAATTTAAAGGTAATAAATAGGTATATAAACATAAATAAATAGATGGGATTACAGTAAAGAAGTTTAACATTAATATATATGTATATGTATATGTATGTATGTATGTATGTATGTACGCACACCTATTTTAATATATTTATAGTTAAGGGTTTGAAAAGAAAAAAAAAGGAATTTTAAATGTTGAAAGAATTCATATAAATTAGGTTTTTATGAGACCTATATAAGTATATATTAAGTTTCAAAAGAAAATACATATATATATTTTTAATCTACTAGTTTATTTAATAATGTGTTATGGAGATTTATTTGTTAAATTAACTTATTTAATGCATCATGGTTACTAAAAGATTTTTAAAGGTAAAATTATTAGTTTAAAATTAAATTATTATTCTAAATTTAAAATTACTAGTTAATTAAATTTATCAAATGGGAATTTAATTGTTCGATTTATTCGAATATTAATAATCGTATAAAGTTTATACAAGGTCTTAAATCATGGAGAATCAAGCCGGTATGGATCAGATTGCAAATAAAAAATCAAAGGTGAGTTAATCTCACTCATTTGGATAACATTTAAATTTAATAGTTAAATTTAAATTATTGGTTGTTTGATTGCATTGATAATTATTATCAGTCTGGATGTGATAGTATATATAGTATATATTGGAGAGATTGATTTCCTACACTATATAGCGGATGAGACCCTATGCACCCCGCATAATAGCAGATGACCCTTTATACGGCGATATCCTGCCTTGAAGTGGGATTGGTATTTTATTTGTTGTGCTAACATCTGTGGATGCAGGAAAACAGGTTGGAGGGATCCAACTGGATTCCTCAAAATGTTGAATTTGATTTATATTCAGCGATGTGATTTATGTGATAATCTGTGATGATTATATTAATTATATTGGAAATTGAAATTATTGAATCCTATGGCTTGGTTGAATATATATTGGTATTTGAGAGAATGAGAATATTTAAGTTGGGATTTTTTTTAAAAGGAAATAAAAAGAAATTTTTTTAAGTAAAATAAATATAGTGAAATTGGATAAATTAAAGAATGAATTTGAAAAAGGATAAAAAATTGATTTTTAAATTTTAATAAATAAATTTCAAGTATGGGAAAGGAGATTTTTGATTAAATGGGAATAAATGAATTTTTAAATTTAAGTGATATTATTTAAAGAAATAAAAGATTTGTTTTTAAATTCAAGGTTTAAAAATAGTTTGGGATAAATAAGAAGAATTTTGGGAAAAAGTATGAAATTGGTATTTTTAGTTTAAATAAGATTTTGAATCGTAATAAAAGGATGAATCGAAATTAATGGGTATTGAAATAAATTGAAGAAGTAAAAAAATTTATTTTAAAATGGAGTAAATTTTGGAGATCGGTTTGGAAATTGATTTAGTGTTTGGAACTGTGTTTTAAAAGAAGGATGAAACTATGGAATTTATAAACTGGGTTTATAAAGTGAAATAGGATATTAGTGGATATTTGGAGGTATAAATTCACGGTGGGAATTTATAAAGGAATGGGTAATTTATTAAAAATAAATAATGGTTTATTTTTAAAGGTGTGGAAAGGAAAGTTATTTCCCTGAAAAACCGAGTATATTTTCAAAGAAACATTTCCACGAATAAATTAGAGGTTTTAAAGTGGTTTTAAAAGAATGTTTTAGAGAAATTTTATTATTTTAAATTGTTTATAATTTTAAAGTAGATATTCATTTAAATTAATTATAGTAGTAATTAGTTTGAAGGTTTAACTAGTATTATGATTCGAAAGATAATTATTTAATTTTTAACCGTATAGAATAACTTTTACTTTAAATTAGTTTTAGCTTAAGTTTTACATAAGAAATTATTATAAGGTTTCATAACTAGTATTTTAAATAAAATGTTTTAAGTAGTTTTTATATTAAATGTTTTAAAGTGTATATATTTTTGGATAAAGTGATTTAAATTATTTTAAAATCTAAAGTATTAAGGCTTGGTAGTTTTCAGTGGAAATAAAGCAATTGGGTGGAAATTTATTCCGCGAGAGACAGAGTGATTTGAAAATTGGTTTCAAAGAACTGAAGTGTAGAAAATATCTTGCGATGTTATTTTGAAAGAATTTGGAAACGTATTAAGGCTTGATGGTTGTTTGTGGATGTTATTTGATAGTTAAATAACTGACTATCAATGTTGGCCAATGCGCTGATCATTTCGAAGAGACTGGGATTGGGATTTATTTTCCAAAAACCACTTCGATTCGGTTTGAACGTTTTCGTGAGGAAGACAAGAGCTTGGAGTCGAAGATGGAGAAGTGAAGTGCAATGGCTAATCGCTACTAATCCCGAGGGTGATTCCGAAATTGATGTAGTAGGATTAGTGCCTTCGGTTCCGTTCGGACCACGAACAGACTTTTATGGATGAATGCTTTCAAAACATAGTCCGGAGTATGATGAGCATTTTGATTGATCATTATTTATTGAAATAATATTTGATCAAGCAAGGGAACTCTCAAAGAGAAAGCAAATGACGGGTCATCACTAGATTTCTTTCTCAATAGCATGAGAATGAGTGATTTATTAAGTATCTAGCGGCTCTAACTGCATTGATGATAGTCCTTCATTGCGACTGAGGTTGCACGAGTATCCTCATCTCCATCACTTCCTTAACCTCTGAAGGAGTGAAAGAGAACTCTTCTTCTTGTTCTTACCTTTTTTCTTACTTCTTTGAATAAAATTATCTCTGCTTAGTCACATCTAAGTCCAGATCTGTCTCTTAGTTAGCTGCTCTAAGAACAGGAGAGGCTCCTTGTGAAGATTGCCATCCTCTATGATTCACCAACTGGGGATGAGAAGACTAGAAGAAATTAACAAGGCCCCAACATGGTTCCATCATTGATCATTACTATGTTTAATTAAATTCTAAGTCTTTATTGTTGTGTGATTGAATGTTGTTAGTTAACTTTATAGTAACGTTGTGTGGTCGAAGGCCCTTTTATTAGTGTGTAAGCATGTAAGTTTCCTATTTATGACCAGTTTCAAATGGGGACAGGAGAAAGAGAGATGTGTTCCTATAGGGTTGTAAGTAATATAAGTAGCGTATTGTCAAAAATGAAACTCTAGTGGTGCTGGTAAATTGACTAGTGTAATAAATTGATAAATAAATAACTACTCTTTCATCATGTCCCGTTGGTCCCTTGAACTTAATTTTTCATCTGTTCCATCCCGCCTCACTGAAACAAATGGTTTGACTCAATTTTTGGAGATGCACCAAATGAACTTCCTAACTTTATCACATACTAGATTAAACTTCTATCCATGGTATCAAGGCACGAAATATAGCGTAATAGAGGCGCCTTCATAGACCAAGACATTGTTCCATAAAGAAGAATGGAATGACTACTTGTATCAACCGAATTAGCTATTAAAGGGGTCGTTGATCCATCCCAACTGTTAGATGGTTCCCTTTTCCCTAAATCAATGAAGAAGGGAGAAGTCAATGAATTCTTTTGAAGAACTAGAAGCAAAGCGCTATGTCGGGGGGAGGTAGTGCATACCAGAAAAGAAACTGCTCAAGTGGCCCATGGGTTCTTAATGTATTAATTAGGGCAGTAAATTTCTTAAATTGGAGTATTAGTTAGTTCAACCAAAGGCAGTCCGACCAGAGCATGAAGCATTGCTATAATAAAAGGATAACTACATTTCATTTTTTTGTATAATAGAAAGTAGAAGTTAGTGCCTTAAACATATGCTTGTGAATCAAATCACTAAGAAGGTTGATGAAACAGTCAAACTATATAATGATGTGAAAATAGTGACACAACCAAATCGATATGAAAATTTTCGATTTTTATTATTGGTAGAGATATATACCCACCCCTCTCTCTACTTTAAATAAAAGAGCTCTCTATCCTAGGATTGGATCTCTCTTATCGTCAGAGGTAGCCGACGTTGTATTAATGATTACTGTACATAATCATAGTAGTCGTCCCCTAATCTATTTTACCTTAATATATCCAAGTCGTAAAGAAGCCATTGCATATATCCATAACCTTCTCGCCCTCTCTTTAGTATGAAGAGCTCTGATCAAATCACTAATATAGATCCTTATACTTGATAGTAAGTTCTCTTATTAAATAATTATAATCATGTTAGATGCGATTTTACCAAATAGTAGGAAGTAGAAAAGTAAAATATATAATCGGGAATCGTCTACAAGTCTATACCTTAGTAGGTATCCAATGTAGAGGACTTTGAGTCAAGGTTGTAAAAATTGTTAGGCACACACTAAGCGGTAAATACGTACAAGAGGTTGGTTGTGTGACGACCCGACTTTCTCTCCATAGAAAGTCACATCATCTTTAATAAAGAAAGGGATAGAAAAGAGAAAGATAGAGAAGAAAGAAAGAAAAAGCATCAGAATCTCAACAGCGGAACAAATAAATTATATTAATCACATAAAATAGTACACAGTATACAACATCTATCAGAGTTACACAGATTATACATCACATACTAGACAGTTATAAACACTTGTCTAGTTATTACAACACAAGATACAACTCAAACAAATAACTAAGAGAACACATAGTGGAATACTATATATATCTACAAACGTTGAAGCCTCCCGCTCCACTGCTCCTCCAGAATTCGTCAAAGCTAACCTGAATCCCTTGGCTACTCGTAAAAATTTGAGTACCCAAGAGTTTACGGAAATAGAAGATAAACTCCGGGTCAGACATGGGTCTGGTGTGAGTAACAGGTTAAGGTTGCTTAACTTTGAAAATCCTTTGAAAACAAAAGGTATCACGTAAGACTCCCCACATATAAACATGGGTAATTTTTTACCTTACGCTAACCAAAACATTTGATAGGAAATCCAGTGATATTATAGTAGGGTCTAGGGTTTTCAAATAAATAAGAAATAGCTAAAATTGTTACATGATTAAATTCCAGCATACTAGCCACAAAGTGGGTAATACAATCAAAACCATAAGGGCACGTAGGAAGAATGGGTTTCCATCAATGGCACGGCTACTGGGGTATCGCCCATCACAGTACGTGGCCTACATCACCGTACCGAGGATTACTCTCAATCCCATGCAACACAAAGCCGGAACCATCCCTTATTGGACAGTCCCAAACAAGACAACCACGCAGTTGTTTGTAACCAACTGCTCACACAGCCGAATATAAAGCGACTTCTAGACAGGGGTAAATCTCGTCCTACTTGGGTGCTACCCACTTAGCCTTTCTGCACCTCCTTTGTTTTAGCCATTCCCGGTTGATGAGGCTTGAGGCTACGATTACCTTTAGAGAACACATCTCTTAGAATGCTCATCGTCCACCTGACGATGTTTTGAAAGCATTTAATCCATACAAGTTCATTTCGGGTTCGAATGAAACCGAAGGCATTATCTCGTTACACTCATTTAGGAATCACCCTCAGAGTTAACGATGATAACCCTTGCACTCTGAATCTTCATCTTCACTTGAGATTCATGACTTATCGTTAATTTGGATCGATGTGGTTTTTGGATATCCAAATCTGGAAACCCGATCCCGATCTCATCGAAATCCAAAATGCCATCTTTTAGGTCCAAGTTGTTTTAAAGTTAAAACAATTCAATTCTATTATCTATATTCACACAGATAGATAATTCACATCTCACAAATAGATAATTCACATTATCATCACAAATAGATAATTCACATTATCATCACACTTCAACCAAAGCATCTATATCACACAGCATCACTTACCTCATATCTGAGATCTCAAACCATTCAAGGCAATCAATATCATTCATCCATACATAAGCAATGATTAATTAATCACGCTATATCTAATTAATTTAAAATGAGTTGAATTAATTACTTCCATCTCTAATTAATTTAAAATAAATTAAATTAATTATCTTCATCACATAAATCTTACTTATATAACCATCAATTAGTTACAAATCAATTAATTAATCATCCATTAATTATCTATCTTAATTAATCACCCTTGATTAATTATCCTTTAATTACTTTAAGTAATTAACCTTTAATAAATTACACAATTAATCACCCTCAACCATTTATAATAATTATCCTTTAATTACTTCATTAATTAATTATAATTAATTACATTAAGCCTTAATTAATTACTTTATAATCACTTATTATTGATTAATTAATCTTAATTAATCAACCTTTAATTACATCATTAATTAATGATCCCTTAATTACTTCTTTAATTAATTATTAATCATATTTAATAACTAATCTTTATTCATTAATCAACCTTGATTAATCACTTTTGAGTAATAAATTATCCTGAATTAATTACTTTATTAAATAAATTAATTACTCCTTAATTAATAACATTTAATAATTAATCTTTAGTTAATTATATTTATTAATCAATCTTGATTAATCCTATTCAGTAATTAATTACCCTTAATTAATTACATTACTTAATTAATTTCAAATAACTTTATTAATTACTTATTAAATTAATTACACTAAGTAATTAACGATTAATTGCTTCCATTAAGTAATCATCCTTCTTTATTAATTACACTAAGTAATTAAACCCAAATTTCTTCCATTAATTAATTATCCTTCAATTAATTACACAAAGAAATTAACCCAAATTACTTCCATACTTTAATTAGTTACATCCAGTAATTACCCATCTTAATTACTTCACTAAGTAATTATTCTTTATTAATTATATTAAGTAATTATACTTAACAAATAATCTAGTGATTATCTTAAATTAATTAAAGTTAATTAATTAACTTAAACTAATCACATTACTTTAATTAATTACATTGAGTAATAATTCCTTTAATTATTTTCATTAAGTAATTATACTTAAACAATTCCATAAATGATTATCCTTAATTAATTAATATGATTAATTATTAAAATTAATCACATTAATTAATTATTTAATAATTCAAAGTTAATGATCTTCATTAACTATTAAAAATTCTTTAATTACTTCTCTTAAGTAATTAAATTTAGATTAATCATTATTAATTACAAATTAATTAATCTTTAATAACCGATTAATTAATCTCTAATTATTTAATTAATTAAGTGCTTAACTGTAACTTAATTAATCCTTAATTACTTGATTAATTAAATCCTAATCATTAATTAAAAATCTAATCTTACCTAATTAATGATCCTTAATTACAAATTTATTTATCCTTTAATTAATCACTTAAACCTTAATTAATTAATTTAACCCTTAATTACTTAATAAATTAATCCAAATCATTTACAAATGCATTTGAAAACATTTTACTTTTGAATTAACTTTTAAATTCCATTTCAAATTTAGATTCAAAATAAATAATCCTTAAATCTTTAACAAAATTTTAAAATAATTAAAAAAACTTTTAAATCACATGTTAAAGAAATACTTATCTTATAAAAGAAATTTAAAAGAGTTTAAACCAAATTCATTTTAAATTCAAATCATTAAAATAAACTTAAACATTTAAAGTTGTTAAAACATTTAAATTTGATAAAACTTTATTTATCTTAAAGCTAGGATAAAAATTAAATTTGAATCCAGATTAAAATTTTGATTTAAAACTTTGTTTAAATCTTTGCTTTACATTTTAAAATTAATTTTAAAATTTTAAAACAGACAGGTTTGAAAACCTGTACACAAACATTGACCCGAGCCACCCTTCAAATACTCCGAGTCGAACCTTACAAAGCTTCGAACAAATCACTCGATCTACTCGAGAAAAACTCGAGTATCCTCTACATCAATTCCAAACTTCATCAGAACCCCGATATGCACCCTGCACATGCATTGACCAACCACCCTCCTCCGATCATCCATGACAACTCACTCATGTCGACGATCAACTCCAAAGCAGATTACAACCATCCGATCCCCAATAATAACTCGAAATCAAAATCGAGCATTAAAGCCCAAAACTGGAACAATTAATGAAACCTGGAATCATCTCGATCTCGCGCCTTCGACCACCGGAGTGTCAGCGCCTCCAGCCACGTCCTCGTCAACGTCCCTTCTTCCATCTCCCAGAATATGGTGGAACTCAATCCACCAGAGACACCGTGGTGGATTATTTCCCGAGCATCAACAAAACTAGGTTTACATAATTCAAAGATCAACCACCATCGCCGCCATCCCTTGATCGATTTCTTGATATTTTTCCTTTACTTCCCGATCATCCCACTGCCATCACTGAAGATTACAACCTTCTAGACCATCGAGATCATCAGAACTTCCCCAAGACACCATTTCTGGTCAAACCAGAACTGCTCATTCATTCTCAAGCTATAAATTATGATTTTAGTTTCAAAAATCATGTTTTTGGATGGTGTTTCAGATCCTAAGTCTGAAACATTGAATCATGATGTTTGAATTTTCACTTTATATTAATCTTGCTCCGTTGTTCTTATTTCCAGAGCTATTTCAAATTTATCTTGACTTAAATAAAAATTTAAACTAAAATTTATGATGAAACAAACCAGTTTTGTTCAAGTCTTAAATTCAAACCAAGCCTAGATCAAGAGAAAATAAATTTTGTTTGTATTCTTAGCTTTGAAACTAAGAACAATTAAATCACTGAGAAACAGCCAAGTACACATCCATTCATTCACATATATACACAGAAATGCACCAATATATATATGTACAAACATAGTAATTCCAAATATGAACATGCAACAGATTTCATATGCTTAAATTTTTTAAAAGTGATGTTACTCACCAGACAAGATGAAGAACAGAGCCTTTTGTTTTGAAAACAGCTTTAGACTTTTTTAACTTGAACTTGCTGGAAATGTGCTTGTTTTTAAAACTGCATGCTTATTATTGAAATATGCTGAGATGACTGAAGATTTGATTTTGAGCTTTCTTTCTTCAGACAATTTTCCAGGTTTACTTGCTTGATCAAATCTCAGGTTGAAAAAGAAGCAGGCTTTGATGCTTCAGGTTTTGAAAATGAAATTACGAGATTTGAAAATGGAAATGATTTGCATGCTTTTGATTTTGATAGTGGATTACAGGTTTATGATTTTGATCTTGTTTCTGAATTTTGAAAAGGGTTAGAGGAGTGTTATTTGCAGATTTTGATTTGAGAGATATGCAGACTGAAGTTTTGATTTCAGATTTTATTCTTAGCTTTGCAATGGAGAAAAAATAGAAAAGAAAAGAAGAGGGGAAAAGCATATGTATTTATATAGGCTGGAAAAAAAGATTTTATATAAAAAGAAAACAAAAGAAAAATTAAATTAAATGTGACACTTGTCATTAGAGTTGATCATTAATTTACACATGTTAGAACAAAACCTAGATATTAACACTTGTCTTTTTAAGTAATTTCTTTTTATTTTAAAATGTTAATAATAAAGCTTTTTACTTAATTTATAAATTTACAAATACTTATTTTTATAAATATAGATAACTTTAAAGAAAATAAAATCAATTATATTTATAAATAAAAGCTTATATAAATATCTTTAAATTCAAATATTTCAAAATATCTATCTTTTGAATTTCAAAATTAATTCAAATTCACATTAAATTCTAAAATCCAATTTAAAAATCAAGTTATATATATATACATATATATAACTACTTATTCAATTTAAAAATAACAATTCTATTGTCTTTAAAACCTATATATATATATGTGTGTGTGTATATATATATATATATGTATGTATGTATATATATACACATTTATTAATATTATTTGAAAGTAACACATTTATCAATTTGAAATAATTTATAAAAGAGATTACCTTATTATTAATAAATTACTTATTTCACTAAAATGAATTAATGTTTCATATGCTATATTGTATTTTAAATTTTCATATCTAATTATAAACCATATGTATTAAGCAATATTTAAAAAGAATGTAAAATAAACCTTTTTGTTAATTAATTTAAATTTAAATTTAAACTTAAGCTAAGATTTAATCAATCAAACATTTACCTTAAGTATTTAAAACTATATAGTTAACTATTAAATAGCTTTGAAAATTTATATATTAGATTTAAATCAAAATTTCCAAATTACCAAAATATATTAGAATTTGAAAATATGCTTATAAAAGAATAAATTTTTCCAATTTAAATTACAATTATAAATGATAATTATTAAATCAATTTAATTTTTAATACAGATTATTAAATTGATATTGCCTAAAATTCCGAGTCATCACATTCCTCCCCCCTTAAAAGAATTTCGTCTCCGAAATTTAAAAGTAAAGGTAATTTAGTAATCCAATAATAATTTTAATTTAAACCACAAGCATATATTTACAACCATATGCTAACAACCATAGTAACCAATTCACTCAATCAAACAAATCTAATTATCCAGACAAAATTCTGGATAGAACTTCCTAAAGTTTCCCAGGTATAAACACTGGAATACTCGCTTCACAAAATCAAACAATCTACACTACTAAGCTACAGAGCTCCTACTCATCAAGATCTACAAAACTGAACAGAATATCAGACCACAGACAAGTCTGACTCAACTACCAAATCCTCCTGAACTGCTGGTTCCAAAACCAGAGATGGATCAGACACGTACTCCCTCAGAGATACGTGAATCACATTGAATTCCAGTCATCCAAACTGGCAATTCAACCTTGTAGACCAAAGCACTTATTCTTACCAGAACACAGAAAAATCCAATGCATCTCGGAGCTAGATTCCCAGTCTTACCAAATCTTATAGCTCCTTAGATCGAAGAAAACTTATCCAAAATCAAATCTCCGACTCTTAACACAATACTCTCCTGACGATCCTGGGCTGCCTTCATTTTTTCTGATCAGCTCAACCTTCGTTGATGCCTTTCGAAACAAACTGGACCAAAAACAACCCAACAGAATGATCCTCTCAAGATCAACCAAAATCAGGAACACAAACTCGACTATCATCGATAGAAAACAAACTTCTCCCATCTAGAAAGACAAAACAGGAGCACTCACCGAACTTGCCTCCGGTCCTGAAAAGTTCCAGTCGAAACCCCCTAATCCAAAACACTGAAACTTCCAGTTGCTTCCACTCTAGAACATTTGTTGCCTCGCTTCCGCTGCACAACTCTGCTGAGAATGCCGATGATGAGCACAAACTAATCCAACACATCCAGAAGACACGGTTCAACAGATCCATAAAGAGAAATCTCAGAAGTTCCACCAAAACCTGAGCCGCTTCACCCAATCCTCTTTCTAGGAACCATCCTTCTACAAGCTGAACCACTGGTACCACTCCTGGCATCTTAGTCAATACGGAACTCTATCTCCAGATGCTATGGAAGACCTCGACTTCTATGAAGACATCCAGAAAAAACTCTAATAACTCAAGAGAACACTCAACTATCGCAAGTAACTTTTACGATCAACCTAGCCTGACTTCCAAAGATACTGTTCTTTCTTTACTAACCAGAACAGCTTATGTTCATCTAATCAATCCATCGAAGAAATGGATCCACTCAGCTGCTTCTGAACTCCACCTCAGGAGAACTGCTGAGCCAGATTACCTTCTTGCAGGCACACAGAACAATCCAAGCTGCAATGCTGCCACAGATGCCAAAGACTTCCTAAACCAGAAGCTCCTCAAGAAACTCTGGCCACAAACCAAAAACACCCTGCTAGACTCAGCCACATCACTGAAGCAGACACATTACCTTAAAACTCGTCAAGAGACAAATTCCGTAACATCCATAGTTACTGCATCTCATCACATAGCTACTACTTTCTGAGGTTGCCAAGATACCATCACTCGCTTCTGCTTAACTGGAAGATCCAAACTCTACTCAACCAACTTCAAAGATGGACTCCAAACCTTTTAAAGGTTTGCTTCAGAGATTGGTGAAATCCTTACACCACAGTAAAGTTTACTCGAAACGGTATTAGGCCTACAGTCTCGAAAGATACACTTCCAATCCCAACATTCAGACTTCTACCATTGGTAGTCGTGCTACACACACCACTACCCTTCCTACCTCTAAAACTTATATTGGAAAACCTGAACAGGTAATCTAATCAAATAGGTAGAAATAATATATATATATATATATATATATATATATTAAAAATACAAATACGCTCTCTCAAGAAAGAAATCACTCCAAAGCCTAGGTATTCACTCAACCTAGCGCTTTGATACCACCTGTGACGACCTGGGCTTTGCAACCATCAACAGCGGCCACTCTCCGCCGTGGCTCACAGTGGTACCTCGGGTTTGCTTTTACGGCCAGCCTCTCGACTCACAACCAACCCCTCAATGCCTTTACTACCTCAGGGGACATGTAGGGGTAAGAGTCTCCCGTTCGCCACCTAACGCAAAGCGAGAACCCCCTATCATGCCGTAATGTAGGAAACCCGATCCCGGTCTCATCGAAATCCGAATAGCTATCTTTTAGGTCCAAGTTGTTTTAAAGTTAAAATATTCAATTCTATTATCTATATTCACACAGCTAGATAATTCACATCTCACAAATAGATAATTTACATTATCATCGCAAATAGATAATTCACGTTATCGTCACAAATAGATAATTCACGTTATCATCACACTTCAACCAAAGCATCCATATCACATAGCATCACTTATCCCATATCTAAGATCTCAAACCATTCAAGGCAATCAATATCATTCATCCATACATAAGCAATGATTAATTAATCACACTATCTCTAATTAATTTAAAATGAATTAAATTGATTACTTCCATCTCCAAATAATTTAAAATAAATTAAATTGACTATCTTCATCACATAAATCTTACTTATATAACCATTAATTAATTACAAATCAATTAATTAATCATCCACTAATTATCTATCTTAATCAATCACCCTTGATTAATTATCCTCTAATTACTTTAAGTAATTAGCCTTTAATTAATTACACAAATTAATTACCCTCAACTACTTATAGTAATTATCCTTTATCATTAATTAATTAATTATAATTAATTACATTAATCCTTAATTAATTACATTAATTAATTACGTTATAATCACTTATTATTGATTAATTAATCTTAATTAGTCAACCCTTAATTACATCATTAATTACATTAATTAATGATCCCTTAATTACTTCTTTAATTAATTATTAATCATATTTAATAATTAATCTTTATTCATTAATCAACCTTGATTAATCACTTTTGAGTAATTAATTATCCTTAATTAATTACTTCATTAAATAAATCAATTTCTCCTTAATTAATTACATTTAATAATTAATTTTAATTAATTATATTTATTAATCAATCTTGATTAATCCCATTCAGTAATTAATTACCCTTAATTAATTACATTACTTAATTAATTTCAAATAACTTTATTAATTACTTCTTAAATTAATTACACTAAGTAATTAACGATTAATTACTTCCATTAAGTAATCATCCTTCTTTATTAATTACATTAAGAAATTAAATCCAAATTTCTTCCATTAATTAACTATCCTTTAATTATTTACACAAAGTAATTCACCCAAATTACTTCTATACTTCAATTAGTTACATCCAGTAATTACCCATCTTAATTACTTCACGAAGTAATTATTCTTCATTAATTACATTAAATAATTATACTTAACAAATAATCTAGTGATTATCTTAAATTAATTAAACTTAATTAATTAACTTAAACTAATGACATTACATTAAGTAATTAATTCCTTTAATTACTTTCATTAAGTAATTGTACTTAAACAATTCCATAAATGATTATCCGTAATTAATTAATATGTTAATTATTAAAATACATCACATTAATCAATTATTTAATAATTCCAAGTTAATGATCTTCATTAACTATAAAAATTCTTTAATTGCTTCTCTTAAGTAATTAAACTTAGATTAATCATTATTAATTACAAATTAATTAATCTTTAATAACCAATTAATTATTCTCTAATTATTTAATTAATTAAGTGCTTAACTGTAACTTAATTAATTCTTAATTACTTGATTAATTAATTCCTAATCATTAATTAAAAATCTAATCTTACTTAATTAATGATCCTTAATTACAAATTGATTTATCCTTTAATTAATTACTTAAACCTTAATTAGTTAATTTAACCCTTAATTACTTAATTAATTAATCCAAATCATTAATTAATTAAATTAATTAAATATCCATTTTAATTACCTTAATAATTTAATGAATCACAAATCATTAAGTCTTTATTAACTTTAAGATAAAAACATTTTTGTTATTAATGACTTAAATATCATTTACAAATGCATTTGAAAACATTTTACTTTTCAATTCACTTTTAAATTCCATTTCAAATTAAGATTCAAAATAAACACAACTTAAATCTTTAACAAAAATTTTTAAAAAAAATAAAAAAAAATTTAAATCACATGTTAAAGAAACACTTATCTTATAAAAGAAATTTAAAAGAGTTTAAGCCAAAGTCATTTTAAATTCAAATCATTAAAATATACTTAAACATTTAAAGTTGTAAAAACATTTAAATTTGATAAAACTTTATTTATCTTAAAGCTAGGATATAAATTAAATTTGAATCCAGATTAAAACTTTGATTTAAATCTTTGTTTAAATCTTTTATTTACATTTTAAAATTTTAAAACAGATAGGTTTGAAAACCTGTAACACAAACATTGACCAGAGCCACCCTTCAAATACTCCAAGTCGAACCTTACAAAGCTTCGAGAAAATCACTTGATCTGCTCAAGAAAAACTCGAGTATTTCTACTTGAATTTCAAACTTTACCAGAACCCCGATATGCACCATGCACATGCATTGACCAGCCACCCTCCTCCGATCATCCATGACAACTCACTCGTGTCGACGATCAACTCCAAAGCAGATTACAACCATCTGATCCCCAATAACAACTCGAAATTAAAATCAAGCATTAAAGCCCAAAACTGGAACAATCAATGAAACCTAGAATCATCTCGATCTCGCGCCTTCGACCATCGGAGTGTCGGCGCCTCCGGCCACATCCTCGTCAACGTCCCCTCTTCCATCTCCTAGAATATGATGGAACTCGATCCACCAGAGAAACCGTGGTGGATCATTTCCCGACCATCAACAAAACTAGGTTTACAGACTTCAAAGATCAACCACCATCGCCACCGTCCCTTGATCGCCTTCCTGATATTTTTCCTTTACTCCTCGATCATCCCACTACCATTACTGAAGATTACAACCTTCCCGACCATCGACATCATCAGAACTTCCCCAAAACACCATTCTGGTCAAACCAGAACTGCTCATTCATTCTCAAGCTATAAATTATGATTTTAGTTTTAAAAATCATGATTTTGGATGATGTTTCAGATCCTAAGTCTGAAACATTGAATCATGATGTTTGAATTTTCACTTTATATTAACTTTGTTCTGTTATTCTTATTCCCAGAGCCATTTCAAATTTATCTTGACTTAAATAAAAATTTAAACTAAAATTTATGATGAAACAAACTAGTTTTGTTCAAGTCTTAAATTCAAACCAAGCCTAGATCAAGAGAAACAATTAAATCACTGATAAACAGCCAAGTACACATCCATTCATTCACATATATGCACAGAAATGGACCAATATATATACATACAAACATACTAATTCCAGATATGAACATGCAACAGATTTCATATACTTAAATTTTTTAAAAGTGATGTTACTCACCAGACAAGATGAAGAACAGAGCCTTTTGTTTTGAAAACAGCTTTAGACTTTTTAAAACTTGAACTTGCTGGAAATGTGCTTGTTTTTAAAACTACATGATTGTTATTGAAATATGCTGAGATGACTGAAGCTTTGATTTTGAGCTTGCTTGCGTCAGACAATTTTCCAGGTTTACTTGCTTGATCAAATTTCAGGTTGAAAAAGGAACAGGCTTTGATGCTTCAAGTTTTGAAAATGAAATTATAAGATTTGAAAATGGAAATGGTTTGCATGCTTTTAATTTTGATAGTGGATTGCAGGTTTATGATTTTGTTCTAGATCTTGTTTCTGATTTTTAAAAATGGTTTGAGGAATGTTATTTACAGATTTTGATTTGAGAAATATGCAGACTGAAGTTTTGATTTCAGATTTTATTCTTAGCTTTGCAGTAGAGAAAAAACAGAAAAGAAAAGAAGAGGGGAAAAGCATATGTATTTATATAGGCTGAAAAAAATGATTTTATATAAAAAGAAAACAAAAGAAAAATTAAATGTGACACTTGTCATTAGAGTTGATCATTAATTTACACATGTTAATACAAAACCTTTAGATATTAACACTTTTCTTTTTAAGTAATTTCTTTTTATTTTAAAATATTAGTAAAAAAAAATTTTACTTAATTTATAAATGTACAAATACTTATGTTTATAAATATAGATAACTTTAAAGAAAATAAAATCAATTATATTAATAAATAAAAGCTTATACAAATACCTTTAAATTCAAATATTTAAAATATCTATCTTTTGAATTTCAAAATTAATTCAAATTCACATTAAATTCTAAAATCCAATTTAAAAATCAAGTTATATATATACATATATAACTACTTATTCAATTTAAAAATAACAATTCTATTGCCTTTAAAACCTATATATATATATACATTTATTAATATTATTTGAAAATAACACATTTATCAATTTGAAATAATTTATAAAAGATATTACCTTATTATTAATAAAATACTTGTTTCACTAAAATGAATTAATGTTTCATATGCTATATTGTATTTTAAATTTTCATATCTAATTATAAATCATATTTATTCAGCAATATTTAAAAAGAATGTAAAATAAACCTTTTTGTTGATTAATTTAAATTTAAGCTAAGATTTAAACAATTAAACATTTATCTTAACTACTTAAAACTATATAGTTAACTATTAAATAGCTTTGAAAATTTATATATTAGATTTAAATCAAAATTTTCAAATTACCAAAATATATTAGAACTTGAAAATATGCTTATAAAAGAATAAATTTTTCCAATTTAAATTACAGTTATAAAAGATAATTATTAAATCAATGTAATTTTTAATACAGATTATTAAATTGATATTGCCCAAAATTCCGGGTCATCCCAGGTTGTTTGGGCGATGATTAATAAAGGATTAATCGAAACTAGTCCTTTTTGAAAACTCCTGTATTTTGGATAAAATTTTTACATTTTGATTAGTGTCAACTGATATAAATTAGAATTTTTGGATTTTAAATGGGCTTAAGAATAGCCAAAGACGCAGACTGTCTACAACTAGCACATTGATGCTTATATATTGCACTGAACCTTAAATAATGCCTAACCGGTGCCTAAACGTATGTTTTAATTCTTACATGAGGTGGTAAAACTTGTCTAGGAAAGTCTAGGAAAATGGAAAGCGTTAAGCCTTGCCTAGCGCTTGGATGGGGCCTAGATGGAGGCCTAGAAGGACTTCTATAATAGTGCTTCGAACATATATCATTCTGCTCGGTGACTCCTTCTATCAATGGCTACTTTGTCTAGGTCTGTCAACGGATGCAAAAAAATGCGGATATGGCTACATCAGCATCCGAAAATTTAAATCTGCATGCGCATCCGATATCCATGGATATTTAAGAATTAACATCTGTATCTGCATTTAAGGATTTTTTTTTAGATATTCATAAATATCCACATTTAGAGAGAGGATGCAGATATTTCTGAATATCCAAAAATATCTAAAAATATGCATCCGAAAGCTGAACTTAGATTTTGTTATACTAAAATTTTATAACCAAAACATCACAACTTAAATACTTCATTTATCTCAGACATATTTTTCAAATGAAATTAGAAATACACATACTAAATAAGTTTATATAATACTAAATAATTTCATACAATGTTACAAGTAAAAAAACAAAAACATAACAAAATAAGACGAATAAACATGCAACATTTTGTTCTTCCTTATAACCCACCATAGCTTCTTCACAGTTCATGTAAAAAAATATAATTGAATAAATAACATTAAAAAAAATTAATTTTAAGAATTAACCATCAGATGAGTTAATTTGTTATAGATTTATGCTGTGAATTGATACATTATGTACAATTGGAAACCTACTTGTGTTATAGATCTTATGTTAATTTGTTGTAAGCACCATAGTAAGCACCGAGCAATGTGTGAAACTAAAACATACAGTAAGCATGTGTTATTTTTACCATATAATACAAAGCCTAGTTAACAAAAGAAAAAATCGTTATAAAATAAGTAGGCTGAATATAACCAGTTTGAAACTAAAAAATGCACACATAAACAACACGTGCATGTTAGATAAACATGTGAAAGTTTGAGGATCACTCTATGTGGAAAATTGTGTAAAAATGATTCTTTTTAAAAAAATCTCAAAATTATATGCAACCTAGAAAAGAGGTAGTTGCAAAGGTCCAAAGAAAATAGGACAGTCAAGAATTCATGAATAATTGTAACTTCAGCATCTTCAACACTCTAATAGAGATGAAATGTTCATTCTTTCACCTGACATCTCAACTATTCATACCATTGAAAAAATAAAATAGAGTATATTTAAAGATGAGATACAAAAAGCACTAAATAGAACCCATCTAATAAAGCTAAAATAAGAGTTCAAAGTCAAAGCCATATCATGCAAGCAAAATAAGAGTAATTATACCAACTTGTCAAAAATCAATTGTTAAACTACTAACCCAAAAAGAGATTTAAAATTAATCTACCACTTAGCAGTTGACAACTCACTAATTGACATATCTAAGCATTGGTAATAGAGTAATTTTACATGTATCACTTGTTAATTCATATTCTAGCCACATGTTGCACAAATTATTTAAGCAATTTGATTGTTGTAACATCCCGTAAACTGAACGTAATTAATTGAAAAGAAATTAATTAAAAATTATTAAATCCGGAAATGGAAATTTCACAAACATCATAATTTGTCTATGAAACACACACCATTTTGTTTGTGGCGATTATCTGATCAATTTTCATACGTAAAGTTTTCTGATCGGAGTTCATATGAAAAAGTTATTAACGTTTGAAGATTTCAGATCGGCAATAATTATATTTATAATCAAAGAAATAAATTTAATTAACCAATGTCAATTAACACTAATAGTTACTTAACGTACAAGCATAATTATTATTAAATCATATCCGTCAGAATCTGACAAATAAGTTTTAAAAGGAATCAAACAAAACATAGAAATTAATCAACATAAACAAAATGACCGATCGACCCCCTTACTTTCACTAGTCGGCCGTTAGTAGTCGACTGGTGGCATCATAGCAGTCGATCGGTGATAGACGACAGTTGTATGTTGAACCTAGGCCAAACGACCCAGATTAATATAATATGATCTAATGGTTGGTATCGAATTGAACCCCTAGAGATACAGGTCTAATCCCATACCATTGTTCTCATATTTTCTGAAGCAACGACGAGGCTCTACCATTTTATTTTCTTTGCAAACTCTAAAATATATATAAAGTATAATATATATACATATATATATATATATATATAAGTGGAGAATAGCATAGGATAATAGAGAAGAAGAATAGGGTCGAATCGAATTGTCAAAGCCAAGGCAAATTGCAAATCTAAATCCAAATCTAAATTAAATAAAAATCTTTTCTCGAATCTAAATTTCTAGTTAATATGTATATGCTTGCACTACATATCTCAGTAGAAAGAAAAGGGAGTCAAATGAGAATAACAGGATTTAGATCTAGAGATTCGGAAGCTTAAAGGTGAATGGAAAATTATATATTTTTATGCAATATTGGATTTATATCATTGTAAATCTGTTCCTTGTATGCTTGAATATAATTTTAGAGTTGTATGCCTAATATATACATGCAGTGAATAAGAAAACCATGTCTGCATATTCTATGAATTGTTAACTTTGATTTAATATTGCATATAATTGAATCTGGAAAGTAAGGGTGAAAGCAGTCCCTAACTGTAACGACCTGTAATTTCGCTACTTCGATAATGAGAGATTTCGTTCGTTTTAAATTTTAAAATGGATTTAAATCTTAAATAAATATGTTATTTATAATAAATAATTATCTATTCTTATAGTTAATAAATTAAACAGTATGAAATTGAATTTAGAACAAATCGACAAAAGTTAAGTTTTGTTAGTAATAAATAAAGGCTCAAATAAATGGATTTAAATATTTATTTAATAAGATAAATCATATTTAAAAAATCTAATAAAAATAATAAAAGTATACTAAAAGATTTAGAATAATGTTAATAATCGTTTTACAAAAATAACCAAAAATTTTCACATTTTGTCAGCTTTACATACACTGTAAAATTAGAGATTTTGATACTAATTAAATATGATTTTAAAATATAAAGAGACATGATTTAATTTATTTAAAAGAAGGAAAAAGTTCATTTCAAAGTTTGGTTTACTTCAATATATAGCTTAAAAAAAGTCAAATTTTGACTGTAAAATTTGTCGACAAAAAACACTGTTTTCAACCAAAACAAGTTGTCGCAACATTTAATGATCATATGCACTTTATAACTTATATATTACCACTTTATAAACTATACAACGCTTTCATTTACATCTTATAAAAATCAAAATATCACTTTTTCTAATTTAATAAAAGAAAAATGATAAAAATAATGTTAATACATGATTTGACAAAAGAGTGCAAAACTAAACTAAGAAAACAACATCTTTACACACACTTCTTTCCTCTTATGCAATACGGAACTTATGCACATAGAATTTAAGCAAAATAAAGTATGAAAAGAAAGCTAACTAAAGGGATTAGTGGCACATATGCTTACCACTAATGCAAATCAAATCAATGCAAAAGTCTTCTCTTTAAAATACAAAATTTAAGAAAGGAAAAGTAAGTAATCATTTCTATCTTTAAAACGCCATTAATGCATGTCCTTAAAAGGTTAAATCAAGAGTAGAAAGGTAATTTAAAATTCAATAGAGAAGAGTATTTTAGTCATTTTCCATTCAAAGCTCAAGTATAAATATGCATCCATACCTTTCATTTTGCACGCATCATTCTCTACCTTCCTTGTTCACTTCCTCCTTCTTCACCTCCAATTTCATGACTTCCCACCTCCGTTTTCCTTCTACCACTAAGCCATTCACCTTTTACCACCTATACTCTTCCAAAATACCAAAGCCCTCTCCACCCTCGGCCAAAACCACCCTGCACGCCTGCACCTTACCAAAACACTAGCCACACCACCATCCACACCAAGGCCGAGCCCTCCAAACCACCTACCCACCTTCACCTAGGCCATACCCCCTACACACCAAGGTCGTACCCTCCTACACCCAAGGCCGGGCCTAAAACCCACCTATCCAAGCACCTACAAGCCGTACCCTCCTCCACACTCGCATACCCAAGCCAATACTCCACATACCCAAGGCCGTACACTCATTCTTCTCCAAAAGCTTTTGGCCAAACAAAAAAGAGAAAAGAGAAAAGAAAAGGAAAAGAAAGAAAAAAGAGAGAGGAAAGGAAAGCGATAAAGTCGAGACGCTTGGAAATAGCACGTTAGTTCTTTAGCACGCCAATTTGCCTAAAGATTGACGGAGTGGATATAAAGGTGAGAAATTCTCATCGCTTTTGAATTTATATTTTGGCTATGTTAAAACAATCATATTTACACCCTCATGACATATGAACGTTTATTTGATTGTTAATATGGATGTTTAATAGTTGGTTCGATAATTGGATTATGATAATATATTTCGTTATGTTACTAATAGTGAATGTTGGATTTAAAATCATATGTTATGTGATTGGTTGAATGGATGTTATTGCGAGTAATAAATATTGATATTGGTTATGTTCATTTTGATTAAATAATCACCTTTACTAACAATATCATATTTTAGTGATATGAGATATTTTGGAAAAATAAGTCCCTCTTCAATTAGAAGTGAAATTAAAGTTAAAATAAAAGAGAATTTAAAATTTGAAGTGAAACGGATATAAAAAGGATAGTTAAATTAAAATTGAAATTGAGATGAATAGTGAAATTGAAATTTAAATCGATTTTGAAAATTGAATTTGAGATTAAGGTTGAATTGAAGTTTAAATTGAAATTAGATTTGAAATCTAAGTTCTAAATGTGTTTAATTTGAAGTAAGAATTGAAATTGAGTTGAAATTGAAAATTAAAATTTGATATTAAAATAATAGGAATAAAATAATATTATAATATGGTAATAGTGAAAATTCATTTTAAATACTTTAAAAATTGGAAATATTGATTTAAAATGATTTGTAATGATTTTTAAGTAATAGAATTCAATTTGAATAGATTATTTTGGTATTGAAAAATAAGTTAAAACTAGGTGCATCGCGCAACGGTCGTTCGCGATTTCGCGCCGAAAAGTTCAAATGAGTGTATAGAGTGAAATATAGCTCGAAATTATTCGAGATAAGAAAATTCTGGACTATAATATCCATACCTTTGAAACAAAGGAAGAAAATCAAAGTTTCGTTGAGTAGATTTTGAATTAAGTCCATAACAATTCTCTAGAAAAAATCGCGCTAGTGCAATTAAGTGACCGTAATAGGAAATCTGTTTAATGAACATTTTAATTATGGAAAAATATGGAATAACTTTGATAAATCTATTTAAATGGTTTACAAGATATTTGTATTTCGAAAATATGAATTATCGAATGTTTAAAAGTTGTTTAAATCAAATAAGCTTATATAGCACTTTCCGCAGCACTTTTATGCTGCGAATTATATAACTTTTAAAAAGAGGAGTTGAAAAGTAATGATTTTTCCTAGAAACAGTTGTGAATGATTTTAAAAGGGAAACTAAGCGTTTAAAAGATAATTTGGAATATTTATAATCAATTCCAAAATTAAGTTGATAACTGAGTATGCGGAAACGACAAGTACATTTATCCCGCTTGTGAGATCTGGGAAGATAAAATAAGGTGTTTAACTTAGGTTAGGGATGGAGCAACCAGCGCCCTGAACTTATCTGGCCTATGTTTTCTTTTCTTAGGCGAGGGGTGGAACAGATCGAAAGGAAAGCCCGAATGCTCCAAAATAAAAAGATTCTGTTAAGTTTTCCAAAATAAAAGAAGATTATTATTATCCAAAAGTTAAGCAATCTCCAAAATGAATAATGTCTATGATCCTATTTACTCAAAAATATTTGCTAAGATTGATTTAAGGTCTATCGTAAATGATGTCTTTTATAACATTGTTTTTGACCCGCCTAAAAGTTGAGGAATTTGGATCGAGAGTTAACTAAGGAAATTTGAGTTATTTTCCAAAGTAAAAGAATGAATTACTTAGAATTTTCTCAAGTCAGAAGAAAGGGATTTTGAATCATCTGAAAAGAATTAAAGTGAAAAGAGACTTAATAAATCCTATATACTCATTTCACTTTTTATCGATAATTGGATTTCGAAGGAACCGGGGTCAGATTTGGGTAATTCCTATCCGAAAACCACTACGTACTAATGTGTACGCTCGACGTGAAGACATGTTGAAGATGATGATTATTGAAGACCGTGGATCTTCATAGCGTGAAGACGGCTTGCTGAACATGCTTTGGGTTGGCCCCCTTTATAGAGTTATTTATAGCAATGGTCTCCTTGTGATGGAGATTTTTCGGATTGCAAGGACTACTCGCTACTAGTTGTAGTAGGTGAGTGCCTTTGGTTTGTCCTGTTCCTGGGAAACTTGCATGGACGTTTGTCTGACATTGCATTTCTAAATATTATGTCCATTGGCTTTTACAAACGTACATCAGCGGTGGTGGAGAATGCAACTTTTCTTAGCTTAACACCCTCCTTGAGACGTACGAGCTCAATGGTTGTATTTTTGTGGAAGGCAATTAGTAGTTAATAGAAATGGCAATGTGGCATTCAAAGATGTGATATGTGCTTTGTGAAAAGGTAATTGTAGCCGTAAGCCTCATCAAATCGTAAATGACCGAAACAGGATTAGATGCGGCAAGGCAAAGTGGGTCATTCCCAAGTAGGGTATAATCATCCCCTTCTAGACATATTTCTTCCTGCTATAACGTTCGGGATGTAAATTAATGTGGTTTATAGAAAAGAGCGCTCGGTTAAAGGTCGATAACGACTGGGGATGACATATTCGATATTATCTAGTTATAGAGGTAGGCCGATCTTGTGTTGGTAGAGGAGCTTTGCGATGGTTTCTTGGGACATCCATCTAGAGGTGTACCCATTTCGAAAGGTAGATCCTTCGCCTAGTCATTTGTATGGAAATCCATTCTCCAATAAGAACCTACGGTTTTGTTTGTATTGGCGTAATGAATATCCTCGAAATGCTATATGGGTAACCATTTCGAATAAGATTAATAAGTTTATTTGCAAATGTTTTCAAAGAATGTCATTAGAAATAATATTAAACGTTTTGATATAAAAGTGTTTTTTTATCATAAGGTAAAAACCCATCCGTATTTATGTATGGACGTGGTCTTATGAGATACTCTTTATTTCAAATGATTTTATTCAAAGGCTGATATATGACACTGTCATTTACTATTGAGTTTTCTCACACTGGTTTATCAAGCCTGATTCGTGTATTTTCAATACTCGGGTCAGATCCCAGTAGTTTCAGGTTAGTTGAAGATGGATGGAGTTTCCAGAGGAGAGCTGGAGATATTCGTCTCGTATGGACATATTCTATTATCTGCTTTGCTTAGTGAGGTTCGTACATGATAAGGGGTTCTCTCTTCTTGTTAGATAGCGAACGGATGACTCTTACTTCTATATGTCTATGAGATCGAATATCGAAGGGTTGGTGTGCTAGTTTGGCTTACAGTTGTGAGGCTGGCCATAAAAGCAAAGCGTGAGGTATCAGTGTAAGAAACGGTGGTTGACCCATTATCGATGGTTGAAAAGCCTAGATCTTGACATTTGGTATCAGAGCTGAAGGTTAAGCGAGAATCTTGGCTTTTTAATGGGTAAACTCTCATCAGAGATAGGATTAGTAATATCCTAGGATAAGTAACTCATTAGAGATAGGGTAAGTAACACCCTAAAATGAGAAATGAGAGTATTATATATACGAGCCCGTATTTGTTAATTTTATAAAAAAATGATTTTGTTTTAAAAAAAGTTGGTAAGTGAAATAATTTTACCTTGGGATCATATTTTATATATTAAAAGAGATATTGTTATTTTTGGGTTAGAAATTAAGGACTGATCGTAATTTTTCTTAGTAAAACTAAAATATGAATATGTTGTGATTAGAACTGCACAATTTGACTATATGATATTCTATATAGAATCAATTAGTTGAAACCTAGAATTTAGAACATTTATCATAAACCCCTAGGCATTTAGTTATTAAGGAATAATAATTTAATGATCATCATAATGGATGGATTTAAAAGCTAAGTACAAATATCTTGTGAAGTAAAATTCACAATTTGATTACAAGATATTTGATGATAATACTGAAGCTAAAAGTGTAATTAGAGAAAGTAAAGGGAAAATGTACACTTAGAAAAAATTCTTATCAATAAGATACTAAATTAAGACTATTTGTAAATATATCATACATGGTAAGTTCTATAACTTATAAAGGAAATAAGTAATTTAAAATTTAGAAACTGTGATTAGGTTAGAATCAAAGTGAAATTTGAGAATAAAAGATATAAGAAATATCATCCTAATATAAAACTTTGAATTAGTGATACATTTAGGGTAACATTTGTAATTCAAAATGAAGTAAGATTAGAAGTAAATTGGTTTGAATAATATGGTTAGTAGTTTGATTGTTGGATGAAAATGTTTAAGTAACAAATACCATGCGAATTAAGTTTCACAATTTGACTATAAGGTATTTGATGGATTCAAGGTTAAGAAATTTGATTTAGAAAATGGATAAGGTAAATAATTAAGACCTTAGATAAAGAAAGATAAGGATTAAATTTTATAACTTATTAATTTGAGAGTTCCATATTAGTTAAACACCTTAGTTGAAGTAATGATGGTTTTAAGATTGAGGATATGTATATATACTCTTAGGAAGTAAAGGTGTATTATACAAGTTTGAGTCATATTTGTAAGATTAAGTAATAATGAGTTTAGTAAAAAAAGAGTAAATGGTGGTGAAATAAACTTGGATTAGTTGAAATTTTGAAGAGGTATTAGGTAAATATGAATGTAAATAAGTACATAAGTTAAACGTACGTCATTTCAGCACATAAATTTTGATCTAAGATTTGAGTACAGAACTATGAGGTGTTTACACCAGTCCATAAAAGGAATTATAACTCGATTCTTGATGGTAAACATTGATGAGAGTTTATGGTTATATACACAAGTTTTCCATCATAGTTGAGAGCTATGCAAGGAAAGTAAGAGTTTTTGTAACGACCCGCTATTTTGGACCATTCAAATCATCACTAAAACCGTACATGTCCGACTTGAATAATTCAAAATACCGAATTGTTAATTTAATTTGGCAAAACTTAAAATATACAGTAAATAAATCAAACACAGATCACAGACACAGAGTAATATAATGCAGCGGAATAGAAAAGAATAGTAGTTCATGAAGCTACTATATACATCAGAGTTAAAAATAAAATACATCAGAATATCTCGAATACAGTGAAGTCTTTAGGGCGAGCTGATGACTTCTCTGAACCAGTCAACTAGGAAAACTGAAAGCTGAATCGATAGTTGGATCTCCAAATGAAGCTCCATTCTCCAAGGGTGAGCCTCTAATGCTGTACTACTCAGTCTGACCCGAGCGTAAAGCAAAACACAAAACACTCGAGTCAGGATTAACATTCTTATATCAATAAATCCAACTCAAGTGAAATATCAACTGAAATACAAATAACTTAAAGAATGTTGGGATGGCCATCCTCTAAGGGTCCATAGAACTATCTACAAGGTAGAAATAAACACTATTACACCGTTGTCATTTACTAAATTTATACTTCAAACCCAAATGTCAAATTCACTTCGAATAATTATATTTTCCCAAATAGTATTTATATAGATTTAAATGCTGTACACGGTAAAGCACTTGAAATTTCCTTAACTTAACAAATCGTTCACATCAACCTGACCTTCCCATTTAAATTAAATTCAATCTCAATTATCAATCTCAAATCTGGATTTGATATCCCAAATTTCCCTTTTTCATTTCAATATGTTTCCATACTTTAAGTATTTAATATTTCCACTAAATTTCCCAATCTAGTTTTCTAAATACAAATTTCCAGATTTAGTTCAACCTCAATTTCCATTTAATTCAATTAGTTATCTACATACCAAATTCAACTATCTTGGTCCCAAATACATATCAAATTTCTAAACCATTTAATTATAATACAGTTCATGGCTTAAATACTTAGATGTTAAATTTAACAGTTTCATATAGATTCTTGGGTTTTTCATCATTATTATTTAGTTTTGAGCCCTTCCTTATTCAATACCATTTTAGTGACTTTAAATTCCATCTTTCTCAAGATTTCTCAAATTTTTTTAAACGTGAAATATCTCCTTCGATAAATTTCAAATTGATTTAAATAAATAAATCCTTATCTAAACATCATTTTACAATAACCCAAATTTATCTCCCAACCTTAATTGTTCACATTATCGCAAAATTTATCCGAATAAAATTTTTATAATTATTTATCGTATGTTATGTATTTAATCAATCTTGATTAAACTAGATATAATTAACCCTATATTTATCATTACCCTTATTTATGTATTTAAGAATTTACATTTAATAAGACCATATATCTCCTATCATATGGTCAAGTGTTACGGATATTATCATTCCAATCCGTTCACTAAATGTATACGGGTGGATAGCATTTCAACCCGTAATCCCAAATTTAATTAAACGAAACCCGCTTGGGTTTATCATTTCAACTCATTTCAATTCAAAAATCAAACATAACAAAGGGAACTTGCAGTGGTGACAGGGATGGTGTCAAAGTAAATAACAAGCAACAACCACAAGCAATAACAATTCAATAAATTAATTAGATAACCCCGAAATAATCGTATTAATTCGCATTGTTATCTGTATAATTATTTCTGGAATCTACATTATCATTTTATGTAGATTAAAGATTTATTACATTACAGTTTTTCACTTGTCGTTCTATTTCAATTTCAACTTAATCTACAACAATTAATCCAAACTACGTTCAAAGATTTACACTATAATTTATCAATTTCTATAATAATTAATGGGTCAAATTTAACAAATCAAATTTACATATGGCGGGGTCAGGTTTAATAATCAAGGTCCGTCATATATAATCTGTTTTAATTTGTAAACTATACCACACCAAATTAAACTAACAAACTAGTTATCACTTAACGATAATAATTAACATCCAATTCAAACAACAATCAATCAAACAATCAACTATCAACCAATCTGTATTATTATCGCATAAATAATTAACCGATAATGGTGTCAGGTGTCATAGGGGAACAGATACAGATAATAGCAGTCATAACAGTAAAACAACTAACAACAGCATATTTCAATTGACGTTTCAATTGAAATCAAATTTAATAAATAAAAGAACATTAATCGTGAGTGATTGCTCACCTTTCGAGGACAGAGAATATTTGACGATGAAATCGAGTTACGAATCGAGGCACACCCATTCAACTGAAGCCCGATTTACAAGAATTCGTTGAACAAGCTGATGACAAAGAATTTGATGAAGTCGAATCAGAATTGGATTGATGACGATAGATGGCATAGGTGAAAAATATATGTATTCATAATATTGTTTCAAAATTATTATTTTAATTTAAAACACAATTATTAACTTATTATACATATACATAACTTAATAAAATCAATAAGGGTATATTCTATTCATTTCAACCTAACGTATTATGTATATATTTTAAAGCACTAAAATTTATACCCCCTTTTTTTTTCCATTTTGCTACCACTTTAAAATTTAATATTTATAAAATAAATTTAAACATACAAAATAAAATAAATATTTTATTATAAGAAACCAGACTCTGGAATATATACATAACTTCTTTTTTTTTCTTCTTTTTTTTTTTCTTTTTTTTTTTTAAACCCAGTATTATGTACAACTATTATATCAACTTGTTCAATCATATTATTAGACACACACACACACATATATATATAAATAATGTTCCAATATTAACTAAAACCCTATCCTTTAAATAAAATAAATAAATAAGTGCCTATGCAGCATCCAATACACTAATCCTTATTTATCTTAGTAAACATAGTTAATACTTGATTTATAATATAAAATACTATAGCTTATTCATATAATATTAGGTAGTTTACAAGTAATCTATGTATATTATAAGTAATCCATGTATATTACTGTTATAATTTACTGTACTTTTGTATATAAATGGACTCAACTGCATATACACTAAAATATATCATTATAAATCTACATATTTATATCCTTAACATCATAATAAGACATATATCAATAAATTCAATATACATCATATAGGAAACTGGCATACCCATTTTGAAAGAGGCAGGCCGAGCAGGGGAGGAATGAAGAGCTGCTCGACGGAAGATATAGGTGGAGTTCAGGCGGGTGAACTCTGTGATGGGCAGTGCCAAGTGGTGAGAAGTGGCCAAGGGAATGATCAGGCGGCGCTGCAGGCTATAGGCGACACTCGGGGAAGGAGACATGTTGAGGGCAAGGCTTCGACCTGTGCGGTGATGTCGAGGCAGGGGAAGGAAGTGGCTATGGTGGAGGCCGGAAATGTTTGCCGTGGAGGGCGCGGCACCGGAGGTTGGAGGAGGCGGCTCTGGTGGAGACTCAGGCGGGGCTCGGTGAAGTGCTATGGCCGAAGAAAGAGAGCTCAAGTTGATGGTTTGGTGGGCCGTGGAGAGGTGTTGGGTACGGTGGCTCCTATGGCGTGGGGAGGCGAGGCCATCTAAGTCAGTTCTTGGGTGGAAAGCTAGCAGGGGTAGGGGAATAGAGGAATGCGAACTGCGTAACCAAAATGGATGTATACGTACATAATTGAGTTTCTCTGTTGCAGGTAGAAAGGAGCAACGGGCCAAGAGAAGGAAGAGAAATAGGGAGGGAGGAGAGCGATCACGTGGAGGAGAAAGGAGAAAATTTTGCAGATGAGAAAATAGATCTGAAGGAAGGAAGTAAATATGAAAGAGGGGAAGAAACAGTGGGAGATATTGTGAAGAGGCATCTCGTATATATAAAAAAAAAAAAAGCAATTGTAACAGTAGCCGTTACTCGTTTCTCTAAATGAATGGAGTAACGTAGGTACAGGCGAAGAACAAGGAACAAATAAAAGTAACGGCTATAAAATAAATACGTAGGGACCAAGTTTAGCAATGAAAAAGGTAAAACAATGTATCAGCAATAGATTGAGGTGAATATAAAAAGGCAGGGACCAAATCAATAGTCAAAAAGTTTTAATTGAGCTGTTTGAAATAAAGCATAGAACATTAGCATTGAATTGGGAATTATAAAAGTAACGTATGCTATTGGAATAGAAACCAAAGGAGAAATGAACTTAGAGCTACAGGAAACGTACCTCTTTAGTGAAGTAAATGTAAGAGCAACGGTCAAACAATGTTTATAGCTGAAAATGTAAAGTAATGAATTTATATTGAGTAGCACGTTTTAAATTGAAACGAAATAGGGAGAAGTTAAGGAGGCACAATTTATGGTGTCATTACAACGAACAAATTTTATTGCTTCCGTTGTACACTGGATTCCAAGATACAGAAATAAATATACTGTTGAGATCAGCACGACGAGGCGATCACAATGGTATACAGTTATCAGTGGTACGATCATCCGATCAAAAGTCGATAATCGGTACCGAAAATGCTGTTATTTTGCAGCAAATAAGGTAAACGGAGCAGTAGACGTCTGAATTTGGAAAAACGAAAGATACAGTCTTACTCAGAAGAGGATTTAGAATTCTTCTATGTAAAAATATTCTGCTTTGGAAAAATTTTATTATCAACAATTATTGGCTAGCTTGAATCTTATAGAGTTACATAATAAATAAATTTTCATAAAATAAATTGAAATCTTAAAATCTGCTATGTTAAATTGGACGTAATCCAAATATTAAATTGAATTTGCAATTTAATTTATTTAAAATTTCACCAGAATCCAATTAAATACGTAAATAAAACAATAAAATTTATTAGAATCTTACCGGTCGTTACATTCTCCCCCACTCAAAACTTTTCGTCCCCGAAAAGGAAGGAGGTAGGAGAATAGAACAACCATGAATAGAGTAAATTGAAAGTCAATGGTAGAAAATTTTCTATATAAATTTTACTTGAAATATTTATTTGAAACTTCATTTGCAATTTAATATTTAGTACTTTTCAAACTCCTTTTGAAACAATTATTTATATTATTATTTATATTTACAAAGACTATTGAAAATATTAAATCCAGATTGTGAAAAATTTAAATTTATCTCAAGATATCTTCCAAACATTATCAAATAAGTTAATAATCATTTCTTTAAAATGTTTTATTTAATTAATAACTTCAAAAATATTTATAATACTAGAGTTTTATATTAAACAAAGTAATATATAATTAGCCAATATTTTAAAGGGTAAATCCAACAAGGAAGGAAGGTAGATTTTGAAAACAGGATCAAGGTGAATAAATAAGCTGAGCAGATAAGGTAGATTCAAAAGAAAGAATCGGGCACGAATTTAAATTTTCCAAAGGAATTTAATTTCAAAGTTTAATACAAATTCCTTTGTTGGGAAAATATTATATAATAAATACCTTTATAATAATACTTTTTTTTTTAAATAAGATACTACTATGTCAAAGTAAATTTCTTTCGAAAATACTTTTATAACTCGATGTTTCAACAAGTTTATCATCGTTCTTGCAGACTCTGGCCATGCGTTGATCAGGCGCAAAGCTAGAATTCTTCAAGTACTAAGTAGACTTGTTTCAACACCCAGTGAAAATACTTGAAAAACCTTTTAAAACAGATATGGAAAGTACGATCCAATCAAATCAACCAAAACAAAACCTTTGTCCGATCATGGTTCGCAGATACACAATGGTTACGCCTGGTTCCCCCAGGAAACAATCCATATCCGTAAGCTTTCACAGCCCTGCGAGTTACGCCATGATGACTAGTAGGGTGCAGGATACACAATGGTTACGCCTGGTTCCCCCAGGAAACAATCCGTACCCCCAGGCAAGACTCAGCCAGGCACTTGCGCTACTATTCGCGACCTACACAGATTGCAGGATACACAATGGTTACGCCTGGTTCCCCCAGGAAACAATCCGTACCCCTAAGCTAGACTCAGCCAGGCAATTTCGCTGTGCATTCACGAGAGAAAAAGAAAAACCATGGGTTACGCCACGGTGGGAACACTCGAGTATTACATCCGGAAAACCAAAAATCAGAGAGAATAATATCGATAGAATGAATCCACGTTGTGGCCACAAAGCGGATATCAAGCAGAAGGCACTTTCCATATCTTTACTTGGAAAATATATATCATATAGTACCCTTTTAAATCCTTTTCAAATATCGTACTTATATAAAGTCCATAATGTATAGGATTCCTTTCTAAATCGAATACTTCCAAAATCAATAGTATATCAAATCATACTTATATAGACTTCGATTATATAAATTCTCTTTCCAAACTGAGTACCCTATATCAATAGATTTCAAATCACTTCATACTTATACAAATCCATTTTATATAAGTTCGACCACTCCCAATTCAAGTGCTTAATAATATAAGGTTCTCAATTTCAAATCATTTCAATATCATATGTGATTTCACCTAATTTTCTTCCAAATTAGATATCCTGATTTCAAAGTTCCCCAACATAATAGGTTTAGGAAATTATCCCAGTTTCCAGATTAAAATAATTCAAGTCAACAAATTCATTTCCAAAATCATCATATAAGTACTGGTTTTAATTTTCAATTAAATTTCAAAACCCAATATTTTCTCACAATTCATTATACTCAAAATGGTTTCCAACTTTATACTTATCCCTTTTAAACCTTTAAACTACCCATTTCTATGTGAAATATCCAATTTACCCTTTTGAAAACCATTATTCAACTATTTTTTTTTTCCAAAACATTTCAAAACTAAGTTTATATTCTTTATCAGACATTTTATACTCTTCGAAATTTCTTAGCTTTGAAAATTTAATCTCGATTTGGAAGTGTTCGAACATTCAAAATAGTTAGGGAAATCAAATTTTCAATTCAAGAGTTGAAAATCAACAATAAATCAATTATTTAAATCTGAAACTCGAGGATCGAACACCAGTATCATTTCAAATATATACATATCTCTTTCGAAAATATCAAATTATTTCGGAATTTGAAATCAAAAACGGTTTTACAAGATCACTCGCATAGCGAAGCTATTAAAGTGGCCTCTCCCCCACTTTGAAACTCGAAAATCAATGTCGAGGATGCGTGCACTCATCACCGAAATTATTTTCCAGCGACATAAGTGAGTCCTGGACTTCTATTTTCTTGAAAACTTCTTTGAAATTTCTTCAAAATTATTGGAACTCATTTGAATTTATTCGAAACATTTCTTATTTGGGAAAAATACTTTTAAATCGTATTATTTATATATGTCTCAAAATCTGAAAACCAATTTCAAAATACCGGAATTCAATTCTCGAATTTCAAATTTAACCCTTCGGTTATAAATCAATTTCTTATAAATTTTCAAAATTTCAAATCCTTTCAAAACCTTTTTATATAGAATAACATATCTTATTTGCTTTATACATATAGGTATAAAATCCTTATTGAAAACAATTTCTTTTTATATATAGGATATAATTTTGATATATAAAGCAATTTCAAAATACAAACATACCCGATTTTCAAAGGATAATTTAAGAATGGGTTTCAAACAAAGATGGAGATTTAAATTAGAGGAACTCTAACCAATAGAATCCTGATACGAAGATAGACTCAACAAAGTTGAGAAAATCAAAATACAAAATAGAAGATGGATATACTTCAATAATTCGCGGGCGACCTTAACCGGGTCAACCGTGACTTCAGGGGATATGATCGATGCGGAATTCTAAAACAAATCGGTATTCGGTTGCCAAATATAGAATTTGGCACATCAAGATATATCAGCATCGTAAACCGAGGATACAGGAATCTTCGGTGAGTCAATGCCAATTGAAAAGGAGTTTTCACCCCCTTTACAAATCATTCAATGGAGTTATGGGATACTCCAGAATCAAACGAATATAAATAGGGAGAGACAGAATGAATTTCGAAACCGAGGGACATTCCAAAACTCAAAGGAAATTGAGTCAAAAAGGAAGAGATTCAACTCGAACGAAAGTGATTCTGTAAATAAATTTACCATATATGCTAAGTTTTGCCTAGAGCCAAAGCTCTGATACCAGCTGTAACGACCCGCTATTTTGGACCATTCAAATCATCACTAAAACCGTACATGTCCGACTTGAATAATTCAAAATACCGAATTGTTAATTTAATTTGGCAAAACTTAAAATATACAGTAAATAAATCAAACACAGATCACAGACACAGAGTAATATAATGCAGCGGAATAGAAAAGAATAGTAGTTCATGAAGCTACTATATACATCAGAGTTAAAAATAAAATACATCAGAATATCTCGAATACAGTGAAGTCTTTAGGGCGAGCTGATGACTTCTCTGAACCAGTCAACTAGGAAAACTGAAAGCTGAATCGATAGTTGGATCTCCAAATGAAGCTCCATTCTCCAAGGGTGAGCCTCTAATGCTGTACTACTCAGTCTGACCCGAGCGTAAAGCAAAACACAAAACACTCGAGTCAGGATTAACATTCTTATATCAATAAATCCAACTCAAGTGAAATATCAACTGAAATACAAATAACTTAAAGAATGTTGGGATGGCCATCCTCTAAGGGTCCATAGAACTATCTACAAGGTAGAAATAAACACTATTACACCGTTGTCATTTACTAAATTTATACTTCAAACCCAAATGTCAAATTCACTTCGAATAATTATATTTTCCCAAATAGTATTTATATAGATTTAAATGCTGTACACGGTAAAGCACTTGAAATTTCCTTAACTTAACAAATCGTTCACATCAACCTGACCTTCCCATTTAAATTAAATTCAATCTCAATTATCAATCTCAAATCTGGATTTGATATCCCAAATTTCCCTTTTTCATTTCAATATGTTTCCATACTTTAAGTATTTAATATTTCCACTAAATTTCCCAATCTAGTTTTCTAAATACAAATTTCCAGATTTAGTTCAACCTCAATTTCCATTTAATTCAATTAGTTATCTACATACCAAATTCAACTATCTTGGTCCCAAATACATATCAAATTTCTAAACCATTTAATTATAATACAGTTCATGGCTTAAATACTTAGATGTTAAATTTAACAGTTTCATATAGATTCTTGGGTTTTTCATCATTATTATTTAGTTTTGAGCCCTTCCTTATTCAATACCATTTTAGTGACTTTAAATTCCATCTTTCTCAAGATTTCTCAAATTTTTTTAAACGTGAAATATCTCCTTCGATAAATTTCAAATTGATTTAAATAAATAAATCCTTATCTAAACATCATTTTACAATAACCCAAATTTATCTCCCAACCTTAATTGTTCACATTATCGCAAAATTTATCCGAATAAAATTTTTATAATTATTTATCGTATGTTATGTATTTAATCAATCTTGATTAAACTAGATATAATTAACCCTATATTTATCATTACCCTTATTTATATATTTAAGAATTTACATTTAATAAGACCATATATCTCCTATCATATGGTCAAGTGTTACGGATATTATCATTCCAATCCGTTCACTAAATGTATACGGGTGGATAGCATTTCAACCCGTAATCCCAAATTTAATTAAACGAAACCCGCTTGGGTTTATCATTTCAACTCATTTCAATTCAAAAATCAAACATAACAAAGGGAACTTGCAGTGGTGACAGGGATGGTGTCAAAGTAAATAACAAGCAACAACCACAAGCAATAACAATTCAATAAATTAATTAGATAACCCCGAAATAATCGTATTAATTCGCATTGTTATCTGTATAATTATTTCTGGAATCTACATTATCATTTTATGTAGATTAAAGATTTATTACATTACAGTTTTTCACTTGTCGTTCTATTTCAATTTCAACTTAATCTACAACAATTAATCCAAACTACGTTCAAAGATTTACACTATAATTTATCAATTTCTATAATAATTAATGGGTCAAATTTAACAAATCAAATTTACATATGGCGGGGTCAGGTTTAATAATCAAGGTCCGTCATATATAATCTGTTTTAATTTGTAAACTATACCACACCAAATTAAACTAACAAACTAGTTATCACTTAACGATAATAATTAACATCCAATTCAAACAACAATCAATCAAACAATCAACTATCAACCAATCTGTATTATTATCGCATAAATAATTAACCGATAATGGTGTCAGGTGTCATAGGGGAACAGATACAGATAATAGCAGTCATAACAGTAAAACAACTAACAACAGCATATTTCAATTGACGTTTCAATTGAAATCAAATTTAATAAATAAAAGAACATTAATCGTGAGTGATTGCTCACCTTTCGAGGACAGAGAATATTTGACGATGAAATCGAGTTACGAATCGAGGCACACCCATTCAACTGAAGCCCGATTTACAAGAATTCGTTGAACAAGCTGATGACAAAGAATTTGATGAAGTCGAATCAGAATTGGATTGATGACGATAGATGGCATAGGTGAAAAATATATGTATTCATAATATTGTTTCAAAATTATTATTTTAATTTAAAACACAATTATTAACTTATTATACATATACATAACTTAATAAAATCAATAAGGGTATATTCTATTCATTTCAACCTAACGTATTATGTATATATTTTAAAGCACTAAAATTTATACCCCCTTTTTTTTTCCATTTTGCTACCACTTTAAAATTTAATATTTATAAAATAAATTTAAACATACAAAATAAAATAAATATTTTATTATAAGAAACCAGACTCTGGAATATATACATAACTTCTTTTTTTTTCTTCTTTTTTTTTTTCTTTTTTTTTTTTAAACCCAGTATTATGTACAACTATTATATCAACTTGTTCAATCATATTATTAGACACACACACACACATATATATATAAATAATGTTCCAATATTAACTAAAACCCTATCCTTTAAATAAAATAAATAAATAAGTGCCTATGCAGCATCCAATACACTAATCCTTATTTATCTTAGTAAACATAGTTAATACTTGATTTATAATATAAAATACTATAGCTTATTCATATAATATTAGGTAGTTTACAAGTAATCTATGTATATTATAAGTAATCCATGTATATTACTGTTATAATTTACTGTACTTTTGTATATAAATGGACTCAACTGCATATACACTAAAATATATCATTATAAATCTACATATTTATATCCTTAACATCATAATAAGACATATATCAATAAATTCAATATACATCATATAGGAAACTGGCATACCCATTTTGAAAGAGGCAGGCCGAGCAGGGGAGGAATGAAGAGCTGCTCGACGGAAGATATAGGTGGAGTTCAGGCGGGTGAACTCTGTGATGGGCAGTGCCAAGTGGTGAGAAGTGGCCAAGGGAATGATCAGGCGGCGCTGCAGGCTATAGGCGACACTCGGGGAAGGAGACATGTTGAGGGCAAGGCTTCGACCTGTGCGGTGATGTCGAGGCAGGGGAAGGAAGTGGCTATGGTGGAGGCCGGAAATGTTTGCCGTGGAGGGCGCGGCACCGGAGGTTGGAGGAGGCGGCTCTGGTGGAGACTCAGGCGGGGCTCGGTGAAGTGCTATGGCCGAAGAAAGAGAGCTCAAGTTGATGGTTTGGTGGGCCGTGGAGAGGTGTTGGGTACGGTGGCTCCTATGGCGTGGGGAGGCGAGGCCATCTAAGTCAGTTCTTGGGTGGAAAGCTAGCAGGGGTAGGGGAATAGAGGAATGCGAACTGCGTAACCAAAATGGATGTATACGTACATAATTGAGTTTCTCTGTTGCAGGTAGAAAGGAGCAACGGGCCAAGAGAAGGAAGAGAAATAGGGAGGGAGGAGAGCGATCACGTGGAGGAGAAAGGAGAAAATTTTGCAGATGAGAAAATAGATCTGAAGGAAGGAAGTAAATATGAAAGAGGGGAAGAAACAGTGGGAGATATTGTGAAGAGGCATCTCGTATATAAAAAAAAAAAAAAAGCAATTGTAACAGTAGCCGTTACTCGTTTCTCTAAATGAATGGAGTAACGTAGGTACAGGCGAAGAACAAGGAACAAATAAAAGTAACGGCTATAAAATAAATACGTAGGGACCAAGTTTAGCAATGAAAAAGGTAAAACAATGTATCAGCAATAGATTGAGGTGAATATAAAAAGGCAGGGACCAAATCAATAGTCAAAAAGTTTTAATTGAGCTGTTTGAAATAAAGCATAGAACATTAGCATTGAATTGGGAATTATAAAAGTAACGTATGCTATTGGAATAGAAACCAAAGGAGAAATGAACTTAGAGCTACAGGAAACGTACCTCTTTAGTGAAGTAAATGTAAGAGCAACGGTCAAACAATGTTTATAGCTGAAAATGTAAAGTAATGAATTTATATTGAGTAGCACGTTTTAAATTGAAACGAAATAGGGAGAAGTTAAGGAGGCACAATTTATGGTGTCATTACAACGAACAAATTTTATTGCTTCCGTTGTACACTGGATTCCAAGATACAGAAATAAATATACTGTTGAGATCAGCACGACGAGGCGATCACAATGGTATACAGTTATCAGTGGTACGATCATCCGATCAAAAGTCGATAATCGGTACCGAAAATGCTGTTATTTTGCAGCAAATAAGGTAAACGGAGCAGTAGACGTCTGAATTTGGAAAAACGAAAGATACAGTCTTACTCAGAAGAGGATTTAGAATTCTTCTATGTAAAAATATTCTGCTTTGGAAAAATTTTATTATCAACAATTATTGGCTAGCTTGAATCTTATAGAGTTACATAATAAATAAATTTTCATAAAATAAATTGAAATCTTAAAATCTGCTATGTTAAATTGGACGTAATCCAAATATTAAATTGAATTTGCAATTTAATTTATTTAAAATTTCACCAGAATCCAATTAAATACGTAAATAAAACAATAAAATTTATTAGAATCTTACCGGTCGTTACAGTTTTTTATTAGAAAGTCTAATCAAAGTCCGCACTAGAAAATCGGAGGATCGATACTAGTTCGGAAGTAAATTTGTGGACTCGAATAATAGATTGAATCAAACATCACGTATAGTATGATATTTTGGGTCTGTCTACGGTTGGATAGTTATCTCAAATAGTAGGCACTAAGATATAGTGGTTGGGCTGATGTTTTGGCATATAGACTTCAGGTATAGTACATGCTCAGGACAGGGAATGAGTTATGTGGTTGTATTCGTTTATCTTGGTATAGTATCAATGTGGTTGTTTTTGGATGTATAGTCTTATTTGGTTGCTGTACATATTGTCTTAAGTGTGCAGTATGCACTAGGATGGATACGATAAAAGTCTAACTTGATGCATGTATATATAACCTTAATTACGTAATAAGTACTCGGGTTAGTATGGGGAATCTCTGTGTGTTTGGCATCAGTTGTTTTACTGTTCGACCTTCTTCTTTTCTATCATCTGTAGAAATAAGTTAGAATGTTGGAGGATATAAGTAAGATATAGATTCATTTATCTAACTTTCATTTCGAGGACGAAATGCTTTTAAGTAGGGGAGATTGTAACGACCCGTAATTTCACTACTTCGAAAATAAGAGATTTCGTTCCTTTTAAATTTTAAAAGGGATTTAAATCTTAAATAAATATGTTATATATAATAAATAATTATCTTTTCTTATAGTTAATAAATTAAAAAGTATAAAATTGAATTTAGAACAAATCGACAAAACTTAAGTTTTGTTAATAATAAAAAGGCTTAAATAAATGGATTTAAAAATTTATTTGATAAGTTAAATCTTATTTAAAACATCTAATAAAGATAATAAAAGTATATTAAAAGATTTAAAATAATGTTAATAATCGTTTTACAAAAAATAACCAAAATTTGTCACATTTTGTCAGTTTTACATACACTGTAAAATTAAAGATTTTGATATTAATTAAATATGATTTTAAAATATGAAGAGACATGTTTTAATTTATTTAAAAGAACGAAAACATTCATTTTAAAGTTTGGTTTACTTCAATATATAGCTTAACAAAAACGTCAAATTTTGACTATAAATTTGTCGACAAAAAACACCGTTTTCAACCAAAACAAGTTGTCGCGACACTGAATGATCATATGCACTTTATAACTTATATATTACCAATTTATAAACTATACAACACTTTCATTTACATTTTATAAAAAATCAAAATATCACTTTTTATAAGTTAATAAACGAAAAATGATAAAAATAATGTTAATACATGATTTGACAAAAGAGTGCAAAAGTAAATTAAGAAAACAACATCATTACACACACTTCTTTTCTCTTATGTACGATGAGACTTATACACATAGAATTTAAGCAAAATAAAGTATGAAAAGAAAGCTAACTAAAGGGATTAGTGATAATATGCTTACCATTAATGCAAATCAAATCAAAGCAAAAGTCTTCTCTTTAACATACAAAATTTAAGAAGGAAAAATGAAGTAATCATTCCTATCTTTAACACCGCCATTAATTCATGTCCTTAAAAGGTTAAATCAAGAGTAGAAAGGTAAATTAAAAGTTAAAAAGTAGAGAATAATATTTTAATCATTTTCCATCCAAACTCAAGTATAAATATGCATCCATGCCTTTCATTTTGCACACTTCATTCTCTACCTTCCTTCTTCACTTTCTCCTTCTTCTTCACCTCTATTTCCATGGCTCTCACCTCCATTTTCCTTCTACCTCTAAGCCATTCACCTTCTATTACCTATACTCCTCCTCCAAAATACCAAATCCCTCTCCACCCTCGGCCAAAACCACCCTGCATGCCTCCACGTCACCAAAACACTAGCCACACCACCACCCACACCATGGCCGAGACCTCCAAACCACCTATCCACCTTCACCTAGGCCGTACCCCCTACACCCCAAGGCCGTACCCTCCTACACCCAAGGCCCGGCCTAAAACCCACCTACCCAAGCACCTACAAGCCGCACCCTCCTCCACACTCATATACCCAAGCCAATACTCCACATACCCAAGGCCGTACATTCATTCCCCTCCAAAAGCTTTCGGTCGAATAAAAAATAAAAAAGAGAAAAGAGAAAAGAAAAGGAAAAGAAAGAAAAAAGAGAGAAGAAAGGAAAGCGATAAAGTTGAGACGCTTGAAATAGCACGTTAGTTCGTTAACATGCGAATTCGCCTAAAGATTGACGGAGTGGGTATAAAGATGAGAAATTCTCATCGCTTTTGAATTTATATTTTGGCTATGTTAAAACAATCGTATTTATACCCTTATGACATATGAATGTTTATTTGATTGTTAATATGGTTGTTTAATAGTTGGTTAGATTATTGAATTGTGATAATATATTCCATTATGGTATTAATAGTGAACGTTAGATTTAAAGTCATATGTTATGTGATTGGTTGAATGGATGTTATGTCAGTGATAAATATGAATATTGGTTATGTTCATTTTGATTAAGTAATCACCTTTACTAATAATACTATATTTTAGTGATATGAGATATTTTGAAAAAATAAGTCTCTCTTCAATTAGAAGTGAAATTAAAGTTAAAATAAAAGAGAATTTTAAATTTTAAGTAAAACGGACTTAAAAGGGATAGTTAAATTGAAATCGAAATCGAGATGAATAATGAAATTGAAATCGAAATCGATTTTGAAAATTGAATTTGAGGTTAAGGATGAATTGAAGTTTAAATTGAAATTAGATTTGAAATCTAAGTTTTAAATGTGTTTGTTTTTAAGTTAGAATTCAAATTGAGTTGAAATTGCAAATTAAAATTTAATATTAAAATAATAGGAATAAAATAATATTATAATATGGTAATAGTGAAAATTCATTTTAAATACTTTAAAAAGTGGAAACATTAATTTAAATTGATTTTGTAAGTAATAAAATTCAATTTGAATAGATTATTTCAAGTATTGAAAAATAAGTCAAAACTAGGTAGGTCGCGCAATGGTAGTTCGCGATTTCGTGCCGTAAAGTTCAAATGAGTGTATAGAGTGAAATATAATTCATAATTCTTCGAGATAAGAAAATTCTGGACTATTATATCCATATCTTTGAAATGAAGAAATAAAATCAAAGTTTCATTGAGTAGATTTTGAATTAAGTCCATAACAATTCTCTAGAAAAATCGCGCTAGTGTAATTAAGTGACCATAACAGGAAATCTGTTTAAATGAACATTTTTAATTATCTAAAACATGAAATAAATTTGATAAATCTATTTAAAAAGTTTAAAAGAGATTTAGATTTGGAAAATATGAATTATTGAACGTATAAAAGTTGTGTAAATCAAATAAGCTTATATAGCACTTTTCGCGGCACTTTTATACTGCGAACTATATAACTTTCAAAAATAGGAGTTTAAAAGTAACGATTTTTCAAGAAACAATTGTGAATGATTTTAAAAGAGAAACTAAGCATTTGAAAAATAATTTGGAATATTTATAATCAATTCCAAAATTAAGTTGATAACTGAGTACGCGGAAACGACCAGTACGTTTGTCTCGCCTGTGAGATCCGGGAAGATAAAACAAGGTGTTTAACGAAGGTTAGGGATGGAGCAACCAGTGCCCTGAACTTAACTGGCCTATATTTTCTTTTTTTGGACGAGGGGTGGAACAGATCGAAAGAAAAGCCCGGATGCTCCAAAATAAAAAGATTCTGTTAAGTTTTCCAAAATAAAAGAAGATTAGTATTATCCAAAAGTTAAGCTATCTTCAAAATGAATAATTTCTATGATCCTATTTACTCAAAAATGTTTGCTAAGATTGATTTAGGGTTTATCGTAAAAGATGTCTTTTATAACATTGTTTTTGACCTGCCTAAAAGTTAAGGAATTTGGATTGTGAGTTAAGTAAGGAAATTTGAGATATTTTCCAAAGTAAAAGAATGAATTACTTAGAATTTTCCAAAGTCAAAAGAAAGAGATTTCGAAATCATCTGAAAAGAATCAAAGTAAAAAGAGACTTAATAAATCCTGTATACTCATATTCACTTTTTATCGAAAATTGGATTTTGAAGGAACCGGGGTCGGATTTGAGTAATTCCTATCTGAAAACCACTACAAACCAATGGATATGTTCGAACATGAAGACATGTTGAAGATGATAATTATTGAAGACCGTGGATCTTCATAGTGTGAAGACTGCTTGTTGAATATGCTTTGGGTTTGGCCCCCTTTATAGAGTTATTTATAGTAGTGGTCACCTCGTGATGGAGAATTTTCGGATTGCAAGGACTAAGCGCTACTAGTGGTAGTAGGAGAGTGCCTTCGGTTTGTCCTGTTCTTGGACAACTTGTATGGACATTTGTCTGACATTGCATTTCTAAATATTACATAAATTGGTTTTTACAAACGTACATCAACGGTGGCGGAGAATGCAACTTCTCTTAGCTTAACACCCTCCTTGAGACGTAGGAGATCAGGGGTTGTATTTTTGTGGAAGGCAATTAGTAGTTAACGGAAATGGAAATGTTGCATTCAAATATGTGATATGTGCTTTATGAAAAGGTAATCGTAGCCGTAATCCTCATCAAATCGTAAATGACCAAAACAGGATTAGATGCGGCAAGACTAAGTGGGTCATTCCCAAGTAGGGTATGATCATCCCCTTCTAGATATATTTCTTCCCGCTATGATATTCGGGATGTAAATTAATGTGGTGTATGGAAGCGAGCGCTCGGTTAAAGGCCGGCAACGACCGAGGGATGACATATTTGATACTATCTAGTTATAAAGGTAGGTCGCTCTTGTGTTGGTAGAAGAGCATTGTAATGGTTCCTCGGGATATCCATATAGAGGTGTACCCATTTCAGAAGGTAAGATCCTTTGCTTGGTCATTTGTATGGAAATCCATTCTCCAATAAGAACCTACGGTTTTGTTTGTATTGGCGTAATGAATATCGTCGAAATGCTATATGGGTAATAATTTTGGATAAGGTTAATAAGTTTATTTGCAAATGTTTTCAAAGAATGTCACTAGAAATAATATCAAACATTTTGATATAAAAGTGTTTAGTTATCATAAGGTAAAAACCCGTCCGTATTTATGTGTGGGCGTGGTCTTATGGGATACTCTTTATTTCAAAGGATTTTATTCAAAGGCTGATATATGACACTGTCATTTATTATTGAGTTTTTCTCACGCTGGTTAGCCTGATACAGGTATTTTCATTGCTCGGGTCAGATCCGAGTAGTTTCAGGTTAGTTGAAGATGGATGGAGTTTCTAGAGGAGAGCTGGAGATAATCATCTCGTATGGACATATTCTATTATCCGTTGTGCTGTGTTTGTTTTAGTTGATGTTTGTCAGCAATTGTAAGGACAGATGTTTATAACTGTCCAAGATGAATTTAGGTTAGACTCTGATATATGTATTTAAAAGTTTTCCTCTGTGGAGATATTTGTTCAATATTATATGTTATTCCATTCGAGTGAGATTCTGTTCTGTCTATTTTTCTTTATTACCCTTCATGTTCCGTATTTTCGTGCAATTTGAGTTAGACATGTGCGGTTTATTGTCGACTCAAAGGGTAAGGGGAAACGGGCCTTGACACTAACTTTATAATATTGTATAATGATTTCAAGTTCGTTGGTTGAACGATATGTGGCAGTGAATATAAATTAGAAGTTATTATACTTTGGACTCGGATTTAGGTAGTATTTTAATTCATTGGAATAGAATGTATTACGATATAAATTTTTATAAATTATCCGATTTTATAAATATGAATAGCAGTGTATCGTTTAAAATAACAGGAAATATCTAAAAGAAAGGGATGTATAAGACGGGGATATTTACCATATTTTATATCATCTATTTTGATAATAACAGAACAGGTAATTCTTTATAATTCCTAATATAACATGAATCATCTTTAGATAATTTATAGAAAATTACAGTGTTAACATTTCCTTTTAGAAAGATATAATTCAATGCTTTGAAATGTAGAAATTCATAATATGAATTAAAGTATTGAAAGTAAAGATAATAACAATAATTCAATTACAAATCTAACATATGCGATATGTTAGAAAACAATAATAAATGATGAAATATATGTAAAGCAATGGAATGAGTAATTAAGAGAATTATAGTAATCAAAGAATGATAGTATATCAAATGAAGGTCAAATAGAAAAGGTATTAAAAGTAAGCGGTAAATGATATTTAATTGGCGTGAATGAAACAAAAAGAAAGTTGGGTAAAACAACTAAATACCAACAGTTGAACATAGGTAGCATAGTAACGAAATAAATTTATGTAGCCTCAAGTATGCATTTATGATAGGTGTGAATTATTGAATTTTTTCAATAACTTAGAGAACTTGAAAATGACAGTCATTAATATGAGTTGGAATGCGAGGTTAGTAGTGTTACACGATAAAAGTTTGTCTACCGTAGGGGGCTACTAGTAATTGTATATGCATTATACTAATGTCGAATATATCTAATTGTAGGATCCGTAAGATTACACGTTCACGTATAGGTGAAAGGAATATATTAAAGAAGGAGGGTTCATCCTGATCGAAGTGTCAAAGGGCCAAGTAGAATCTACTTCAACCTTTTAGGAGGTACATGTTAAGTAACCAAGTGAGGCATTTCATTGATTGCATTAGGAAATCTAAAAAGGATGGTGAGCGTAGGCTCATTGCTATGACAACAAGGTTGTACTATATATGTGAATAGTAGGAGTTGTTTACATAGGTCGAGATCGTCATCGGCATGTGCTGTTGTTAGAAAGCAAAGGTTACGCCTAAACGGGCTACACCTCCTACTAGGGTTGACCATGTTTAAGACATGCACCACCTTATAGTTGTTTTTTAGTTTGTTTGTTACTAGAAGTTAAGGCTAGATAACCCTTAGTGAAGGTCTTTCAAAAAGAAATATTAGACAGCTAAATAATTGTAATGCCATTATTAGACACTACAAAAGTTCCTTGGTATGCACAGTGACGAGGACATGATAGACATTGCCGAGGATCCTAACAAGGTGCAGAGTTACATATACTAGCGGGGAAATCATCTTGGTCCAAAGAGGGACTGTGGTACTTACACACACATACATATACATACATACATACATATATGAGTAGGTGGGACGTATCATACACGTATATGGAATCAAAATGACCAAGTTTGAAAAGTAGAAATGACATGTAATGGAAAGCAATCGACATAAACTAGTGTTATATATAAAGTATGTAATTTATCAGTCACAAAAATGTTTTTTGACCCCCTACTCAATACAACCCACAAGATAAACTTAGAGGGATAGGTACGGATACAAGGCAGAAATGATGGAAAGATGAAATTTTTATGCATGCTCAACATCGACAATGACACTATATATCATAGGCATTAACCTTAGTCAGTAATTACATATATTTTTTATAGTTTACTATTCCATTATGGGTCTACATTGATGGTGCTCTGATATATTTTTGTTATTTATAGGATACCAACGATTCACACCTTAATGAACTTAGGTTTTCGATTTAGTGAAAATTTAAGCCCACCAAGGTGCGGGTTATTACTATTTTGGAATTTGACCACCCATTCATTTTCTGATGGATGCCAAGTTATGAGGTAAATCTAACTATTTTCTCCAACACCAATTCATTTGTAGTTCTTTTAAGTAACAGTTTGCATTGCTTTTGCAGTAGACTTATCAGCGCAATTATACGACATCCAAGTCATTTGTACAATCACTGTAAGGATATGAGATGACTTGAATCAACCCATTCTAATATGGTTTGGTTATGGATAGTGCAATTACTTTATGATATGAAACTGGACTAAACCAAAATGATCTTTATTTCTTATTCAAAATGACCTTATAGATTGTGTTTCTCGAGTCAGTAATGTGTTTTTAGTAGTGTGCCACCAAATTAAACTAAAAGTCAAAAACATAAAACCTTTCATTTTTAACTTTCACGTATTTATATAATGTTCTTGTTTGATAAATATGCGTTTTTGTTGCCATAACCAGCAGTAAGTGTAGTTACAATAGTAAATGCTAAATAAAGTTGAATATCTATCAATTTGTAGATAATTTTGCATATACCACAATGTTACTCATTCCAATAAGATTCAATAATGAATTTAAAGTTGTTACACCACTCTCCACTACACTAAATCTATAGACTTTCGATCTATGTAATTTAAACTAACAAAATTTAAATCAAACCAAATTAAGTATGAATAAAATACCATAGAAGAAAAGACTATGAGGGCAAGGCAAAAGACTCAACAGTTCGAGCGTAGATTACCGGTTCGCTTATGTGCCTGGATAGGGATGAGGCAAGAGGCTACAAGCGAATTTGAGGTAGAGATGAGATCTTTCATCATCCATCGATTGAGGTGCACCTGGAGGGATTGTTCGTAGAAAATAGATCTAGGGATTACAAAATAGAAAATGCGGCTGTGTGAGAATGGGTAGGCTACTAAAGTATAATTTAGGTTTTTGGAAATTTCTAAAGTATTTTAGCCTTGGATATGGAATCCAAGGGTAGTGTGTGTTCTCTTTAAAGATAAAGTTGGAATTGATAATAAATTTCGATTGCAATGTCTCTTTAAAATAATCTTATATAAAGTAAAACCTTTGATCAAAGAGTCAAAGTGAAGGGCTTTTTCATAGTTCATAAATGTCATGCATATAGTTAATTAATTAAGTAGATTGAGGATATTTTTATCATTCTGTTACCCATGTTTTCCAAACCTACATGTAATTTTGTTTTTCGGAATCAAAACTCAAAATCGCGCAATTTCATGGTATCAATTTTTCCTTTGTTGACTTCAACCATTATGTTTAAATTTATTTACTTTGCAGGATCAATAAGAGTTAGTGCTTAGATTTAGATCCAGCGAGTGTTGTACCAAAGAAGACAAGGGGGAGGATTAGTTCCAATAGACAAGTACTGTAAGTTTTTCTTATCTTCTTTTTTCACATCATGTCCTCCTTTTCATTTGTACTGATTTTTTTTTTATATATAGTGATTGGCATCATTATGTAGCCTTAACTGTGAACTTTGTAAAGTGCAGTGTAATTGTTTGATGAAATGTGTAATTATTATTTGTAATATACATAATGATTTGATGATTTAGGTAATATTATTGAAGGAAATGAATATACTTGGACTGAGTTAGCCTGATCTCATTGTTTATTTTTATATTTTGTTTTAAGATTTCAAACATTATGTGTTCTTGTTGAAAGAAACTTATTCGTCAAATCAATAAATTAACACAAATATTTATCAACTTTAAACCATGAATTGGATTCTATTTTTGTTCAATTGCATATATCATGCATGATTGCTCATGTTTTATTTCTCTTTTGATAAGTCAGACACCATTAATGAATGAAAGAATAGCAGTATTAACCAAAGTGATCATGTCAATTAATCAGGCAATTGAAATCTTTTGATGAATTTGTTTGTTCATATCTAATTAGTTTTCTATATGCAGGAATGAGACATTTACTGAAATGGATAAGGACTAGTAGACTATGTTTCGCTCTTTGGTTAAGTCATTCCTTTATAACATTTAATATTTGATGATGTTCTCTTCTTCTCAAAATGAAGGAGAAGAATTATGAAGTTATTATAAGCTTAACTATTTTTCAATTTATTGTGTACTACAAAAATGTTGTTTTATTTATTGGTCATAATTGCAGGCATCGTTGATGAATTTATCTATATAACTAATATAATCAAAACATTGAGAAGCACTAATATCATTTCTTTATTTTGTATTCGGAGTTTAGCATCACTGATAGGTTCAAACAATGAATGAAAGCACCAAGGATTGGATAGATGCTAATGAATATTACCTAACTCTTAATTATTAATTTAGTGTAATTTTGTGTGTGTATGTTCATTTAATTTGAATAAAATTTTGAAGTTTTTTCAAATGTTGGAAGCTTAACACTTTATAATTTTCATCTTTTATTATGTATATGTTTAAGGATTTAATCCATTATTCCACTTTTGTATAACACCATATTATAGAAGAATAACTAGTGTTTTTTTGTAATGATATAATAACTACTTTATTTCTAATAGAAATTATATTACAACTATTTTTTCTAAGTAATCGATCTAAAGTATTTTGATTCATGTACTACATAGAACAAAACCAACTATTTTTTATGATGACCTTAGCAGTTTGTTATGTGGTTTGTAGTATACATTATTTTTTGCGATGACTTTATACCAAGCCCAGAATAGGTTGACTCCTCATGATTTTGAAATTTGATGCTTTTATGGTGGAACTAATTACAAGGTTATCACTAGAGGCGACATGTATAAATTATTTTATCATATATCTCTATGCAGTAGTCATTTATCTACACGAAGCAACAAATTATACATATTCCCAAATTAAAATTGGCCATATAGTGCAGCATGTAAAAATACCTTTTATACTCTCTCTTAGTCATTACAAGTAGTCAGTTGAGTTATTATATCTCTCTTTCAATATGATATGTTATTTAATCTTTTCTTTACTTTATATTCTATGAAATTAATTATTGTTGTTTTGTTAACTTTGAATATGTGGTTTCAAGTTCATAAATGAATCTCAGTAACTACTATAGGTCAACAATGACACTGTAAATGATATCTTTATATTTTAGCTTTCTTGAAATTTTTCTCCAATTATGATTTTATCATTGTATTATCTGAAGTGTCTCCTCATTTGGTATATTGTACTTGTTTTGCGATAGAAGTGGCAAAGCTTAGTTGATGGAAGATAATATTTTCTAATGGACCAAGCTCACTATGATCATCAACTCCAACAATCAAAACATATAAGATATTGATTATATAAAGTATGTTGTACATTTTTTGCTAATACATGAGATATGATAAATAATTTTCATTGACTTTTTTTATGAATTACAAATTTAATCATACATTATGCATTTTAATTTGTAGTAACCAACAATTTAGTTAAGCTTCAAAACAATTAATTAATACAAAATGATTTAGGTCCACATTATTATGATTTAAACCATTTCATTTGATTAATTTATGCAGCTGCTATCAAATTATCATGGGTACAATATTCAGATTAATACTACGACGATAGGCCTTAGAAAGTAGAATGAGCTAAAACAAACTTAACCCAAGTAAGATATTAGGCTCTTTAGGCTCAATATGGTAAGTTTAATGTTTTGATTTTCTTCATTGGTCAAAATATTACTTTTGGTTTTTGCCTTAGTAAATCCTTTTATATTTGTTTTTTCTTATGACTATGTTTCAAATTAAATTAATAGTATCTCTATAGTATTTGAGAAATTAAAAATGAAAATATGTTATTCTATTGAAACTTTGATAAAAATTCCTTTTGGATGGGTAATGAATTTTGTGTACTAATAGATATTAAGTTTTTCAACTGATTCATATGAAAAAAATTCTAACTATATCAAACATATTTTCTAAAACTATTGTAATTTTTTATTCTGTACCTATCAGTTTAGAATAACCAATGTCCAGAATGTGGATTTGAATGTTATTCTATGATTATTACCAAAGGTTATTATGCATCTCTATGTTTTCTCTTCTTGAAATATTATCGGTTTGATCTAAATGGTTTAATTTTTGGAGCAGAGGCCCTCGTATTTTCTTCTAGATCATATAATGCTCCTCAACGATGTTGAGGGATAGTCCTGCATTTATTTAATTTTATCTTCTTCTTGTTATTTCATGATTTTAAAATATAATGGCAGGAACTGATGTGATTATGTAATAACTGCAAGTTAAAAATTCAATGTTGTAATGTTAAAAGAAAATAAAGGAAAAGATAGAATAAAAATATGCTTTAGAACTGTTGAAACTAAAGCAAGCATCAAAACTGTACAATGTTTTGTGGTTATCACTTTACTTGAATATATTGTAAGATTTAATAGTGTAAAGATAGGATACTATCAACAAAATAAAAAAATTATGGAAGTTAAATGTTAATCTTCTATTATTTCTGCTAAATTGGAAGTTCAAGATAAACAACTATATGAAATTTCTTGCTGATTTGAGAGGGCAACAATTGTCATAACCCATTCCACTGTATCAAAATATGAAGTTGTTAAATTCTTTTTGCAGACGTCCACTGGATGCGCTACGTATTGGTTAATAATAATACTAAGAACAAATGTATTTAATTTCGGATCGAACAGATATTTTCCAGATACGAATATACCATATCTGCATCCGTATATGAATTTTTTTAGATATCAAATATCAGATATCCACATTCGCTTTCAAATATAAATAATATCAGTTTTTATGGATATGGATTTCTGATTTTTTTGGGTACCCATCGACGGACCTGATTCTATCTAGTCAATCTTTCTTTCTCTCAGGACTCGATTGAGTTATTCTTGTGTGCACTTGTCATTTGTAATGGTTTTAGTCACTCTTTCTTGCTTTTGTCACTTGTCATTCAAGTATTAGTATTTTCAAATCAACTTCACTCTGTATTTCTAGGCGACTCACCTCTTTCATTCAGTCCACTCCAATGTTTATATGACCACATGCGGGCCTCTACATGGGGTCAACATATTAGTTATTGCCACGAGGTTGTTATTGGGTTGCTAGGATGGAGCGGGCTGGTTGTTACGATTGGTCTATTTTTCCACTTGATCTCAAACAAACTCTAAACATACCTCTTCCTTGATAAGTCTTTCAGCTTCGTCCATGAGCACTCGACATTCATTGGTGGAGTGACCATTGATTGATAGAACTGGCAATATTTGTCATCGCCACGAAGTCCCTCCCTTCTTCCGCCTCTAGTGGCTCTTGGTCTTCGTAACTGCACCTAGCTCTAGGTTGCGAGGTATATCATCTATATATCCCTATTCAAAGTAGCATAGCTAGTGTATCTAGACCTGTATTGGCTACTAGCCTCTGCATGCCTCTTTGTATTGTTCTGCCAACCATTGGGCTGACGGTTAGTATTTTCGTGATAATGACTTGAGTGGTATGCCAAGTGTAATGACCCGGAATTTTAACGATGGATTTTTGAATATTTAAGCTATTTTAAATATTCAATTAATCAGTTTTAATAATTAAATAACCCTATTTTATTCTATAACTAATGATAGAAAATTTTGTTTCTTAATTTATTTACAAAAATGGGTAGTTCGATGGAAAACTAAAAATGTGACTAAAACCCGTCTTTTGGATTTTTAGTATTTTATCGAATAACAAATTGTTGAAAGTTGTTGAACCTTTGTATACAATTTTGAACAACATTTTAAATGTTTAAACATTTTATTTTGAAAAGTTAAGGTAAATAAATTAGTGATAATAGTAAGAACTAAAAATTATAAAATATAATTAAATTTGAAATATAAGTGATGGATTTGAAATGTAAAATTTCTTTAAGTATTGAAATCAGCTAAAGTATCGAACCATGCTAATATCCACCATTTTTTCATGTGTTTGGTACTTAGGTGACATTTTGGTGGCTTGGATAAGATTGAAGAGTTGAATTTTTTGATTTAAGGGGCATTTTGGGTTTTTACCTTCCTTATTTTATTTTATTTTATTTTCATTTTATTTTTATTTTTCTACATCATCTTATATGCGTATGTCCCCCCACTTCGCCTCATTTTCACCATTTCATTTCATTTTAATACCTCACTTCACTTCTACATTGAATTTTCTCTTTATTTTCATCTTTCCTAAGTATGGAATTCAAACTATCCATCCACCTTTTTAAACCCCTAACTCCTAATTTATCCACTTTTAACTAAACCATCCAACATGAAAAGTGTTTGTTTAGACTTCTAGTGTTTTTAAAAAATGGTCGCTTGATAATTCATCGAGAATGTTGGCGACAAATGCCCAAAACAATGATTGTCGAATAACGACAATTTCTCGACGGTCACGAGTTGGATATTGGAGGACGTGGTCGCGTTTGTCTCAACGAACTAGGATTTTTTGAGGTGACTGCAATCATTTTAAGTGGTATAGATCATCGTAGGGGTGGAGATGAGTGTTTTTGGATAACCTTAAATATTTCGGTGAAGGGATGGTCGTGGGTTGAAGCGGAGGTGACGGGAGAAATATTGGTTGATAGCGAAGCTGTGTTGGTGGTCTGTAACGACCCGAAATTTTCGACCCCGAAAATCCCAGATTGTTAGAGGAAAGAAGAAAGAGATAGAAGAAGAAGAAACAGAAACACCAAAACACAGATTCTCACATTCGCGGCGAATCAAAATATAATATCAAATAAAATAGAAGTTATACAAAGGAAAACTGTATTAGTCAATTTACATCAATACATCAGAGTTACAACATTTGCACAAACACTAGATAGTTAAAATCTACATCTCCCAGATAAACTACAATACATCACAGCGGAATACACTCCATACGTTCCTGTCATCCAGCTCGCCTCCTGAGCTCCAGAATGTCCTTACCTGGAAATCTGTAATACTCGGTCTGACCCGAGCATTACATCAAAGTAACACCCGGGTCAGGCTGGAAACCAGCATGAGTAAACCCATCTAATATGAAATATAAAGATATAAAATTTATTTGAAAGACACGGGGTAACTCGTACTTCACTACAAGCTTTAACTTGCCATAGTCAATACACATCCTATAATCATCTATTTCTCAGATTAAATGACCAAGGTTACATTAATTATTCCACTTCAGCTTATTTATTCCAAAGTCAAATTCAAAAAGAATTATTATAAATTACAAATCGAAGTGGTTTCGAGTATTTACTGATACCCGACCCTTGTCTCTTCGAATCCAATGTCATTCTTAACCCAAGTATTCAAGTGAATACAATACAAATTTAAAATACAGGATGCCACTTACTCAGCAATTCATCATCGGTAGATAACCACATTATCACTGTACAACCCAACGTATCATATGACAAAACATTTTATATCGGTAATATCAACCAACTCAAGGCATTCCATATAATCCAATCATCCATAAGCAAGATTAATTAGTCACACCATTTCTAATTAATTTAAATAAATTAAATTAATTACTTTAATTACCTTTAATCATGCTTACTTAACATTAATTAATTACAAATAAATTAATTAATCATCCTTTAATTACATAAAGTAATTATACACAAATTAATTAATCTTCACCCATTCACATTAATTACATTTATCCTTCATTAATTACTTAAATTAATTATCCTATCATCATTTACATTGATTAATTATCCTTTAATTAATCACACTCATTAATTGACTAACCCTTAATTATTTTCCTAAATTAATCAATCCTTCAATTAATTACACCAAGTAATTAATCCTTAATTACTTCCATTCAGTAATTACCCTTAAATTACTTTCATCAAGTAATTATCCTAGTGGTTAATTATCTACAATTAATTAACCTCTGATCATTAATTAATTTAACCTTTAATTAATAATTAAATTAATTAACCCTTGATAAATTTATCCTTTAATTACTTACATTAAGTAATTAATCATTTAATTAATTAATTACCCTTAATTTATTACTTAATTACTCCTTTATCGTTAATTAAATTAATTAATTATACTTAAATTTCTTTATTAACTTAATTAATCTCAAATCATTAAAACCTTAATTAGCATTTAAGGTAAACCATTATCTTTATTAATGACATAATTATCATTAACAATTTTAAAACATTTTATCTTTATACTTATCTTCCTTAATAAATCATTAAATTAAGTTTTAAAATAAAATGATCATTTAACTTAGCAAATTAAAGTTACCAAATCATAACTTCTTTTAAATAACTTTAAACATTTACCAAGTAATAGTTTAAACAAATTACAATTTAAATTTTAAGAACTTGCTTTTTATAAAATCTTTAAAAACTTTTAAAAACTTGATTTAAACCTGCTTCGGGTTCAACCCGATCATTTCTCGAGTCCTGACTTGAGTTCTTCATCTTCTTCCATTTTTTAAAAAACTTTGTTTGTTTTTAAGTTAAAAACCTAAAGCATGCTTATCACTCACAAACTACTCGAGTTTATACTCGAGTCACTACTCCAAACACCCGAGAGCTACCCGAGTTTTCCTTCTTCTTCCCAATTTTTTTAAACTTAGTTTTTATTTAAGTTAAAAACTGGAAAACATGTTAACACTCGCATTCCCGAAGACAATCTCCAGAAAAACTACCGAATCCCCAAGTTTCCCCTCGAGCCACCTCCTCTACCCAAACACTGCCATAAACCACTACCTATGCACTGAAACCTGGTGCGCGTGCACCATCGCCAACGACACTCCGGCACCCCTGACCACCCTCATCAAGTCATCGATCGTCTTCTCTTCCGATCTAAACACCCAGATTCCAACATATGCTCGAAAATCAAAATCGAGCATGCCAGTTCAAACTGGAATAAACATCTTTGATCCAAGTTCACCTCGCCCAGGCAATGCCGACCACCATAGAACCGAATCCTCCGTCCATAACTTTGCCATGATCTCAGGTTTCAGTTCCTCACCGACCCGACCAACTCGATGCTTCAACGTAGGCGCGGCAGTGCGATTATCTACTCCGACCAAAAGCTGCACAAAACCCTATATCAACGATTTCCCATCGCCACATTGGTGGTAAAATCCAACAACCATTTTTTCGACATCTCCGACCTCCCTTCTTGCTTCAGCCAAAATTTTGACCACCAAAAACTCAATGATCACCAGAAAAACCCCAAATCCTATTTTCTGGTCAAACCCTAATATATCACTTGATACAACATTAAAAATCATGATTTCCGTCTTAAAAATCATATTTTCCTGAGTCAATAGAATTTATATAATTGAATCAACAGTTTTCCACATTGGATTTTAATTATGTTTTAAAATAGCTACTGATTTTCTTGATTCCAGCAGATTTCAAACTTGAAACACTTGAACCTATTTTTAAAACCTAGATTATGTTTAAACAAAACTATCTTGTTTAAAATCCAAAGCGTAACAGTGAACAGATAAAAAGATTTGAAATTTTTATCAAATTATCTGGAAAAACAAAGAAGCACAGACATATCTGACATGCATATTTAAATCCACTCATATACACAGAGCTATCACTTATATATACCCAAGTAAAGCATCATTTATCTCAGAAATTTCACAAGCAACAGAAATATTTTTTACTTAAGTTTTTAAATAAATGTTTACTCACCTGTTGAAAAGACAGTGTCACGACCCGTCCTTCTTAGCCCAGAAAGACGCATCATGAATTAAAAAAGAAAGAGATAGAAAGAGAAAAGATAGAGAAGAAAGAAGAAATAATATCAGAATCTCAATAGCAGGACGAATAAATTATATTAATATCATAAGTATTACATAGTATACAACCATTATCAGAGTTACACAGATTATACGTCACATACTAGACAGTTATAAACACCTGTCTAGTTATTACAACTCAATACAATACAGAGAAACTACTCAGAGAAACCAACACAGCGGAACACTATAAATATCTACAACGTTGAAGCCTCCTGCTCTATTGCTCCTCCACAATTTGTCAAAGCTAACCTAAATCCCTTGGCTACTCGTAAAAATTTGAGTACCCAAGAGTTTAAAAAAAAAGAATAAACTCCGGGTCAGACATGGGTCTAGTGTGAGTAACAGGTTAAAGTTGCTTAACTTTGAAAACCTTTGAAAACAAAAGGTATCACGTAAGACTTCTCACACATAAACATGGGTAAGTTTTTACCTTACGCTAACCAAAACATTTGATAGGAAATCCGGTGATATTATAATAGGTCTAGGGTTTTCAAGTAAATTAGAAAATAGCCGAAATTGTTAGATTTATTAAATTCCAGCATACATAAGTTTATAATCAAATCTGAGGGCACTTATTGGAGTTTGGGTTTCTATCAATGGCAGGGCTACTGGGGTACCGCCCATCATAGTACGGGGCCTAGATCACCGTACCGAGGATTACTTCCAATCCCCTGCAACACAAGGCCGAAACCATCGCTTACTGGACAGTCCCGAACAAGACATCCCCGCGGTTGGCGGCGACCCAACTGCCCACACAGCCGAATAAAAGGGACTTCTAGACAGGGGAAAATCTCGTCCTACTTGGGCATGACCCACTTAGCCTTGCTGCACCACCCCTGTATTAGACATTCCCGGTTGATGAGGCTTGAGGCTACGGTTACCTTTAGAGAACACATTTCTTAAAATTCTCATCATCCACCTGACGATGTTCTGAAAGCATTCCATCCATACAAGTTCGTTCCGGGTTCGAACGAAACCGAAGGCATTATCTCGTTACACTCATTGTGGAATCATCCTCAGAGTTAACGACGATAACCCTTGCACTCTGAATCTACATCTTCACTTGAGATTCATGACTTATCATTAATTTGGATCGATGTGGTTTTCGAATGTCCAAATCTGGAAACCCGATCCCGGTCTCATCGAAATCCAAAGCGTATCATTTAGGTCCAAGTTGTTTTAAATTTTAAAACAATTCAATTTAATTATCTATACACACACAGATAGATAATTCACATATCACAATAGATAATCATCATTATCATCACAACAAATAATCCATATTATCAATATCAAAAGATAATCCATATTATCATCATAATGCAATCCAAAGTATCCATATCACACAGCATTACTTATCTCATATCTGAGACCTCAAACCATTCAAGGAAATCTATATCATCCATATATAAACAAGGATTAATAATCACACCATTTATAATTAATTTAAAATGAATTAAATTGATTATTTCATCTCTAACTAATAAATTAAATTAATTACTTCATTCTAAAAATCCTGCTTATATAACCAATAATTAATTACAAATCAATCAATTAATTAATCTCTAATTAATCCCCTTAATTAATGACCCTTGATTAATTATCCTTTAATTAATTTCACAAATTAATTATCCTTAACCAAATACAGTAATTAACCTTTAATTACTTCATTAATTAATTAACTATAATTAATTACATTAATCCTTAATTAATTACATTAATTAATTACTTTAATCACCTATCATTGGTTTATAAATCTTAATTAATCAACCTTAATTACATCATTAATTATATAAATTAATGATCCCTAATTACATTTAAATTAATTACATTAAGTAATTATCTTAATTAAAACACAATTATTAATCACTTTTGATTAATCACATTCAGTAATTAACCACCCTTAATTACTTCATTGAGTAATTAATTAATCCTAAATTAATTACATTTAATAATTAATTATATTTATTAATCACCCTTGATTAATCTCATTAGTAACTAATTACCCTTAATTAATTACATCACTTAATTATTTTCAAATGATTTAATTAATCAATTCTTAAATTAATTACATTAAGAAATTAATTATTAATTACTTCCACTAAGTAATTACCCTTATATTAATTACACAAAGCAATTAATCCCAAAACTCTTCCATACTTCAATAAATTACCTCCAGTAAATTACTTATCTTGATTACTTCTCTAAGTAATTATTCTTCATTAATTACTTATCAACTTATCCAATGATTATTCTAAATTAATTAAACTTAATTAATTAACTTAAACTAATCAAACTAACTTAATTAATTATTATGAGAAATTAATTCCTTAATTACTTTCATTAAGTAATTACACTTAAACAATTCCATAAATGATTATCCTTAATTGATTAATCTAATTAATTATCAAAATTAATCACATTAATTAATTATTAAATAATCTTAAGTTAATGACCTTCATTAACTATTAACAGTTCTTTAATTACTTTTCTTAAGTAATTAACTTAAATTAATTATTATTAATTACAAATTTAATTAATCTTAATTACTTAACTTAACCTTAATTAATTTATTCAAACCCTTAATTAATTAAATAAATAAATAAATTATCTTATTTAAATTACTTTACTAATTTAATGAATCACAATTCATTAAATCTTTGATTTACTTTAAAATAAAAACATTTCTTATTAATGATTACATTATCATTAACAAAGCAATTTAAAACAATTTACTTTTAAATTTACTTTCAAATTTTATTTTAAATTTAAGATTTAAAATGAAATCAAACTTAACTTTAACAAAGTTTAAAAACATTTTAAAAACCTTTTAAAACTTTTGCTAAAGAATTACTTATTTTATAAAAGAAGTTTAAAAGGAATTTAAACCCAAATTCATTTTAAAATACAAATCATATTTTAAATTACACCTTAAACATTCAAAGTTGTTTTAAAACAATTTAAATTTAAAAACTTCCTTTATTTCAAAATTATGATTCAAATTTGGATTTGAATCCGGATTTAAACTTAGGTTAAATCTCTACTTTTATTTTAAAGCTTTACTTTTAAATTCAAACTATTTAAACCCTTTTAAGTTGTTTAAACTATTTAAATTTTCTTTACAAAAAAAACAAATTCATTTTGAAACTGAGATTCAAACTACATTTGAATCCAAACTTAACTTTTGATTTAAATCTAGTTTAAGTCTCTACTTCACAATTTAAATCCCAGTTTTAAATTTTAAAACTCTACTGGTTTAAAACCTGGGACAAACATTTTACCCAAGACATCAACCACATGTTTCGAGTCAAATACCAAACAACTTTGAGTCCAGCACTTGAATTACTCGAGAGTTACTCGAGACCAAACATCACTACAACACCAAAACTTCACCAGACAAATCACTGCACCGTGCATATGCACGGTGGTTCTGACCACCTCCAGTCACCACCTAGACTTCGAGCACGACGACGATCAGCCCTGAAACCCATCACGATCATCATAATCTCACCATCCACTCGAAATCAAATTCGAGTATGCCAAATCCAAAACCCTGGTAACACACTGGAACACCACCACCAAACCTGGAAACTGCTCGTTTCCTTAACTCCGACCACCGTGTCGACTGCAACTCCGGCCACGACTACGTCAATGCTCCAGCTAACAATCCCTTGAATCTCGATGCACTCGATCCACTGGGAAGAACGAGATGATCAAAAACTCAAACCATGCCAAAACTAGGTTTACAGAACAAAACCCAACACCACAGCCTCCACAGTGATTTGCCACCACTTCCACCATTTTTTCCATCATCACTGATCACTCTACCAACACTCCCAACCTTCGAGACAATCGAGATCAACAGAGACACTCAAATTTCCATTTTCTGGTTAAATCAGAAATGCTATCAAATCTCCTTACTAAAAATAGTGATTTTAGTTTTAAAAATAAAATTTTAGTTTAAGTATTTGATTCATATACCTGAATCAAAGAATCTTGACAATTTATTTTGACTTATTTTAAGTTTGCTGATGTTTATTTATTTCCAGAGGAAATACAAATTGGTTTAACTTAACCAGATTTTAAATTTAAAACTATGATACAACGAACATAATTTGTCCAATACTTAAGTCTTAACAAAGGTTGAATTAATAGCAATTGAATTTTGATTTGATCATGAGCCTGGAACAAAGTACAACAGCATACACATACCACTATACATTCATACAGAAACATGCACTTGTATATATTCACATAACAGACTTATTTCAGATAAAATCAAGCAACCAGATTCAACTTATAATTTTTAAAGATGTTGTTACTCACAGGGTTGAAGAATGCAGACAGAGCACCATTATTTTTTAAAAGCTTTTGAAACTGAGAAAACTTGAGTGCCTTATCCTCTTTGATTTTGATTTAAAACTTGAGTTACAGATGGCTTTGATTTGCATGCAGGCTTGAACAGATTGAAGAAGAATGAAATGCAGGCTGGTTTTGATTCTAGAAAATGCTGACAGGCTTTGCATGCTTTTGAAAATGGATTTTACAGGTTTGCATGTTTGAAATAGTTACAGGGTTTTAGATTTATAATTGAGGAGGATGTTGAAAATGAATTGCAGGCAATGGTTTCTTGTTTGAGAAGTTTGATATTGGAAATGAAATTACAGGCTTCAGATTTTTGGTTTGAGGAGGCATTTCAAATTTTGATCTGAATTTAATTTTGGATTTTTTTTGGAGAGTTTAGAAACTGATTTGTTTTCAGTTGAAATTTTATCTTAACTATGAAAAATGAAGATTAGAAAAGAAGAATGAGGGAATAAAGAAAACATGCTTATATAAGTTAAGATGATTATTTTAAAATAAAAGAAAAATAATTAAAACAAATATGACACTTGTATTAATTTTTTTACATTTATTACATTAGTTACTTGATTTAATTACACTTGTCATCTATTTTAATTAATTACTTAACACATGTTTTAACATGCTTAAAACTTTAACACATGTCATTATACCATTAACATTTGTCTTATAAGTAATTTTATTTGTTTTTATTTAATTTAAAAGTAAATAAAAGCCCTTTTCTTTATTTATTAAATACATATATATATAAATATATATATTACTTTTATATGTAAATGTATATGTGCATTTCCTTTTAAAGAAAATGAAATAAACAAATTATAGGTAAAATGAATGCTTATTAAAAAAATGTTTATCCTTTTGGATTTCACAATTAATTCAAATCCAAACCTTTCTTAAATTTAAGAATCCAATTTAAAACTAATTTATATCAACATAGTTAATTTAAAAATAACAATAATATTGTCTTTTAAAACCTATCTATATTTATACATTTATTATATTATTTGAAAATAACACATTTATCAATTTAGATAATTTATAAAAGAAATTATAAATTACTTATCTCTTATCTTTATTTAAATGAATAAATATTTTATGTAAACGGTATTTTAAACTTTCACATTTATTTTCAAATCATATTTATTAAGCTATATTTAAAAGAAAATAAAATAAACCTTTATTAATTTATACTTAAACTAAGATATAATTTAAACAAATTAATATTTACCTTAAGTATTTAAAACCATATAGTTATTTATTAAATAGCTTTGAAAAGTTATATATTAAATAATTTCCAAATTATCAAAATGTATATTAGAATTTAAAAACAAGATTTTATTTGTTTATTAAACTTCAAATCAAAACTTATCTATCTACAATATATATATATATATATATATATATATATATATTATAAATAGAAAGCATTTTATTGGCTTTTAAAAGATAATATTCACCATTTAAATGTTTATTAAATTGGATTATTAAATCAAGTCAAATTTTATTAACAAAATTCATCATATCAATTTAATTTTAAATAAAGATTATTAAATTAATATTGCCAAAATTTTCGGGATATCACATTCCTTCCCCCTTAAATGAATTTCGTCCCTGAAATTTAAAACAAAGGTAATTTAATAATCTCATTAAAGATTTAATTTAAAAACACAAGCATATATCAATCATATGCTAACAACCATAGCAACCAATTTATCCAATAAAACAAATTTAATTATCTAGACAAAATTCTGGATAAAATTTCCTCGAGTTTCCCCAAGTGTGTATATATATACTGGGATACTCGCTCTACAGAATCCAAACAATCAAAACTACCAAGCTACAGAGCTCCTACTCATCTAGATCTACAAAACTAAACAGGATATCAGACTACAGGTGAGTCTGACTCAACAACCAAACCTTCCTGAACAGCTGGTTCCACAACCTGAGATACACGTATTCCCTCAGAGATACGTGAAACACATCGAATCCCAGTTATCCAAACTAGCAATTCAACTCTTGATGTAACGACCCAGAATTTTTAGAAATTAAAATATGAATATTTAATTAATTTTAAATATTAATAAGTGAATTTATGAGTCGAATAAATTTTTATTTGAATTTTTGGATTTAATTGGATAATTAAATCGATAATTTAATACGTTAAATTATGGAAATAATTGAAAATTAGGTTAAATATGATTGAAAATGATTTGTAAAATTTTATTTTATCATATGGGAGTTAGAACAATATTTTAGAACTTTTAAAATCGAATTTAAAGTTAATTTGTGAAAATTGAATATTTTAATATTAAAATCGACTAGTGAAAATAGTCAATTTTTGAACAGTCTCAGAATTGAACGAAACCAGTTCCATTGGATCCGTAATAGTTAGTTATTACCAGATTTCAATTTTCGTATCAATCGGAGTTATCGTTTGATCGTGGCAGCTCGAAACGCATCGATTTATTTTTAATTTTAATTTGGCGAGTGAAAATAGCCATTTTTCAAAAAGTCTCAGATTTCGACGAAACTAGTTTCATCGGATCCGTAATGTGATATTATTGTAAGGTTTCAAATTTCAAGTCAATTGGATTTACCGTTTGTCCGGTACAAATTAAAACGCCTAGAAATCGAGTTAAATCGGTTTAATTTAAATTGAGCGTTTACAGCCATAACTCGCACATACTTCCGAATTAGCTTCCGAAACCTGTTCCATTGTGTCCGGAACGCGGGGTAAACCCTAGAAACGCTGGTTACGGCGCCTAAATCGGAGTTCGGAATTTCCGGGATGAATAGTGTCGCTCGTTCCTTATAAATAGCCCCCCCCCCATTTAAAAAATAAAAAAAATAAAAAAAACTAAACCCTAGCCGCCACCCTTGCAGTGAATGGCCAGAATTGTCCCAATTTCATTCCTTAATCTCTCCCAATCCACAAACATTCACGCGAAATGATCAACTACAAAATTGAAGAGTGAGATGAGAGCTTTAAATCCATACGGTGATGATGGATTTTGGTGCAACGGAGGGGGAGATAGACGAGGCCGATCGTGCCAGCTCACACACATGTTTCTAGGTGCTAGGGGAGGCCGAGCTTAGGGGGATTGAGGCCGAGCATAGCTTAGGTCATAAGCTTCGAGATGAAGGTAGTTTGATGAAGTATTGTTGAGAATTGGAGGAGAATAATTCAACCCTAGTTCATGAGCTATGGGTTCTAGGTTGCGTACATCAACCTGGAGATGAAAACGTGATGTAGAAGATGGAGGAGGGCCGTTGGATGTGAAGATGCACGGCTGTGATGAAGTTAGGTTATAAGTTTTATAAGTTATGTTATAAATCTATGTATATAAACACGTGTAACTTCAAAAATTCATAACTTTTTCATACGAGGTCGAAAAAATGCAAACTCAGTTGCGTTGGAATCGTATGGACGAGCACTACGCGATGGAGTTGGTTTGGAGTCGTTTGGAGTTAGTGAAAATTTTGGGTAAAATTAAACGTCCGTTTAATTTTATTCGAAATAAAAGCTGAAACGGAATTTAAAACCAAGGTGAGAACTTCTCACTCAATCGAATCAGTTTCGATTTTATTTTAAATAGTTAGATTTAAAATATTTGAATGCATGTTTGAATGTTGATTGATATCTATTGATTGTTAAAATAGACATTATGCGCCGTTAGTAAGCGGATGTTATTTATTAAAAACATATACCGCGAATATTTCATAAACAGTGAAATTGGTATTATAAATAATATCAATATATATATATTGGCATATGTATATATTGCAGTTGTTGATTTCCCGCATTTATTTTTTTAGCGGATGAGACCCTATTACACCGTTATTAAGCGGATAATATTTAATAAGAACATATACCGCGATAATTTCGTACTGGAGCGAAATTGGTATTGTGCTAATGTTTGTGGATGCAGGAAAACAGGTTGGAGGGATCTAACTGGATTCCTCAACAGTATTTATTTAATTTCAGATATTTTGATATTTGATTGATTATCATATCGATATATGATATCGTTGTTGTCGTGATTGACTATTTGGTGTGTAGCATCATTGGACCCAGATTTTGGGATTTTAAAATGATTTTTTAAAAGTGATTTTAGAAAGTATACGTTTTATAAAATAATTTTTGGAATTGATCCATTTTAAATAAATAAACGTTATAATAGTTAAAGTTATAAAAATTATGATTTTGTGAAATATAGTTAAAAGTTGATTTTTGAGAAATAGGGGATTTATGATTTTATAAAATAGTTTAAATTGGATTTTTGAATATATTATAAAAGTTTAAAAATAGGATTTATAAAATTTGATTATTTTATAAATCAAAATGGTGAAACTATAAAGGAAACTAAAGACGTTTAAAAGAATAATATAAATTGATTTATATTAAGAGATTTATAAACGGATATTTATAAATTGAAATATTGACTTATAAAACGAGTTTTTATAAGTGTTTGAATGAAGTGAAAATGAAATTCATAAATGAATGAAATTTATAGAATTATATAACGGTGAAGTTATAAATGGAAATTTTATAAACAGTAGGTTTATAAAATTTGTAAAGTTCAAAGGAACGATTTTTCTAAATAAATAAATTATAAGTGTTTGACTTATAATTTGGACTTTTGGTTTATAATTAAAATTATAAATCAAATAAGTTAATAAAGAGATTTATAAAAAGGAAGTTTTTATAAATAAATAGAAATGGAATTTATAAACGTTGTTTTATAAATTCGCAAATGACTTATTTTAATAAGAAAATTGTTGAAACCTATTAAAGGGGTTATATTCACATTTTTGAATAGTGAATAATCCTTTGAATTAAAATGAATAAAAGGATGAAATTGTTAATGAAGTATATTCACATTTTTGAATAGTGAATAAGATGTTAAAGAAATTGTTTTGAATGTGATATTTCAAATAGAATTAAAACGATCGAACAATGTTTTAAAATGTGTTGAGATTCGAAACCATAGATTTCAACATGTATTGTTGAAATAAACATTTTCGAGAAATAAAAGGAAATAGTGGACTATAACACTGTTGTTATAGTAAATGATTTCCGAAAGGAAATGTTTTGTATAGTATTGGGATTTATATATCTATTTTAATTTTGAATCCCTATACTAGTGATTTTGGGTTATCGTAACGATGTTTTACGCAACATTCGTTTTGGTCCAAATAAATATGTTTAAGAGAATGATTTCCTTAATAGAATGAAATATATACTTAATTTCGATTTAAGTATATTGAATATTTTCCAAGTGTTGAAAATAAATAAAATTTGTGAATTACTTATTAAATAAGTATGGAATTGTTTTCCAATATGAAGTGAAAAATTAAAATTTATCTTCTGAAGATAAATTGAAAATGAATAGTTGAAATCGTATATGCATGAATATTTTGGAATATAAATTCACTAAGGAATTTATAAATGAAAGGTAGAATTTGTTTAAAAATAAATATTGATTTATTTTTGAAATATTGAAATTATATATCTTGTAAAGATATTTTGGAAAATAAATAATTTGGAAAATTATTTGGAATCTGGTGATGTGTGCATATTCAGTGATAGTTCAATAACCGACTATCAATATTTCCCTTTGAATGGGTAATTGATGTGATTTGTTTGAATGTGAATGCTACACTTATTTTTGAATAAGCGCTCACTATTCGGGTTAACCGGGAAAGGACCATGGGGTCGTATAACCCATTCCGAATATGTGATACGTCGTTATGAATTGCATTTGAAGATCGGTGTTGAAGACCGAGTATTTGTGAAAGCGATAGGATGACCTATCGATTGTCTCTGCACTGGGTAGCTCCTGGTATAGAGATCTCCTAAGTGATGGGAAATTCGATCGGGATTGTGAATACCCGTATTGCAAGGGCTTCGTAAGAAGTGCCTTCGGTTTTGTTCGAGCCCGGAACAGACTTGTATGGATTGTATGTCTGACATTACAAATTGAGATGTAAAGCCGATTTCTTTCAAATATATTTCTGTTGGTGGCGGAGAATTTATTCTTTTAGCTTAACACCCTTCTCTGAGACGTACGTGCTCAGAGGTTATGTAGTTGAATGTTATCAGCGATATATTCCCAATTTGGTAATGTGACATGCTGAGTGATGCTGAAATGATCATTGTGTTGATTATTTGTGATAGGATCGTTTATTTGATCGTCTATCCTCGTGATCATTGTGTTGATCATTTGTTGACCCAAAGCATGGCTTTTGTATAAAGTATGTTTTTGTGGACGAAACTTCGTCGAACCTCACACCCCGTGAATGGTCAAAACAGGAAAGAAGCAGCAAGGTTATGAGGGGTAGCACCCTTTAGGATGTGTCCATTTCCTTCTGGAAAAGGGTGGTATCATGGTATGGAGCCCAGATACTTACTCATGTTGAAAACACTTTGTTATGATTGTGTGAATTGATTACGAGCGCTCGGTGATAAAGGTCCCAAAGGACCGGGGGATGGCATATTCGGTCAGTTGTTACTCAGTTAGGGGTAACCCGGCCTTGTGTTGGTAGAGATCCGGTTTGGTTCTCGGGGATGTCCATCCAGAGGCATTCTCATGTGGCAATGGGAAGTTCCTTGGCCTGATCATTCGTTGGAAATCCAAAGAAACAATACGTGACTTGTACGGTTTTAGTTGTATAACCTGCTATGGAATGTGGCGGTAACCTGCTATTGAACATAGTTAGCTATAGTAGGCATACGATAATGGTCGTATGTTGGCTAAGATTTATATTCTACTTTCGAAATAAATTTTTCCTACTCTATGCACTAATAATAATATCAAATGTTATTTTAAATGCGTATCAAGCATCTTTGACTATCATAAGGAGAAATCTCCTCCGATTCTGCGTTTGCATTGTGTGTGTGTGCGGGAGGCCTTATGGTAGTCTCATTTTTAAAAGCATTGCGAATTAGCTTTAAAAATATTCCTCTATTTTGATTTTTTAAAGATAAATAAACTGTTTTGAGTTCTCACACCAGTCACATGACTGACTTGGAGTTTATTGTTTTCCTTCCTAAACTCTGGGTGCCCACCAATTTTCCACACGGGCAGTTAAGAGTTAGGTTTATCAGGATATTCTGGATATTCTGGATTTGCTGGAGGCAAGCTGGATGGCATGGCGTATTACTAATTATATAGTATTTCTTTTTCCGCTGTTTGTTTGATATTGTATACTCTGATGACATGATGTAATGTAATGTATAAAATGTAATAACTGATAGTTCTTTGTTTAAAGATTATTCATTTATTATTATATGTTGTTCCGCTGCGAATTGTGAGATTCTGATGTTGTTCTGTTGTTTTCTGTTCCGTCCTATTTTCTTCTGTGTTCCATTTCCTTTCTCTTCTCTTTTCTTTCTATTTTAAAATTTTCTACCTTCTATTCTGTTTTCTATTCTCTCTAATTTCTATTTTCTATTTCTATTCCCTCTATCTTCTACCTTTTTCTCTCTTCTTCTTCCTTTTTCTTAAATTCTTTTTAAAACCCATAACATTCCGGTTTTTGACCTTCGAATTCTCGGCAGTCGATAAAGTGAGTATCGATGTTGAATTTTCGAAAGTCCAAAATTTTGTGGACGTTACATTTGGTATCAGAGCATATGGTTAAGCGACAACCATGGTTCTGTTGGGTATTACTCATTAGAGATAGAGTCAGCAGTACTCTAGAATGAGTTTGAGTGTAATAATAGCTATGAGAGCGTATTTGTTAGTGAATATGAAATTGTCTTATATTGTGATGGTTGGTTTATTGAGTGGCATATGAACTTTCGTCAGCGTGGTCCGCAAGACTATGCCGAAGGGGTTTCTAAACACTTGAATAGAACAATTCGGCACAGTATTGTTTAAATTGGGTAAATGAAATAATTTTGCCTTGATTATATTTTGTATATAAAAGAAATAATTTTTCAGAATTATTAAAGTGTATATAAGTTGATTGTTTAGTTGTTTGAATAATCTAAATTAAAGAATAATTGTATAAGCAAAAAGAATTATAAGAATTAAATTATAATTAAAGTGATTTACAATTGTGAAATAAACTTGTATATATAAGAAGTGAAATTATTTGAATATATTTATGAATATGAGTTGTGAATGAAAGTGAATTCAAAGATAAATGAAATTCAACTTTTGTAATTGAATTGAATTAATGGATTGAATATTAATCAATTGAATGTGAATAATTGATATGAAATAATGAATATAAGTGTTAATTCATTAAAATGTAATGTTATTAGAAAGTTGAATAATTGAATGAAAATCAATTAAATTAAACCAATTGATAAGCAAAGGAATTTGGTTGTAATTATATATACATTGGTTGTATTATGAATGTTGATTGATTGTATATAATTCATTAAGTATTAATGAAATTGAAAGCTATATAATTGAATTCAAATTAAAGGTAAATAAATTTGAATAGAATTGAATTTGATTTGGAAGTGAACCAACTTGAATATGAATTAGTGAATATAAACTAATTGAGAATGAATGTTGATAAAATCCAATGTTAATAAATCAAATGTGATTAAATTGAAAACCCAATTCATTGAATATTAATGAGAATATGAACATTTGTTGGTTATGAATGCTAGTTGGTTGATGTTTGCATTTGTTGCTTTTGTTTCATTTGAAATGTTGACATATATAGTTATTATGTTACTATATGTTGTATATCGATACTACTATCTATATGCATGGTCTCATGTTGTTTGTTGAGTGTTTAGTAGGTGCGGATCGCGTTTGCTTCGCATTTGGAGCTCGCTTTTGCGCTATATTAGCCGTATATGCTCGCTAATAAAATATAAGGTACATATCTCGGATTAAATACAGCACTTTTACACTTTTTTCCCTGCGGGATACCTCATTACTTGATGAGATGTATATTTGTGATATATATACTGTCATTTTTTTTTCCGGATCGAGCCGCGCAAAGGAGACAATGGCGAATTTTTCCGAAAATTTAAGGCGTTAGAAAATTTTTGAGAAAATTGGAAAATTTTAAAAACTTTAACTTTTATTTGGAATTGAAAGTTAAACGATAGTAGTCGTTTTTGAAAAGATAACTAAGTATGATTTTGAAAACTTAGTAAAGATTTGTAAAGAAGTTTAAATTTGTTTTGGGAAAATTAATAGATTCTATAATTTTTCTTACTTAATAATTTCGAGGACGAAATTCTTTTAAGGGGGGAAGATTGTAACGACCCAGAATTTTTAGAAATTAAAATATGAATATTTAATTAATTTTAAATATTAATAAGTGAATTTATGAGTCGAATAAATTTTTATTTGAATTATTGGATTTAATTGGATAATTAAATCGATAATTTAATACGTTAAATTATGGAAATAATTGAAAATTAGGTTAAATATGATTGAAAATGATTTGTAAAATTTTATTTTATCATATGGGAGTTAGAACAATATTTTAGAACTTTTAAAATCGAATTTAAAGTTAATTTGTGAAAATTGAATATTTTAATATTAAAATCGACTAGTGAAAATAGTCAATTTTTGAACAGTCTCAGAATTGAACGAAACCAGTTCCATTGGATCCGTAATAGTTAGTTATTACCGGATTTCAATTTTCGTGTCAATCGGAGCTATCGTTTGATCGTGGCAGCTCGAAACGCATCGATTTATTTTTAATTTTAATTTGGCGAGTGAAAATAGCCATTTTTCAAAAAGTCTCGGATTTCGACGAAACCAGTTTCATCGGATCCGTAATGTGATATTATTGTAAGGTTTCAAATTTCAAGTCAATTGGATTTACCGTTTGTCCGGTACAAATTAAAACGCCTAGAAATCGAGTTAAATCGGTTTAATTTAAATTGAGCGTTTACAGCCATAACTCGCACATACTTCCGAATTAGCTTCCGAAACCTGTTCCATTGTGTCCAGAACGCGGGGTAAACCCTAGAAACGCTGGTTACGACGCCTAAATCGGAGTTCGGAATTTCCGGGATGAATAGTGTCGCTCGTTCCTTATAAATAGCCCCCCCCCCATTTAAAAAATAAAAAAAATAAAAACAACTAAACCCTAGCCGCCACCCTTGCAGTGAATGGCCAGAATTGTCCCAATTTCATTCCTTAATCTCTCCCAATCCACAAACATTCACGCGAAATGATCAACTACAAAATTGAAGAGTGAGATGAGAGCTTTAAATCCATACGGTGATGATGGATTTTGGTGCAACGGAGGGGGAGATAGACGAGGCCGATCGTGCCAGCTCACACACGTGTTTCTAGGTGCTAGGGGAGGCCGAGCTTAGGGGGATTGAGGCCGAGCATAGCTTAGGTCATAAGCTTCGAGATGAAGGTAGTTTGATGAAGTATTGTTGAGAATTGGAGGAGAATAATTCAACCCTAGTTCATGAGCTATGGGTTCTAGGTTGCGTACATCAACCTGGAGATGAAAACGTGATGTAGAAGATGGAGGAGGGCCGTTGGATGTGAAGATGCACGGCTGTGATGAAGTTAGGTTATAAGTTTTATAAGTTATGTTATAAATCTATGTATATAAACACGTGTAACTTCAAAAATTCATAACTTTTTCATACGAGGTCGAAAAAATGCAAACTCAGTTGCGTTGGAATCGTATGGACGAGCACTACGCGATGGAGTTGGTTTGGAGTCGTTTGGAGTTAGTGAGAATTTTGGGTAAAATTAAACGTCCGTTTAATTTTATTCGAAATAAAAGCTGAAACGGAATTTAAAACCAAGGTGAGAACTTCTCACTCAATCGAATCAGTTTCGATTTTATTTTAAATAGTTAGATTTAAAATATTTGAATGCATGTTTGAATGTTGATTGATATCTATTGATTGTTAAAATAGACATTATGCGCCGTTAGTAAGCGGATGTTATTTATTAAAAACATATACCGCGAATATTTCATAAACAGTGAAATTGGTATTATAAATAATATCAATATATATATATTGGCATATGTATATATTGCAGTTGTTGATTTCCCGCATTTATTTTTTTAGCGGATGAGACCCTATTACGCCGTTATTAAGCGGATAATATTTAATAAGAACATATACCGCGATAATTTCGTACTGGAGCGAAATTGGTATTGTGCTAATGTTTGTGGATGCAGGAAAACAGGTTGGAGGGATCCAACTGGATTCATCAACAGTATTTATTTAATTTCAGATATTTTGATATTTGATTGATTATCATATCGATATATGATATCGTTGTTGTCGTGATTGACTATTTGGTGTGTAGCATCATTGGACCCAGATTTTGGGATTTTAAAATGATTTTTTAAAAGTGATTTTAGAAAGTATACGTTTTATAAAATAATTTTTGGAATTGATCCATTTTAAATAAATAAACGTTATAATAGTTAAAGTTATAAAAATTATGATTTTGTGAAATATAGTTAAAAGTTGATTTTTGAGAAATAGGGGATTTATGATTTTATAAAATAGTTTAAATTGGATTTTTGAATATATTATAAAAGTTTAAAAATAGGATTTATAAAATTTGATTATTTTATAAATCAAAATGGTGAAACTATAAAGGAAACTAAAGACGTTTAAAAGAATAATATAAATTGATTTATATTAAGAGATTTATAAACGGATATTTATAAATTGAAATATTGACTTATAAAACGAGTTTTTATAAGTGTTTGAATGAAGTGAAAATGAAATTCATAAATGAATGAAATTTATAGAATTATATAACGGTGAAGTTATAAATGGAAATTTTATAAACAGTAGGTTTATAAAATTTGTAAAGTTCAAAGGAACGATTTTTCTAAATAAATAAATTATAAGTGTTTGACTTATAATTTGGACTTTTGGTTTATAATTAAAATTATAAATCAAATAAGTTAATAAAGAGATTTATAAAAAGGAAGTTTTTATAAATAAATTGTAACGACCCAGAATTTTTGATAACTTGAATTTGAATATTTAATTTATTTTTAATATTAATAAGTGGAATTTTTAAGTCGAATAATTTATTTTTCGAATATTGGATTTAATGGGATAATTAAATCGATGATTTAATAGTGAAATTCCAAAAATAATTAAATATTGGGTTAAATATGATTGAAAATGATTTGGAAAATTTTATTTTATCATATTAAAGTTATAGAGATATTTTAGAACTTGTAAAACTAAATTTGGAATTTATTTGTAAAAATTGAATATTTTAATATTTAATTATCGACTGAAAAATAGCCAATTTTTGAACAGTCTCGGAATTGAACGAAACGAGTTCCATTGGATCCGTAATAGTTAGTTATTATCGGATTTCAATTTTCGTAGCAATCGGAGTTGTCGTTTGACCGTGGCAGCTCGAAACGCATCGATATCGTTTTAATTTTAATTCGGCGAGTTAAAATAGCCATTTTTCAAACGGTCTCGGATTTCGACGAAACTAGTTTCATCGGATCCGTAATGTGATATTATTGTAAGATTTCAAATTTCAAGTCAATCGGATATATCGTTTGTCCGGTACAAGCCAAAACGCCTAGAAATCGTTTAAATCGGTTTTAATTTAAATTGATCGTTTAATTCTATATCTCACACATACGATCGAATTAGCTTACGAAACCCATTCCATTGTGTCCGGAACGCGGAAAAACCTTAGGATCGCCTGTCGGAACGCGTAGATTGGAGGTCGTTTGCATAAGTGTTAAATTGGAGATTTTATTGTTAAAATAATATTAATAACATGTATATACTAATTATTCTTTCTAAACCCTAATCTACTTTCGTGGCCGCCAGTTATGGTATTAATGGCCGAAATGTGCCCATCTTCCCTCTCCAATTTCTTCAAATCCACGCACTGTTTACAGAAACTTCCAACATAGAAATTGAAGAGCACTCAACGAGCTTCACATCCGTACGGTTGAGATGTTGGTTTGTCAACCAGAGGAGGGCGATTTTGGCCGCGTTTGTTCGTCGCTTGCGCACGTTTTTCTAGGTGGTGAGGGGGCCGAGCTTCATGATGCTCCAGCCGAGAGTAGGGGGAAGCACGTGCTATCGAATGGTGACCTCGGATCATCGTCAAAGCAAGTGTGATGGGCTCGGCAATCTAGGGTTTTGGTTCGTGATGGGTTTCAAGTCGCGTGTTTTGACCTGGGAGTTCTTGCGTGAGGGGGGAAGAAGGTGGAGTGCGGCCAGATTTTGATCAAGGGGAAATGGATGGCAGATATGAGATGTGGGTTTTAAAATTTATTAAAGTTGTAATTAGTCATATTAAAATTAGTATTAACTTCAAAATGTCATAACTTTGCGATGCGAGGTCGGAAAATTATGAAACGAAGTGCATTGGAATTGTATGATCGTGCTCTTTGCGATGGAGCTGGATTGGAAATTTTTGGAGCTAGCGAAAATTTCGGGTATAATTAAACGCGTGTTTAATTATATTCGAAATAAAAGCTGAAACGGAAATAAAACCAAGGTGAGAACTCCTCACTCAATCGAAAGGTTTTGTTTAAAATTTTAAATAGTTAATATTGATTGATAATTGTTGATTGATTGTGGTAGTAGATATAATAGGATATATATTATATATAGCAATATATATATATTGGCATATGTATATATTGGATTTGATTTCCCGCCTCGTATAGCGGATGAGACCCTATTGCGCCGTTATTAAGCGGATATTTTATAAAATCCCATATACCGCGATATTCCACCTTGAAGTGGAATTGGTATTGTGCTAACGTCTGTGGATGCAGGGTAACAGGTTGGAGGGATCCAACTGGATTCCTCACATATTTATTTGTTTATAAATATTGTGTTGATTGTTAACTATCATATCGATATATGATGTTTATTCCCGTGATTGACCATTTGATGCGGTTGCATCATCGGATTCATTTTTAAAAAAGTTAAAAATAACGATTTTGAATTTAAAAGGATTTTTAAGTAATTTTCCAAGTATATGTTTTTATTAAATTTTTGAACTTGATTCATTTTAAATAAATTAAGATTTTAAATATTAAAGTTATAAAACTATGATTTTTATGGAATATAACAAAAAGGAAAATTTTAAAAATAAATAGATTTATAAAATAGTTAAATTGGGTTTTTGGGTAATTTTTATTAATAGTTTATGTAAAAGATTTTATAAATCGATATCTATAAATTTAAAATTTTTGGAATTATAAGACGAGTTATTAAGTGTTAAAATGAAGTATAAAAATGGATTTCATCTAAACTATAGTTTTATAAATTATGAGAGTTATGAAATGAATTGATGTTGAAAATAAAAGTTTATAAGTAATTAACTTATAAAATGGCTTTGGGCATTTAAAAGGGGATTTTTATAGAAATTGTTAATAAAGGAGGTTTTTATAAGTTGAAAACTATTATAAAAGGTGAGAAATCTTATCAGTAATAAGATTAACAATTTGTGAAGTTTTAAAAGGAACGACTTGGTAAATAAATAATATTTTAAGTATTTGACTTATAATACGAACTTTTGGTATAGAAATTGGGTTTATAAATTGAATTGGCTTAATAAAAGAGATTTCTAAACCGAAGTTATTAATAGAAATAGAATTTATAAACGTTGTTTATAAATTTGAAATCAATGTAATTTGGTAAATTGAATTTAGAATTGTTAAAGGGGTTACATTCACTCTTTTAAACGATGAATATATTATTAAGTCAAATGGGCATGTTTTGGGAGAAGAATGTTTTAAAGGGAATTTTAAAACGATTTTAAGATGCTCTAAAATGCATTAAGTATCGAATACTGGGATTTCAACATTCATTGTTGAAATAGACGTTTTCGAGAAATAAAAGGAAATGAATACGTAGATTTCAACATTCATTGTTGAAATAGGCGTTTTCGAGAAATAAAAGGAAATGAATACGTAGATTTCAACATTCATTGTTGAAATAGGCGTTTTCGAGAAATAAAAGGAAATGAATACGTAGATTTCAACATTCATTGTTGAAATAGGCGTTTTCGAGAAAATGAGGAAATGATGGACTATAACACTGTTGTTATAGTGAATGGTTTCCAAATGGAAATATTTTGTGTAGTATTGGAATGTATGTTTCTATTTTTATTTTGAAACCCTATTCCAGTGATTTTGGGTTGTCGTGACGGTGTTTTACGCAACATTCGTTTTGACCCAAGTAAAAGTGAATAGAAGAATGTTTCCCTTAAAAGAATGAAATATATACTTGGCTATGGTTAAGTATATCGAATATTTTCAAATTATTGAAAATAAATAAAATTTGTGAATCCTTATTATTAAATAAGTATGGGAATGCTTTTCCAATATGAAATGAAATGTTTTTGAGAATTTATCTTTTTGAAGATAAATTGAGATTGAATAACTGAAATCTATTGAAAACGTTAGGTCAGTAGATATTTTGAAATATAAATTCACTATGGAATTTATAAAAGGAAGGGAAATTTGTTTAAAAATAAATATTGATTTATTTTGAAGTATGGAAATGAATTTACGAATTTGGAACGTAAATTTAAAATAAATCGGTAAAGATTTATTCGATGATTCGAAATCTGTTTTCAAAGGGTATAAATGATGTAAAGTGATTTGAAATTGATTTTCAAAGGGTTGAGGTGTTTAATTTGAAATGGGTTTTCAAATGGGTAAAGTGTGGAAAATTTTATCGTGAAGTGGTTTTGGTAAATCAAATAATTTGGGCAATTATTTGGAAATTGTGTATATATATCTTGTAAAGATATTTTGGGACTTAATAATTTTGGAAAAATTATTTGGAATCTGATGATGTGGCGCATCTTTATTGATAGTTAAATAACCGACTATCAGTATTTACCCTTGGATGGTAATTGTTGTGATTGTTGAAATTGAATGCTACACTTATTTTTAAAAATAAGCGCTCGCTATTCGGTTTAGCCGGGAGAGGACCTTTGTGTCATATATCCCATTCCGAATATGCGATACGTCGTTTGGATTGCATCTGAAGACCGGTGTTGAAGACCGGGTATTTGTGAGAACGATAGGATGACCTATCGATTGTCTCCGCATCGTTAGCTACGATATGGAGATTTCCTTTGTGATGGGAAATTTTATCGGGATTGTGAATACCCGGATTGCAAGGGCTTCTTTGGAAGTGCCTTCGGTTCTGTTCGAACCCGGAACAGACTTGTATGGTTACGTGTCTGACATTACGTTTTGAGAGATAGAGCAGATTTCTTTCAAATACATTTCTGTTGGTGGCGGAGGATTTATTCTCTTAGCTTAACACCCTTCTCTGAGACGTACGAGCTCAGAGGTTATGTAGTTGAAGGTTATCAGCGATATTTCCCAATCTGGTAATGTGGCATGCTGAGTGCTGCTGTGTGATGATCATTGGTTGATCGTTTGGATATGATCATTTGTTTGATCATTTATCTTTGTGATTATTGCTTTGGTCATCTGTGGACCCGAAGCATGGCTTTGTTACACAAAGCGTAGCTTTGTGGACGAGACTTCGTCAGGACCTCACTCCCCGGAAATGGTCGAAACAGGAATATGCGGCAAGGTTATGAGGGTCGCGCCCTTTAGGGTATGTCATTTCCTTCTGGAAAAGGGTGGTATCATGGTATGGAGCCCAGATGCTTACTCATGTTGATACACTATATATATTTCTGTGTGTGGTGTTGTTGCGAGCGCTCGGATAAAGGTCCCAAAGGACCGGGGGATGACATATTCGTGTAGTAGTTACCTAGTTACAGAGGTAACCCGGCCTTGTGTTGGCAGAGATCTAACCGTAACGTTAGTTTCTCGGGACGTCCCGCCAGAGGCGATCCCATGTGGCAGTAGGAAGTTCCTTAGCCTGACCATTTGTTGGAAATCCAATCAAAACAATACGCGCCTTGTACGGTTTTAGTTGTATTACCTGCCATTCACTTATGGTGGTCACCACTGTTTGGATGGTAGCTATAGTAGGCATAGTTCGGAATGTCTATGCTGGCTAGGATTTATATTCTACTTTCGAATTGTTTTCTACACTATGCACTAGTAATAATATCAAAAATGATTTGATTTTCGCGTAGTAAGCATCTTTGACTATCATAAGGAGAAATCTCCTCCAATTCTGCGTTTGCATTGTGTGTGTGGCGGGAGGCCTTATGGTAGTTTCATTTTCCAAAAAGCATTGCGGATTTAAAAATTTAAATTTTCTTGTTGCTTGTTTAAAGATAAACTGTTTTGAGTTCTCACACCAGTCCCATGACTGACCTGGAGTTTATTGTTCCTTTCCTAAACTCTGGGTGCCCACTATTTTCCACACGGGCAGTCTAGAGTTAGGTTATCAGGTTATTCTGGATTCGGGAGTTGCTGTGCAGATGTTGGAGGCGAGCTTGGATAGCGTAGTCTATTATCTATTGTATATAGTATTCTTTCCGCTGTTTTATTGTTGTACACTCTGATGATATGATGTATTGTGATGTATGTATAAAAGGTATAGTTCTTTTGTTTTAATGAATATTCATTTATCTATTATATGTTGTTCCGCTGCGACTGTGAGATTCTGATATTGTTCCTGTTCTGTTACTTGTTTTTGTTTCTTCTCTCCTTTCTTTCTTCTATCTTTCTCTCTCTTCTCCTACCTCTTTCTTCTTCTTCTTAAACCCTAACGGTTCGATTTTTCGGCAACGAAAAATCTCGATCGTTACATTTGGTATCAGAGCATGTGGTTAAGCGACAACCATGGTTCTGTTGGGTATTACTCATTAGAGATAGAGTCAGCAGTACTCTAGAATGAGTGTGAGTGTAATAATAGATATGAGCGCGTATTTGTTAGTGAATATAAAATTGTTTTATATTGTGATGATTGGTTTATTGAGTGGCATATGAACCTTCGTCGGCACAGTCTGTACAACTGGATCGAAGGGGTTTCTAAACACTTGAATAGAACAATTCGACATGATATTGTTTTAAATTGGGTAAATGAAATAATTTTACCTTGATTATATTTTCTATATAAGAAAATAATTTTTTCAAGAATTATTGAAGTGTGTGTATAATTGATTGTTTGATTGTTTGAAATATATATATATATATATAAGTTAATTAAAAGTTGTTTGAATAAGTTATATAAAAACAACTATCGTAAAAAGAATAATTGTATAAGCTAATGAATTATAAGTATGGAATTATAATTAAAATGATTTACAATTGTAAAATAATCTTATGTATATAAGAAGTGAAATTTTATAAGTAAGATTTATAAATGTAATTTATAAATAAAGGGAAATTTTGAAAGAATATTTAGCATTGATTTCACTATGGTTACTGGGAAATAATAAGGATGATGACTGCAGCATCATCAGTATCATTTTCGAGTTTCTATGTGATGGATTTGCTACAATAATGAATTTAAAATTGAAGCTTTGTTGTAGTAAACAAATTTGAAATTAAAATTCAACTTGAAATTGTCAAATATAAGTGAAAAAAAGGGGTTTTGAACTTATAATATGAGTTGGAAGTTGAATAATAAGTTGTATAACTTATAGAATGAGAAAATGTAAGTAAAACCAATTATTGAAGTGGTTAAACAATTAAGTTAAGTAAAATGAAATACGAATTTGATTGTTGATATGAATTTGACTTAAGTAAAAGTTAAATAGAATTTACTTTAGAATTGGAAACCGAATTGGATTGATAAGTGGAAACTTAAGTTTATTTGAACAAATTATGTTAAATGGAATAGAGTTTGAAATGAATTAGGAGAATACTTAAGTTGAATAGTGGAAGTAAATGTAAATGAAGTTGAATGGAATATAACTTGAGTAATGTTGAAAGAATTGATGTTGATATCAAAATAAAATGAATAAAGTGAGTTAATGAAATCGTTAAATGATGTGAACTTGAGTTATATAAATGAAATTCAATTTTTATATGTAAAAAGAATTGGCAACTGAATTAAAGTATGGATTGAATGTTAATTAATCGAATGTGAATAAGTTGATATGAAATGATGTATGTAAGTGTAAATTCATTTCGAGCTAGTTGAATAATTGAATGAAAATCAGTTGAATGTTAAATCAATTGGAATTAAAACTGTTGAACCAAATTGAATGTAGTGAGAGAAAAACTAATAATTTGGTTTTATTGGATATACATTGGTTGTTATTCGCTTGTTGGTTGATTGTATGTAAATTCATTAAGTGTTAATGAAATTGAATTAGCGCATTTGAAAACTATGTAATTGAATTCAAATTGAAAGTGAAGTAAATAAATTTGAATAGAATTGAATTCGAGTTGATTTGAAAGTGAACCAATGTGAATTTAATTAGTGAATGTAAACTAATGGGAAATGAATGAGAAAGAATATGCAACTTCAATAGTAAACTAAAAATGTATAAGAAGCATATGTTGAAAGGTTTTGTAATTGAATTGGCAAAATGATTTGAATGTTGAAGTTGGAATTGTGTACTACTATTAGCAGGATATACAGGTGTATAATGGAATTGGGATTTTGGTTATGAAGTTAAATTGAATCGCTCGACAAAAAGGTACGTATTTCAGTTTTTATATGAGATTTGGTGATTTCCTTCTCCAGCCACTTGGCTTTCTCTTTTCTTTTTGATTCTGAGGGGCCGTAGAGCCGTTTTGTAGTCGTACCGATCTAGCCGCGCAAGGGAGACTCTGGCGAAATTTTTCGAAAATTTAGGGAGTTAGAAAATTTTTGAGAAAATTTTGAAAGTTTGAAATTTGAATTTAAATTTAAATTTGAATTGTTGAGTAAACAATGTTGTTTGAAACCTATAATTGAAGTTGGAAAGCTAATTGAAATGATAGTAAATCTTTAATAAAAGATTTGTGTTAGAAAGTTGATAAAACTAATTGATTTTTGAAAAATAATAAACGGATTAGGATCGTTCTCCTTAACTTGCAATTTCGAGGACGAAATTCTTTTAAGGGGGGAAGATTGTAACGACCCAGAATTTTTGATAACTTGAATTTGAATATTTAATTTATTTTTAATATTAATAAGTGGAATTTTTAAGTCGAATAATTTATTTTTCGAATATTGGATTTAATGGGATAATTAAATCGATGATTTAATAGTGAAATTCCAAAAATAATTAAATATTGGGTTAAATATGATTGAAAATGATTTGGAAAATTTTATTTTATCATATTAAAGTTATAGAGATATTTTAGAACTTGTAAAACTAAATTTGGAATTTATTTGTAAAAATTGAATATTTTAATATTTAATTATCGACTGAAAAATAGCCAATTTTTGAACAGTCTCGGAATTGAACGAAACGAGTTCCATTGGATCCGTAATAGTTAGTTATTATCGGATTTCAATTTTCGTAGCAATCGGAGTTGTCGTTTGACCGTGGCAGCTCGAAACGCATCGATATCGTTTTAATTTTAATTCGGCGAGTTAAAATAGCCATTTTTCAAACGGTCTCGGATTTCGACGAAACTAGTTTCATCGGATCCGTAATGTGATATTATTGTAAGATTTCAAATTTCAAGTCAATCGGATATATCGTTTGTCCGGTACAAGCCAAAACGCCTAGAAATCGTTTAAATCGGTTTTAATTTAAATTGATCGTTTAATTCTATATCTCACACATACGATCGAATTAGCTTACGAAACCCATTCCATTGTGTCCGGAACGCGGAAAAACCTTAGGATCGCCTGTCGGAACGCGTAGATTGGAGGTCGTTTGCATAAGTGTTAAATTGGAGATTTTATTGTTAAAATAATATTAATAACATGTATATACTAATTATTCTTTCTAAACCCTAATCTACTTTCGTGGCCGCCAGTTATGGTATTAATGGCCGAAATGTGCCCATCTTCCCTCTCCAATTTCTTCAAATCCACGCACTGTTTACAGAAACTTCCAACATAGAAATTGAAGAGCACTCAACGAGCTTCACATCCGTACGGTTGAGATGTTGGTTTGTCAACCAGAGGAGGGCGATTTTGGCCGCGTTTGTTCGTCGCTTGCGCACGTTTTTCTAGGTGGTGAGGGGGCCGAGCTTCATGATGCTCCAGCCGAGAGTAGGGGGAAGCACGTGCTATCGAATGGTGACCTCGGATCATCGTCAAAGCAAGTGTGATGGGCTCGGCAATCTAGGGTTTTGGTTCGTGATGGGTTTCAAGTCGCGTGTTTTGACCTGGGAGTTCTTGCGTGAGGGGGGAAGAAGGTGGAGTGCGGCCAGATTTTGATCAAGGGGAAATGGATGGCAGATATGAGATGTGGGTTTTAAAATTTATTAAAGTTGTAATTAGTCATATTAAAATTAGTATTAACTTCAAAATGTCATAACTTTGCGATGCGAGGTCGGAAAATTATGAAACGAAGTGCATTGGAATTGTATGATCGTGCTCTTTGCGATGGAGCTGGATTGGAAATTTTTGGAGCTAGCGAAAATTTCGGGTATAATTAAACGCGTGTTTAATTATATTCGAAATAAAAGCTGAAACGGAAATAAAACCAAGGTGAGAACTCCTCACTCAATCGAAAGGTTTTGTTTAAAATTTTAAATAGTTAATATTGATTGATAATTGTTGATTGATTGTGGTAGTAGATATAATAGGATATATATTATATATAGCAATATATATATATTGGCATATGTATATATTGGATTTGATTTCCCGCCTCGTATAGCGGATGAGACCCTATTGCGCCGTTATTAAGCGGATATTTTATAAAATCCCATATACCGCGATATTCCACCTTGAAGTGGAATTGGTATTGTGCTAACGTCTGTGGATGCAGGGTAACAGGTTGGAGGGATCCAACTGGATTCCTCACATATTTATTTGTTTATAAATATTGTGTTGATTGTTAACTATCATATCGATATATGATGTTTATTCCCGTGATTGACCATTTGATGCGGTTGCATCATCGGATTCATTTTTAAAAAAGTTAAAAATAACGATTTTGAATTTAAAAGGATTTTTAAGTAATTTTCCAAGTATATGTTTTTATTAAATTTTTGAACTTGATTCATTTTAAATAAATTAAGATTTTAAATATTAAAGTTATAAAACTATGATTTTTATGGAATATAACAAAAAGGAAAATTTTAAAAATAAATAGATTTATAAAATAGTTAAATTGGGTTTTTGGGTAATTTTTATTAATAGTTTATGTAAAAGATTTTATAAATCGATATCTATAAATTTAAAATTTTTGGAATTATAAGACGAGTTATTAAGTGTTAAAATGAAGTATAAAAATGGATTTCATCTAAACTATAGTTTTATAAATTATGAGAGTTATGAAATGAATTGATGTTGAAAATAAAAGTTTATAAGTAATTAACTTATAAAATGGCTTTGGGCATTTAAAAGGGGATTTTTATAGAAATTGTTAATAAAGGAGGTTTTTATAAGTTGAAAACTATTATAAAAGGTGAGAAATCTTATCAGTAATAAGATTAACAATTTGTGAAGTTTTAAAAGGAACGACTTGGTAAATAAATAATATTTTAAGTATTTGACTTATAATACGAACTTTTGGTATAGAAATTGGGTTTATAAATTGAATTGGCTTAATAAAAGAGATTTCTAAACCGAAGTTATTAATAGAAATAGAATTTATAAACGTTGTTTATAAATTTGAAATCAATGTAATTTGGTAAATTGAATTTAGAATTGTTAAAGGGGTTACATTCACTCTTTTAAACGATGAATATATTATTAAGTCAAATGGGCATGTTTTGGGAGAAGAATGTTTTAAAGGGAATTTTAAAACGATTTTAAGATGCTCTAAAATGCATTAAGTATCGAATACTGGGATTTCAACATTCATTGTTGAAATAGACGTTTTCGAGAAATAAAAGGAAATGAATACGTAGATTTCAACATTCATTGTTGAAATAGGCGTTTTCGAGAAATAAAAGGAAATGAATACGTAGATTTCAACATTCATTGTTGAAATAGGCGTTTTCGAGAAATAAAAGGAAATGAATACGTAGATTTCAACATTCATTGTTGAAATAGGCGTTTTCGAGAAAATGAGGAAATGATGGACTATAACACTGTTGTTATAGTGAATGGTTTCCAAATGGAAATATTTTGTGTAGTATTGGAATGTATGTTTCTATTTTTATTTTGAAACCCTATTCCAGTGATTTTGGGTTGTCGTGACGGTGTTTTACGCAACATTCGTTTTGACCCAAGTAAAAGTGAATAGAAGAATGTTTCCCTTAAAAGAATGAAATATATACTTGGCTATGGTTAAGTATATCGAATATTTTCAAATTATTGAAAATAAATAAAATTTGTGAATCCTTATTATTAAATAAGTATGGGAATGCTTTTCCAATATGAAATGAAATGTTTTTGAGAATTTATCTTTTTGAAGATAAATTGAGATTGAATAACTGAAATCTATTGAAAACGTTAGGTCAGTAGATATTTTGAAATATAAATTCACTATGGAATTTATAAAAGGAAGGGAAATTTGTTTAAAAATAAATATTGATTTATTTTGAAGTATGGAAATGAATTTACGAATTTGGAACGTAAATTTAAAATAAATCGGTAAAGATTTATTCGATGATTCGAAATCTGTTTTCAAAGGGTATAAATGATGTAAAGTGATTTGAAATTGGTTTTCAAAGGGTTGAGGTGTTTAATTTGAAATGGGTTTTCAAATGGGTAAAGTGTGGAAAATTTTATCGTGAAGTGGTTTTGGTAAATCAAATAATTTGGGCAATTATTTGGAAATTGTGTATATATATCTTGTAAAGATATTTTGGGACTTAATAATTTTGGAAAAATTATTTGGAATCTGATGATGTGGCGCATCTTTATTGATAGTTAAATAACCGACTATCAGTATTTACCCTTGGATGGTAATTGTTGTGATTGTTGAAATTGAATGCTACACTTATTTTTAAAAATAAGCGCTCGCTATTCGGTTTAGCCGGGAGAGGACCTTTGTGTCATATATCCCATTCCGAATATGCGATACGTCGTTTGGATTGCATCTGAAGACCGGTGTTGAAGACCGGGTATTTGTGAGAACGATAGGATGACCTATCGATTGTCTCCGCATCGTTAGCTACGATATGGAGATTTCCTTTGTGATGGGAAATTTTATCGGGATTGTGAATACCCGGATTGCAAGGGCTTCTTTGGAAGTGCCTTCGGTTCTGTTCGAACCCGGAACAGACTTGTATGGTTACGTGTCTGACATTACGTTTTGAGAGATAGAGCAGATTTCTTTCAAATACATTTCTGTTGGTGGCGGAGGATTTATTCTCTTAGCTTAACACCCTTCTCTGAGACGTACGAGCTCAGAGGTTATGTAGTTGAAGGTTATCAGCGATATTTCCCAATCTGGTAATGTGGCATGCTGAGTGCTGCTGTGTGATGATCATTGGTTGATCGTTTGGATATGATCATTTGTTTGATCATTTATCTTTGTGATTATTGCTTTGGTCATCTGTGGACCCGAAGCATGGCTTTGTTACACAAAGCGTAGCTTTGTGGACGAGACTTCGTCAGGACCTCACTCCCCGGAAATGGTCGAAACAGGAATATGCGGCAAGGTTATGAGGGTCGCGCCCTTTAGGGTATGTCATTTCCTTCTGGAAAAGGGTGGTATCATGGTATGGAGCCCAGATGCTTACTCATGTTGATACACTATATATATTTCTGTGTGTGGTGTTGTTGCGAGCGCTCGGATAAAGGTCCCAAAGGACCGGGGGATGACATATTCGTGTAGTAGTTACCTAGTTACAGAGGTAACCCGGCCTTGTGTTGGCAGAGATCTAACCGTAACGTTAGTTTCTCGGGACGTCCCGCCAGAGGCGATCCCATGTGGCAGTAGGAAGTTCCTTAGCCTGACCATTTGTTGGAAATCCAATCAAAACAATACGCGCCTTGTACGGTTTTAGTTGTATTACCTGCCATTCACTTATGGTGGTCACCACTGTTTGGATGGTAGCTATAGTAGGCATAGTTCGGAATGTCTATGCTGGCTAGGATTTATATTCTACTTTCGAATTGTTTTCTACACTATGCACTAGTAATAATATCAAAAATGATTTGATTTTCGCGTAGTAAGCATCTTTGACTATCATAAGGAGAAATCTCCTCCAATTCTGCGTTTGCATTGTGTGTGTGGCGGGAGGCCTTATGGTAGTTTCATTTTCCAAAAAGCATTGCGGATTTAAAAATTTAAATTTTCTTGTTGCTTGTTTAAAGATAAACTGTTTTGAGTTCTCACACCAGTCCCATGACTGACCTGGAGTTTATTGTTCCTTTCCTAAACTCTGGGTGCCCACTATTTTCCACACGGGCAGTCTAGAGTTAGGTTATCAGGTTATTCTGGATTCGGGAGTTGCTGTGCAGATGTTGGAGGCGAGCTTGGATAGCGTAGTCTATTATCTATTGTATATAGTATTCTTTCCGCTGTTTTATTGTTGTACACTCTGATGATATGATGTATTGTGATGTATGTATAAAAGGTATAGTTCTTTTGTTTTAATGAATATTCATTTATCTATTATATGTTGTTCCGCTGCGACTGTGAGATTCTGATATTGTTCCTGTTCTGTTACTTGTTTTTGTTTCTTCTCTCCTTTCTTTCTTCTATCTTTCTCTCTCTTCTCCTACCTCTTTCTTCTTCTTCTTAAACCCTAACGGTTCGATTTTTCGGCAACGAAAAATCTCGATCGTTACATAAATAGAAATGGAATTTATAAACGTTGTTTTATAAATTCGCAAATGACTTATTTTAATAAGAAAATTGTTGAAACCTATTAAAGGGGTTATATTCACATTTTTGAATAGTGAATAATCCTTTGAATTAAAATGAATAAAAGGATGAAATTGTTAATGAAGTATATTCACATTTTTGAATAGTGAATAAGATGTTAAAGAAATTGTTTTGAATGTGATATTTCAAATAGAATTAAAACGATCGAACAATGTTTTAAAATGTGTTGAGATTTGAAACCATAGATTTCAACATGTATTGTTGAAATAAACGTTTTCGAGAAATAAAAGGAAATAGTGGACTATAACACTGTTGTTATAGTAAATGATTTCCGAAAGGAAATGTTTTGTATAGTATTGGGATTTATATATCTATTTTAATTTTGAATCCCTATACTAGTGATTTTGGGTTATCGTAACGATGTTTTACGCAACATTCGTTTTGGCCCAAATAAATATGTTTAAGAGAATGATTTCCTTAATAGAATGAAATATATACTTAATTTCGATTTAAGTATATTGAATATTTTCCAAGTGTTGAAAATAAATAAAATTTGTGAATTACTTATTAAATAAGTATGGAATTGTTTTCCAATATGAAGTGAAAAATTAGAATTTATCTTTTGAAGATAAATTGAAAATGAATAGTTGAAATCGTATATGCATGAATATTTTGGAATATAAATTCACTAAGGAATTTATAAATGAAAGGTGGAATTTGTTTAAAAATAAATATTGATTTATTTTTTAAATATTGAAATTATATATCTTGTAAAGATATTTTGGAAAATAAATAATTTGGAAAATTATTTGGAATCTGGTGATGTGTGCATATTCAGTGATAGTTCAATAACCGACTATCAATATTTCCCTTTGAATGGGTAATTGATGTGATTTGTTTGAATGTGAATGCTACACTTATTTTTGAATAAGCGCTCACTATTCGGGTTAACCGGGAAAGGACCATGGGGTCGTATAACCCATTCCGAATATGTGATACGTCGTTATGAATTGCATTTGAAGATCGGTGTTGAAGACCGAGTATTTGTGAAAGCGATAGGATGACCTATCGATTGTCTCTGCACTGGGTAGCTCCTGGTATAGAGATCTCCTAAGTGATGGGAAATTCGATCGGGATTGTGAATACCCGTATTGCAAGGGCTTCGTAAGAAGTGCCTTCGGTTTTGTTCGAGCCCGGAACAGACTTGTATGGATTGTATGTCTGACATTACAAATTGAGATGTAAAGCCGATTTCTTTCAAATATATTTCTGTTGGTGGCGGAGAATTTATTCTTTTAGCTTAACACCCTTCTCTGAGACGTACGTGCTCAGAGGTTATGTAGTTGAATGTTATCAGCGATATATTCCCAATTTGGTAATGTGACATGCTGAGTGATGCTGAAATGATCATTGTGTTGATTATTTGTGATAGGATCGTTTATTTGATCGTCTATCCTCGTGATCATTGTGTTGATCATTTGTTGACCCAAAGCATGGCTTTTGTATAAAGTATGTTTTTGTGGACGAAACTTCGTCGAACCTCACACCCCGTGAATGGTCAAAACAGGAAAGAAGCAGCAAGGTTATGAGGGGTAGCACCCTTTAGGATGTGTCCATTTCCTTCTGGAAAAGGGTGGTATCATGGTATGGAGCCCAGATACTTACTCATGTTGAAAACACTTTGTTATGATTGTGTGAATTGATTACGAGCGCTCGGTGATAAAGGTCCCAAAGGACCGGGGGATGGCATATTCGGTCAGTTGTTACTCAGTTAGGGGTAACCCGGCCTTGTGTTGGTAGAGATCCGGTTTGGTTCTCGGGGATGTCCATCCAGAGGCATTCTCATGTGGCAATGGGAAGTTCCTTGGCCTGATCATTCGTTGGAAATCCAAAGAAACAATACGTGACTTGTACGGTTTTAGTTGTATAACCTGCTATGGAATGTGGCGGTAACCTGCTATTGAACATAGTTAGCTATAGTAGGCATACGATAATGGTCGTATGTTGGCTAAGATTTATATTCTACTTTCGAAATAAATTTTTCCTACTCTATGCACTAATAATAATATCAAATGTTATTTTAAATGCGTATCAAGCATCTTTGACTATCATAAGGAGAAATCTCCTCCGATTCTGCGTTTGCATTGTGTGTGTGTGTGCGGGAGGCCTTATGGTAGTCTCATTTTTAAAAGCATTGCGAATTAACTTTAAAAATATTCCTCTATTTTGATTTTTTAAAGATAAATAAACTGTTTTGAGTTCTCACACCAGTCACATGACTGACTTGGAGTTTATTGTTTTCCTTCCTAAACTCTGGGTGCCCACCAATTTTCCACACGGGCAGTTAAGAGTTAGGTTTATCAGGATATTCTGGATATTCTGGATTTGCTGGAGGCAAGCTGGATGGCATGGCGTATTACTAATTATATAGTATTTCTTTTTCCGCTGTTTGTTTGATATTGTATACTCTGGTGACATGATGTAATGTATAAAATGTAATAACTGATAGTTCTTTGTTTAAAGATTATTCATTTATTATTATATGTTGTTCCGCTGCGAATTGTGAGATTCTGATGTTGTTCTGTTGTTTTCTGTTCTGTCCTATTTTCTTCTGTGTTCCATTTCCTTTCTCTTCTCTTTTCTTTCTATTTTAAAATTTTCTACCTTCTATTCTGTTTTCTATTCTCTCTAATTTCTATTTTCTATTTCTATTCCCTCTATCTTCTACCTTTTTCTCTCTTCTTCTTCCTTTTTCTTAAATTCTTTTTAAAACCCATAACATTCCGGTTTTTGACCTTCGAATTCTCGGCAGTCGATAAAGTGAGTATCGATGTTGAATTTTCGAAAGTCCAAAATTCACGGGGCGTTACACTTGAAAACCAAAGCACTTATCGTACCAAAACACATAAGAGATCCAAGATACCTCGGAGCTAGCTTCCCAAACTTACCCAAACTTATAGCTCCTTGGATCGGAGAAAACTTACTCAAAATCAAATCTCCGACTCCAGAATCTAAATTCCTTCGTCTCTTATCCTCAAAATCTTCTGACGATCCTAGGTTACTTACATCCTCCCTGATCAGCTCAACCCTTGCTGATACCTCAAGAAACAAACTAGACAAGAAACAACCCATCAAAATGATCCTTTCAAGATCAACCATCAACCAAGAACACCACTCTACTCCACAAACTTCAGAAGACTGAACTTACTTCTCCTATCCGAAAAAGACAAAACAGATGCACTCCCAAACTGCTTCCGCTGCATAACTCTGATCTGGAATAGAAGAAAATGCTGATGAAGAACATGAGCACAGACTGGACAACACATTCCAGAAATATGGTTCAACAGATCCATAAAGAAAAAACTCAGAAGTTCCACCAAAACCCGAGCTACTTCACCAAACTCTATCTCAAGGAACCATCCTACAACTAGCCGAACCACCGAAATTACTCCTGGAATCCAGTCGATAAGAAAACTCAATCTCCAGATACAGACAAACCTCAGTCTTCCCAGAAGATATCTAGAAAAATCTTCAATAACTCAAAAGAACACTCAAACTATCGCAAATCTCTTTTGCGATCAACCAAGCTAATATCCAAAGAAAACTGTTCTCTTTTTACTAATCCGAACAGCTAACGCTTATCTAGCCAATCCATCAAAGAAATGGATCCACTCTGCTGCTTCTGAACTCCACCTTCAGAAAAACTACTAAACAGAAGACCTTCTTGCTGGCATACAGAACACTCCGAACTACACTGCTGACACAGATGCCCAAGACTTCTTTACTAAAGCTTTTTGAGAAACTCGGACCTCAAAACAAACAGAAACATCCTGCTAGACTCGGCCATAATACCGAAGCAGACATACCTCCTTAAACTTGTTCCAACGAAACATCTTCAAAAACATCCATAGTCACTGCATTTCACCGTGCAACTACTACTTCCCAATGTATCAAGATACCATCACTCTCTTCTTCCAACTAACAGATTCAAACTCTACTCATCCAACTTCAAAAATAGACTCTGAACCTTAACAGATTTCCTTCAGAGATTGGTGAAATCCTTTACCATGGCAAAGCTCACCCGAGATGGTATTAGGTCTACAGTCTCGACAGATACACTTCCAACCTCAAACATTCAAACTCCAACCAATGTTAGTAGCCGTGTTACACACACCACTATCTTACCTACCTTTATAACCTATATTGGAAAACCCGAACAGGTAATCCAACAGATAGGTAGAAATAAATATATATAAATATATATATCAAAATTACAAATACGCTCTCTCAAGAAAGGAAACACTCCAAAACCTAGGTATTCACTCAACCTAACGCTCTGATACCAACTGTCACGACCCGTCCTTCTTATACCAGAAAGACGCATTATGAATTAAGAAAGAAAGGGATAGAAAGAGAAAAGATAGAGAAGAAAGAAGAAACAATATCAGAATCTCAACAGCGAGATGAATAAATTATATTAATATCATAAGTATTACATAGTATACAACCATTATCAGAGTTACACAAATTATACATCACATACTAGACAGTTATAAACACCTGTCTAGTTATTACAACTCAATACAATATAGAGAAACTACTCGGAGAAACCAACACAGCGGAACACTATAAATATCTACAACGCTGAAGCCTCCTGCTCCATTGTTCCTCCACAATTTATCAAAGCTAACCTGAATCCCTTGGCTACTCATAAAAATTTGAGTACCCAAGAGTTTAAGAAAAACAGAATAAACTCCGGGTCAGACATGGGTATGGTGTGAGTAACAGGTTAAAGTTGCTTAACTTTGAAAACCTTTGAAAACAAAAGGTATCACGTAAGACTTCCCACACATAAACATGGGTAAGTTTTTACCTTACGCTAACCAAAATATTTGACAGGAAATCCGGTGATATTATAATAGGTCTAGGGTTTTCAAGTAAATTAGAAAATAGCCGAAATTGTTACATTTATTAAATTCCAGCATACATAAGTTTACAATCAAATCTGAGGGTACTTATTGGAGTTTGGGTTTCCATCAATGGCAGGGCTACTGGGGTACCTCCCGTCACAGTACGGGGCCTAGATCACCGTACCGAGGATTACTTCCAATCCCCTGCAACACAAGGCTGGAACCATCCCTTACTGGACAGTCCCGAACAAGACAATCTCGTAGTTGGCCGCGACCCAACTGCCCACACAGCCGAATAACAGGGACTTCTAGACAGGGGAAAATCTCGTCCTACTTGGGCATGACCCACTTAGCCTTGTTGCACCTCCCCTGTTTTAGCCATTCACGGTTGATGAGCCTTGAGGCTACGGTTACCTCAGAGAACACATTTCTTAGAATGCTCATCGTCCACCTGACGATGTTCTGAAAGCATTCCATCCATACAAGTTCGTTCCGGGTTCGAACGAACCGAAGGCATTACCCGTTACACTCATTTTGGAATCACCCTCAGAGTTAACGACGATAACCCTTGCACTCTAAATCTACATCTTCACTTGAGATTCACGACCTATCGTTAATTTGGATCGATGTGGTTTTCGGATATCCAAATCTGGAAACCCGATCTCGGTCTCATCGAAATCCAAAGTGTATCTTTTAGGTCCAAGTTGTTTTAAATTTTAAAACAATTTAATTTAATTATCTATACACACACAGATAGATAATTCACATATCACAATAGATAATCATCATTATCATCACAACAAATAATCCATATTATCATTATCAAAGGATAATCCATATTATCATCATAATGCAATCCAAAGTATCCATATCACACAGCATTACTTATCTCATATCTGAGATCTCAAACCATTCAAGGAATCTATATCATCCATATATAAACAAGGATTAATAATCACACCATTTATAATTAATTTAAAATGAATTAAATTAATTATTTTATCTCTAATTAATAAATTAAATTAATTACTTCATTCTATAAATCCTGCTTATATAACCATTAATTAATTACAAATCAATCAATTAATTAATCTCTAATTAATCCCCTTAATTAATCACCCTTGATTAATTATCCTTTAATTAATTTCACAAATTAATTATCCTTAACCAAATACAGTAATTAACCTTTAATTACTTCATTAATTAATTAACTATAATTAATTACATCAATCCTTAATTAATTACATTAATCCTTAATTAATTACATTAATTAATTACTTTAATATCATTGGTTAATAAATCTTAATTAATCAACCTTAATTACGTCATTAATTATATAAATTAATGATCCCTAATTACATTGAAATTAATTATATTAATTAAAACACAATTATTAATCACTTTTGGTTAATCACATTCAGTAATTAACCACCCTTAATTACTTCATTGAGTAAATTAATTACTCCTAAATTAATTACATTTAATAATTAATTATATTTATTGATCACCCTTGATTAATCTCATTAGTAATTAATTACCCTTAATTAATTTCATCACTTAATTATTTTCAAATGACTTAATTAATCAATTCTTAAATTAATTACATTAAGTAATTAATTATTAATTACTTCCACTAAGTAATTACCCTTATATTAATTACACAAAGCAATTAATCCCAAAACTCTTCCATACTTCAATTAATTACCTCTAGTAAATTACTTATCTTGGTTACTTCTCTAAGTAATTATTCTTCATTAATTACTTATCAACTTATCCAATGATTATTCTAAATTAATTAAACTTAATTAATTAACTTAAACTAATCAAATTAACTTAATTAATTATAATGTGAAATTAATTCTTTAATTACTTTCATTAAAGTAATTACACTTAAACAATTCCATAAATGATTATCCTTAATTAATTAATCTAATTAATTATCAAAATCAATCACATCAATTAATTATTAAATAATCTTAAGTTAATGACCTTCATTAACTATTAACAGTTCTTTAATTACTTTTCTTAAGTAATTAACTTAAATTAATTATTATTAATTACAAATTTAATTAATCTTAATTACTTAACTTAACCTTAATTAATTTATTCAAACCCTTAATTAATTAAATTAATTAATTAATTATCTTATTCAAATTACCTTACTAATTTAATGAATCACAATTTATTAAATCTTTGATTTACTTTAAAATAAAAACATTTCTTATTAATGATTACATTATCATTAACAAAGCAATTTAAAACAATTTACTTTTAAAATTACTTTCAAATTTTATTTTAAATTTAAGATTTAAAATGAAATCAAACTTAACTTTAACAAATTTTAAAAACATTTTAAAAACCTTTTAAAACTTATGCTAAAGAATTACTTATTTTATAAAAGAAGTTTAAAAGGAATTTAAACCCAAATTCATTTTAAAATACAAATCATATTTTAAATTACACCTTAAACATTCAAAGTTGTTTTAAAACAATTTAAATTTAAAAACTTCCTTTATTTCAAAATTATGATTCAAATTTGGATTTGAATCCGGATTTAAACTTAGGTTAAATCTCTACTTTTATTTTAAAGCTTTACTTTTAAATTCAAACTATTTAAACCCTTTTAAGTTGTTTAAACTATTTAAAAAATTTAGAAAAAAAAACTTTAATTTATTTTCAAACCGAGATTCAAACTAAATTTGAATCCAAACTTAAATTTTGATTTAAATCTAGTTTAAGTGTCTACTTCACACTTTAAATCCCAGTTTTAAATTTTAAAACTCTACTGGTTTAAAACCTGGAACAAACATTTTACCCAAGACATCAACCACATGCTTCGAGTCAAATACCAAACAACTTTGTGTCCAGCACTTGAATTACTCGAGAGTTACTCGAGACCAAACAATACTGCAACACCAAAACTTCACCAGACAAATCACTGCACCGTGCATATGCACGGTGGTTCTAACCACCTCCGGTCACCACCTAGACTTCGAGCACGACGACGATCAACCCAGAAACCCATCACGATCATCATAACCTCACCATCCACTCGAAATTAAATTCGAGTATGCCAAATCCAAAACCCTGGAAACACACTGGAACACCACCACCAAACCTGAAAACTGCTCGTTTCCTTAACTCCGACCACCGTGTCGACTGCAACTCTGGCCACGACTACGTCAATGCTCCAGCTAACAATCCCTTGAATCCCGATGCACTCGATCCACTGGGAAGAACGAGATGATCAAAAACTCAAACCATGCAAAAACTAGGTTTACATAACAAAACCCAATACCACAGCCTCCACAGTGATTTGCCACCACTTCCACCATTTTTCCCATCATCACTGATCACTCTACCATCACTCCCGACCTTCCAGACAATCGAGCTCAACAGAGACACTCAAATTTCCATTTTCTGGTTAAACCAAGAATGCTATCGAATCTCCTTACTAAAAATAGTGATTTTACTTTTAAAAATCAAATTTTAGTTTAAGTATTTGATTCATATACCTGAATCAAAGAATCTTGACAATTTATTTTGACTTATTTTAAGGTTGCTGATGTTTATTTATTTCCAGAGGAAATACAAATTGGTTTAACTTAACCAGATTTTAAATTTAAAACTATGATAAAACAAACATAATTTGTCCAATACTTAAGTCTTAACAAAGGTTGAATTAATAGCAATTGAATTTTGATTTGATCATGAGCCTGGAACAAAGTACAACAGCATACACATACCACTATACATTTATACAGAAACATGCACTTGTATATATTCACATAACAGACTTATTTCAGATAAAATCAAGCAACCAGATTCAACTTATAATTTTTAAAGATGTTGTTGCTCAAAGGTTTGAAGAATGCAGACAGAGCGCCAATTTTTTTGAAAAGCTTTTGAAACTGATGCCTTATCCTCTTTGATTTTGATTTAAAACTTGAGTTACAGATGGCTTTGAATTGCATGCAGGCTTGAACAGATTGAATAAGAAAGAAATGCAGGCTGGTTTTGATTCTAGAAAATGCTGACAGGCTTTGCATGCTTTTGAAAATGGATTTTACAGGTTTGCATGTTTGAAATAGTTACAGGTTTTAGATTTATAATTGAGGAGGATGTTGAAAATGAATTGTAGGCAATGGTTTCTTATTTAAGGAGTTTGATATTGGAAATGAAATTACAGGCTTCAGATTTTTGGTTTGAGGAGGCATTTCAGATTTTGATCTGAATTTAGTTTTCGTTTTTTTTGAAGAGTTTAGAAACTGATTTGTTTTCAGCCGAAATTTTATCTTAACTTTGAAAATTGAAGATTAGAAAAGAAGAATGGAGGAATGAAGAAAACATGCTTATATAAGTTAAGATGATTATTTTAAAATAAAAGAAAAATAATTAAAACAAATATGACACTTGTATTAATTTTTTTACATTTGTTACATTAGTTACTTAATTTAACTACACTTGTCATCTATTTTAATTAATTACTTAACACATGTTTTAACATGCTCAAAACATTAACACATGTCATTATACCACTTAATATATTAGCATTTGTCTTATAAGTAATTTTATTTGTTTTTATTTAATTTAAAAGTAAATAAAAGCCCTTTTCTTTATTTATTAAATACTTATGTATATATATATATGTTACTTTTATATGTAAATGTATATGTGAATTTCTTTTTAAAGAAAATGGAATAAACAAATTATAGGTAAAATGAATGCTTATTAAAAAAAATGTTTATCCTTTTGGATTTCACAATTAATTCAAATCCAAACCCTTCTTAAATTTAAGAATCCAATTTAAAACAAATTTATATCAACATAGTTAATTTAAAAATAACAATAATATTGTCTTTTAAAACCTATCTATATTTAGACATTTATTAATATTATTTGAAAATAACACATTTATCAATTTAAATAATTTATAAAAGAAATTATAAATTACTTATCACTTATCTTATTTAAATGAATAAGTATTTTATGTAAATGGTATTTTAAACTTTCATATTTATTTTCAAATCACATTTATCAAGCTATATTTAAAAGAAAATTAAATAAACCTTTATTAATTTATACTTAAACTAAGATATAATTTAAACTAATTAATATTTACCTTAAGTATTTAAAACCATATAGCTATTTATTAAATAGCTTTGAAAAGTTATATATTAAATAATTTCCAAATTATCAAAATGTATATTAGAATTTAAAAACAAGATTTTATTTGTTTATTAAACTTCAAATCAAAACTTATCTATCTACAATATATATATATATATATATATATATATATATATATTATATAAATAGAAAGCATTTATTAGCTTTTAAAAGATAAAGTTCACCAATTAAATATCTATTAAATTGGATTACTAAATCAAGTCAAATTTTATTAACAAAATTCATCAAATCAATTTAATTTTAAATACAGATTACTAAATTGATATTGCCAAAATTTCTAGGATATCACAGACAGAGAGCTTGAAAAACTGGGATTTGAAAACTGAAGCTTTAAAATTGGAAACTTGATGATGAGATGATCAAGCCTTATTAAAACTGAATTGATTGCTTTAAATCTGAGAAGATTGCTTTGCCATGGACTGGCAATCCTTTGTTGTTGCTTTGAATTAAGTAGTTGATATTTTGAAAATGTTACAGGCTTGTTTACAGGTTTTTGAACTTCCTTTGTTTTGATAAAATGTTTACCGGGTTTTGATTTGTTTCTTGTGGGTTTTCTGGTTTGAGAAAAGGTTTTATAGATTTGTTTACTTGCTTTTTGAAAATGAGAAGATAGGGAAAAAAATGAAGAAAGAAGATAGGAGTTTATATAGAGTTTATTAGGATTTATTAAAAATTAAATAAAATAGAAACAAATTAGTGACACATGCTAACCTCCTTAACATTTGTCAATTTCACCATTTAATCATATTACATATGTACTTAACATGATTTAAAAGCTAACACTTGTAACAATGTATTTTTATTTATTTTTAAATGTTAAATTAAAGTTTTTGTAGTTAATTTCCTAATTTATGAATACCTTTCTTAATTTATATAAATAAACCATTTTAAAGAAAATAAATGTAATGATCTCGAATTTATTAAGTTTAAATTGATATTTAGATTTAATTTTTGGATAAAAACTGTAAAAATAATTGGTAATTAATATAAAGTAAACAAATTTGTTCAATTATAACAACATACTAAAATAGAAAATAGAAATGGATTTATGAGTAATGTATACATTCAAATAGGAAATAAGTATGTACACTTGGAAAAAATATAAGTATGTAGGGCTAACACAAGTATTAAAATAAGAATGCAGATTGGAAATATGAAATCTTTGAGCTTGCAAAACAAGACAGTGCAAACATATTCAAGCATGAAAGAAGAAGATAAGGACAACAAATTTTATTTAAGTATCCAAATAAACAAGACCAGAGAAACAAAATACAAGAAGTACATATAAATAACAATAGCTCAAAACAAATGTGCTCAGCCACCATATTAAGAAGATATCTTTGCCCTATATTGTACAAACCAAATGATATCCCTGTAAACTCACTTTGTATATATCATCTCAGCCGAGTTTAAAGAATGCAAGAAGAATATATATATATATATATATATATATATATATATATATATATATATATATATATATATATATATATATATATATATTCAAGTATAGATTGTACAAGGCATTTAATGCCATTACCTCTAGTACCCTATATAATATACATCAGCCGAAAAAAAAGCAAGATTTTCAACCAAGTAAAATAAGCAAAGCAAATATAAAATCATTGCCTATTGTACTAAAAAGAAAAATATCATCCCTATTGTGAATAATGTCACACTGTAACTTGTTTCCCCTATATATCAATATCAAGCTTCACATTTTCAGTTCGTTCAAAATAAGTAAAAACTGAAGTAATATCATCTTCAAAAACTTAAACAAAACTCAACAATACCAATCAGTTCAAACAAGAAGATAAAAAAGGTTCCAGATAACAATTTCAAACCTGTTTCAAACCGAAAGCTCTGTTCATCTTCTCAACAACAACAGTGAGTAAACATACGTTTTTTTATTATTTTAAATATCTGTGTATTTGATTAGTATGTGTTTTGCTGTGTATCCTAAATAAATAGTTCTGGGCATTTCTGTGTACTGTGATTTTTTTTTTATGGTTTATTCTCCTGTAATTCTAGTTTTAGAGCAAAGCAAAGTAAAGAAAAAAAATTATAAATCTTAATACAAACATTTTTAAACTTAAGATTCACACGAAATAAGTTGTTTAAACTAAAATCACAGCCTAGAACTTGTTTAAAGCGTGGAATATAGACTCTGTAAACTTAGTTTTACAGTAAAAAGAAAATCATATGTTAAATTCAAATATTTTAATTTGTTAATTTGATTATATATCCGGAATAAACATACAAAAGTAAGATTTTTGAAACAAAGATGATGATTTTTAGTTAAGTATTCTAGGTGCTGTTCATTTTTGAACTAAAATTGCTTTTTTATAAATTTCTGATGATTCAACAAATCTTAAATGCCGAAACTTATCATGAAGCTAGCTTGAGGGTTTTCGAATCCAGGAAAAATGTTCAAAAAATTATCTAATGCAAGAATTGGAGGTACGAATCGAATTTAGGGTTTAAAACTCATTTTTTTGCCAGTGGGGATTTTTGAGTTGTCCGTGGTCATGGAGAAATCGAGCGTGACCGGACCTATTGGGATCAAAGCTCGAGTGGTTGACGATGCTCAGGGTGGAGTGGTGCAATTACTGGTGGCGTGGTTCGTCGGTGAGACGAAGTTGTGGTTGATGTCTGGGTTCGAATTTTCTCGAGTTATGCTCGATTTTGAACGACGAGGGGATCGAGTTGTTCGTTGATGCATGATCGATGTAGAGGTCGATTGCAACTTGCTGGAGGCCTCACCGATCCCCGGAGCGCCGCCGCGTCATTGTGCACGTGCATGGGCATGTTATTGTTGGTGTCAGGTTGATGGTGGGAAGCGACGCGAGTGATATTCGAGAAGGGAGGGTGACTACATCGAGTTCGTGAGTTGATTTTCTAATGTTCTCGTTTAAAACTTAAGTTTAACTCAACTGGAAAAAAATAGAGAAGAAGAAGCGCGAGAAGAAAAAAAGAGGGGGACTCGGGTAAAGTTGTTGGGAGACTCGAGTTTTACTCGAGTAAATAGGGAAGAAGGTGAAACAGGGGATTGGTCTCGAGTTTGCAATCGCGAAGTCGTATGCGAAGGGTTATAAATCGTGGCTAGGGTTCTTTTTATATTAAGGATACCAGGTTTTCAAATTGTGAAAGAAACATGTTTCCAGTTTTTGAAAATTTAACAAATCGAATTTTAAATCTTTTCTTAGTTAATAATAAAAGTTTTATACTAGATGTAGTATAAGTTAAAGTCTTTTACAAACTAATTTCAAACATTTTAATGCCTGATTGTTTAAAATAAATTCTTAAGTTTATTTGATTAAAAAGATAATGGTTCTAATTAACCTAAGAATTTTAAGTTAGTTCATATGATAATTTAATTTTCAAAGGTTATTTAAATAAACTTTAAAAGATAAATCGTTTATCTTAAAATGATGTTTTGATTATGGATTAATTTAAAGGTTTGAAATTGGATTATTTGTTAATGAAAATTTATTTTAATTTATGAGATTTAGTCGATGAAATAAAGTGATCGTTAAGATAAGAATTTATCTTGATAAATCAAGGACTTAATCATAGGATTATTATTGACGTGTTGATAATTAAAATAAAAATATATTTATCTGACTAATTAATTAAGGAAATTAATTTAAGGATAATTAATCAAAGAATTAACTAATAGTTAATTTGCTTATCGTTAATGGTTAATTAGTAAGTGATTAAATGATTACTAATCAAAAGATTTGAAATTAATAAATGAAGGTGATTAAGAATGATGATTAATTGTGGAGTAATTAATTAATGTAATTAATTAAGCATAATCAATAAAAGAATCATCATTTAATGATTTGAGGATAATTAATTTATAATTAAAAGTTAATTAATCTATTATTAGAGGTTAATTAATAAAATAATCAAAAGATAAATTAATTTGAATAGTCTGTAGATAATTAATATTAATTAACCAAGGATTAGTAGCTAATCTGATTTAAATAATCAGATAATTTATTAGTCTTACTTATGGACGTTTGAACTCTATTGATTTGTCGAATTGTTCATATTTATGATATGTTATGCTTTGTGCTATGAATTGTTTCAGTGTGATCGGTGTTGAATGAAATTTATTTATTTATAATGCATTCATATTTTCTATCTGTGAATCTGTGTATATAGATGAGCGTTATTGGAATATACCGCTTATCGATATTGTTGTGATTGAAATCTGTAATGACTGAATGTTGTTGCACTATTGTGTAAAACCCCTGGACTACATTATACACGCACAAATATGGATTTCACGAGGAAATCGATTAAGTCACAGATTTTTGAAGTGATTTTTAAATAGACAATTTGAATTCAAATGGTTTGAAAATAAGATGGGTTCAAAGTGAAAAGCTTTTGAAATGGAATTTTAAAGATGAAATTTATTTTGAATAACTTGATAAAGTTTTGAAATTTAATAATTTGATTTAAATTTGAATTCAATATTTGAAATTGAATTCTATGATTTGAAAACTAGGGTTTAGAAAGGCTATTCAACTTATAAATGAGTTTATACGGGTTAAACTATTTTTAAAAGTATTGATTTGGGAATTTGAATTTAAATCCAAAGGTTTTTAACCCGTGTAAATAAAATTGGATCTTTCTGAAATGAAACTATTTGTTTTCAAATAATAAAAGCTTTCATATAAGAAGTGAACTTCCAAATTGTGTTAAAAGGGATTTCAAGTTAAAAATGAAAATGATTTTCCAAGTTATGGAAACGGTTTGAAAGCTATAAGTTAAATCTTTAATTTAAAGATTTTAAACGAGTTAATCCAATTGAAATGGAAGTTGTTTTGAAATCCGTAAATGGATCTTTGTGAAAATGGGTGAACTTAGTGAAATGAATCTTTTTGTTTAAAAGATTCGAAAATGGTAATTGGTTTAAACCATTTGAAAGAAAGTTTTGAATTATTAAGTTGTGACTTAATTGAAATCCCATATCCATACATTTTAAATGTTGCGTTCACTATTCGGTTTAGCCGGGAGAAGACCTTTGTGTCGTATAACCCATTCCCAATATGTGGTTCGACGTTATGGATAGCATTTGAAAACCGGTAGTGAAGACCGGGTATTTGCGAGAACGATAGGATGACCTATTGATTGTCTCCACACTGGGTTGCTCCGGTATAGAGATTCCCTAAGTGATGGGAAGTCCGATCGGGATTGTGAATATCCAGATTGCAAGGACTTCTTCGGAAGTGCCTTCGGTTCTGTTCAAACCCGGAACAGACTTGTATGGTTGTATGTCTGACACTACACTTTGAGATATAAAGCAGATTTCTTTCAAATACATAGCTGTTGGTGACGGAGAATTTATTCACTTAGTTAACACCCTTCTCTGAGACGTACGAGCTCAGAGGTTATGTAGTTGAAGGTTATCAGCGATATATTCCCAATTTGGTAGTGTGGCATGCTGAGTGCTGCTGTGTGTTGATCATTTGTGATCAGAGCATGGCTTTTGTATAAAGCGTAGCTTTATGGATGAGACTGCATCAGGACCTCACAACCCGAAAATGGTCGAAACAGGAAAGATGTGGCAAGGTTATGAGGGTCACTCCCTTTACTGTGTGGATCCCAGATATTTACCTATGTGGTGGCTCCAATCTCATTTACTGTGTGGTCGTTGCTTTAGAGGCGCCTCGGATAAAGGTCCCAAAGGACCGGGGAGTGGCATGCTCGAGAAGTAGTTACCTAGTTACAGAGGTAACACGGCCTTGTGTTGGCAGAGAGCTGGTTAAGTTCTCAGGACGTCCCACCAGAGGCGTACCCATGGACAGTGGAAAGTTCCTTAGCCCGACCATTTGTTGGAAATCCAAATGAAACAATACGCTCCCTGTACGGTTTTAGTCGTATTACCTGCCATTCACTTATGGTGGTGCCCCACTGTTCGGATGGTAGCTATAGTAGGCATAGTTTGGAATGTCTATGTTGGCTAAGATTTATATCCTACTTTCGAAATTCTTTTCTGCACTTTGCACTTATAGTAATAATATCAAAGAAATTCGCGTAGCAAGCATATTTGACTATCATAAGGAGAAATCTTCTCCAATTCTGCGTTTGCATTGTGTGTGTGGCGGGAGGCCTTATGGAAGTTTCATTTTCTAAAAAGCATTATGGATTAATTTTAAATTCTTTGTTTGTTTTTAAAAGACAAAAAAATTTTGTTACTCATACCAGTCTCATGACTGACTCGGAGTTTAGTGTTCCTTTCCTAAACTCTGGGTGCTCACAATTTTCCACACGAGCAGTTTAGAGTTGGGTTTTTCAGATAGTCAGGTTTAGTAGTTTTTCTAGAGCTAGTTCAATCTTTGGTTGTGGACGAGACTTCCTTATCTAGATGCACGTGATTGGGGTTCGAGCTAGCTTTGGATTGGAGCATTGGATTTGGGGATGCATTCTTTTGGAGTTATTATTTCCGCTGCTGGTGTTATCTGTTTCTTTCCGCTGTGTCTTGTATCTCTGATAGTATTATATCCATTGTACCATCTGTTGTATCAGATATTGTATCAATGCTGTATATCAATGTATTATTCTTTTTCTTCCGCTGTATTGTTATACTTAATTGTGTTATAAGCTCTGGCGACTCGAATTTGAACAGTCGAATCTACGGCATTCGAGTACGATGTAAAGTATGGATGTCGATTTTCAAACGCGAAAAATCTGTATCGCTACAACAAAATAAAAACTAATTATATTCCAAATTAAGTCATATATAATATATTTAATTTGAAATATATTTGAGATATATATCCTTTAAATTTCAAATTTAAATCCAAATCCAAGTTCAATTTAAAAATCCAATTTAAAATCAACTCAAATATATATATATATATATATATATATATATATATATATATATATATATATTATCAGATCTATTTGTTCAATCTATAAATCAGTATTTCTATTAATTAACCCAGTTAATTATCAATTAACGGATATTCCAAAATTCGGGTTATCACATTCCTCCCCTCTTTGAATCTTTTCGTCCTCTAAAAGGAATGAAGCCAGAATTTATTCAACACTTAAAATCAGATAAATTTTTCTTTGATCATTTTTTTAAAAACACTTTTAAAATCTATATAATATTACCAAAATAGCTTTATAAAAATTCTTTTTATAACTCGATGTCTCAACCAGTCCATCCTTGTTCTCACAGAAATTCGGTCATACGTTGATCAGGCGTAAGACTGAAATCCTATAAGTACTTAGCAGACCCATTTTTAACACCCAGTGAAATTTTTTTCGAAAACTTTTTCGAAAACTTTATCTAAATATAGAAAATATTTTTGAAATAGAGATATATCTTTGGTGAGAATGCTCTGGAAATCATCACCTTCATCCATGGTTGCAGTTAACCCGATGGTTACGTTGTCGTCCCGGCAAAATCCATAGATAACTATGGGCACTCCGCGCACCTCGATTACGCCATGGAACCACTACAGATCGCAGCTACACCCGGGGTTGCGTTGCTATCACAGCAAAAACCCATATAACTGTAGGCATCGACGCCCTCGAATTTTGCTGCCCAAAGAATGAAACTTCTCCCCTCGACCATAGATCGTAGTCTACCGATGTTACGTTGTCTTCCCGGCAAAATCAATTGTAGACCGTTGACACTCACCTCCACACGATTTCTGTTGTGGTCCACAGTAGATCACAACGACATCGAATTACACTATCTCACAACATAACCCAAATGCCTCTGTAGGCATCAGCGCCCTTGACTTTCGCTACCCAATAATCCTCAGGAACTTCTACTTGTCCGGACTTCCTCACCGGATCCACTTTAGAGCCTCCCCCTTTTGAGGCCCAAGGCAGTACCAACCTATGGTACTCCTAAGAAGTTCATTTCAAGGGAGCGCCTTTTTCTCCAGAGCCATTTTCAAAACACTTTATACCATACACATATAGTATCTTTCAAATCATACACCTAGTATGAATCTTATATAAAACTCCTTTCTCAAAATCGGTTATCCCAAAATCGATAATTCTCAAACTAGGCTTTCCAAATTTCCAAAATTGATTTTTCTCCTAAAAATCAAAAGCCTTTCCAAAGTCCATAGGTTCCCAAAACCTTTTTCCCAAAATCATTCTCATAAAATCCTCCATATATATATATATATATATATATATATATATATATATATATATATATAACGTTGAAAAATCTTTGAATCACTCCATACTTGTATAAATTCCGTTTTATACTTCAAATACTTTTCAAAAACCCTTTCCTTCCGGCAATTGATTCAACAAGGGGAGATTTATCTTATATATATATATATATATATATATATATATATATATACATATATATATAACTTTGTTTATGCCAAAACAATATTCAAGCTTGATTACTTTATAAAGTCACTTACCATATTACTTACTTCCCAAAAAGTAAATTTCAATAATAGATATTCAACTTCCACTTTAATCATCAAAAAATTTCTCAAAATATACCTCAAAAATCATTTCCATTTCTCATAGACTTTCAATATCTATTTCATTTAAGCACGTACGATGTACATATACCATTCATACACAATTTCAAATTTGATCGCTCACTCGATCATACAATTTCACTTCCGAACTAGTATCGTCCACCCGACTTCCTAGTACGGACTCAGATCTGGTTTCTTGATCAGAAACTGTCATTCTCCTTGCATAGTCATAATTATGATAGAGAATTTTCAGAACCAATCAAAAGTCCACATCCAGGTTTGCTGTCGAAAATCGAATGAAAAGTCCCAACTCGGATTGATATACTATCTCGAAATTCTGTGTTAGAATCTGGACCAAATCACTATGCGGATAGAATAATATATGTCACCCTACGTATTTATCTCTATTGATTATTAGCCAAATCAATCTCCTTTTCTATTCACGTTCACTTTAATTTTGTCCACTTATTCACAATTGTTCCAATTCCATTTGGATTATCACTTAATCCTTATCTCAATTGGTAATTAAACATAAACAGTTTGAACTCTGTCCAGCTTAAATTTAGAAAATAGCTTGAAGCATTAAAATAGATAAGTAGTTGAAAAATAATTATTAATTTGTAAAATAGCTGTAAAATAATTAACTAATTGTAAAATAGTTATAAAATAGTTATAAAATAGTTAGATAATAGCAAAATAGTTGTACACAATAATTAGTTATAAAATAGTTATAAAATAGTTAGATAATAGCAAAATAGTTGTACACAATAATTAGTTATAAAACAGTTGAAAAACAGTGATTAGTTTATAAAACATTGTAAAATTATTAAATAGTTCCAAAAATAATTGTAAAATAAGTATAAAATAGTTTGGCTTTAAAAAGAAAGGTTGCATATAGTAATCAGCTTGGAAAAATAGATTTAAGAAAGCTTATATTAAAATTGTTTATTTTGAAAATAGTCCAGAGCCAAACTGTTCAACTTCCCAATCTCCATTTCCAATCAATTTCCCATTTCACTAAATTGATCCAATCCCAATTCAAGTTGAATTAACCTCAATTTCCTTTTTAAATTCAAATCAGTTCCCATTTGAATTTATTATTCAACTTTAATCACAATTTTAATTAAATCAAATAAATTTCAAATTGAACCAATTTCAAATCATTTCAATTCCAGTTTGAATTAATCTCAATTCCCATTTGAATTTGAACTCATTCAACTTCAATTTCATTTCAAATTAATCCAATTCAAATTTTCCATTTTAATTTTTAAACTTATACATCTTCAATCATAATTCTAGTTAATTCAAATCAAATTTAATTTGAACTAATTCAATTCAAATTTCAACTTTAAACCATCTCGAATCATAAAAATTCGAGTTAAATTTTAAATGTTGATTTAATTCTTTAAATCAAATTAACCTTTACTTTTAAATTAACAACTTAAAATTTTTAAACCATTTAATTCTGAGTCCAAATTTCAAAATTCCATTTTAAATTACCTTTACTTAACTTATTACAAAGTTCAAATAAGAGTTCAAGAAACAACTTAATCTTCAGAATCCAATTTATTACCCAATTTTAATTTTTGAAACAAATCCTTAACAATTTAAATTTCCAAGTTCCTTTTGAACATTTAAATATTAATTTCAAAGTAATTTCATCTCCACAAGTTCAATTTCCTGATTAAAGTTCTATTTCTATTTAATTTCTGCAATGGACATATATATATATATATATATATATATTACTCCAATCCATTTCTTAATTAATTTTAAACTACATAATTCACAATTTCAAAATTAATGATAATAATAGGATGATATTAGGATAAATAAACATCCAATTTATTTAAAACATCCATCAATAGCATTCACTACCCTTTCCTAGATCACAAACCCGTTTAAGATCACATTTAATTCCCTTTCAAATAAACTCATTTAACTTCCCTAAGATAAATCTTAATTCCATTTTGAAATTTCCAATGCGGATTGTTCATTCCAAACTTATTTTACTTTGGGCTTTTACATCACACTTCAGGGAAAATCAAAACTCATCACTTTAGAGTTTATTCCAAATCATTTTTGATATTATGTATATCCACACATATACCCATATTTATTTCTTGGCCTACCAAGCCATATTTTAAAATTTAAACACCCTTAGGTTTAATCCAAAACCAATTCCTTTAAAATTTTCAAACAACTTCTTATTTTAAAATAAGATTACATTCAAAATATTATGAATAATATTATTTATTATTTCTTTTAACATTTTGAAAACAATCTCAAATGTTTTAGACTTAGAATTCAAAATTTCACAATTTAAATCCATTCTAATTTACAATTTATTCTCATCTAATGGTTACTTCCTTAAAACATTTAATTGTTTATTGGGAAACAATCATCCCATTATTAAACACAATACCATGCAATTCTAATTCATCTTATTTGTATAAGTTCATATTATCCTTCCTATTTGGATATATATATATATATATATATATATATATATATATATATATATATCACTTAATTCTTATTCAATTTCAATAACCAACAACCAATTTTCTTAATAGATAATAATTGGGAAATTATTTGCTTTATATATCAAAATATAAGCTTTTATAAAGTCATTTATTTTTTTAAAAACCTTTTTTAAATCTTATATAAGAAAATAACAAGTACGCTCTCATATACACACGCACACAGACACACTCTCAACTCATTCTAGGGTACCACTGACCCTATCCTTAATGAGTAAACCCACCAGAGCCAAGATTCTCACTTAACTTTCGACTTTGATACCAAAATGTAACGACTAGAAATTTTCGACTCTGAAAATCCCAGATTGTTAGAGGAAAGAAGAAAGAGATAGAAGAAGAAGAAGAAATAGAAACATCAAAACACAGATTCTCACATTCACAGCGGATCAAAATATAATATCAAATAAAATAGCAGTTGTACAAAGGAAAACTGTATTAGTTAATTTACATCAATACATCAGAGTTACAACATTTACACAAACACTGGATAATTAAAATCTACACGTCCCAGATAAACTACAATATATCACAGCGGAATACACTCCATACGTTCCAGCCATCCAGCTCGCCTCCTGAGCTCCAGAACGTCCTTACCTTGAAATCTGTAATACTCGGTCTGACCCGAGCATTACATCAAAATAATTTCTGGGTCAGGATGGAAACCAGCGCGAGTAAACCCATCTAACATGAAATAAAAAGATATAGAATTTATTTGAAAGACATGGAGTAACTCATACTTCACTACAAGTTTTAACTTGCCATAGTCAATACACATCCTATAATCATCTATTTCTCAGATTAAATGACTAAGGTTACATTATTTATTCCACTTCAGCTTATTTATTCCAAAGTCAAATTCATAAAGAATTATTATAAATTACAAATCGAAGTGGTTTCGTGTAACATCCTACCTTTTTATACATTTTAAATCGACGATAAACCATACACGTCAGACTCAAACCATACAAAAGGGTGAATTGTTATTGGGGTGAATAAGGAAAACGAAGAAAGAAAGAAAATAAAACAGAATCATGCAGCGGAATGACAAAATATAATAATCAAATAACAGTTCATGAAGTTGTTTTACAAAACATTTGATTATACTTATACAACACAAAATCAGAGTTACACATACCAAAGAATAATAAATAACAATACAGCAGAACAGTGTGATGCAGTGGAACAACATAGTATATAATAATAATAATATCGTCTTCGTCCTCCAAAATAAAGTCTTCAAATCCTGTACCACTTAGACTGACCCAAATGAATTTAAAAGACAAAATACTCGAGTCAGAACTAAAAGATCTTATGTAAGTTAAATTAATGGTAAATAATGTAGGATCGATTTCACCATAGAGGGGGGGTGAATAGGGTGATGCTATCAATTATAAAAGTTCATCGCGGAAGTTTGTATAAAATAATTTCTATGCAGATATATCAGAATAATAGCAGCACAGATAATAGCAGAATAATAAATGCAGAAATAGAACGACACAGAATTTACCCAGCTTTGGCAAAACCCTGCCTACATGCTGCCCCCAAGGTTTCTACTAGAAATTAAGCGGTCAGACGCTTACACATGTAAACTCGCGACACCCGCTATTGACTAGCCTTAACTCTACGCTCAAAACCCTGCCAAAACTCAGCCACTGAGTTGCGAATTCTCAAACTACGCCACGTAATTTGTCCCCTAGCCACACGACTAGACAATATACAAGTTTAAAATGGAATTACAAAATTAAAAGTAATTTAAAAAACAAACAAGAGTTTAAAACCCTAATTAACTAAAGCCTTTATTAAAACAAAACAACGCCGGCCCTTTTATTTCTTTGCTCTTCTTTCCACTGTAAATATGGCGGCCTCGTTCATTCTCTCGTTCCTCTTTCCCTTTGCTCGAAAATTAGGGCTTTTGGAGAAATCGATGAAGTCGACTGATTGTTGGTCAATTACAATTGTTGTTCCTCTGATTTGCTTCGGCAATTGACCGTTTCTTCGATTCGACCGCGACTTCTTAGATTTGATCGAGTTCGACTACAAATTGGTATGTGATTTTTGATTTTTGCTTTATGTTAATATTCTTGAACTCAATAATTTCGTAGCCGATGATGATTGGGTTTAAATAGGAATCGAATTCCTATATTCTCGCTCGAATTGATTTTTGAATTTGGCTGATAATTTTTTTTTGAATTCATCTCGGCCACTCAATTTTGGTTGAATGCTTGAGATTGACCTGACTTGTTCAATTCGTTCTTTTCGTTGCTTGATTATCATGGTGTTGATTTCTGACTTGGGTCGTTTACTTGGCTATCACGATTTGATTGATTCTGATTGGAAACTTGCTACTGTTCATGGTTGACTTCGGCTAATTTTGATTTTGTAAACATATGAACTTGTTCGATTTTTGTCTTGGTTATTGATTTTGACTTCCGTGTCTTCGGCACTGCCACTGCTAGTATGACTTCGACCACCATCATTACATTGATATTGCTTCTGGTCATTGCACATGTACCATTTGAAATGTGATACTAGTTATCACTACATACATCATATATATGTACACTCATTCATATTTGTACTTCACGTTCACTGTCCTATGTCTTGTTACATGTTATGTTCATTTCACTTGAGTTGTTGCTTTGCTGGTCTATCTGATCCTGTTAGTCGAGTCATCCTGTTGCCTATGTAATTTGCTTGAAGTTTGGTCTGCGCTTCAGTATGGTCATTGGTGGTTGCTTTGCATTGCTTTGTCTTTGACATTGCCTGACCAAATTCATGCTTCGAGGCAGTTTATATTTGCTTTCATGTTGTAGTGTCTTCATGTTAGATTATGTAGTCTTCACTTCTGAACTTCATGTGTAGTTGCTGTCTACATTCATGCCTTGGTTCTGGTTCTGGTTATGGTCACACTACTGCATTGACTTGAAAACGATGTATATTGAACTGTTGTCGATTTGTGCCTATTAGTCTTCACTGTGCATTATCTTGTACTCATGATGCATTGAACTCTGTTGTTGTCTGGGTTTGAGTTCATCCTGGTTTGTATATGACACTTCACTGCTGTCTGCATTTAGATGGTCTTGTATATGTGAACTTGAAGTTAAACATTAGAGTCTTGTTTAATTGCAGTCTTCATGTTGTATTTGTATCATGTCTACATGCTTTATTGGTCTTTGAGGCTGCTCATTGTCATTGCTTTGCACTTGTTTGTGTATTTTGTCACTGCTTTTGGTTAAGACTTGGTCTTGCATTGCACTGACCACTGAGTTCATATGCATTTTGCTATTGCTTGTTAGTTTTGTTTGGTCGACACTTGCTATTGGTCTTTGGTGCACTTTCTCTGTTGTGCATGCCTGAACTACTTTGTTCATGTATTGCTTGGACTTTACTGATTTGAGGGCCCATGACTTTTGTACTGCTGTACCACTTCACTTTTATCCGGTGCACTGTTCTACCTATTGCTTGTACTCTGGTCTTTGTTGCTGACTTTGGTTATTCGAATTTATTCGTTGCTAGTTGCCATTTTACTGACAGGTGTTTGTGTTGTTGTAGCACCAAGCTACAGTCTTTACTGCACCCATATTATCCTTGTATATGCGTTATTGTAACGATCGCGATTTTTCGTTGACGAAAACCGACATCAATACGTCCACTGTATCAACTGCCGAGCAATCGAAAGCCGAAAAACCGTACCGTTAGGGTTTTAGAAAAAGAAAAAGTAGAAGAAGATAGAAAAAGATAGAACAGAACAGAAGAAATAACAGAACAACATCAGAATCTCACAATTCGCAGCGGAACAACATATAATAGATAAATGAATAATCTTTAAACAAAGAACTATATCAGTTATTACATTACATTACATTACATTACATTTCATTACATCAGAGTGTACAACAACAAACAACAACAAACAACGGAAAAGAAATACTATATACTAGTAATACGCCATGCCATCCAGCTTGCCTCCAGCAACTCCTGAATTCCAGAATATCCTGATAAACCTTACTCTTGACTGCCCGTGTGGAAATTGGTGGGCACCCAGAGTTTAGGAAGGAAAACAATAAACTCCGAGTCAGTCATGAGACTGGTGTGAGAACTAAAACAGTTTATTTTTCTTTAAAATCAAAATAGAGGAATATTTTTAAAGTCAATTCGCAATGTTTTTAAAAATGAGACTACCATAAGGCCTCCCGCACACACACACACAATGCAAACGCAGAATCGGAGGAGATTTGTCCTTATGATAGTCAAAGATGCTTGATACGCATTAAAAGAAACATTTGATATTATTACTAGTGCATAGTGTAGGAAAAAAAATCATTTCGAAAATAAAGATATAAATCTTAGCCAGCATAGACATTTCGAACTATGCCTACTATAGCTACCATCCAAACAGTGGGGCGCCACCATAAGTGAATGATAGGTTCTACAACTAAAACCATACAGGGTTTCGTATTGGGAATTGGATTTCCAACAAATGGTCAGGCCAAGGAACTTCCCATTGCCACATGGAAACGCCTCTGGAATGACATCCCGAGAACCAAACCGGATCTCTGCCAACACAAGGCCGGGTTATCCCTAATTGGGTAACTACTGACACGAATATGTCATCCCCCGATCGTAACCGATCTATCCGAGGATCCTCGATTTCCAACAACCACAAAATTTGCAGCAACAACATAGGTTAAATATCTGGGCTCCATACCATGATACCACCTCTATCCAGAAGGAATGACATACACTAAAGAGGCGCTACCCCCTAATAACCTTGCTGCATCCTTCCTGTTTTGACCATTTTCGGGGTGTGAGGTCCGACGAAGTCTCGTCCACAAAGCCACACTTTATACAAAAGTCGTGCTTTGGGTCAACAAATAATCATAGAAATGTTCACCAAGATAAATGATCAAATAAATGATCCTATCACCAATGATCAAACAATGATCATTTCACAGCAACACTCAGCATGCCACACTACCAAATTGGGAGTATATCACTAATAACCTTCAACTATATAACCTCTAAGCTCGTACGTCTCAGAGAAGGGTGTTAAGCTAAGAGAATAAATTCTCCGCCACCAACAGAAATATATTCGAAAGAAATCAGCTTTATATCTCAATTTGTAATGTCAGACATATAATCCATACAAGTCTGTTCCGGGCTCGAACAGAACCGAAGGCACTTCCAAAGAAGTCCTTGCAATCCGGATATTCACTAATCACGACCGGACTTCCCGTCATTAAGGGTGATAAAACCTCTATATCGGAGATCAGCCGATGTAGAGTAACTCGACGGTAATCCTTCCGTTTTCACAAATATCCGGTCTTCAACACCGGTCATCAAATGCAATCCATAACGACGTATCACGTATTCAGAATGGGTTATACGACCCCAAGGTCCTTTTCCGGATAACCCGAATAGTGAGCGCTTATTCAAAAATAAATGTGGCATTCAAATTCAAGCAATTCACAACAAATACCTATTTAAAGGTAAATATTGATAGTCGGATTATTTAACTATCAACAGGCGTGTTCAACATCACCAAATCCAAATAATTTCCCAAATTATTTACTTTCCAAAATATCTTTACTAGATATATAATTTTCCACACTTCAACCATTTGAAAACAAATTTTAAAATCACTTTTCCTTACGCGGAATTTCTTTCATTTCAACATGGTTCATTTAAACCAATTAAATAAATCCTTACCGATTTATTTTATATATTTACGTTCCAAATTCGTAAATTTATTCCCACACTTTAAAAATAAATCAACGTTTATTTTTAAACTAATTCCTCTTTCTTTTATAAATTCCATAGTGAATTTATAATCCCAAAATATCTATGATGTACGATTTTCAATCGATTATCAATATTCACTTTCAATTTATCTTACAAGGATAAATTCTAAAACGTTCATTTCACATTGGAAAAATATTTCCATACTTATTTAATAGTAAGTACATCATAAATCTATTAATTTTCAACATTTGAAAATATTCGATATACTTAAATCAAAATTTAGTATATATTTCATTCCTTAAGGAAATCATTCTCTTAACACATTTATTTGGGCCAAAACGAATGTTGCGCAAAACATCATTACGACAACCCAAAATCACTAGTATAGGGATTCAAAGTTTAAATAGATATATAAATCCCAATACTATATAAAACATTTCCTTTCGGAAATCATTTACTATAACAACAGTGTTATAGTCCACCATTTCCTTCTTTCTCGAAAACGTCTATTTCAACAATGAATGTTGAAATCTATGATTTCGATATTTAATACATTTTAAAACGTCTTTAAAATAATCAACTTTTTTTAATAATATCGCTTTCCCAAAACATATCCATTTTACTTAATAATATATTCACTGTCCAAAATTGTGAATATACTTCGTTAACCAATGTCAACATTTCTACACATTTAATTAAAGGATTATCCACTGTCCAAAATCGTAGATATAATTCCTTTCATATATTCCTATATCCCACTTATCAAATTCAATTGATTTCGAATTTATAAACAACGTTTATAAACTCCATTTATAATTTTATAAACTTCTATTTATAAAAATCCTTTTTATATCTCATTTTAAATGCCAAATCCGATTTATAAGTTGATTACTTATAAATCTTATATTTTACAAAATCTATCCATTTTATATCTTCATATTTCATAAATTTATAAATCTCAATTTACTTATGAAATCCATTTTTTTATTTCACTTTATTACTTATAAAAACTCGTTTTATAATTCCAGTATTTTTTTAATTTATAAATATCAATTTTATAAATCTTTTATATAAACCGTTTATAATAATTCAAAAATCCCAATTTAAACCAATTTATAAATTAATTAATTATTTATTTCCAAAAATCTCATTTCGGTTATATTTCTCAAAAATCTAAATTTTTATAACATAAAAATTTATAATGTTTTAATTATTTAAAATGAATCGATTAAAAATTTAATAAAACATATACTTTGAAAAATCACTTTAAAATTCCTTTTAAAACCAAAATCATCATTTTTAAAACTGCAGAAATGGATCCGATGATGCAGCAGCACCAAATAGTCAATCACGACATCCAAATATCATATATCGATATGATAATCAACAAATATCAAAATATTTGTAAATAAATCAATACAGTTGAGGAATCCAGTTGGATCCCTCCAACCTACTTTCCTTCATCCAAAAATATTAGCACAATACCAATTCCGCTCCAGTACGGAATTATCGCGGTATATGGGATTTATACAATATTATTCGTTTAATAGACGGCGCAATAGGGTCTCATCCGCTATAAAATGTGGGAAATCAACAACTGCAATATATACATATGCCAATATATATATATATATATATATATATATATATATATATATATATTGCTATTATATATAATACCAATTTCACTGTTTATGAAATATTCGCGGTATATGTTTTTAATAAATAACATCCGCTTACTAACAGCGCATAATGTCTATTTTAACAATCAATAGATATCAATCATCATTTAAACATACATTCAAGAAATTTAAATCTAACTGTTTAAAATAAAAATCGAAACTGATTCGATTGAGTGAGAAGTTCTCACCTTGATTTCAATTTCGTTTGAGCGATTTATTTCGAATAAAATTAAACGGACGTTTAATTTTATCCGAAATTCTCACTAACTCCAAACGACTCCAATCCAATTTCATAGCGTAGTGCTCGTCCATACGATTTCAACGCAACTGGTTTCGCGCGTTTTCGACCTCGTATGAAAAAGTTACATCATTTTAAAGTTTAAACGAATTTTAATATACAAATTACAACATATATAATTATTTTCAAACCCTAACTTCCATCACGGCCATCCATCCCAGCCCCTGCAAATCTCAGCCGCAACATCCATCTTCTCTTCCCAAACGCACGTCTACAGGCTACAACACGCGAGAAACCCATATGCCGTGATTTAGGGTTTCATGCCGCACCACCAACGTTGATCAAAACGTCATCATACCACCACCAACACGAAGGTCTCACCTTGCTCCTTCACCGCCTCCAACCCCATAGCACTCGGTTGCCCATATCCATCGAAATTCATGCCCAAAGCCGGCCACTTTAAACCCAATTTCACGACAATCCAAATATCCATTTCCCATCATAGCCGTATAGATACGAAGCTCTCCCCGAGCTCTTGAACTTTCATGTTGAAGATTTCGTGAAATATTGCATGGATTGGAAGTAATTGAGGGATGAAAGAAAACAATTTTCGGCCTTTGGTTCATAGTCGGCGGCTACACTAGAAAATTAGGGTTTGTTATATTTTTGTGAATTTAAGGTCTATTTATAGGAATTTTTTTTTTTGAACACTATTCATCCGGGTTTTCAAAACTCCGATTTACGCGCGGTGACCAGCGTTTCTAGGGTTTACCCCGCGTTCCGGACACAATGGAACAGGTTTCGGAAGCTAATTCGGACATCTGTGCGAGATATGGCAATAAACGTTCAATTTAAATTAAACCGATTTAAACGATTTTCTAGGCGTTTTAGCTTGCATCGGACAAACGGTAAATCCGATTGACACGAAATTTGAAACCTTACAATAATATCACATTACGGATCCGATGAAACTGGTTTCGTTGAAATCCGAGACTTTTTGAAAAATGGCTATTTTAACTCGCCAAATTAATATTAAAAACAATTTCGATGCGTTTCGAGCTACCACGGTCAAACGATAACTCCGATTGCTACGAAAATTGAAATCCGGTAATAAATAACTATTATGGATCCAATGGAACTAGTTTCGTCCAATTTTGAGACTGTTCAAAAATTGGCTAATTTCACTAGTCGATTAAATATTAAAATATTCAATTTTCACAAATTAACTTTTAATTCGATTTTAAAAGTTCTAAAATATCGTTCTAACTCCAATATGATATAATAAAATTTTACAAATCATTTTCAATCATATTTAACCCAATTTTCAATTATTTCTGTATTTTCACATATTAAATTATCGATTTAATTATCCAATTAAATCCAATTATTCGAAATAAAATTTATTCGACTTATAAATTTCACTTATTAATATTTAAATTCAATTAAATATTCATTTAAATTAATAAAAATTCTGGGTCGTTACAGTTATTTTGCTGCATGGTTCATTCCATTTGATTTGAGCATTTTTGGTTTGTAGCTTGTTGTGGCCAGACTCGATTTTTATTCAAGTGTACACTAAATCTGAGTTGCTCCCGACCGTTATTGCATTTGTACATTTGGATTTTTGAGTTCATTTGACTTGGTTTAGTTGCCTTGACCATTTTCATGAACTTGCACCTGTGTTGAATCCGGCTTGCAGCTCGGATTTGACCTTGTACTCGTGTTGTGACTTTATTTATATTGCACTTGAGTTGAACCCGGCTTTTCATTTGGGTTTGACCTGTGCTCACTTGTCCCTGTAATTTTATCAAGTGTATATATCGATGTGCACGGCCTTGTGGCTTGTACAGTGATACACTATGCATGTCACAAGCTGTTCGTGTATGATGAATTCAAATTTAAATGATGTAGAACAACCTAAATAACTGAGGAAAATATTATTTTCAAAATCCACATTTTATTTTATACTGCAAAAATATTTTCTTTTCAATTTTACTGCGTCAGTATTTATTTTTGCAGATTGCTCAGATGCTGGATTCAATCTGGAATAAAGTTGTAGATAAATTACGAGTGAAGTGAATGAGCGATATGCAGTGAGGTGTATTTGTAAATGATAAATTATGATGTAATCGAATTTGTGTTGTATTTGTATATATAGTGAGAGTACACATTTGTACTATTCAAAATTGTAATAAATATTTGTTTGAATAAAATATCTATTTGAATTTAAATATTGTGTTATTTATTTTATTCAGCAAATATTTGTTTAATTATGTGAAAAATAAAATATCTGTTTAAATTTAAATATTGTGTTATTTATTTTATTAAGTAAATATTTATTTAATTATGTGAAAAATAAAATAGTACATTAGAAAATACATTTAAATGAATATATATATGTTTATTATCATCAAACAAAAATCATATACTCGCATATTCAATAATCTCCCCCTTTTGATGATAATTAACATATATTTAAGATTTTGAATTTGTTAAATGTATTTGAAAATTCAATTTGCTCCCCCTATTTGAATGCTTCCTCTCCACACAAAGCTCCCCCTTCATATATACAAGTAAATAAAAATATACAAATGAGCCTAGATGCAAATAGAAAATATTTGACTATTATTTGCCAAAATCTTAACTTTTATCTCCCCCTTTTGTTATCAGAAAAAGAGTAATAGTGTTAGAAAAATAGAGATAAAATGATAGACATTAATACAAACATTAAAACTCAATCGAATATAAATATTAAATTTCAATATAAAAAATCAAACAAAAATCATAAATTCTCTGTTAGACGCATATTCCACTTTTAGAATAATGGGAATGATGTCATCATATAAAACCATATAGTCGTGTCTATTTGTGGGGGGTGTGTGTGTGTGTGTGTGTGTATCAGGAATTTGAATATCTACCAACCATGCATAACCATTAGGACATTTAAATGAGATTAGTTGTATTCCAATTTTATTTTATTTTTAAAAATGATTCAAGTATCTTCTAACCACGCATAACCATGAGGACTTTTAAATGGGATTAAAATCAACTTGTTTATTTAATAAATCAATTTTGATATGCGTTCCATACATGTATAATCGTGAGGACTTTTAAATGAGCATGGAAGCACATAGTTTAAAATTCTAAGTAGTTCACCAATGCATAACCGTGAGGACTTTTAAATGAGAGTGAATACTTTGGTTTTATTATTATTATTATTATTATTATTATTTTATTTAAAAAAATAAAATGAAAAATGAGTGGTTCCTGTTTAAATCACCACATATTGACATACTATATTGGATTATGATGAGTAATGGAGAGAAATGATAGAAATAGAAATGATCATGGAATTTTTACCAACAAAAAGTGTTTATAACTCTTGTTTAAATTTCTAAAGAAATTTACTAATTATACCGTCTCAATTTATAATATATGATTAATATCAACACTCATCACTTTTTCAATCACTATTTATCTTTCCGATAATTAGTAGGGAGTCAGATTAGTCAATGTAGTCATTTAAAATAAAATTCAAAAATAATTATAAAATCAATTTTTATAAAAATGACCAATCTGAAAACATGGTCAAAAATGATTTTCTTGGAGGGGTTTTATAAGAAAATTTTCCGCTATTTGAAAATTATTTGAAATGAAAAATATGCGGCCGTTTTCTTTGAAAAAGAACGATGCAGTTACTGAATGTCTCAATATAAATCACGTTCCAGTAGTAATTTTTCTATCAACTAGATTACCAGTGTAATCTGCATCTGAATTTTTTTTCACTCAAACTTATTATTAATTGGATGTTACAAACCAGATCATGAGTTATGCAACAAAATATCTCAAAATCATTTTTAACAACTTTTAAATGAAATTCTCTCGAATTTCAATGTAAGCCGTGTAAATAATCAAAAATCGTGAATATAGAGTCAGCTGTAAAATAATCAAATGTATCATCATCTACCAATAAAACACTATTATTAATCCAAACTAATATATATGAAGTAGTTCAAAGACTCTAGAGATTTTTATAGTGTTCTTGGCATAAGGATATAATTGGCCAACAATTTTGAAAAAATTAGAATCATTATCAACATTCATTTCATTATCACATTACTGGCTGATTTAATTCAAATTATCGTGCAGATTTCACATATATTGTTCAAGATATCTTTACTTGTTTTACCTTTACGATAATTTTTCGTTGTTGCCCGTTGTGATTCTGTCACCTTTGTAATAGGCTAAGGAACTTTACTTTGTCGCTCATTGTATCCCTGGAATAGCCAGAATCCAAGTAACACTGTTATTGTTCCTTAGCCTGCCACCACACCTACATGATGAAAGATTTTTGTGACCTATTTGTTTTTATAGGTCCATGGTTGTTAGTGGCAGAATATTTTGAAAAATAATTTTGTGGAGACCCATAACTATTTATATATGTTCCTTTTGGCACCCAGATTTGTTTAACTTTCAAAGATGTTATATTTGTGCCTTTTGGAACCTAAATTGGAATGGTTTTCACGTGCTTGCGCCTATACCAACAATTATTTTGATTGTGTCCATATTTTCCACAAATTGTGCACATTAAATTGACTTGATTAATTTCATTTCTAACATTTTCAGATTGATTATATCCAAGTCCTTGTCTAACTGTATTAATAGTTTGTTTCCCTAATAGCATATTCAACGATCTTCCACTTTTGGTAAATTTTCCTAAAGTCGTTAACAGTTGTTGGACTTGTGTTTTGAGAGATTCATTTTCGTTTAATAATTGTGTGCACTTTTTAATATAATTTTCTCTTCTTGTATTTTCACTTACTTTCAAAATCAGAATTTCATTTTCAAGCGATTTAATTTTGATTTTTGATTTTTTAATCTCTTCTTCGAACGTTGGACACTTATCGCACTTAGGGATCCTACTTTGATAGTTTTTAACTAATTGGTCAAGTTGTTTATTTAAATCTATCAAAGTATCTTTTTGTGATTCAAGTTTGACATACTTCTCCCTAAGTCGTTCAAAACAGCCATTTACTTCGTGGAAATAGATAAGTAATTCTGAGTGAGTGAGTTTTGATACCTCGCTTGGCTCGTCATCGTCGCTATCAGTTATATTACCTTGAAGGCACATATCTGCTTTCTCACTCTCGCTGCTAATACTTTTATTATCTCCATCACTTGTATTCCACGTGGCTGCAAAATTTCTCCTTTTTGATTTATTTTCTAGACCGTGTTGATTTTGAGGACAATTGGGCTTGATGTGTCCGGGTTTATTGCACTTATGACAGATGATTTCCTGCTCTTTCGGGTTGTCTAGTGCTTTGGCTATTCTGCTTTTCAATTTTTGATTTAGAGCTTGATTTCCTTATTTTCAGTTCCATTTTTTGAATCTCCTTATTACCATTTCCAACTCTGTTGCTCCATCGTCATCATCATCACTTTCAATTGTTCCATTGAGAGCTATTGATTTCTTTCGAGCATCTCCTCCTTCACGCTCTTCCTTGAATTTCATTTCTAGCTCATAAGTGGTGAGATTTCCGATGAGTTCTTCAACTTTGATTTGTAAATCTTTCGATTCTTGAATGGCGGTCACTTTTGCTTCAAAACTTCATGGAAGGATTTTGAAGATTTTTCGGACTATTTCCAATTCCGTGTATGATTTTTCGAGAGCTTTTGATTTGTATACGTTGTTGGAAAGTCGTCCGCACATCTCTTTAACATTTTCTTCCTTGGTCATTGTCAAATTCTCGTATTCACTACTCAGCATGGCAAGGCGAGATTCCTTGACTTGAGATGTTCCTTTGTGAGTCACTTCTTATGTGTGCCATATTTCTTGCGCAGTTAGACAAAGACGCAATTAAATTTAAATTGATCCAATGAATAGATAATAGAATTCATAGCTTTAGCATTTTGTAATTTATTTTCTAGCTCTATCCATTAATATACTGGTTTATCTGTTTCCTAATTATCTACAACTATAGTGGGTGCTCTATAATCTGTCTCAACTATATTCCAAACATCAATGGTTTTCAGAAAAAAAATTATTCTATTTTTCCAGTAAGCATATTCACCATTGAACATTAGTGGTCTAACTATGGACTGATCCTCAGCAAAAGCGGTATTAAAAAAAGCCATTTTGAAAAATTCAACTTTTTAAAACAAAAATTGATTTTTTGAAAAAAAAATCAAATTTTTTTAAAAACAAAAGCTAACTTCTATTCCTGGCTCTGATACCACTTGTAGGATCGATTTCACCATAGAGGGGGGGTGAATAGGGTGATGCTATCAATTATAAAAATTTATCGTGGGAGTTTGTATAAAATAATTTCAATGCAGATATATCAGAATAATAGCAGCACAAATAATAGCAGAATGATAAATGCAAAAATAGAACGACGCAGAATTTACCCAGCTTCGGCAAAACCCTGCCTACGTGATGCCCCTAAGGTTTCTACTAGAAATTAAGCAGTCAGACGCTTACACACGTAAACTCACGACACCCGCTATTGACTAGCCTTAACTCAACGCTCAAAACCCTGGCACAACTCAGCCACTGAGTTGCGAATTCTCAAATTACGCCACGTAGTTTGTTCCCTAGTCACACGGCTAGACAATATCCAAGTTTAAAATGGAATTACAAAATTAAAAGCAATTTAAAAAACAAACAAGAGTTTAAAAACCTAATTAACTAAAGCCTTTATTAAAATAATACAAGGCCGGCCCTTTTATTTCTTTTCTCTTCTTTCCACTGTAAATATGGCGGCCTCGTTCATTCTCTCATTCCTCTTTCCCTTTGCTCGAAAATTAGGGCTTTTGGAGAAATTGATGAAGTTGACTGATTGTTGGTCGATTACAATTATTGTTCCTCTGATTTGCTTCGGCAATCGACCGTTTCTTCGATTCGAACACGACTTCTTAGATTTGATCGAGTTCGACTACAAATTGGTATGTGATTTTTGCTTTTTGCTTTATGTTAATATTCTTGAACTTGATAATTTCGTAGCCGATGATGATTGGGTTTGAATAGGAATCGAATTCCTATATTCTCGCTCGAATTGATTTTTGAATTTGGCTGATAATTTTGTTTTGAATTCATCTCTGCCACTTGATTTTGGTTGAATGCTAGAGATTGACCAGACTTGTTCAATTTGTCCTTTTCATTACTTGATTATCGCGGTGTTGATTTCTGACTTGGGTTGTTTACTTGGCTATCACGGTTTGATTGATTCTGGTTGGAAACTTGCTACTGTTCATGGTTGACTTTGGCTATTTTTGATTTTTGTGAACATATGAACTTGTTCGATTTTTGTCTTGGTTATTGATTTTAAATTCCGTGTCTTCGGCACTGTCACTGCTAGTATGACTTCGACCACCATCGTTGCATTGATACTGCTTCTGGTCATTGCACATGTACCATTCAAAATGTGATACTAGTTATCACTACATACATCATATATATGTACACACGTTCATATTTGTGCTTAACATTCACTGTCATGTGTCTTGTTACATGTGATGTTCATTTCACTTGAGTTGTTGCTTTGCTGGTCTATCTGATCCTGCTAGTCAAGTCGTCCTGTTGCCTATGTAATTTGCTTGAAGTTTGGTCTCAACTTTAGTAAAACTGCCTATGGTCATTGGTGGTTGTTTTGCATTGCTTTGTCTTCGACATTGCCTGACCATATGCATGTTTCGAGGCAGTTTGCATTTGCTTTTATGTTGTAGTGTCTTCATGTTAGATTATGCAGTCTTCACTTCTGAACTTCATGTGTAGTTACTGTCTATATTCATGCCTTGGTTCCGGTTATGGTCACGCTGCTGCATTGACTTGAAAACGATGTATATTGAACTGTTGTCGATTTGTGCATGTTAGTCTTCACTGTGCATTATCTTGTACTCGTGATGCATTGAACTCTGTTGTTGTCTGGATTTGAGTTCATCCCGGTTTGTATATGACACTTCACTGCTGTCTGCATTTAGATGGTCTTGTATATGTGAACTTGAAGTTAAACATTAGATTCTTGTTTAGTTGCAGTCTTCATGTTGTATTTGTATCATGTCTACATACTTCATTGGTCTTTGAGGCTGCTCATTGTCGTTGCTTTGCACTTGTTTATGTATATTGTCACTGCATTTAGTTAAGACTTGGCCTTGCATTACACTGACCAATGAGTTCATATGCATTTTGCTGTTGTTTGTTAGTTTTGTTTGGTCGACACTTGCTGTTGGTCTTTGGTGCACTTGCTCATCTCTGTTGTGCATGCCTGAACTACTTTGTTCATGCATTGCTTGGACTTTGCTGATTTGAGGGCCTATGACCTTTGTACTCCTGTACCACTTCACTTTTATCCTGTGCACTATTGTACCTATTGCTTGTACTCTGGTCTTTGCTGCTAACTTTGGTTATTTGAATTTATTCGTTGCCAGTTTCCATTTTACTGACATGTGTTCGTGTTGTTGTAGCACCGAGCTACAGTCTTTTTTGCACCCATCTTATCCTTGTATATGCGTTATTTTGCTGCGTGGTTCATTCCATTTGATTTGAGCATTTCTGGTTTGTAGCTTGTTGTGACCAGACTCAAGTTTTATTCAAGTGTACACTAAGTCTGATTTGCTCCCGACCGTTATTACATTTGTACATTTGGATTTTTGAGTTCATTTAACTTGATTTAGTTGTCTTGACCATTTTCATGAACTTGCACCTGTGTTGGATCCAGCTTGCAGCTCGGGTTTGACCTTGTACTCGTGTTGTGACTTTATTTGTATTGCACTTGAGTTGAACCCGGCTTTTCATTTAGGTTTGACCTATGCTCACTTTTCCCTGTAATTTTATCAAGTGTATATATCGGTGTGCACGGCCTTTGGAATGTACAATGATACACAGTGCATGTCACAAACTGTTCGTGTATGATGAATTCAAATTTAAATGATGATGAACAACCTAAATAACTGAGGCAAATATCATTTTCAAAATCCACATTTTATTTTATACTGCAAAAATATTTCCTTTTCAATTTTACTGCGTCGGTATTTATTTTTGCTGATTGCTCAGATGCTTGATTCAATCTGGAATAAAGTTGTAGATAAATTATGAGTGAAGTGAATGAGCGATATGTAGTGAGGTGTATTTGTAAATGATAAATTGTGATGTAATCGAATTTGTATTGTATTTGTATATATATAGTGAGTGTTCACATTTGTACTAATCAAAATTGTAATAAATATTTGTTTGAATAAAATATCTATTTGAATTTAAATACTGTGTTGTTTATTTTATTCAGCAAATATTTGTTTAATTATGTGAAAAATAAAATATCTGTTTGAATTTAAATACTGTGTTATTTATTTTATTCAGCAAATATTTATTTAATTATGTGAAAAATAAAATAGAACATTAACAAATACATTTAAATGAATATATATATATATGTGTGTTTATTATCATCAAACAAAAATCATATACTCACATATTCAACAAATAATATGACTGGAACGATGTCAGAGATATTCACGGGATTTGACATCTCCTATCCAGTGTCAAACGTGAGTGTAGTAACTTAAGAGATGCTCGGGATTCACATCTCCTAAGGATCCGTTAAACTATTTACTATGTAGTAATATACGCTATTATAATAATGTCTAAAAGTAAAATCAACTTACTTCAAAATAGCGTTAAGGGGTTACCCATATAGCCCTTAACATGTAATAGTGCCAATATTCTATATAGTACCGTAATACCTCCTGATCGGGAAGCTACCAGAGGATATTCCATAGGTAAAATCAAACTCGTACAAGGTGCGCTACGGTAGGTGACATGGCACAACTAAGCAATGCCAGGGTAGATATACCAATTACACTTCTAGGCCGGTGGTAACGCGTAGCGTGCAGTTACCGCCCACCTCGAGCCACACCCACAAATTAAAAATCAAAAGTGGCCACCAATTCAATCTCAAAGTCAAAATATAATATCGAAGGGATGTGTCCGATCAAAGAAGCTACCTCATTAGCCCATCAATCGCTCCTGTTTTAGCGACCTTATGCCAACTCACGGGAGTCGGGTCCACTTATATACCATAAAGGAACGCTGCCGCTATCCTACTTCATTCTGGAATCTCCACCGCATACACGGTTATTAAAGTGGTTTTTGGAGTTGGTAGAGAGTATGACAACTTCCGATCCCGGTCTCTTTAACAACCAAATGTTACTATAACACCACGGTCATTTTCAAAATAGTTTATACTTTAAAACCAAATATCATTGCCCTTTCAAAACCAAATCAATATGATATGATTTTCATTTCAAATATATCCTTTTCTTAAATCAAAGCACTTCCAAAGTTATAACATTTCGAAATCAAATACTTGAATATAACACTTTCAAATTATAATAACTTGAAAACTCATAACTTTGAAACATAACTTCCACCACTTAAATGGTTTAAATATTTAAAATACTTATAAAATAAAATAGCTTCTTCAATTTCACAAATCAAATCCAACACAACTCGAATTTCTACATTTTATATTTAAACAAATTCCAAATCATAAATTTCAATTCAATTCAGTTTCCAAACAAACTATTCCAAATTTATCGATTTCAAAACAGATTTGACCCACAGAATAAACCATTTCAAATTCAATATATTTCAAACTTTAAGTATTCAATAATTTCAAAACTAAGTTTGGTAATTCCGATTCAACAATTCAATTTTCTATTATTTAGTTTTGAAATACTTTACATAATAAATCCATTATCATTTAAATAAAGTTCAAGTTACAAAAAACTACATATTTCCTTTAATTAATTTATACTTAAAATATTCATTTAATTCACCTTAGACCAAAATCAAGTTGTAGAAATCATACCCACTAAAACTTCAAATTTAATAAATTTCACATCAAGCTTATTTGAGTTTAAATCTTAAATAAATTCAATTTCAAGTAAATCTCAAATTTATCTTCCAACCTTAATTTGATTTAAACCATTTTAAACTCTATTTTAAAATATAATTTAAATACTTAACTATATTATCTTCAATAAAAATCAAACTTCTTACTAAGCTTATGCTATATTAAAACGAATTAAATATAGCTTAAAATCAAGGATAAAATAACTTTTATATAATATCTAAAATCAGTATTTATCTAAAATCATATATTCCTTTACAAAACCATAGAAATCATTTCAAAAATATTTATATATATATAGATCACGGTGTCTGTATAAAATTTTCTATCCTATGGTCAAGTGATATGGACATTTATCATTTCAATCCATAATTTAAAATATAAATACGGTTATATATCATTTCAGACCGCAGTCCCGAATGAAATAAAAATCCATAACAACTTGCAGTTTATAACAATATAAAATACAACATCCATTCATCCAATATCAATCATCAAACATTTATCACAATCATCATCCAATTCAATCAATAACATCAATATAGAACTGATAATAAATAATAGGTATTTACTGGTAGTTTATATTCAATAGTAAATTAAATAACTATTTTATCTAAATAAATTCAAATAAACTGAGATGATGATTCAACATATGCCAAACAGTCATAAATAAATTTCTAATCATATCATAAATTAATTTAACAAACATAAGAAATTTTAGAAGTAGCGAGTGGGTTAAAACACTCACCTTTTGAATTTAAATTGAATTTAAATCCAATTTAAACTCAAAATTTGAACAGTCTCCAAATTTGTATAAACCAGCGTCAAAATGTTCGGAATTTCGATACCATCCGAATGGAGAAAACCGCGTGTGAATTGGCCCTCGTAAGTGAAAGTTATTCGAATTAGAAGATTATACAAATTTACATAAACAAATTAAATGATAAAACAAATGAACCAAACATACGAAGCCACGCCACCTGCTATTACATTACGTGTTTCCCACTCCAGTCGTTCATGAAACCTATCCCGCTGCCTCTATCCAACCTTTGACCGATGATTGCCGCCCCTCTGCTACAAACCACGGCCTCCCATCACCACCATTCGCCAGCGCGTGCCGCGCTCCACCTCCCTGTACCCATCCGACAGCCCCACACATCACCAGCCGCCGACGTTGTTTCGATCATCTATGGCCAAATTCCAACGCAACAGAATGTTCCAGGCCATGCGACCACCTCCTAACGACTCCACGCAGTGACCTCTACGATACCCACAACTTAATTTTGCCAAAATATTCTCAAATTAAAAATACCCAAAATGAATTAGGGTTTCAAGATATTTAAGCTTTAACCAAGATTTGCCATTGATTCAAGCATCAATTCCAAAAATAGACGCTAGATGTAGATTTGTATCGATGAGATCTTCGAAACTCATATTTTTCTGAATTTTTTTGAGGAGTTTTAAAATTTGATTTGATTTTGGATTGCAATTGGATTTGGAACTGGTTCTATTTTGTCTACCATTGAGAAGGAGAAGTGGACTATTGAATTGTACGTACAGACAAATGAATATGAGGAGTGGCTAGGGTTTGTAACTGGATATTTATAGTAGAGCTGAAAATAGAGAAGCGGATACGATTGATTTGGGTTTTGAACGATAATTGACCCGAAAAGCCCTTTTCGATTCCGGAACGGAAATGGGTCAACCCATATATCAAAATAGATGTTTTTGAATATTTTAAAATCGATGTAACAGGTTTCAAGTCCAAATTCCATCGTATAGAGAAGTTACGTTAAAATCAGTTTATTTCAAATTGACTTCAATTGATTTCAATTAAATTGATTTCTAGGTTTCGAGTCCATACGATCAAACGACAAGTCTGATCGCTACGCAACTTGAAATCCTATAATAACTCACCGTTACAGATCCGATGAAACTGGTTTTGTCGAAATCCGAGTCAGTGGCCAAAATAGCCATATTTCACATTATTAAATTAAAGTAATATTTAATTAATTAGATCACTTTTTGGTTTCAAATTTAAAAATTCACAAATTTCATCTTTTTTAATTTCTTAAACAATTACAATAATTTAAACAATACTTAGATATCAATTCAAAGTTAATTGATTTACCCATTACCGTAATTAACTTCAATTTTAATGAATTCATTAATTATCAATTGAAATTCCTATAAATCCATTTTTGAGTTAAATCATGTATTCAATAAATTATAATCAAATGGATGAAATTAGATTCTTGATCTATTACATTAATATTCTCAGATTTCATCTTAATTTCTATTAACGTAACAATTAAATATTGAATTTCATTTAATTGCAATTAATCCAATTATGAAGTTTAAATTCCAATAAATTGATAAATCTTGATTTCCATTCTTTTTATTCAACCCCCAGTCATCCTACGAATAAAGTTAACATCATTCTCATTTATTATCTAGATTTACATTAACATAATATTCAGTTTGGATTTATTGCAAATGATTACCGAATTTTATTTAATACACTAAATAAATAACAACATATATTAATTGTCACATGTTTACTTTCAGTTACATTTATAAGTTTATTTCTTACCAACATAGGTTATACTTTCATATATAACGCAAATTTTATTTCATTACTGTTTATGATACTCTTTCATTACATACTTCAATACTTACATTCTCTTATCTTATATCGAATTCATAACCAAGTTGTAACAATTTACACTATTTCATTATTGGGATTTCCTTCAATTGTCAATGATTATTTTTAATTACCATTGCTACATTTCATTTTTAACATTCGCTTCATTATAAATTATAAAGTTTTTTTTCTAAATTTAATTACCAATAATCCTATTAAATTAACCAATTTAGTTATCGAAATTTGCGGGTCGTCACACTCTCCCCCACTCAAAACTTTTCGTCTCCGAAAAGAAAAAAGAAGGGCAAAGAAAAAATTAAGCAAACAATAAACCTTATTCAAAATACTAACTTTATGAACAAATAAATTTACACAATTAATTAATTTAAATAAAATATACCAATTTATAACCATTAAGTCTTTTTATACTCAAATTAATAAAGTTTGGAAAATATTTTTCAAAAAATTTCAAAGTCCAAATTTACGGAAAATTTCGGCAGAGTCTCCTTTGTACGGGGAGGCACGGGAGAAAATATAATATCAAATATAACAATATATATCACAATATCTCAAAATAATATATCCCAACAACGGGAAAAAATATATAATAACGCTAGAAAACCATAATCCGGGAACGTACCTATTTGTCAGGCAATCACGTTTAATTATGAAACCAAAAGCAGTAGCAATTATTTCCATAATCTATATTTCACCTATATAATCTAAAAAGAGGTTAATAATTATATAAAATGAAATATTTAAAGTTGTTTCAATCAATAACAAACCAATCAATGCAACATAGCAACCATTATTTGCAAACAAGCATACATTCATCACAAGGAATCAAAGTAATCAACCATTCATCCATAATAAGCAAAACAAATGGTCTGTTTTGGTCCAGAAACTTTTAATTGCATATAATGATGAACTAATTACTAAGTGCACCATCTACTCAACAGCCTTAGGAACAACTAAATAGATTATTCATACATCTTATCGATTAGAAGTATCATATCTCAAACAACCATAAACCAAACGAACAACAATTTCAAACAATAGATCTAAGTTCATTCTTATTAATTTCATTTCATAACATTTGTTGTTTGATTTCCTTTTCATTCATATAATGATTTATCTTTTAATTTACATTTTGTTTCTTACAGTTTTCATTTCCATTCATTCATTTAGTGTTTATTTCACTTATTTGCACTTATACTTACATAAATTCATTTTTATTTATTCATATCATATAAATTTTCTTTTTATTGCATTACATTCATTCATTTCTCAATTTCATTTATTTAAGTTTAAAATCAACTACTTACAACATTTACCTTCTATCATATTTTATGATAGTAACATTTCAATTGTAACTTAAGTTTATAACTCTATAACCTTAATATTTATTTATTAAAGAGTTTCATTGAATACTTCCATTATTTCAAGTTTTACTTGTATAATATCCTATTACATTTTCTTATTAAACATTTCAACTTTTAATTAAGTTATATATATATATATATATATCTTTAAGAATGTAATTGAAAATTACACAAGTTTATCTTATTTCTTTTAATTAATCTAATGTTCAATAATCATATCCTTTGCTTTTTATAGATTATAAATTTCAACTTTCTTGTTATTTCATTTATAGCCTAGCATTTAATCTCTTATTTTAATTAGAGGTTTCAATTATTAATTAGTTATATCCTATTTCACTACAATAATCGAAACTATTAATTAATGGAAACTTAAGAACTAAATACTGGGTTAAATTTCAAGTCATTTTAAAAATAATAGATAAATGTATATACTTACAATTTATATATCCAATTATATTTAAAAAAAATTAAAATTTATATTTGTATATTAAAATAAATCTACGGTAAAACTACTACATTGGCCTTCCCACTTGAAACTTGAAAATGAATGTCGATAATGCGTGCACTCATCACCGAAATTATTTTCCAGCGACACAAAGGGGAGTACAGAACTTATTTCTTTTCAAAATTTCTTTAAAATAATTTTTTTCAAATCATTTTGAAATATTTATATTAGAAAATACTTCTAAATAATATTATTATTATATTTCAAAATCATTCAAAAGAAATTTTGTAACGACCTGTTAAATTTGATAATATTAAATGAATTAAATTAATATAATTTCTAATCTGATTTAGAATATAAAAAAAAGCTTTAAAGATTTATTTGAGAAAATGTAGTAATTTGTTATAGTAATTGGAATTTAATGTAACAATTTAATTTTTATGACAATAGTTTTGGATAATGTAATTGTCACACTTTGTTAAAAGTTAATGTTAAGAAACCAATAAATGTTGAATTAGTGAATATTAATAAAATATTTATTAGAATGGGATTCATTTAATATTAAAATAAATAGTAGGATTGTTCATTTGGTGACCGTTGAATAAACCAATGCAATAAGTGTAGATAAAAAATTTTATGAATATTGTTCAATAATGAATGGACTTAAAAACGGTAATAAACTTAATATAAGAAAACAAAGGCAAATTGTGTATTAATTAATGAATTCATGAATCAGTGTATGGACTTAATGTAACTATACGTAAATATACGCAATAAGGTTGTGAAATACCAATGATTTGGATTTCCAATTTATATTAAACATAATGTTGGTAGATATTGGAATTCACTGTTGTGTGCAATATATGAGAAATCAAGTCAAATGTAAATTATACCGTAGATGATATACTCTTTTAAACAGTAGGATTTTTAAATAAATAAACGTTTCACGTAGGTTTCAATTGGATAACTTATGTAGTTTAATGGAGAATCAATTGCAATTAATTGCCATAAATTTGTGATGATAGGGTAGTTTGATTTGGCCTTTAAGAAGCAAAGAAAAAGAAAGCCAAGATTTATGAATTCATTTGTAATGTGAAATGCAAATCTTGTGGATTGTTTTTTTTTTACAAGTGGAATTAATATTTAACCATTACGTTAGTAGAGTCTGATAAGTTAAGGTAGATAATCAATGGTAATTTACCTAATTCAAAGGATATATTAATATAAATATGGGTAAAAATGAGGTTAGACCAAGGATATAATATTAATTGATTTTTAAGTCTTAATTAATACGTGAAATAGACAAGATTCTACATTCAAATATTTATACAAAGCTAAGTTGTAAATAGAAGTACCAATGTAATATAATGTAAATAGATGGGAATCAACATTTATTTATTTATTTAATGGAATTTAATTTCTATAGTATGATAATCGCAATTAAATGAAATTGAAATAGCTAATTTATACGTTAGTTGAAATTTAGCTGGAATATGAGGATTTTTAATGAAATAGTGAAATCAAATGGAAATAAGGTTTCAATTATACATTGGAATTTATATTCACCATAAAAGGTTAATTGAAAACCAAAGGAGTTAATAAAGGAATCAAGCTTTATCTATTAATTTGGATTTAAGATATGATAAATTGGATTTATTGCAATAATTAATTCTATAAGATGAGGTTAATACTTATTCTATTTATAATTAGACCAAATTGTTGATATAGATTTTTTTTGAAAGCAGAATCTATAAATCAATTTGAGTATCAAATTCAATAATTGCGCTTATTGCATAAATAAAGGGAATTTAACGTTAAATATTACGTTACTGAAATTTAAAATGAACTTTAAGAATAATATTGTGAATCATGAACCAAAGTATGTGGCATCCCTATTTGGATAAAGAATGAGTATATAAAAGTTAAAATCTAATATACGGGGTTTTGAGCATTTAATTTTATAATTCTTAAATATAGGAAAGTGCAGAAATTAACACTGCAAATTGATATACTTATAATTTTAATTCACATCCAAGCTTGTTAAATCATTTGAAATTGATTAAATTATATAAGTAATAAAATTTGGACAATTTTAGAATATAATATAAATTTTGGATTTTTGTAATTTATTTTGATTTATTTAATGAATATAAAAATAGCCTTTTTTTGTCACGGACTCGGATTTCGATGAAACCAGTTTCATCGGATCCGTATCGGTGAATTATTATAGAGTTTCAAGTTTCGTATCGATCGGACTTGTCGTTTGATCGTACGGGCGTGAAACGCCTTGAAATCAAATTTAATTAAAATCAATTTGAATCAATTTGGAAATTTTGTTTTCAGCATAACTTCTTCATACGATCAAATTTGGACGTGAAACTTTTTCCATCGCGTTCAGGTTATTTTAAATTACCTATTTGGATATATAGATTTAATAAATTCGGTTCCGGAGGCATAGCGGGCTTTTTGGGCCATAGTTTGTTCCGCACGTTCATTCTACGGTCTATCTACTCTATCTCTAACCCCTCTATATAAACCTAGCTACAAGCCCTAGCCTCCACCTAATTTCTTTTCATCTGAGCGTATACTTTCTTCAAGCTCCTCTTCTTCTTCAATGGGTGCTAACCCTAGATCCAGTCAGTTCAAAAAAAAAAAAATTCAAATTTAAAAAAAAAAAAAAAAAAAAAAAAATCGGATCTGCAGCAGCTTCTGGTCGCGCTTCGGGTTTCAGGGGAGAAAACCCTAGAGCAACTTCGGGTCAGGAAGAAAATGACTCGGGTCGCTCCGGGTCGTTTTGGCGAAAACTCCAAGCAAGCACCGGGGAATTGAGGCGGCGCACCGAAGTCGAACCCGAAGTCGACCCAGGACCAGAATTTTCCATTTTTCAAATTTTCATAACTTTTGCATACGAGCTCGGATTCGCGCGCGGTTTGTTTTGATGGGATCGTATTGGAATTTCTACCGTTTTGGCGCTGGTTTGGACAAATTTGGAGACCGTCAAATTTTTGGGTTTAAATCGAATTTAAATTCGATTTAAATTCCAAAGGTGAGTGTTTTAACCCACTCACAACTTCTAAAAGCTTTTATGTTTGTTAAATTAATTTTAGAAATGAATAGAAATTTATTTATGAGTATTTGGCATGTTTATTTCACTCATATTTGTTGAATTGCATTTATTGAATTTAACTGTTAATTTCATTTATTTATTGACAGTTAGAATTTGTGTTTGCCTATAAACTGCTAGTTAACAGTTATATAGATTATTACTGAATATAAACTATTAGATTAATAGTTGTTAAATTTAATTTGAATAAAATTGCCAGTTATTACCTGTTATATATTATCAAATATAAATTGTTATTGATTGATATTGCTTGATGATTTTGATTGGATGATGGGTGTTGTTGATGGATTGTATATCATTAAATTGCAAATTATCATGCATATTTCCTTTCATTCGGGATTGTGGTTTGAAATGATATACAACCGTAAAATTTTATATCTTTTAAATTGCGGATTGAAATGATAAATATCCGTATCACTTGACCATAGGATAGAAAATTATATACAGGCACCGCGGTCTATATATAACTATTTTAATGTGATTTCTATGGTTTGGATGGAATACGGTTTATAATAATCTTAAATTTTATATTGTATAAATAGTTTTCTTCCATATATATATACATATGAAGTTGAAAATTTTGAAATTAAAAGGTGTATAAAAATCTTTATTAAAAATGGAAGAAAGTTAAGAAAATGGAGTTTAATAATTTATATCATATGTTTAAATGTTAAGTTTGGAAATTTTAAGATATGATATTTATAATTGGATTTTTCCCGAAATAAATTGAAATGAATATTCTAGTATAATTTGAATTGGGAAAAATATATATATTTTATTACTAGAAATTGAAGTCTTATTATTTATGGATTTTATGTGAATATTCAAGACTAATTAATAGAACAATTGATCTGTTGAAAGAATAAAATCCAATTTTAGTTTGAAATATTGTTACTCAAAATGGATATACGTATATATAAATAAATTGAAGTGGTTTTGGAACTTGAGAGAGATAATATAAATTTTGGTTTAGACTTTAATAAAGAAATGTATTTGTAAAGCCATGAGAACTATTTTCTTTACAAAGTAACATTTAAGTTAAACCATTTAATTCATATACCGTTGAATGTCCAAACCATTCAAGTTTTTTTATATAAGTTATGGTTTTAAATTATGATTTTCAAAATATTATGATTTGAAAATATTAGATTTTCATACGTTATGAAGTTAAAGCATTATGATTTTGGAAAAGAATTATATTTGGGATAAGTGATAAAATATGGTTTTGGGTTTTGAAATGATATTGTATTCATGGTTATGAAATGGAATGTTTATTCTGATTTTTAAGTATAACCTATTTTTAAATGACCGCGGTGTTATAATAACGATGGGTTGGCAAAGAGACCGGGATCGGATATGGACATACTCTCTGTCGATACCGAAAACCACTTTGACTAACCGTGTACGCGGTGGAGATTCCAGAATGAAGTAGGTGGTGGCGACGTTTCCTGTAAGGTAAATACGTGGACCCGACTCCCGTGAGTTGGCATAAGGTGGCTAAAACAGGAGCGATTCTCAGGCCAATGAGGTCATTCCTCTGATCGGACCCTCCTCTTCGATATTATACTTTGATTTTGGATTGATTCAGTGGCCACTTCTATATTTTGATTTTGGGGAGTTAGTCCGAGGTGGGCGGTAACTGCGGCTATGCGTTTCCACCAGCCTGGATAGCAATTGGTATATCTACCCTGGCATTGCCTAGTTGTGCCGTGTCACCTACCATACCGAGCCTTTACTACGAGTTTCTATTTGTGTCGTACCTATGGAGTATCCTCTGGTAGCTTCCCGATCAGGAGGTATTACGGTACTGTATAGACTATTGGCATTATTTGTGTTAAGGGCTATATGGGTAACCCCTTAACGCTATTAAAAAGTAAGTTTATTTTATAAATAGACACTATTATAATAGCGCAATATACTACATAGTAAATAGTTTAACGGATCCTTAGGAGATGTAAATCCCGAACATCTCTTGAGTTACCGTACTCATATTTATTTCTGTTAATTTTAACTCACATAAGATCTTTTAGTCTGACTCGAGTGTTTTTGTCTTTTCAAATTCGCTCGGGTCAGTCCGAGCATTTCAGGATCGAAGATTTTAGCTTTGGAGGACGAAGACGAAGAATCCGTATTATATTATTTATAGTATTGCACCACACTCTAAATTTCCGCTGCATTGATTGTATTGGTATGTGTAACTCTGATATTCATTGTATAAGTAAAATAAATATTTTGTAAACAGTTATCATGAACTGTATATTGATTATTATATTTTATCCTTCCGCTGTGAGATTCTATTTTGTTTTATTTCTTCTCTGTTTTTTTCTTATTTACCCCATAACAATCCGCCCTTGCGTATGCTTTGAATTGGCACGTGTGTCGGTTTAAAGTGTGCGAAAAGGCGGGATGTTACAAATTTTCAAAACCCCGGGACTTAGATTCTAAATTTCCAATTTTCATTTATTTTATTTTAAATCTTATTTCCAACCAATATTAAATTTCATTACCTCACAACCAATGTATTACAACCAAATATTTCATTTATAAAAAAATTATTTTATATATAGAAAATATGATAGGCAAAATTATTTCATTCACCTATATTCAAAACAAATATTGTGTCGGTCTATCCTATTAAGTGTTTAGAAATCTCTATTGATGTCATAGCGTCCTATGCACCAACTAGAATTTATAAATACAAAACGGAACAAATTAACACAATATCAAAACCTTTTTATAACACTAACAAATATGCTCTCTTATATATATACACACACACTCAGCGACTCATCATAGGGTATTACTACCCTGTTAGTAAAGAGTCAGACCCCACAAAGCAAAGGTTTTTCGCTAAACCAAAGTTTTGATACCAACTGTAACATCCCGCCTTTTGTAGATTTTAAATCGACGATAAACCACACACGTCAGACTCAAACCATACAAAAGGGCGAATTGTTATTGGGGTGAATAAGAAAATGAAGAAAGAAAGAAAACAAAACAGAATCATGCAGCGGAATGACAAAATATAATAATCAAATAACAGTTCATGAAACTATTTTACAAAACATTTGATTATACTTATACAACACAGAATCAGAGTTACACATACCAAAGAATAATAAATAACAATACAGCGAAACAGTGTGATGCAGTGGAACAACATAGTATTTAATAATAATATGGTCTTCGTCCTCAAAATAAAGTCTTCAAATCCTGTAACGCTTAGACTGATCTGAGCGAATTAGAAAGACAAAACACTCGAGTCAGAACTAAAAGATCTTACGTAAGTTAAATTAATGGTAAATAATATGAGTGGAATGACGTCAGAGATGTTTACGGGATTTGACATCTCCTATTTAGTGTCAAACGTGAGTACGGTAACTTAAGAGATGATCGGGATTCACATCTCCTAAGCATCCGTTAAACTATTTACTATGTAGTAATATACGCTATTATAATAATGTCTAAAAGTAAAATAAACTTACTTTAAAATAGCGTTAAGGGGTTACCCATATAGCCCTTAACACGTAATAGTGCCAATAGTCTATATAGTACCGTAATACCTCCTGATCGGGAGGCTACCAGAGGATACTCCATAGGTACGATACAAATCAAACTCGCATAAGGCGCAGCTACAGCCCACCTCGAGCGACATCCCCAAATGAAAAATCAAAAGTGGACACCAAATCAATTTCAAAGTCAGAATATAATATCGAAGGGATGTGTCCGATCAAAGAAGCTACCTCATTAGCCCGTTAATCGCTCCTGTTTTAGCCACCTTTTGCCAACTCATGGGAGTCGGGTCCACGTATATACCTTAAAGGAACGCCGCCGCCATCCTACTTCATTCTGGAATCTCCACCACGTACATGGTTGTTAAAGTAGTTTTCAAAGTTGGCAGAGAGTATGACAACTTCCAATCTCGGTCTCTTTAACAACCAAACGTTAATATAACACCGCGGTCATTTTCAAAATAGTTTATACTTTAAAACCAAATATCATTTCCCTTTCAAAATCAAATCAATACGATATCATTTTCATTTCAAATATATCCTTTTCTACAATCATAGTACTTCCAAAGTTATAACATTTCGAAATCAAAACACTTGAATATAACACTTTCATATTATAATACCTTGAAAACTCATAACTTTAAAACATAACTTCCACCACTTAAATGGTTTAAATATTTAAAATACTTTATATAATAAAATAGCTTCTTCAATTTCACAAATCAAATCCAACACAACTCGAATTTCTACATTTTATATTTAACCAAATTCCAAATCATAGATTTCAATTCAGTTTTCAAATAAACTATTCCAAATTTATCGATTTCAAAGCAGATTGACCTACAGAATAAACCATTTCAAATTCAATATATTTCAAACTTTAAGTATTCAACAATTTCAAAACTAAGTTTAGTAATTCTGATTCAACAATTCAATTTTCTATTATTTAGTTTTGAATTACTTTACATAACAAATCCATTATCATTTAAATAAAGATCAAATTACTAATAACTACATATTTCCTTTAATTTATTTATACTTGAAATATTCATTTAATTCACTTTAGACCAAAATCAAGTTATAAAAATCGTACCCTCTAAAACTTCAAATTTAATAAATTTCACATCAAGCTTATTTGAGTTTAATTCTTAAATAAATTCAATTTCAAATAAATCCCAAATTTATCTTCCAACCTTAATTTGATTTACATCATTTTAAACTCTATATTAAAATATAATTTAAATACTTAACTATATTATCTTCAATAAAAATCAAACTTATTATTAAGTTTATTCTATATTAAAACGAATTAAATATAGCTTAAAATCAAGGATAAAATAACATTTATATATTATCTAAAATCAATATTTATCTAAAACCATATATTCCTTTATAAAACCATAGAAATATTTTCAAAAATATTTTTATATATATAGACCACGGTGTCTGTATAAAATTTTCTATCCTAAGGTCAAGTGATACAGATATTAATCATTTCAATCCGTAATTTAAAATATAAATACGGTTATATATCATTTCAAACCGCAATCCCGAATGAAATAAAAACCATAACAACTTGCAGTTTATAGCAATATAAAATACAACATCCATTCATCCAATATCAATCATTAAACATTTATCACAATCATCATCCAATTCAATCCATAATGTCAATATAGAACAGATAATAAATAACAGGTATTTACTGGCAGTTTATATTCAATAGTAAATTAAATAACTATTTTATCTAAATAAATTCAAATAAACTGAGATGATGATTCAACATATGCCAAACAGTCATAAATAAATTTCTAATCATATCATAAATTAATTTAACAAACATAAGAAATTTTAGAAGTAGCGAATGGGTTAAAACACTCACCTTTTGAATCTAAATTGAATTTAAATCCAATTTAAACTCAAAATTTAAACTGTCTCCAAATTTGTATAAACCAGCGTCAAAATGTTCGGAATTTCGATACCATCCGAATGGAGAAAACTGCGTGTGAATTGGCCCTCGTACGCAAAAGTTATTCGAATTAAAAGATTATACAAATTTATATAAAACAAATTAAATGATAAAACAAATGAACCAAACATACGAAGCCACGTCACCTGCTATTACATCACGTGTTTCCCTCTCCAGTCATTCGCGAAACCCATCCCATCGCCTCTACACAACCTTTGACCGATGATTATCGCCCCTCTGCTATGAACTACGGCCTCCCATCACCATCATTCGCCAGCGCGTGCCGCGCTCCACCTCCCTGTACCCATCTGATCGCCCCACACATCACTAGCCATCGGTGTCATTTCGATTATCTATGGCCAAATTTCGACGCCACCGAACGTTCCAGGCCATACGACCACCTCCTAACAACTCCACGCAGTGACCTCTACGATACCCATGACTAAATTTTGCCAAAATATTCTCGAATTAAAAATGCCCAAAATGAATCAGGGTTTCAAGATATTTAAGCTTTGACCAAGATTTTCCATTGATTCAAGCATCAATTTCGATAACATACGCTAGTCACAGATTTGTATCGACGAGATCTTCGAATCTCATATTTTTTTGAATTTTTTAGAGGAGTTTTAAAATTTGATTTGATTTTGGATTGCAATTGGATTTGGAACTGGTTCTATTTTGTCTGCCATTGACAAGAAGAAGTGGACGATTGAATTGTACGTACAGACAAATGAATATGAGGAGTGGCTAGGCTTTATAACTGGATATTTATAGTAGAGATGAAAATAGAGAAGCAGATACGATTGATTTGGGTTTTGAACGATAATTGACCGAAAAGCCCTTTTCGATTCCGGAATAGAAATGGGTCTACCCATATATCAAAATAGATATTTTTGAATATTTTAAAATCGATGGAACAGGTTTTAAGTCCAATTCCATCATATAAAGAAGTTATGTTAAATTAGTTTATTTCAAATTGATTTCAATTGATTTCAATTAAATTGATTTCTAGGCGTTTCGAGTCCATACAATCAAATGACAAGTCTGATCGCTATGCAACTTGAAATCCTATAATAACTCACCTTTACGGATCCGATGAAACTTGTTTCGTCGAAATTCGTGTCAGTGGCCAAAATAGCTATATTTCACATTATTAAATTAAATTAGTATTTAATTAATTAAATCACTTTTCCGTTTCAAATTTAAAAGTTCACAAATTTCATCATTTTTTATTTCTTAAACAATTACAATAATTTAAACAACTTAGATATCAATTCAAAGTTAATTGATTTACCCATTACCGCAATTAACTTCAATTTTAATGAATTCATTGATTATCAATTGAAATTCCAATAAATCCATTTATTTGATTTTAAATCCTATATTCGATAAATTATTATCAA